>BSQW01000013.1:30904752-32104752 GCA_030161315.1 Eutrema japonicum
TAACATATACGCAAACTATATGATTTACTTATTTTTCAATATCGATGAACTTATTGATAATCTCATGAATTTGGATTTACAGTAAACATGTCAAGTTGTTTATGGAACGTTGTATTCGACGGTACAATTTTGTACCTATACCCTAAACCCTAAAACCGATTTTACAAATATCCTCACTAATTCGATGCAAATTGGCGACGATTTAGCAACGAATATTGACAAATCGTGGCTAAATCGTCGCAAACAATGAATGTCGCAAAATCGATGCAAAGTTGCGACGATTTTGCGACGATTTGTCATAAACCCTAAACCCTAAACCCTAAACCCTTTGCCCTAAACCCTAAACCCTAAACCCTAACGTATTACCATCTCATTGTATTATGCATCTTTCAATGAAATTGATCGTGACTTTAGAGAATTGTCCGAAAATGAAAACTCGGTCAATCACAGTAATATCCACAAACTGAATCATTGTATTAATAATCTCTAACATATACGCAAACTATATGATTTACTTATTTTTCAATATCGATGAACTTATTGATAATTTCATGAATTTGGATTTACAGTAAACATGTCAAGTTGTTTATGGAACGTTGTATTCGACGGTACAATTTTGTACCTATACCCTAAACCCTAAAACCGATTTTACAAATATCCTCACTAATTCGATGCAAATTGGCGACGATTTAGCAACGAATATTGACAAATCGTGGCTAAATCGTCGCAAACAATGAATGTCGCAAAATCGATGCCAATTCACGACGATTTAGCAACGATTTGTCATAAACCCTAAACCCTAAACCCTAAACCCTAACGTATTACCATCTCATTGTATTATGCATCTTTCAATGAAATTGATCGTGACTTTAGAGAATTGTCCGAAAATGAAAACTCGGTCAATCACAGTAATATCCACAAACTGAATCATTGTATTAATAATCTCTAACATATACGCAAACTATATGATTTACTTATTTTTCAATATCGATGAACTTATTGATAATTTCAGGAATTTGGATTTACAGTAAACATGTCAAGTTGTTTATGGAACGTTGTATTCGACGGTACAATTTTGTACCTATACCCTAAACCCTAAAACCGATTTTACAAATATCCTCACTAATTCGATGCAAATTGGCGACGATTTAGCAACGAATATTGACAAATCGTGGCTAAATCGTCGCAAACAATGAATGTCGCAAAATCGATGCCAATTCACGACGATTTAGCAACGATTTGTCATAAACCCTTTGCCCTAAACCCTAAACCCTAAACCCTAAACCCTAACGTATTACCATCTCATTGTATTATGCATCTTTCAATGAAATTGATCGTGACTTTAGAGAATTGTCCGAAAATGAAAACTCGGTCAATCACAGTAATATCCACAAACTGAATCATTGTATTAATAATCTCTAACATATACGCAAACTATATGATTTACTTATTTTTCAATATCGATGAACTTATTGATAATTTCATGAATTTGGATTTACAGTAAACATGTCAAGTTGTTTATGGAACGTTGTATTCGACGGTACATTTTTGTACCTATACCCTAAACCCTAAAACCGATTTTACAAATATCCTCACTAATTCGATGCAAATTGGCGACGATTTAGCAACGAATATTGACAAATCGTGGCTAAATCGTCGCAAACAATGAATGTCGCAAAATCGATACCAATTCACGACGATTTAGCAACGATTTGTCATAAACCCTAAACCCTAAACCCTAAACCCTAACGTATTACCATCTCATTGTATTATGCATCTTTCAATGAAATTGATCGTGACTTTAGAGAATTGTCCGAAAATGAAAACTCGGTCAATCACAGTAATATCCACAAACTGAATCATTGTATTAATAATCTCTAACATATACGCAAACTATATGATTTACTTATTTTTCAATATCGATGAACTTATTGATAATTTCATGAATTTGGATTTACAGTAAACATGTCAAGTTGTTTATGGAACGTTGTATTCGACGGTACAATTTTGTACCTATACCCTAAATCCTAAAACCGATTTTACAAATATCCTCACTAATTCGATGCAAATTGGCGACGATTTAGCAACGAATATTGACAAATCGTGGCTAAATTGTCGCAAACAATGAATGTCGCAAAATCGATGCCAATTCACGACGATTTAGCAACGATTTGTCATAAAACCTAAACCCTAAACCCTAAACCCTAAACCCTAAACCCTAAACCCTAAACCCTAAACCCTAAACCCTAAACCCTAAACCCTAAACCCTAACGTATTACCATCTCATTGTATTATGCATCTTTCAATGAAATTGATCGTGACTTTAGAGAATTGTCCGAAAATGAAAACTCGGTCAATCACAGTAATATCCACAAACTGAATCATTGTATTAATAATCTCTAACATATACGCAAACTATATGATTTACTTATTTTTCAATATCGATGAACTTATTGATAATTTCATGAATTTGGATTTACAGTAAACATGTCAGTTGTTTATGGAACGTTGTATTTGACGGTACATTTTTGTACCTATACCCTAAACCCTAAAACCGATTTTACAAATATCCTCACTAATTCGATGCAAATTGGCGACGATTTAGCAACGAATATTGACAAATCGTGGCTAAATCGTCGCAAACAATGAATGTCGCAAAATCGATACCAATTCACGACGATTTAGCAACGATTTGTCATAAACCCTAAACCCTAAACCCTAAACCCTAACGTATTACCATCTCATTGTATTATGCATCTTTCAATGAAATTGATCGTGACTTTAGAGAATTGTCCGAAAATGAAAACTCGGTCAATCACAGTAATATCCACAAACTGAATCATTGTATTAATAATCTCTAACATATACGCAAACTATATGATTTACTTATTTTTCAATATCGATGAACTTATTGATAATTTCATGAATTTGGATTTACAGTAAACATGTCAAGTTGTTTATGGAACGTTGTATTCGACGGTACAATTTTGTACCTATACCCTAAACCCTAAAACCGATTTTACAAATATCCTCACTAATTCGATGCAAATTGGCGACGATTTAGCAACTAATATTGACAAATCGTGGCTAAATCGTCGCAAACAATGAATGTCGCAAAATCGATGCAAAGTTGCGACGATTTTGCGACGATTTGTCATAAACCCTAAACCCTAAACCCTTTGCCCTAAACCCTAAACCCTAACGTATTACCATCTCATTGTATTATGCATCTTTCAATGAAATTGATCGTGACTTTAGAGAATTGTCCGAAAATGAAAACTCGGTCAATCACAGTAATATCCACAAACTGAATCATTGTATTAATAATCTCTAACATATACGCAAACTATATGATTTACTTATTTTTCAATATCGATGAACTTATTGATAATTTCATGAATTTGGATTTACAATAAACATGTCAAGTTGTTTATGGAACGTTGTATTCGACGGTACAATTTTGTACCTATACCCTAAACCCTAAAACCGATTTCACAAATATCCTCACTAATTCGATGCAAATTGGCGACGATTTAGCAACGAATATTGACAAATCGTGGCTAAATCGTCGCAAACAATGAATGTCGCAAAATCGATACCAATTCACGACGATTTAGCAACGATTTGTCATAAACCCTAAACTCTAAACCCTAAACCCTAACGTATTACCATCTCATTGTATTATGCATCTTTCAATGAAATTGATCGTGACTTTAGAGAATTGTCCGAAAATGAAAACTCGGTCAATCACAGTAATATCCACAAACTGAATCATTGTATTAATAATCTCTAACATATACGCAAACTATATGATTTACTTATTTTTCAATATCGATGAACTTATTGATAATTTCATGAATTTGGATTTACAGTAAACATGTCAAGTTGTTTATGGAACATTGTATTCGACGGTACAATTTTGTACCTATACCCTAAACCCTAAAACCGATTTTACAAATATCCTTACTAATTCGATGCAAATTGGCGACGATTTAGCAACGAATATTGACAAATCGTGGCTAAATCGTCGCAAACAATGAATGTCGCAAAATCGATGCCAATTCACGACGATTTAGCAACGATTTGTCATAAACCCTTTGCCCTAAACCCTAAACCCTAACGTATTACCATCTCAATGTATTATGCATCTTTCAATGAAATTGATCGTGACTTTAGAGAATTGTCCGAAAATGAAAACTCGGTCAATCACAGTAATATCCACAAACTGAATCATTGTATTAATAATCTCTAACATATACGCAAACTATATGATTTACTTATTTTTCAATATCGATGAACTTATTGATAATTTCATGAATTTGGATTTACAGTAAACATGTCAAGTTGTTTATGGAACGTTGTATTCGACGGTACAATTTTGTACCTATACCCTAAACCCTAAAACCGATTTTACAAATATCCTCACTAATTCGATGCAAATTGGCGACGATTTAGCAACGAATATTGACAAATCGTGGCTAAATCGTCGCAAACAATGAATGTCGCAAAATCGATGCAAAGTTGCGACGATTTTGCGACGATTTGTCATAAACCCTTTGCCCTAAACCCTAAACCCTAACGTATTACCATCTCATTGTATTATGCATCTTTCAATGAAATTGATCGTGACTTTAGAGAATTGTCCGAAAATGAAAACTCGGCCAATCACAGTAATATCCACAAACTGAATCATTGTATTAATAAGCTCTAACATATACGCAAACTATATGATTTACTTATTTTTCAATATCGATGAACTTATTGATAATTTCATGAATTTGGATTTACAGTAAACATGTCAAGTTGTTTATGGAACGTTGTATTCGACGGTACAATTTTGTACCTATACCCTAAACCCTAAAACCGATTTTACAAATATCCTCACTAATTCGATGCAAATTGGCAACGATTTAGCAACGAATATTGACAAATCGTGGCTAAATCGTCGCAAACAATTAATGTCGCAAAATCGATGCCAATTCACGACGATTTAGCAACGATTTGTCATAAACCCTAAACCCTAAACCCTAAACCCAAACGTATTACCATCTCATTGTATTATGCATCTTTCAATGAAATTGATCGTGACTTTAGAGAATTGTCCGAAAATGAAAACTCGGTCAATCACAGTAATATCCACAAACTGAATCATTGTATTAATAATCTCTAACATATACGCAAACTATATGATTTACTTATTTTTCAATATCGATGAACTTATTAATAATTTCATGAATTTGGATTTACAGTAAACATGTCAAGTTGTTTATGGAACATTGTATTCGACGGTACAATTTTGTACCTATACCCTAAACCCTAAAACCGATTTTACAAATATCCTCACTAATTCGATGCAAATTGGCGACGATTTAGCAACGAATATTGACAAATCGTGGCTAAATCGTCGCAAACAATGAATGTCGCAAAATCGATGCCAATTCACGACGATTTAGCAACGATTTGTCATAAACCCTTTGCCCTAAACCCTAAACCCTAAACCCTAACGTATTACCATCTCAATGTATTATGCATCTTTCAATGAAATTGATCGTGACTTTAGAGAATTGTCCGAAAATGAAAACTCGGTCAATCACAGTAATATCCACAAACTGAATCATTGTATTAATAATCTCTAACATATACGCAAACTATATGATTTACTTATTTTTCAATATCGATGAACTTATTGATAATTTCATGAATTTGGATTTACAGTAAACATGTCAAGTTGTTTATGGAACGTTGTATTCGACGGTACAATTTTGTACCTATACCCTATACCCTAAAACCGATTTTACAAATATCCTCACTAATTCGATGCAAATTGGCGACGATTTAGCAACGAATATTGACAAATCGTGGCTAAATCGTCGCAAACAATGAATGTCGCAAAATCGATGCAAAGTTGCGACGATTTTGCGACGATTTGTCATAAACCCTTTGCCCTAAACCCTAAACCCTAACGTATTACCATCTCATTGTATTATGCATCTTTCAATGAAATTGATCGTGACTTTAGAGAATTGTCCGAAAATGAAAACTCGGTCAATCACAGTAATATCCACAAACTGAATCATTGTATTAATAATCTCTAACATATACGCAAACTATATGATTTACTTATTTTTCAATATCGATGAACTTATTGATAATTTCATGAATTTGGATTTACAGTAAACATGTCAAGTTGTTTATGGAACGTTGTATTCGACGGTACAATTTTGTACCTATACCCTAAACCCTAAAACCGATTTTACAAATATCCTCACTAATTCGATGCAAATTGGCGACGATTTAGCAACGAATATTGACAAATCGTGGTTAAATCGTCGCAAACAATTAATGTCGCAAAATCGATGCCAATTCACGACGATTTAGCAACGATTTGTCATAAACCCTAAACCCTAAACCCTAAACCCAAACGTATTACCATCTCATTGTATTATGCATCTTTCAATGAAATTGATCGTGACTTTAGAGAATTGTCCGAAAATGAAAACTCGGTCAATCACAGTAATATCCACAAACTGAATCATTGTATTAATAATCTCTAACATAAACGCAAACTATATGATTTACTTATTTTTCAATATCGATGAACTTATTGATAATTTCATGAATTTGGATTTACAGTAAACATGTCAAGTTGTTTATGGAACGTTGTATTCGACGGTACAATTTTGTACCTATACCCTAAACCCTAAAACCGATTTTACAAATATCCTCACTAATTCGATGCAAATTGGCGACGATTTAGCAACTAATATTGACAAATCGTGGCTAAATCGTCGCAAACAATGAATGTCGCAAAATCGATGCAAAGTTGCGACGATTTTGCGACGATTTGTCATAAACCCTAAACCCTAAATCCTTTGCCCTAAACCCTAAACCCTAACGTATTACCATCTCATTGTATTATGCATCTTTCAATGAAATTGATCGTGACTTTAGAGAATTGTCCGAAAATGAAAACTCGGTCAATCACATTAATATCCACAAACTGAATCATTGTATTAATAATCTCTAACATATACGCAAACTATATGATTTACTTATTTTTCAATATCGATGAACTTATTGATAATTTCATGAATTTGGATTTACAGTAAACATGTCAAGTTGTTTATGGAACGTTGTATTCGACGGTACAATTTTGTACCTATACCCTAAACCCTAAAACCGATTTTACAAATATCCTCACTAACTCGATGCAAATTGGCGACGATTTAGCAACGAATATTGACAAATCGTGGCTAAATCGTCGCAAACAATGAATGTCGCAAAATCGATACCAATTCACGACGATTTAGCAACGATTTGTCATAAACCCTAAACCCTAACGTATTACCATCTCATTGTATTATGCATCTTTCAATGAAATTGATCGTGACTTTAGAGAATTGTCCGAAAATGAAAACTCGGTCAATCACAGTAATATCCACAAACTGAATCATTGTATTAATAATCTCTAACATATACGCAAACTATATGATTTACTTATTTTTCAATATCGATGAACTTATTGATAATTTCATGAATTTGGATTTACAGTAAACATGTCAAGTTGTTTATGGAACGTTGTATTCGACGGTACAATTTTGTACCTATACCCTAAACCCTAAAACCGATTTTACAAATATCCTCATTAATTCGATGCAAATTGGTGACGATTTAGCAACGAATATTGACAAATCGTGGCTAAATCGTCGCAAACAATGAATGTCGCAAAATCGATGCCAATTCACGACGATTTAGCAACGATTTGTCATAAACCCTAAACCCTAAACCCTAAACCCTAACATATTACCATCTCATTGTATTATGCATCTTTCAATGAAATTGATCGTGACTTTAGAGAATTGTCCGAAAATGAAAACTCGGTCAATCACAGTAATATCCACAAACTGAATCATTGTATTAATAATCTCTAACATATACGCAAACTATATGATTTACTTATTTTTCAATATCGATGAACTTATTGATAATTTCATGAATTTGGATTTACAGTAAACATGTCAAGTTGTTTATGGAACGTTGTATTCGACGGTACAATTTTGTACCTATACCCTAAACCCTAAAACCGATTTTACAAATATCCTCACTAATTCGATGCAAATTGGCGACGATTTAGCAACGAATATTGACAAATCGTGGCTAAATCGTCGCAAACAATGAATGTCGCAAAATCGATGCAAAGTTGCGACGATTTTGCGACGATTTGTCATAAACCCTAAACCCTAAATCCTTTGCCCTAAACCCTAAACCCTAACGTATTACCATCTCATTGTATTATGCATCTTTCAATGAAATTGATCGTGACTTTAGAGAATTGTCCGAAAATGAAAACTCGGTCAATCACAGTAATATCCACAAACTGAATCATTGTATTAATAATCTCTAACATATACGCAAACTATATGATTTACTTATTTTTGAATATCGATGAACTTATTGATAATTTCATGAATTTGGATTTACAGTAAACATGTCAAGTTGTTTATGGAACGTTGTATTCGACGGTACAATTTTGTACCTATACCCTAAACTCTAAAACCGATTTTACAAATATCCTCACTAATTCGATGCAAATTGGCGACGATTTTGCAACGAATATTGACAAATCGTGGCTAAATCGTCGCAAACAATTAATGTCGCAAAATCGATGCAAAGTTGCGACGATTTTTCGACGATTTGTCATTAAATATACCGCGTGTCGGTCAATTAAACTCCCGCGTGTATGAATGTCACAAAATCGTTGCAAAGTTAGCGACGAATTAGCTACGGTTTAATTTCCTCGATACAGCGACGATTCGTCGCAAAATCGTTGCTAAGTAGCGACGATTTTGCGACGACACGTCATCTTATATATACACGCGAGTTCCTTGCAAATTCATTTACAAACAAATAAAAAAAAAACTGATCCTAACTTCTTTCCGAATTCCTTGAGAAAAAAGGTAAATTTTTTTTCCAATGTTTTTATTTAATTAGTATAGATAAAAATTAAACAATTTAGGTTGGTAGAAACGATATCAAATTAGAAAAAATAGCAGACTGCCCGGATGTTTATAGATAGTAATTGTTTTTCATTTTTATGTAGATGGGCCAGCGTCGTGCACATTACGCTCAGTTTTTGCGAGATATTGGTGATGCTTCGGGTACTGGGTTGCCTCCGTCTTCTGAGGCTACAGAGACGGATTTTGTCCCGGTGACGCAACCTCCGCCGCCTCCACAACCACCTCAGATTCCGCAACCTGGAGGCCATGCCCCGGCCCAGTATGCACACATGACGGTTCATGATTTGCTTGCACAGCCGGGGCGTCATAGGCTTAAAATATTAGATCCAGATCATACTGACGGGTCGGAATGGTAATATATATAAATATATATTTTTTACATTTATTTCTAACAATTCAAAATTTTACAATTTTTTTGTTTCAGGTTTGGAGTTGAATCCAAAGTTGGACGCACCGTTTCCGACATCATCAAGTCTTATTTTATCGAGCCGCATACCAATTTTACCCAGCTTCCTCTACACGTCAAGGAGACATGGTTCAAGATGTTTGCGGTACGTATGGAAAAAATATTTTTTTATCCTTTAATTATTTTAATTATATTTAAATATATATTTAATTTAATTTTATAAAATATGTAATTATTTTTGTTTCTCATGCAGCAAAAATATCACTGGGATCTTTCGCTTCATGGCGAGGTCGAAACTTTATTTCTCGAGAGGGTGAAGTTTCGTATCCAAGGCGTGGTTGGTGAGTGGAAGAAAGCATGGAAGAAGGATGGCGACGAAGCAAAGCCCCTGCACATGGATAAAGCCGTTTGGGACGGCTTGGTGCGGTATTGGATGGATCCGAAGTCTATCACGACTGCTGAGAAGTGTTCGGCTTCCCGCAACACCGTTGATTTGGACGGGAGACTCAAGGCTATGCCTCATACAGCTGGACAAACACCTTTTGCGGGTGTTCGTCTACAAATGGTAATTAAATTTATTTAAATTAATTAATTTATTTAATTTACTTCGTCAATAACATATTTTTTTTCTTTAGGCCGCCGAAGACGGAGGTGTACTCCCTCCGATGACAAGGGTTTTTGAGCGGACGCACCGGAAGAAGGATGGTTCCTTTGTTTCCGAAGCTGCCGAGCACATCTTCAATGAGGTGACTTCCAAAGTCACCGAACGAGAGACACAGCTCTCTCAACAGCTATCTCCCGGTGGTTCGTCGGTCATGTCTGGAGGGTTGACCACACCTGATATTGACCGGATCTTCGAGCAGGTATATAGAATAGTTAGTACTTATTAATTTTTAGTTTTTGATTTTATAAAGTTTTCTAATTGTAAATTTAAATATAGGTTGCCCCTAAGAGAAAGGGGAAGGTTGTCGGGATGGGATCTATTCGAGATGTCTCGGCTGCTTCTTCATATGCTCCGCGACGACGATCGCCAGAAGATGATCCAGTCGTGTTACGTGCCACGATTATGAGTCTTCAGGAGCGGGTTGAGACCGAGTCTCATGCATATCAGGCGAGGATTGCGAGTCTTCAGCGCCGGGTTGAACAGGATGCTACGCAAAATGACGAACTCTTCGACATCTTGGCAACAGGAAACCCGACAATGCAGGCCATGCTACAGGAAAAACGAAGACTCCGAGCAGAGGCAGATGAAGCGGCAGCGGCAGAGGCAGCGGCAGGACCATCCAGTTCGTCGAGACGTCCCGAAGACGATGTAAATCTCGACGATTACGATATAATTATATAGATTTAGGATTTCGATTTCTAATTTTGCTTTTTTTTTTGTAACAAATTATAATATTTTTTTTTATAAAATATTATTATATATTATTTTTATAATTTTTATTTTATAATTTCGAATTTAATAAAATTTTAAAAATAATTTAAAAAATCATATATATAAAAATCGTCGTTAATTCGATGGCTATTCGTGGCTAATTTACATCGAGTATACGACGAACCAACGACTAGTATTAGCAACGATTTTGCGACGAATTATTAGCAACGATTATACGACGATTTATGCGCAACGATTTTGCGACGATTCATTAGCAACGATTTGGCGACTATTATTTAGCAACGATTTTATGACGATTTATTAACAACGAATTAACGACGAAAATATTTTCCCATCGAATTAACAATGAAATATTTGCCATCGAATTTCCATCGTTTTTACGACCTATTTATATTCGTCGTAATTTCGATGTAATATTTACGACGATTTAGCGACGAACATTTACCGACGATTTAGCGACGAATTTGTTTCCCTCGCACTTTCCCGACGAATTTACGACGATTTGTGGTTTGCGACGATCAGTTAACGACGATCTAAAATTCGTCGCAAATTCGATGCAAATCCTATTTTGCAACGATTTTACAACGATTTCGTTCGTTGCAAAATGGGTGTTTTCTTGTAGTGGTTTCTTCCTTCGTTTGTGGATTTTTTTTCTTCGAATTGACTTGGCAGATTTGTAGGCAATCTGGATGGATCTTATATTCTGGAAATCGCAGCACTATTGACCATTGTCCCTGTAAGTTTATCTTCTTCGAGCCTAGCCATGGCGGCGGCAGCAGAGGAGAAGGGAGAAGAGAAGGAGAGTAGGAGGGAGAAGACAAGGAGAGAGAAGACCAGGACCGTTGGATTTCATCAACGACTCTCAGGAACCGATCCACCTCATCACGATCGCTCTGGAAAATCATCTTCCCCCTCGTTTCCTCAGACGCCGCCGAGTCCCACCAAAGTATTATCCTCTTCGCTGTCTCCAACGTCGAACCATCGGAATACAAACCGCCACTAATCTCCGGCGGTTCCATCTAAAATCAATCGGACACCAAAAATCAACCCCCAATAATTCACCTTCACCTGATTCAATTAAATCAACCCCTAATCATTCACGTTCATCTGATTCAATCCGGGGCAACACCTGATTTACCACTCTAAAACAAAACCAATCCCATATCTCCCTCTATTAATTTTAATTTCGTTTACAATTATTTTTAATCCTTAAAATTGGTAAATTACTTAAAACCCAAACGATTTAACTTTATTTACCCTTCCTACATGGGTTTCACCCCGCCCATCCAAACAATTCGGATCTAACCCGAGCCCTTCCCCAAATCAAATCAAATCCCTAATTTTTTGATAACGGAACTCTATCAATCTCTTCGTGAAACTACGGAAAACTGTCCGTTTTCGATCGATTCTCCGAAAAACTCAGTCGTGCTTCCGATCCGATCCTAAGATGGGTCCTAAAACAAGATGGACGAGGAAAAAGAAAAAGACTACTCCAAAAGATACGGCGGAGAGCAGTTCGGATCCGGCGATTGTTGAGACATCACAAACGAACAATAATTTTGAAGAAGAAGTAGAGATGGAGCGAACTCTACTTCCGACGATTTTTGAGGCATCACAAACGAACAATGAGGTTGAAGAAGAAGTAGAGATGGAAGAAGAAGAAGAAGAAGACGTGAATGAAGAAGAAGAAGAAGAAGAAGAAGAGGACGCGAATGAAGAAGAAGAAGAAGATGAAACGGTAAGTACTTGGATTCGATTTGCAGTTAAGTAGAACTAGGGAAAACTAAATTGTGAGTTTTAAGTAATATTGGTAGATCTATGTATAACTATGTTGGTTTTCTAAGTAATACTGGTAGAACTAGGTAGAAATAGGCGTCTTTTTAATATGTAATACTGGCATAACTTGGTACAAATGAATGTTTGTTGCAGGATTCCGAGGAGGAAACGACAGCAGTACAACCGCGAATGTACTTCCCGGCAACGGAATATACGAAAAAAATTAAGATATCGACGAGGTGTTATATCTACGATTTCTTGAAAACGTTAAAGGAGTTGAAGCATCCACTCAATAGTGTTGAGAAGAAACGGTTTGAGAAGCATCCGCAGTTCAAACACATTTTCCACTTGCCAGAAGACAAAAACCACAAGCTTATGGGCATGTGGATGCTCCTTTTTCGAACGGCATGCATCGAGAAGTAGAAGGAAGTTTGGTTCATCGTAAATGGTGTCCATCCGCTATGGTTTAAGTGAACACGCCTTGATTTCGGGATTGGACTGCCGCAACTATCCACTGGATTATATGCAAGCGGGCAGTACGGACTTCGTGACTAAGCATTTTGGGAAATCAACAATTAGACATCAAGACGTGAAAGAAAAGTTAGAGGAAATGGAACCTTCTCGAGATAGGTTAAAGATGTTGGTCCTCTACTTCTTATCCAGCATTGTTATAGGGCAGACAAAGACTGGACCAGATGATACGCCCGTGTTGGAATTCTTTCAAAGAGCGGTGGATGATCTTCAGTTATGTAAGAGCTTTCCTTGGGGGAGATTGTCATTTGATCACATGGTAAGGGAGATCTCTCACACTATGACGCATTTTGAAGGGGTCGTCAAAGAGGGTGTATTGTGGCCGATTCCAGGTTTCTGTATTCCTTTAGAGGTAAGTAAAATTTGTTTGAGGTATTATTCATTGTTATTACTTCTTATATTCAAGCTAACTCTAACTATATGTGTGTTGTGTAGCTTTTAGCATTTGAGGCAATTGCAGATTTGGGGATTAGATTCCGGGAAAGTATTTCAGGCGCAGACATGAATTGTCCTAGGATGTGCAAGACAAAGTTTAAGAAAAGCGAATTGAAAGGGTTTCCTCTTGAGAAAATAAATGCAAAACTTGGTGAAACCACAGTTAGTTATCCTTTGCATATTTTTACATTGTTCATGTAAATGTTTATATTCATTGTTTACATTCACAGGATATTGAAAGTATCGTGGTAGCTAGAGATGAAGAATATTCTCTTCTGGCTCGAATCACAGAAAAAGATGACGACGATGATAAGCATGATATGGTTGTTAACGGTTGGATGCAGCATCTTCGCCAAGGATATACCGTACTGTTTGAAGAGTTACACAACCAAGATGTGGCTTCCCGATTAGCACCACCAAACCTGCCTTTAAATGAGAATACCGCCAATAAAGCCCGGTAAACACGCCTTTAACTGAATTGGTGGAGCTGTTAAACACCATGAAAACATATATGGGAGAACGGTTGAATGTAATTGAGAGCAAGGTTGGTGGATTGGCCGAAAGAGTTCAACTGTTGGAATCTTTTGTGAATGAGCAAGTAGGAGAAGGAGAGACGTCAAAGGTAACCATCTTGTATTATTAAACTCTAGGTTTAGTTGGTAATACTAAAGTATAACTTTATTTGATTGCAGGCTGCTGGAAAGAGGAAGCGGACAAGGTCCAAGAAGATAATATGAAGAGTAGAAGACTAAATCTTTGTTTGTTTTTGTAATTTATTTCGTACAACTGGTAATACTGCGTAAAACTATGTTGTTTGTTTTGGGTATTCGATTTCGTGCAACTGGTAATACTAATTATAACTATTTGAAAACATTAGTGGTAATACTAGGTATAACTATTTGAAACAAAGACAGAGAACATTGATTGAAACAAAGACATAGTACATTGGATAGTCTTACAAAACAAACAACATAGTTTTATACGCAGAAACATTACAAAAACAAAAACATTGGATAGTCTTACAAAACATTAGGAGAACATAGAAATTATCTTGGAAAACAAAGATAAGCTAAACATTTCGACCCACAACATCCTTCAGCTTTGCAATCTCTTCAGTATTGTTGTTCAGCTCCATTCGCATTTGCTTGATCTGGAATTCATGATACGCATTTGCTTTTTGTCGAACCTCATTCTTTAACTTATACATCTCTTCTTCGAAAGCCTCAACCCATTTTTCCGAATGTGGTAGCCATCATTCTACACATAAAGACAGAAATCCTACTGGTTTTATCTATCCTAAACCCAGAAATTAAAAATAGTAAACCTAAAACAAAATTTAGAAACTATACCTCATACACATTGCAGGTGAAGTATATCATTCCTGGTAAAGTGTCCTCACTGGCTTGAGAGATCTCATGGATGATTCGTCCACCACATGGACAACTTTTTGGAATGCCATAGTCACCGTCGGCTATGAAATAAAGCCTTTCGATTTGCCTCTTGGTTCTCTTGTCGTCGCTATAACTCGGATCCATAATCAAGAGTTTTAATCGGGAATGAGTCTCGAGAGGGGGGGGATAGAAGTGAAAGAGAGAAAAATCGTGGATGAGAGGGAGAGAAGTGAAATGAGAGAGAGAGGAGAAATAAATAAAAGTAGATAATTCCAAAAATCAAAAATTTGGGGTATTTTGAGTATTGGGCGCCAAAAGTTTGAGGAATTTTTGGGTTTGGCGCCAAAACATTTAGACGTAGTTATACAGAATATAGTAGTTGTACGAAAGTTACAAATAGTTTTACTTTGGGTGTTTTCCACTTAAATTAGTATTACTTACCCTAATTATTTTTGTTTTTAGTTTTACAGATGATTTTAGCCGATTAGAATCTATTTCTAATTGAACTATGCAGGAATATGTTTAAAATCAATTTTGGTGTAACTTTTGCATCCTATGTTGGTTCTTATTTACAAAATGATCTTAAAAGTATAAGGAGATATAGGGATAGATTATACAATTAACACTCTAATATGATATTATTTTGTAATTTCCTACTTAATACATTTGATAATATTTTTGGTTTGTACATTAACATTTTTGGTTTGTACATTAATTTCCTACTTAATACATTTGAGAACCAATACATAGTATTACATAAGGAAAACCAGTTTTACAGAACCAATACATAGTATTACATAAGGAAAACCAATTTTACAGAACCAATACATAGTATTACATAAGGAAAACCCAGTTTTACAGAACCAACACATAGTATTACATAAGGAAAACCAGTTTTACAGAACCAACACATAGTATTACATAAGGAAAACCAGTTTTACAGAACCAATACATAGTCAATTTTGAGGAGATAAGTAGTTTTACATAATGAAATACCAGTTGTACTGAGTTGTTTTACAGAACAAAAGCTAACAAAGATCACAAGTTCTTATCTCCAAATAAAATCCAGGGTAGTGTTCTTCGACGCCTTTTATTCGGGGTCCTTCGACGACGCCTTTCTCCTGCTGATGGAAACCTCGTCACTCTCCTCCTACCCTTTTTTATCTTGCGATCCGGAGGTAGGATTTGCTTCTCTTTGATTTAATCGGGGACAATCCATGCAGACATATTCGGGACAACATAAATGGACATGTGATAAGCCAATGCCCACAACTCCGTCCAATAATATTTCGAACACAACTCATGGACTTCTATTTGGGTATCACGACAACTAACTTCACAACCATTCTTTCTGAATGAGATGTATGCTGCTATTGCATGGAGACAAGTATACTTCTGAATATCGAAGAACCTACAAGAGCAACTCTTCCTTTCCAAGTTCACCAAATAAACTTTAGTATCAATATCAACGACTTCGTATTCGAGCTCGTAACTGTTTACCTCACTCACGGTTAATTTCTTAGCAGTAGCCCAGTTATCATGCAAGAAGTTCTCAACCAAAGGCACCAGTTTGTTATCAACATGTCCTGACACGGCCTCTTCCCTGTGCTCATTAAAACAATAAGAAAACTTTGCAATGATAGTACCCAGCATGGGTATTAAGGAGTACTTCCTCGCGTTTTTAAAAGTGTTGTTCAGAGATTCCGCAGAATTTCTCGTGTCTAGGTTGTATCGGGCACCGGGAAAAAAACATCTTGACCATTTTTCCTTCACAGTGCTTTCCTCCACATACTTTGCCGCGGAAGGAAATCTCCTCTTAAACATGTTGTAACGACTGTAGAACTCAGCCTCTGTGTGAGCCCAACCGCACTCCAGGAATCTGAAAGCCACTACGGATTTGTTTGCATTAGAAGCATTACCTTTCACGTTTTGGGCCAAATGCCATAAAAAATACCCATGCCGAGCTTGTAGGAACACGTTTGCTATTGCGTTGATGAGGCTTGGATTTCTATCACTCACAAATACCAATTCAGAGGAGTCCCCTAGGTTGCCTAAAACGCTTTTCAACATCTCAAAAAACCATGTCCAACTCGCATTGTTCTCGCCGTCGAGTACACCAAACGCTATGGGATAAATGTGACGATTAGGATCTTTAGCAACGGCGAAAACTAGTACTCCACCATATCCGTTCTTCAAGAAAGTTGCATCCATAATTATCACTTTCCTCATGCATGCAAACCCTTCAATGCTAGCTCCCAAAGCTACGAATAGATACTTCAATTTTCCCGCCTCATCCAGTTCCACACTAGTTATCGTTCCAGGATTGACCTCCTCTAACACGTACAAATAACTATACAACATCTTGTACCCATCTTCCGGACTACCACGCATATCACAAACCGCTTGATTGTTCCCTCTCAACGCCGTCGAGTATGATATTTCTACACCATATTCTTGCCTAACTAGTTCCCTGATGACATTAGGCCTTGGAGTTTCGAGTTTCCCGGGATATTTCTCACTCAAATAAGATGAAACTAGCTGTGATGAGCCTGTCCTCTTATCAGCGCTTGCACTCTGATCAGCCCGGTTGCATGTGTGCATCTTCGTATACGTTCTAGTTGAGAACATATCTGTATTATCAATCCTTGCTGCTCGTAGACCCCAACTACATATTTGTATAGAACATTTAACCACCCACCGCGTTCTATCAGAATGTTTTATAACATAATCAAAAGAGTTAAGAAATGACAATTTCTGGACCAACTCTATAACTGCCTTCTTATCTCGGAATTCTTGACGCACACTCACACCAAAACCGTCTTCCCATGGAGCTACAAACTGACTACCTTCAACAACTGGTGCTTCCTCATAATATTCATCATGCATACCCGATGTATCCATATTATTATCCGCCAATACATCATCCTTTCTCACCTCCTCTTCTTCATTTGCTTGTCCGTTGTCTACGTATAACGTCAAGGCATTAGGTCCTATTTCATCATCACTTCGATGGTCATAGTTCATACCATACGAGCTTTTCCCCGCTATCGACTGTTGCGAGGGCAACTCCGGTCTAGTCATGACCTCCACATTCAAAACAGGTCTACGGTTCTCTTTATCAACGGTCATTACATAACCAGCAAGATCTTCATCATCATCAATACTCAAATGTTCTTCACATCCAACCACCATAGGAAAGTAACTCAATTCCAATCTAACCTTACTTTCATCTAACGCATGCTTCTTGTATAGCCTACCTTCTAACTTCTCCAAAGTTATCTCCTCTTTCAACACTACACTATAAATACGCCCCTGACATTTATAATAGATGGAGACGATGTTGCTCATTCTATCCTGCGAAAACAACACCAAACAACTCAATATATACTTATATTTTTACCCAGTTTTACGCTAGTTGTTCACAGTATTACGCAGTTCTCCTCAGTTATACCACCATTTTTAATTAATATATGATTAATCACAGTGATACCTAGTTGTCCCTAGTTCTCCTCGCGCAGTAACACAAATTTATTCGATTTCGGGTTCCAATCTGCATACAATCCACAACGAATCTACCTCTAAAATGCATTTCTACTCAACTTAAAGTCCCAATCGACCCAGAATCATTGGCTAAACAACAATGTGCAAACTCATCAATTGAATCTCAATGGAGCTCAATGCAATGTTTACTCAATGGAGCTCAATGCAATGGACCTCAATGGAGATCGACAGAGAAGCACAAACCTCACTAGAGATCGACGGACTCGCGACGGAGGCAATGACTACTAGCCGGAGACGCGACGGCGCCGACGTCGGAGCTGGATTCCTCCCGCGTCGAGTTTTCCGTTTTCTTTTGTTTTTTTTTATTTTTTTTTCTTTTGTTTGCCCAATAGAACCGATGGGTTTGGAGGGTTTGGGTAGGGTATTTGGCTGGGTTTGGATAGGGCAAATATGTCATTTCACACACTCATTAAAAGAGAGAGTGGTATTGAGATTATGTTGGGGTAGGCCTAGTTTTGTTTTTCTCATAGTGGTATAGAAGGTGAAAACCCATTCAATCCTCCTCTAGCTCCTCGTCTTCCTTCCGGCTTTTTTTTTGTTCACATAAATTATGAACCGGCCGGTTCAATTAATATGTCTGATTCGTGGGATTCTTCTTCTAAAACCCAAATTAAAACGACGACATTTTTTTGTTTTACTTAGACATATTAAAACGACGTCATTTTAATTTCCGTGATTGTTGACTAACGGATTAATAGTCAAGGTAGGATTTAGCTCTGATTCGATAGTTGGGGTAGGTAATTTAAATTTTGTTGTAGTTTAGATAGGAAATAGCACCCTATTTTAGTTCGGGTTTTTTTTAGCACACCGATTTTAGTATAGGTTGGTTTTGACCCTTTTCCCACATGATCAGACTGAAATGGCAGTCTGATAAACCATAAACTTTATAATTACTACTTAGATACCATCATATTATATAGAAAACTTATAACAAACATCAAACTCGTTTAACTTAGTCACAAACTAACCAGTATATGTAAAAAAAAACATTATGAATTAAAAATTTAGAAACTCTCAATCAAAAATTTAGAAACATTAAGAACATGATATCCAACTTCATATATCGAACATAGACAAAACTCTTGTTTTCTTTGTTATTTGCACAATGCAATATATAACTCGATATTCACACTCTTTTATAGTTAATTACACTCCAAGGGCAAACTTTGAACCCTAATCCAACAAATATTGAGCCCGTAAACCGTAAACTCTTACCTACATGGTGTTTAGATCCAAATTTATCTCATACTTACTCATTTTGACTAACTTTTATGTAAATTAAATTTATATACATCTACAATGATTATGTTTAATTTATGTATCAAAAATTTGTATGAAATATATTTTAATTATTTTTTAATTTAAATTTTCATATTAAATACAATTCAGACTTCTAGAAGTCTGAGAAACCGCAAACTTGTGTTTAGATCCAAATTCATCTCCAATGATTCAATTTGATTAAATTTTATGTACTTTTAATTTATATACAGCAACAATGAGTATGTGTAATTTATGTAGTAAAAATTTCTAAAAACTAAATTTTTAGTATTTTTTAAATTTAAATTTTCAAATTAAATACATTTCAGACTTCTCTGAGAAGTCTGCGAAACCCCGATTCTCTGAGAAGTGTGAGAAACCACGACAACTACCATTCTCGACGAGTTAATGCAGTAACTAACCCGTTTTTCCGCCATTAAAGCTCAAGAATAGAGCTCGTAAACACTTTTCGCGACTTCTCTCTCCGATTTCTCCCATTTTTCCACTGATTTTCCGATTCAAACGTACCGAAATCGGAAATTATGGCATAAAACGGCAAAACACGACTGGGCTTGCGGGATTTCGGTGATATTAGACGTTCTGGGCGCTCGACGAGGGTGAAAACAAACTCTAAACGGATATAGGTACTAATTTTTTCATATCATCGATTTTCAGATCTGAGTTGTATACTCAGACTGCTTTAGAAATCAGATGAAACCCATATGGTCAACGAGAGAGTAGTTTTGCAATTGACTTTTAAAAAATCAGATTAAAATTGAAGTCTGGTAATCTCTGAGAAGTCTGAAAAATTCTCCGATAATTCATAGTAACCCTAAATCTAATATTTAGCACTTATGAGTGACAATATTAAAACATAACTTCTACGAAGCATCAAATTCGTGAAATATATGCACATTACAACACATTTGTGCAAATTTAAAATTTCAAATGTAAATTTGGTAAACCATGAATCTAACCCTAAAGTTATATGTAAGTGTTTCCATTACAAAGCATGTTTTGAGGTTTACAACCTACTTTGCCTTAAATGTTTTTAATTTGATTCAATTTTACGAAATTTAATTTTAATACTTCGAAATCGTCTATATTTAATTTATGTATAAGAAATTTTTAACAAAATAATGTTTTACAATTTTTAAATTTAAATTTACTAATTAAATTTGTAGCAGACTTCTCGAAGAAGTCTGATATTTATTGAGGTATAGGCATAATTAACTAACCTTGCTTAATTTGATTCAATTTTATGGAATATTAATTTTTATACATCAAAATCGTCTATATTTAATTATTGTAGAAAAAAGTTTTAACAAATTTTTTTTTTAATTTTAAAATTTAAATTTACTATTTTAATATGTATCAGACTTCTCGAATACGTCTGAGAGAATTATGGTAAAAGAAATCAATCATACTTCTATTAGAGTCTAAAATTTATAATCGATTCCTAATTTTAAAATGAATCGATTATAAATTAAGGAAATTATGTTTATTAACAAGGAAATTTTCCCTTTTCTTATTATATAAAGCAAAATATTTCAAAGTTAGAAACTCGTAAGATCGGGATACGTGTTAAGTTAATCAATTAGATTTTGACATGTATTTAATAAATATCCAATTATATTTTGACACGTATTTAATAAAATTTTAATTATATTTTCACACATAATATTAACAATAAAAGTAAAATTTATAATTGATTCCTAATCTTAAAAAGAATCTATTATAAATTAAAAATATTATGTTTATTAACAAGGATTTTTTCTTTTTTTTCTTTAACAAGGAATCGATTACACACAAAGAAATTATGTGTAACTTTGAAACAGGTGAAATTATGTGTAACTTTAATTAAAAGTCCAAAACAGAATTTTTCTTTTTTCCCTTTCGAAATTATGTTTATTAAGAAAAGGGATCAACTACATACAAAGATATTAGACAAGGAATTTATAATTTGACATGTGTTTAATAATCGATTCCATTTAGAAATTAAAAGGAATCGATCATAATATTATTAATAAAAGTAATTATGTTTAAATTAAGAAAATTAAACAAAACTATAAATAAAAAATAAAGTTTTAAAAAGGAAGAAAAATCATATTTAAGATTAGAATAAGGAAATTAAACAATATATAAGAATCATAAAAAGAAAATGAATAAAAGCCAAATTTTTATTTTTAAAAAATGAAAAATAAACCATATTTCAGTTTAGAATAAGGAAATCTTATTATATAAAACTGAATGTTTCAAAGTTGCTAATTCACCTGATCGCGACACGTGTCAAATCAAAGTTGAAAATTTTTAAAATTGATTATTGAAAAAATATAAAAATTCTGAAAATTTAATAATTGATTCGTAATCTGAAAAGATAAAATTACTAAAAATTAAATTTCAAAATTAAATTTATTCTAGAAGGTAAAATTAATATAAAAAGGAAGAAACAAATGTTTTTTTTTCATTTAGATTAAGGAAATTAATCCTAAAAGTAAAAGAATTCTAATTTTCACTTATATGTAAACCACAATTTGGTAGTATGTCAATTACAAATCAAAAAAATAAAAGTCTAATAATCGTATCCAAAGCTATTTACTGCACCAATGTATATATTTATTTCATCGTAAATGTTTTTTAAAAATTTATATATTATATATTTTTACGGGTGGTCTAATTTTGTGTTCTATTTTTTCGTTTTTAATTTTTGTTTCACGTCATAAAATATTAAATTTCAAACCCGCATATATGCGAGTACTTATCTAGTCATATATAATGAATGATTTTATTTGACACTTTTTATTTTATTTGTGCAGATCACGACAGAGAAAGCTAACGGACAAAGATTTCCCACGTGATTAGAAGAAATTGTGCGCTTTCCACTAGCAACCGTGCAGTCACATGTGACAATTCTTCGGTGTATCTACTCAGTCTGGTGATCTTGTATATTATGGTGTCGTACGTGAGATTTTTGATGTTCAGTACCCGGGAATGCTCGGTTTGAGATGCGTTGCATTTTTATGTGACTTGAACGACCCATTAGTAGGAAGCGGCGTGCGACACGACCAATTTAGTCTTACATCATTACATAGCAGAAGACAACTCCAGAAGTACGAGCCACTCGTACTTGCTTCACAAGCATACCAGGTTTGTTTTTTTATTTTACGTTGATTTGTTAGTATTTTTACATTCCCGTGGTTAAATTTGTATATGGCTTTACTACATGGTGTAGGTATGCTATATTCCATATCCTCGAGTGACAAAAAACAAGATCCGTGAATTACAGTCACATCGATAAACCCGAGAGGTAGGGTTCATGGGATGTCCGATCATGAACCCCTCCAACAAAGCAATGTAGGTTTGGGTTCAATCGAGCATTCCCTTGAGGTCGACCTTGTATATATATCTATCTATATATATATATATAAAGGAGAATGATTCAAAGTTAGTAACTCGCAAGATCGCGACACGTGTCGAGTTAATCCATTAGATTTTGACACGTGTAAAAAATTACCAATTAGATTTTGACACATAATATTTAACAATAAAGGAAAAAATATAATCTAGACTTAATCCTAAAAATAAAGTTAGCACAAAAAAGGAAAATAAATGTTACTTTTAGATTAAGAAAATTTATCTTAATGTTTTTTATTTAACAATAAAGAAAAAAATATAATCTAGACTTAATCCTAAAACTAAAGTTATCACAAAAAAGGAAAATAAATGTTGCTTTTAGATTAAAGAAATTTATCTTCAAGTTTTTTTTATTTAACAATAAAGGAAAAAAATATAATCTAGACTTAATCCTAAAAGTAAAGTTAGCAAAAAAAATGAAAATAAAATTTGCTTTTAGATTAAGAAAATCTATCCTAGAGTTTTTTTTTTAAATGAAAAAAAAAATCATGTTTATAATAAAGCAATTAAAAAATATATTGACCTCCTAAAAAAGAAAGTAAACAAAGAAAAATTAAACCAACAAATATCCTAAAAGCTAAAGTTTTAAAAAAAGAGATACAAAATTTTCTATTTTGATTAAGGAAATTAAAAAAAGGAATAAAATCTTATAAAGAAAAGGAAATCTACTTCATCACCTCTATATAACCAATTTGATAGTGTCTCAATTTTACAACAAAAAAACTTCGTTATATACACCCGAGGTAATCTTCTGTGTAATCGAAATTATGATGTATGTTATGAAATATCTTTGTTATATACACCCGCTTCATATATCTTCGTTATCTACACCTAAAATTATGTTGTACGTTATATAAAATAAAAGCTAAATTATGTTGTACGTTATCAAAATTATGTTAGGGGAAATTATGCTTCATTATGTTAGGAAATTATGCTTCGTTATGTACATAAGCAAGATTTATAGAATTCAAATAGATTAGTACGTATTAATCGCTTGATAACTAAAAATCAAAGTTAAAAATAAAATAAAATTGATTAATAAAAAAACTTAAAAATTTTGAAAAGTCAAAGTTGAAAATTTACTATTAAAATATAAAGTTACTAAAAAAAATTAAAAAGTAAAAAATTAAATTTATCCTAAAAGGTAAAATTAATATAAAAACAAAATACATTCCTTAGTTTTTCCATTTAGATTGAGGAAATTAATCATAAAAGAAAAAAAATTATAATTTTTCATCTCTATATAAACCACAATTTGGCAGTGTGTCAATTACACACTAAATTACACAATTTAATCAGGAGGGAGTCCATTTTACTGAGGCAATTACGGCTGAGAGATTGCAAGGTCCTTTCCCAGTCAGGGGAGATACGATTGCTTAGAAGTCTCGCACAGAGCGTAGTCCATAGTGTGTAAGAATAGGGGCAATCGAAGAACAGGTGGTCTCGTGACTCGTTTAGCTCTCCGCAGAGAGTGCATGACTTAAATATTCCCCAAGCTCTAGTGCGTGTACCCGTTGCTAGTCTGTTCAGGAGGATTGGCGGGGGATTGCTTAGGCAAACCAGATTGTTTTGTACCAGGAAACTACTGGTTTCAACAACCGGAGTTGGTCCCACGTTCTCCTTGTTGAGAAGAGATGTTTGTAATCGTCCCTCCCCTGCTTCCGTAGATGGATATCGGGGCCGGCTGAATAGTCCGGTGGAGGGAGAGTTCGAATCCTCTGAAGCATTTGCTGCACTTGTGGACCACGACATCTCCGAAATGTCCATGAAGAATCACTTCCTACTTCAGAGACCAAGGCTGATCGAGGAATACCAAGGAGCTGAGTCCCTACATCACCTGTGACATCAATAAGGCGGCCCATCTTCGCCCAATTATCGAACCAAAAGTAGGTCGATTGCCCATCCTTTACCTCAGTTTTTATGAACTCGTAAGCCAAGGGTTGCAGTTTGAGCAGCTTGTTCCATATCCAAGATCCCCAGCTACCTTCTCGTACATCCCAAAATGAAGCTTCTCGCAGCATATAATGTCGCGTCCACCCAACCCAGAGGGATCCCGAATTAGTGATTAACCGCCAAATTAGCTTCAAAGAGAAAACTCGAGAGACATCTTGTAGCCGTCGGATACCCAAACCGCCTTCTCCTTTTGGGGAGCATAGGTCATCCCAAGAGACTTTCGCTTTTGACGAGTTATGTAGTGAACCCGACCATAGGAAAGCTGAACACAGACTCTCAATGGTGTCGTAACATTTCTTGGGTAAACGGAAAGCCACACTCCAAAAATTTGTGATGCTCATGATGAAATATTGGATTAGTTGGAGTCGACCGGCAAAGGTTAATGACTTGCTTGCCCAGCTCACGATACGAGTCCTAATTTTGTCAATAAGAGGCTCATAGTCAAGGCGCTTCATACTCTTTCTCGTGAGAGGGAGACCCAAATATCATATAGGGAGATGCTCTATCGGAAGTCCCAGGTTCGTGGCTTCTAGTAGGAGGGAAAAGGTTATTTTGCTCGCTATGAATAAGGAGGACTTCGAGGCGTTTATGGCTAATCCCGATTCCCTAGCAAAGTCATTTAAGGTGTCAATTGTTGTTGTGAGCGATCTCTCCGAGCCATCCATAAAGACCATCATATCGTCCGTAAAGCTTAGATGATTTAGTTTTATCTCGTGACAATATGGATGGAAACCAATTCTTCCACTCATAGCAGCTTGGTTCAGACGAAGTAACAGAACATTGATGGCAATGACGAAGAGATATGGAGAAAGAGAGCAGCCTTGTCTAAGGCCTCTCGAGCTCGGGAAGAATCCCTCAATCTCGCCATTGACACAGACAGAGAAATGGGCTGTAGTGATGCAGCTTTGAATCCAAGAAATAAACATAGCCGGAAGTTCCATTGCTTGTAAAGCTGCAATAATAAAGTCCCATCGCACAATGTCAAAAGCTTTTGAAATATCAATTTTCAGGGCGCATCGGGGAGAAATGGAGTCTTTATGATAGTCTTTCACCAGCTCGGTAGCAAGCAACATATTTTCAAGTAAGAGACGACCGTGAATAAACGCACTCTGATTTGGATTGATAGCCTCGGGGAGAATCAGTTTTAACCGTTGAGTTAGAGGTTTGGAGATGATCTGGTATAGGATATTGCAACAAGCGATGGGTCGAAAGTCTTTCATACGATGCACATCCGTGATCTTCAGAACAAGAGTTAGGACAGTCGCATTGACCCCATGAGGCATGAAACCGTTCAAGAAAAAGGATTGTACTGCCACAGTGACATCGGCCCCAACAATCGGCCAAGCAGCCAGGAAGAATTCTTTTGTAAAGCCATCGGGACCAGGGGTTTTATTTGACGGCATCGAGTGTAAAATCTTCCTTATAACTTCTTCCGAGACCGGACTTACCAAAATATATGTGAGTTGCGATGGGCGCCGATAAGAGATCAGGTCTGAGAGATTTGGGAGAGGGTCATTAGATTGTTGCGATTGCAGGTGTAGAAAACGCTTGAAGTGGTTTACTGCTTCTTCCTTAATCGCACTTGGGTCAGTAATAGTGGCTCCCTCTTCAGTTATGAGCTTTCGCAGGGCGTTCTTTGCCTTTCTTGTCTGCACGATGCGATGGTAAAAGGACGTGTTTCGGTCCCCATGCTTCAGCCAGGTTATCCGAGATTTCTGCTGAAAGAATTGTTCTTCAATATTTACCAGATGAAGCCAGTTTGCCGAAACTTCAGATTCTGCTGCTGAGTTTTCTGGTGTGGGATCGAACAACATTTGATTATGCCGGTCACATAGGAGCTCAAAAGCTTCTCGAGTTTTGCGAGTGATATCTCCATATTTATCTCGGTTTAAGTTCCTGAGAATTGGCTTGAGAAGTTTCAGTTTCTTATGAAGCAAATGTAAAGCGGCTATGGAATGATAAAGAGTTGTTGTGCTCTCCCAAGCGTGGGATACTGAGTGTAGAAAGTCCGGGAGCTCAGCAATGTAGTTGGAGAATTGAAAATGATAACGTTTACCTATACCAAAAGAGCTGTCTAGATGCACGACACATCGGGCGTGATCTGAGATACCATTGGCTTCAAAGCTTGCATAACAGTTCGGAAAAGAGGTAATCCATGCTTCGTTCACCAATGCGCGGTCGAGTTTTTTCCCAATTGGATCTTCATCTCTGTGATTCCACCATGTGAATTGTGGTCCTACATAACTCAGATACGTCAGCTCACAGTCAGATACAAGCAATTGAAATTCTCTCATTCCTCCCTAATCAGTCAGTGCCTGATGAACGTGTGAATGTTTTTCGGAGGCTAAAATTTCATTAAAATCACCCAGGAGAATCCAAGGAAGGTTTGTTGCAGACACAATCTCATGAATTTCTCTGATCTCGTCCCAAAGAAGAGTGCGGTCTCGTCTGAAATTTGAGGCATCAATGCTGGTGACCATAAATTCTTCTCCTAAGGGAAGCGAAATCAGTGTAGCGATGAGTTGAGGGCTTTTATACAAAGTGGTTACTGTTACAGAGGGGGACCAGACTATCCAAATTCGTCCTAAACGATCGTAGTCATAATTTGTAAGGGAATTCCATCCCGGGAAAGTAAAATCAATAATATCTTGTGAAACTTCTTCTTGAACTCGTGTTTCCATAAGACAGCCGAACATAGGAGTAGAGGAACGAATCCAAGACCGAATATCATTATGTTTGCCCATTTGGTTGAAACCACGAGTATTCCACGCAAAGAAGGATGCCATAATCATTACAACCTCCGTGAGGAGGTCTTATTTTTTGTGTTTGGATGTGCACCTAGTTGATTTTGGCTGTTAGAGGTAACCTTCTTACGTGGTTTACTTCTCCCTCGGATTTTCGGCTTCTGAGTTTTCTGAGTCTGAGGAGCATCTTCCTCAGATGAAATTTCTTCCCTATTGTCAATCCCCTGGTCGTTTGTAATTTCTCTTCTTCTTCTTCTACCTCTTTGCCCTCCATTAAGTCGAGAAGAACATTGAAACGGGATGCGGAGGTGGCGTATGCAGTTTTGTTGCGCTTCTGCAGGTCAGTCTCAGCTCGTATCTGCATCCGAGTTGCCCTTGGGGAAGAGTTCTTCCCAGTGTTTTGAACCATGGTCCATGACTGGTCATCCTGACCAGTGCTATGCTCTGTTTCAGACGGAACCAAAGTCTTCTCTGATACTTGCGATATCGACAGAGGATTTTCAAGTACAGAGTGATCTCCCTCTGTAGCAGCCCCCTTGAAATGGATCTCTGCTCCAGTCTTCTTTGTTTGGTCAGGTTGGTTCTCCACAGTGAGAAGTCTTGTTTTTTCCAAGCTCTTTTCTGAATTCACGGCAGCACCTTTACGCATCAGCTCACACTCTTTTTCATTATGCCCCCAGTTCTAACATGTGGAGAAACGAGCAAGAAGCCATAGCTAAGCAATTGGGATGACAATATCAGGATCCGATGACAGACAAATCCTCTCGGGCAACGGTTTATCCAGATTTACCACAACGAGTACACGAGCTACATCCAGACTGATACAACGTTCTGTATTGGGGTGCAGTTTCTGATATGCTCCAATAAGATTGCCAAGAAAAGTGAGACCCTTTTCAAAGTAGAAAGAATCAAGTACATCCTTGAAATCCACCCAAATCGGTAGGGAGGACAGATCAGGTTTCAACGCCGAGGTTCTGGGATCCCACTCCTGCACCACTAATGGAATATCCGTAATGTGCAAAACATTACGTCGTAGGACATGAGAGCGCATCTGATCATTTTCAATTTTGAACAAAACTGTCTTGGAATTGATGAACTGAGCGTCGATCTTAGAAGGTTTCTCTTGGAATGTCCAAAGACGGTTCACCGTAGCGTGGATCTTGCATATATGTGGGGCATCGCCAATGAAGTAGCCCACGATATAGTTTCGCCATAGTGGGGAAGCGTTGAGCAGTATTTCATCAGGGATCGATGCTTGAGCCACACCATTGATGATTTCACACGGTATCGATGGGAAGGGCTGGTCCGATTTGTTTAGAAGCACCGAAGTCCAAGGAGCTTTGAGGGATGAAGGAGAAGGAGCACGGGTACCACCGGAGAGTGAAGCCGGCGGTGAAGACCCCATGGCGGCCGGAGGCCCCAGATCTGAGAAACCTTGTAGATTACGAAATAGGAAAGTTTTTGGGAAGAGGATTCGCCCTAACCTTCCAACCTTTTTTTAATCTTGTTTCTAAATTTATATATGTATTATATATTTTCACGGTGATCTAATTTTGATTTCTATTTTTTCGTCTTTAATTTTTTTTAAATTGGTTATAAAATATTAAATTACAAATTTGCATATATGCGGGTACTTATCTAGTGTTGATAAAAGAAATTTTTTATTAAAGAGAAAAATAAATAAAAAGGAGTAACTCGTAAATTATTTTGCCGAAACACTGTAGAAAAATGTGTTAGAATGATCACCTAATTTACATATTATCTGTTGTTATTTATTGCAATTATTCAAAAATAAACAAAATCGATAAAGAGCAAAAGAGAAGAAAGAGAGAAAGGAAATGAGATATGATGGGATATGATGATGATTGTAAAATAATAAAAACACAAGAGAGATGTAAAGAAAAGAAGTGTATTTTTGAGTTTAATTATAAATTTGTGGAAACGTCCTTACTCTAATGTTGACCAAATAGCTCATTAATATCGTACGTCGGGTTTCGATTCGGATAAATCACTCGAATGACCTTAATGGTCTAAACCAAATTCACCTCTAACCCTTTTT
The DNA here is from genome assembly GCA_030161315.1 of Eutrema japonicum. Classification (NCBI taxonomy): domain Eukaryota; kingdom Viridiplantae; phylum Streptophyta; class Magnoliopsida; order Brassicales; family Brassicaceae; genus Eutrema; species Eutrema japonicum. The sequence goes on from BSQW01000013.1 coordinate 30,934,693, forward strand.
TTCTCCATAACCTTATAACCTTACTAACATGTGTTATTCCCATTTTATCCTTACATTAAATATTAAACAAATTAAATAAAACGAAAAAAGAAAAAGAAATACAGAAAAAGAAAAAAAAAATCAACCAATCGCGAGCTCTTTTCTTCCCTTCTTCTCCTCTTCGCGTCCGACATCCGGCTCCGTCGTCTTCCTCAGCAAACCGGCTCTGACTTGGTATTCAGGTGAGTTTTTGCTCATTTTTCTCTCTTTTTGTGTCTTCTTCAATGCTACATTGATCTGAAACATTGATAATCAATTTATGGATTGAAATTGAAATTGGGTATTCAATCAAATTCAAATTGGGTATTCAATTAGGGTATTTCCAAGTAATACTGAATAACCCAAGAGTATATATACGAGTAAACTTGTTTTCGTAGTCTAAGAGAAGCTTATGTTGATAATGTATGAATTTGTAGAGTTTCAGAAGCTCTGAATCTGAATCGGAGCTGGTAATGTGTCTGGTATTACTAGTTTACTGGTATTACTAGTTTACTGGTATTACTACTTTACTGGTATTACTAGTTTACTGGTATTACTAATTTACTAGTATTACTAGTATTACTAGCTAATGTTTTTAATTTCGTACAGCTGGTATGACTAGTCACTGGTATTACTAGCTAATATTTTTAATTTCGTACAACTGGTATGACTAGTTACTAGTATGACTAGTTAATTTGGTACAACTGGTAAGACTAGTTACTAGTATTACTATTTAATTTGGTACTACTGGTATATCTGGGATTACTGAGTTGTAATAAATACTAATGTTGTTAGATTTTTCTTTTTTCAGGGCACAATGAATAGAAGTAAGTTCACAGTCATAGATTTTGATTATGGGGGATATTATTTAGGCGGACAATTGATTCTAGGAGAAGATCCCAACTATACTTTATTGATGAAAGAATCGTTGGAGGAGTTAACTTTTTGTGGGTTGGTTAGTAGAATATGCAGGAAGATTAATGTTGATGAAGATACGACGAAGCTGAAGCTAACTTACATTCCATTTAGAGCGGATCAGAATAAGGCTAGTATAATCATAGGACAATCTATCCAGTGCCTCATATGTCTGAATGAAATGTTCCCGAGGAAGTTAAAGCATCTTGCGTCATACCTCCTCCTTATACCAAAACAAAAGGAAGAAATATAGTAAATCGGTACCCATCAGTTGGAGAACCTCGAAGAAGAAGAAAGCGTGGTGGGGTGACTACAAGAAAACACCATTTTTGCAACGAACGATATCGTTGTAAAATCGTTGCAAAAGAGGGGTTGAATCGAATTTGCGACGAAAAAGAGATCGTCGTTAACTGATCGTCGCAAACCACAAATCGTCGTAAATTCGTCGGGAAAGTACGAGGGACAAAAATTCGTCGCTAAATCGTCGGTAAATTTTCGTAGTAAAATCGTCGTAAATATTACATTGAAATTACGACGAATATAAATACGTTGTAAAAACGATGGAAATTCGATGGCAAATATTTCATTGTTAATTCGATGGAAAAACATTGTCGTCGTTAATTCGTTGCTAATCAATCGTCATAAAATCGTTGCTAAATAATCGTCGCAACATCGTTGCTAATAAATCGTCGTATAATCGTTGTAAATTAGCCACGATTTTATGACGATTAATTTAGCAACGAAACAACGAGGATTATTATTTACCATCGAATTAACGACGATTCTATATATGATTTTTATTATTATTTTTAAAATTTTATTAATTTCGAAATTATAAAATGAAAATTTTAAAAATAATATATAATAATATTTTATTAGAAAAAAAAATATTATAATCTGTTACAAAAAAAAAACCAAAATTAGAATTCAAAATCCTAAATCTAAATAACTATATCGTAATCGTCGAGATTTACATCGTCTTCGGGACGTCTCGACGAACCGGATGGGCCTGCCGCTGCCTCCGCCGCTGCCGCTGCCGCTGCCTCTGCCGCTGCCTCTGCCGCTGCCGCTGCATCTTCCTCTGCTCGGAGTCTTCGCTTTTCCCGTAGCATGGCCTGCATTGTCGGGTTCCCTTTTGCCAAGATGTCGAAGAGTTCGTCATTCTGCGTAGCATCCAGTTCAAACCGCTGCTGAAGACTCGCAATCTTCGCCTGATATGCCTGAGACCGAGTAGCCTCGGTCTCAACCCGCTCCTGAAGACTCGTAATCGTGGCACGTAACACAACTGGATCATCTTCTGGCGATCGTCGTCGCGGAGCATATGAAGAAGCAGCCGAGACATCTCGAATAGATCCCATCCCGACAACCTTCCCCTTTCTCTTAGGGGCAACCTATATTTAAATTTACAATTAGAAATTTTAAAAAAAATCAAAAACTAAAAATTAATAAGTACTAACTATTCTATATACCTGCTCGAAGATCCGGTCAATATCGGGTGTGGTCAACCCTCCAGACATGACCGACGAACCACCTGGAGATAGCTGTTGAGAGAGTTGTGTCTCTCGTTCGGTGACTTTGGAAGTCACCTCATTGAAGATGTGCTCGGCACTCTCGGAAACAAAGGAACCATCCTTCTTCCGGTGCGTCCGCTCAAAAACCTTGGTCATCGGAGGGAGTACACCTCCGTCTTCGGCGGCCTAAAGAAAAAAACTATGCTATTGACGAGGTAAATTAAATAAATTAATTAATTTAAATAAATTTAATTACCATCTGTAGACGAACACCCGCAAAAGGTGTTTGCCCAGCTGTATGAGGCAGAGCCTTGAGTTTCCCGTCCGAATCAACGGTGTTGCGGGAAGCCAAACACTTCTCAGCAGTTATGATGGACTTCGGATCCATCCAATACCGCACCAAGCCGTCCCAAACGGCTTTATCCATGTGCAGGGGCTTTGCTGAATCCCCAGAAATCTTCCATGCTTTCTTCCACTCACCAACCACGCCTTGGATACGAAACTTCACCCTCTCGAGAAATAAAGTTTCAAGCTCGCCATGAATCGAAAGATCCCAGTGATATTTTTGCTGCATGAGAAACAAAAATAATTACATATTTTATAAAATTAAATTAAATATATATTTAAATATAATTAAAATAATTATGGGAGAAAAAAATATTTTTTCCATACGTACCGCAAACATCTTGAACCATGTCTCCTTAACGTGTGGAGGAAGCTGGGTAAAATTGGTATGAGGCTCGATAAAATAGGACTTGATGATGTCGGAAACGTTGCGTCCAACTTTGGATTCAACTCCAAACCTGAAACAAAAAATTGTAAAATTTTGAATTGTTAGAAATAAATATAAATATGTAATAATAAATGTAAAAAATATATATTTATATATATTACCATTCCGACCCGTCAGTATGATCCGGATCTAATCTTTTAAGCCTATGACACCCCGGCTGTGCAAGCAAATCAAGAACCGTCATGTGTGCATATGGGACCGGGGCATGGCCTCCAGGTTGCGGAATCTGAGGTGGTTGTGGAGGCGGCGGAGCACTCTGTATTTGCGTCACCAGGACGAAATCCGTCTCTGTATCCTCAGAAGACACGGGCAACCCGGTACCCGAAGCATCACCAATATCTCTCAAAAACTGAGCGTAATGTGCACGACGCTGGCCCATCTGCATAAAAATGAAAAAAAATTACTATCTATAAACATCCGGGCAGTCTGCTATTTTTTCTAATTTGATTCCGTTTCTACCGACCTAAATTGTTTCATTTTTATCTATACTAATTAATTAAAAACATTAAAAAAATTTACCTTTTTCGCAAGGAATTCGCAAGGAAGTTATGATCAGTTTTTTGTGATTTGTTTGTAATTGAATGAAGGAATTCTGAGCGTGTATATATAAGATTAGTTGTCGTCGCTAAATCGACGCTAATTAGCGACGAATCGTCGCTATATCGAGGCAATCAAACCGTAGCTAATTCGTCACTAACTTTGCAACGATTTTGTGACATTCATACACGCGGGAGTTTAATTGACCGACACGCGGTAAATGTTATGACAATTCGTTGCTAAATCGTCGCAAATTTGCATCGATTTTGTGACATTCATAGTTTGCAACGATTTAGCCACGATTAGTCTCAATTCGTTGCTAAATCATCGCAAATTTGCATCGATTTTGTGACATTCATAGTTTGCGACGATTTAGCCACGATTAGTATCAATTCGTTGCTAAATCGTCGCCAATTTGCATCGATTTTGTAACATTTTATTTTGTAACGAATTAGTGAGGATATTTGTAAAATCGTCTTTAAGGTTTAGGGTATAGGTACAAAATTGTAACGTCGATTGCAACATTCCATAAACAACTTGACATGTTTACTGTAAATCCAAATTCATGAAATTATCAATAAGTTTATCGATATTGAAAAATAAGTAAAACATATAGTTTGCGTATATGTTAGATTATTAATACAATGATTCAGTTTGTGGATATTACTGTGATTGACCGAGTTTTCATTTTCGGACAATTCTCTAAAGTCACGATCAATTTCATTGAAAGATGCATAATACAATGAGATGGTAATATGTTAGGGGTTAGGGTTTAGGGCAAAGGGTTAGGGTTTAGGGTTTATGAACGAATCGTGGCTAAATCGTCGCAAATTTGCATCGATTTTGTAACATTCTTATTTTGCGATGATTTAGCCACGATTAGTCTTAATTCGTTGCTAAATCGTCGCGCATTTTGCAACGAATTAGTGAGGATATTTGTAAAATCTGTTTTAGAGTTTAGGGTATAGGTACAAAATTGTAACGTCGATTGCAACATTCCAGAAACAACTTTACATGTTTACTGTAAATCCAAATTCATGAAATTATCAATAAATTCATCGAGATTGAAAAATAAGTAAAACAGAGAGTTTGCGTACATGTTAGATTATTAATACAATGATTCACTTTGTGGATATTATTATGATTGACCGAGTTTTCATTTCCGGACAATTTTCTAAAGTCACGATCAATTTCATTGAAAGATGCATAATACAATGAGATAGTAATATGTTAGGGGTTAGGGTTTAGGGCAAAGGGTTTAGGGTTTAGGGTTTATGAACGAATCGTGGCTAAATCGTCGCAAATTTGCATCGATTTTGTAACATTCATATTTTGCGACGATTTAGCCACGATTAGTCATAATTCGTTGCGAAATCGTCACAAATATTTGCAACGATTTTGTGACAATCACAATTAGCGACGATTTAGCGACGATTCCTTTGAAATCCCCTAAACCCCAAACTAAATCCCATTTCCGATCACCACTCATTTCCCACCGTTGTTGAGGCAATTAATAAATTACATGACACATAGACATATATGTCTCGTAATTTATTAATCGCCGCACCTACGGCGGAAAATGAATGGAGATCGGAGATGGAATTTAGTTTGGGGTTTAGGGGATTTCATAGAAATCATATCACTTAAATTTCACAATAATTACTCGATCACAATATTATATTAATATATTAAATTCACAGTAATTATTAGCTAGCGCGGTCACTCTGATTCATTTTCGGACGAAGAGTAGTACACATCCGTTTCTTGATCATCTGGTTCATCACTTTCTTCGAACTCATCTTCTTCCTCTGTATCGTCTGGGAGATATTTAACTTGCATGTTTTGAGGATCTATCTAAAGGATGTCTTCATTGCTCTCATTTAGTTCTGGCATATCAGAGCAATGATCTTGCTGCATTGGTAGTTCCTCATCAACCCCCACAATTTGACCCCTCGGAGAAACTTTTATAACTGATAACCATGAGATACGGGTGGTGCGAACTCGCGGATATAGAACAAAGCTGACTTGTTCTGCTTGTGATGCTAGGATAAATGGCTCATACTTATTGTAACGTCGTGATTGGTTGACATCTACTGCCCCAAATTTGTTTTTACGGACGCCTCGATCAACTGTTGGATCGAACCAGTCGCATTTGAACAGAACGCATTTCAAACCTAAGCAACCAGGGTACTCAACTTCAATTATGTCTTGCAACACTCCATAAAAATCTATTTCGCCCCGCACACATACCCCGTAATTGGCAGTAGCTCTTTGATTTCCGTTTATGAATGTATGAAATATATATCCGCGTGTGCAATACATGGGTGCACTCGTTATCTTCGATATGGGGTCTTTTATTAACTCATGGAACCAGAGTGGATATGCGGTATCCCCATACTCGTCCTATATATCATTAATTAATTTAATTAAAAAAGTAATCAAAATATGTATTAGGTTAATTTTCCAAGTTAGTAATTAATCATATCACTTAATTAAAATTTTACGTACTTGCGTCTTCAACCACGGGGCAAAATGTTGATCTTTACGCTTGTTGATTTCATCGTCTGAGATTCCTTCAATGACTTCTCGGACTTGTCTAACAAATTCACTGCATACAAAAGTATTTGTAATTGGTATAAAGCTAGCATATATATAATTTAGCCATATATATAAGATGTATGTTTATACACTTATGTCTCAAATTGACTAACTTCTTCGCAATTTAAGAGGATATACGTTTGTGCACTATGATGGTCTTTTTCATCGGCAAACCAAACTGACTTCACTCTTCTACATAATCGACCGATTGAAGAAAAGATATATGGGACACCTTCATTAGCATATGTTCGGCCTACACCTCCATCATCATATCGCCGTGCTGCCCTTTTCCGTGTGCGAATCTTCGAGCCAAAATAGTACCCCGTGAAGTGAGAAGTTTCTTCTGTTAAACTTCCTGCTACTATTGAGCCTTCAACTTTGGCTATATTTTTAGCCTTCCGCTTCAAATGTCCCATGAATCGCTCGAATGGGTACATCCATCGATACTGCACAGGTCCCCCAAGTTCTGCTTCGTGAAGTAGATGAATAGGTAGATGTTCCATAACATCAAAAAAGGCTGGGGGAAATATTTTCTCCATGTTGCACAACAAAATAGGAATACTAACATCAAGTTGTGCAATAACATCTTCTGACAAAGTACGGGTACAAAGATCCCGAAAAAACCCTCCAATGCCTACAATAACAATCACATGATATATAAGGTAATAATGTTAATTTTCCATTTCACATATATATATATATATATATATATATATATATATATTAATTATATAAAATCTTAAATTCGCAATTAATATGTGATTAGTTTAAATTTATATACCTGCAATTGCTTCGTGTACATTTCCTGGTAGAAGTTCAGCAAATGCAAAAGGAAGTAGTCGTTGCATAAAGACGTGACAGTCATGACTCTTCATACCGAAAAACTTTTGGCCATTCTCAACACATTTAGCTAAATTAGATACGTACCCGTCCGGGAACTTCACATCAGATGTCGCCCATTTGAACAAAGCTGACTTTTCTTCCGCACCCACTCGAAATATGGGGACATGTGCTTTCCCATTGCTTGTAATATGTAACTCATTCCGACAACAAAGATCAGGCAAGTCTAACCTTGACTTACCGATGTCTTTAGTCCTTCCACGCACGTTTAACAATGTATGCATGATGTTATCAAAAACGTTTTTCTCAATGTGCATGACATCCAAATTGTGTCTAAGCAAATGATCCTTCCAATACGGAAGCTTCCAGAATATGCTTTTCTTATGCCAATTGTGATGCTCCCCATATCCATCCGGCATATTAGCTGGAGTGTGCCAATTTCCACCACGATTGACTATTTCCAATGCACCATAATGATCAATTTCTGCTTCTAGATCTTCCCCGGAAATATAAACAGGAGGAGGAACACGTACAGTTTTGTTCTTTCTAAACAACCGCTTATTTCTTCGATATGCATGATGAATCGGTAGAAATCGGCGGTGACAATCAAACCAACTTGTTTTCCGACCATGTTTCAATTGAAACGCATCTGTCCGATTGAGACAATATGGACAAGACAATCGCCCATGCGTAGTCCAACCAGATAACATCCCGTACGCAGTGAAGTCGCTTATTGTCCACATAAGCACCGCACGCATTGTAAAAAAAATTTTCCTTGCAAAATCATATGTCTGAACCCCGGTATACCACAACTGCTCCAATTCCTGTATCAGAGGCTGCAAAAACACATCAAGGGAACGTTTCGGATGCTTCGGACCTGGTACTAAAATACTCAAGAATAAAAATTCCCTTTGCATGCACATATCTGGGGGAAGGTTTTAAGGCGTTAGGATTACTGGCCATAAAGAATATTGCCTATCAGACATACCAAATGGACTAAATCCATCTGTGCAAAGACCAAGATACACATTACGTTTCTCTCTAGCAAAGTCTTGATGCACCGTCTTAAAGTGTTTCCACGCTTTTGCATCTGAATGATGAGTAACCTCCTCATATGTTTGCAAATGATCTGCATGCCATCTCATCGATGCAGCTGTCCTCTCAGACTGATACATTCTTTTTAATCTATCAGTTATAGGAAGGTACCACATCCGCTGGAACGGTACCTTACTCCGACCAGTACCTTGCGGCTTATATCTTGGCTTATGGCAAAATCGACATTCCAGCAACTTATCATCATCTTTCCAAAAAAGCATGCAATTGTCAACACAGACATCTATCATCTCATAAGGCAACCCAAGACTATAAACCAGCTTCTGTATCTCATAGTAAGTTTCAGCAGCTAAATTGTCCTCTGGCAAATACTCTTTAATCAAATCAGCCCAATCATCCATGCAAACCTCAGCTAAGTTATGATCAGTTTTAATAGTCATCATCCTAGCCGCCAACGACAATTTAGAATGTCCTTCTCTACATCCATCGTAGAGTGGCTGATTTGCAGCATCTAGCATATCATAAAAAAAAATTGCATCTAGATTGGGTTCCTCATCATGATGATCATGTGCAAATGTACTTACGGTTTCATGAAATGCATCCGTAACCATGTCATGAATCCTATCATTATCTTCACCATGCTGCTCCGCATGATCATCAAATTGATTAAAATTATTTGACTCATCAAAATTCGATGCTTGATAATTGCTACTACTACTAGCTGCATTTCCCCCATGACCCTCTCCATGATAATACCATATATAGTAATGCGGCATAAACCCTCTATTTAATATATGCGACCACACCTTCGAGATAATGATAAATTTCCTATTCAAGCATCTGGCACAAGGACAGTACATCTTACCACTGATAATCGTATTATGTATACTTCCTGCCTGATGCATGAATCCCTCCACCCCATCACTGAACTCCTTTGTTAGCGATCCCTCTGAATCAAGACGATTATACATCCATCTTCTAATTTCGTATATTGACATTTTTTGTTGGTCAGAAAGAAGTAAATGTTTTTGAATATGAAATTTTTATTATGAAGTTGGCCACTATATATAGATTTTTATTTCCATTACCATCGAATTACCTACGATTTTACATCGATTTCACATCGATTTTACAACGAATCTAAAAATGTTTACATCGACTTTACAACGATATTAAACATGTTTACCTAACCGAACACCGTGAACTTAAAACGTGCTCACCTAACTGATTAATCGTTGGGAAATCGATGTAAAGTTCAAATTATAATAATCATTGCTAATTCGTGGGTAATTTTACGACGATATTACAACGTTTTATATAAACCTCGGTAAATCGTCGCTAAGTTACAACGATTTTACGACGATTTTGATAATCGTCGTAATGTCGTCGGTAATCGTTGTAAACTCGTCCCTAATTAGCGACGATTTTACAACGAATATTTTCGTCCCAATTTTGCGACGATTTTACGACGTCTTTAAGAATCGTCGTAAAGTCGTCGCAAAAACGATTGCAATTTGCAACGAAATAAAATCGTCGCAAAAAATCGTTGCAAAATGCCTGTTTTCTTGTAGTGGGTACTTCAAGGCTTATTTGGTGATAATCCTGGAACCAATACCTAACTCGTTTGTGTAATTCCTTTGTGTAACTCGTTTGTGCTGTTGGATGTTAATTTATGTCTCGGGACAACTACGTAAAACTGATTTTATATATGTTATACTAGTACCTTTGAGAATACTAGGTAACACTGGTAATTCTGGTTTAGTGTTATTATGGAATTTTAATTTTAATTGAAAAATTCACACAAAAAAACAACAAATACGAAATAGTAAAATTTACGTTACAGAAGTAGCTATTAAATGTTAAAAAATGTGTATTAGGTTTATAAAATACATTTATACCATAATGATTTGTTATTAGAATATTTACACAAGAACCACCTTATACTATTAGGATCACTTTGTTAATATGAACCACCTTATGATGTGAAATATAATTAAAAAGAGTTTTATGTAATATTAATGCACAAAGTCCTTGGAAACATACTTTAATTGACTAAAATCAACTGTAAAACTAGAAAACACATTTTAAGGACTTGGTAATACTAAATTATTTTGAAAACACCCAAAAGTACAACTATTTGCAAATTAGTAATACTAGATACTAGGAGGATAACTATGTGTAAATTTTCGCGGGCCCAAAATTTTTTAATTTTTTCTCATTTTTTCCGCGGGCCCAAATTTCCGCGGGCCCAAATTTTTATGATTTTTTTATATTTTTTCTCATTTTTTTCTGATCCACACCCAAAACCAAACTAGTTTTTCTCATTTTTTTTCCCTTTCTCTCTCTTCCCCTTCCCTTCCTCTCGACGACGACTTCTTCTCCATTGCAGCGACTTCTCGTTTTGGTAACACATCAAGTAACTGTTTGTGGTATGAATTCATTGTTCTTCAGGGTTCAAGTGCAACAGCTCAGTTTGGCGAGCCGTCGGTTTGGCGAGCCGTAGGGTTGGTAAACCCTAAAAAAGAGAAGAATGGATGGATGAAACCACTCGGCCACCATGGGTTTAGGGATTCATGTTTGATTTTCTTGGGTTTGTTTAGGGTTTGTGGATTCTGGATTCATGTTAGAATCAATATAGGGATTCATGTTAGAATCGATATAGGGATTCCATTTTCTGAATTTTGGGATTCGATTTCCTGGGTAATACTGAACATAGTAATACTTAGTAACACTGAACATATAGTAATACTTAGTAATACTAAACCAAGTTTGTTTCCATGTTACAGATATTGACCCGAACTATAGTGCCGATAAGCGGAACACGAGGCTAATCGAGAGGCTTTACCACCTAGCCGACGCTGACATGGACATTCCGGCAAGATGTCCATGTGGTGGACCAATCATTGAGGTGACCTTTGAAGAAGAGGTTGCTAATTTAAGGAGGGAGGTTGATGAAGATCGCGAGAAGATCTGAAGCATGCATATGGAGCTGAACAACAATGCTGAAGAGATTGCAAGGCTGAAGGATTTATTGGCGTGTGTTGTGGATTAAGCAAATGTTAAAATTTTGTTTTGTAAGACTTATTTGTTTAACTTATTTATATCTTTGACTTTCGAACCTTGCATTCCAAAACCGAAATACTAAGTATTACTAAGAATCGATATAGGCATTCCATTTTCTGAATTTCGGGATTCGATTTCCTGGGTAATATTGAACATAGTAATACATAGTAATATATAGAATATTGAACATAGTAATACATAGTTCCGGCAGTTTAATCCCGAGATAAGGGCATGCTCCCTTAGACTGTAACGGATGGGCACGCCATTCACGACGAACCAAGCTTCCTTCTTTTTATCCGTGCGCGCCGTTCGCACAAGAAGCATCCACATGCCCTGAACCTTATGGTGGGGTTCCTGTTGAATGTGGAAGAAGTGTTTGAATTGAGGATGATTCAAAAACCAACTTTTCTCCTCTGCTTTAAGCGGATGCTTTAACCCGCTCATAAGTGTCTTCACCGCTTGACTAACATAACACCTCGTCCCGACCTTGATTTTTTTCATATACTTTGTCGGCTGGAACCACATATCCAAAGGTTGCAGTGGTTCGGTTTCATCTTCGGAATCCTGCAAGACATATGTATATAGTGTTACTTTTTGTTTTAGAAATTTTTGGTCCGGTATTACTGCTCCAGTATTATTAGTCCAGTATTACTAGAAACCCAGAAAATTACAAGTGCCTAATTCCATAAATTTCAACTTCCGGTACTATTTGTGCATCAACAGAGAATGTTCCTAATCAATTTGAACCCAAATTCGATAAACAAAAGGATGAGTTACATACCGTTGCATGTGCTTCAATTGAATATGTTTCTTCCTCACCGGAATCCGATTTTTCCTTCTCTGAAACCGTAGGGGCCTCGTTTTCATGAACAATCCCCCTAGATGGTCTCTCAGATTCTGCAAGCAGATTATCTGGAACCGTTTCTCCTAAACCATAGTTGACATTCTTTGTTCTTGCCATAGTGTTACCAAGTAATACAGAACTTAGTCGATTTTATCTGGGAAATGAAGGATTTTGGTGGGACAAGGAGCTGCAAATCGCGAAAAATAAGAAGGTAAGTTACATGGGTACTAAATCGTCGTTTTAAGACTTTTAGGTATTTTTTTTTCTGTTTGCGGGTCGGGTTTAATCCGAATAGAGTGAATTTGGGTGGATCCAGATACTGGTTGGGTCGTAAATATGTTATATTTTGAGGGACAAAATTGTTGTTTACCGCTTTTTCGTTTAAAAACAAATTGAATAACAAATTTAGTTTTATAACGAGGTTATTCTGGCATTGTTTTGCAGCCTGAAGTTGATTGATCAGTTTCGATTCCCAACGCAATTTCTATATCTCTATATACCTCCCTTCTTCCTCGAGTCTTTTATATATTATATTTTTTTCGCCCGTAACTAATTCTCTCCGATCAGAAATCAATGGCGACTCTCGACTCAGACGTGACAATGGTTCCTGCCGGTGAAGCCTCAAGCAGCGCAGCTCCTTCATCTTCTTCCAAGAAACCGAAGCGCTTTGAAGTTAAAAAGTGGAGCGCCGTCGCGCTCTGGGCTTGGGGTAAGAAACCCTAATTCCTCCGATTTTTTCACCGATCCTCCTTCTTACGTTGCGCTTTTTCTTCTTCTTCTTCTTTGGGGTTTTGTTGATTTTGCTCTTGTTTCGATTGCAGATATCGTTGTTGATAACTGCGCCATCTGCAGGAATCACATCATGGATCTTTGTAAGCTTGAGATATACTTTATAATCCGTTGTTCTAAATCATCATCCTGATCTCTAACTTCGTGGATGGATATTTAGGCTTACTTCCGTGTTTCGTTTTCCTGTTTGTAGGCATTGAATGTCAAGCTAATCAGGCTAGCGCGACCAGCGAGGAATGCACTGTTGCTTGGGGTAATTTTTAGTTCTTCTACGCCCTTGAATCTGTGCGTGATTCCAGATTTGGTCTAGTTTTGCATATGGTGAAACGAAATTGTATGCAATTTGTATAAGACTCTTACCCTGTCTCTTTGCATTGATTTTCTTCTTGGTTAGTGAGACAGGGTAAGAGTCTTATACAAATTGCATACAATTTCCTGTTTGTAGGTTAGTTTGTTTGCTTCTTGGTTATATATATGCGTCTCTATAGTTCTATCTGTCCATTTATGTAATCTGCGTTTTGCTTCTTTTGGCTTGAGTTAGGTTAGTTTGTTTGCTACTTGGTTATATATATATATGTGTCTCTATAGTTCTATCTCTCCATTTATGTAATCTGCGTCTTGCTTCTTTTGGCTACTTGAATTAAGAGTGACCACTTTCTTTTGGCTAGAGTTAGGTTAGTTTGTTTGCTTCTTGGTTTCACATAGGCGTCTCTATAGTTCTCTTTCTCTATTTATGCAATTTTAATCTGCTGGTTGAATGTTATAATTTTTAATTGTTTTACTATCCTTTCGCATAAATACCTTAATAAGAATCACTGCTTCATCCAGTTAGGTTATTTTTTTTAATGATATCAGAATGTATGATATGTAATTACTTGAAAAATGTGGAACTCTGCGCTGTTACTGTTGCATTCTTCATGAATTGAAAATAAGATACTAGTATTGCTCTCTTGTTTTAGCTTTGTGGGTGCTTGTAAGATGGTGTGGCTGTGCATATAAGATAGATTAGCAGGCGAGAAGCATTAGCGGATACCTTTTGGGCTACCGGTTTTTTTTCAAGCGTAGTCATATCTATGTCTCCAACTCTCCATTTCAAGCCTGAAATTGAGATTAGAAAGTTTACTTACCCTATTTTACAATCTGTATCACAACTTTATAGTAGGACTAACTTCTAGGCCATTGCTGAGTTTCAAATACATGTGGAGGAGAAAATTCTAGCTACTGTTTTGCATATTTTTTCACGTTTTGTGTTGGGTAATAGCTGGAGTGATTGTGATTAGATTTGATGTGTTTCATTTGTTTGGATTCATGCATCGTGCTTTAAAAAGTTGAGTCATCAGTCAAACACATAGTTTTAGCCTTTTAGGATGAATCATCTTTTGCCAAGAATAGAACCATACATGTTTGTTTGTGTAAGAGTTAATAGAAAAGTTTATTTAGAGATATCCCTAGGCTTTAACGTTTGCTATCATGGAATGCTAAAGAAACGTGACGTTGTTGGACTTGCAGGGGTTTGCAACCACGCCTTTCACTTCCATTGCATCAGCAGATGGCTCAAGACTCGTCAAGTGTGTCCACTGGGTATGTGTTTCTGATCTCAAAGCTTCTTTCTTGTCTGTTATCTCATATCTCATTTTGTTTGCTTCTTGCTGGTGTTTTATTTAACAGATAACAGCGAGTGGGAATTTCAGAAATATGGTCATTAAAGCCACAAAACGCATCATTGCCAAACAGGCGTCTAAGTAGAAGAAGACATTTGGTTCTTTTGGTTGCCGTATATGATTCTAAGACTTGCAAAGTTTCTCTTAGATTCGTTTGAACCTGTTGTGGCTCTTTTATTGGAACGTCTTTGATGCAAATTAAACAAGCGCGTGCTTTAATGATGAAACTATTTTGTTGTTATAAGACCATCTCGAAACCCAAACTAAGTTTCAAATATAAATGCAGGGTGAATTTAATGTGTTGGAGAGACAGCAGGTTTAATATTTTTGTATGTGGTGCGTCTGTTTCATCTATTTCGCTGTTGTCTGTTTCATCTATTTCGCTGTTGTCAAAAATGTCCGTTCTAATAAGTTAGCGATATCAACTGTTATCTTAATAAACACTTGTGATAATTGTTGTTGAGAAGTTTACTATTCTTAAAATCTTAGCAAAATTTATAATTAATGTTTTCTAATTACTTACTTAATTATCATTTTAATAAGATTTATGATATGTTTACGACATTGTTTAAATATTTTACTCTTCATAATAAAGCCCGCGTGGTGACATATACCACATATTGTATTGAACATATAACATCGTTAACAAGTCAAGTTAACGTATAACATCGTTAACAAGTCAAATTAATAAGTCAAGTTAACAAATCAATTAACGTAATCAACTCACTAGGGTCTAGTGGTAGTTGTCTTGGGAATGCGTTGGTTCGCTCCGTCATGAATTCAATTCCCACTGGAAAAAAAATCACGAAGATGGTGTCACGCTTTAGACCCATTTAAAAATCTGATGAGTGGGCTAGTTGAAGATATCACTCATTCAAGGGGATTAGTCGGGTTTGGGCCCGGATTACCCCTTGTTATTAAAAAAAATTAAATTCAATTTAACGTATAACATCGCTAACAAGTAAAGTTAACATGTAAACATCGTAACAAGTCAAGTTAACGCATAATATCGTTAACAAGTCAAATTAATAAGTCATGTTAATAAGTCCAATTAACAAGTCAAATTAACGAGTAAAGTTAACATCGTGACACCTCTTCACTTTCCTTCATAAATTTTTATATAAAAAAAAATAAAGCAAATAAATAAATAAATTCGAACACTGGATTTGTGTCTACACAAATACCTTGGAGTGAGGTTCATGGTCTAAGCAATCTGGATTTTCATTTATCATTAACAAATTGATAGTATAGGGACAAAATTGACTTTATATGGTGAATAGTTCAAGTTGCACATTAGTCAAAACAAAAAACTAATTTTGAATTTTAATGTTAAATTAATTCAAATCCAAAAAACAACGTTTTGTACAATGAATGATGCCTTTCCTAAAGTTTGAAAGTTTGTTTTCTATGAATACCAAGAGCCTATTCTAGAAATGTGAAAAATTTCATCGCGTGGCCAACCAAACTTGCATATCTTCCTTGTATCTTCCATCTCCCAATCTTCGTATGGATGTTAGCCGATTTCGATTTTGCTTGTCAATGTATTGGATCAAACGTGTTGGATGGTTGTGAGGTTCTCCATGCCTTCTTCCATTTCTTTCTCTCCATATAGAGTGGATTGTGGATTGAAAAACATATCGAAATAAGAACAACTTCATCTTGTTTTGTCCCGAATCTGTTAGGAGAGCGATTATTTCCTCCCATTGTGTTGTGTATCTTCCTCCAATTAGTTCTCGAGTCAAACCTGCCCATACCTCCACCGAATAGGTGCATTCGAACAAGAGGTGATTTCGACTCTCCAAACCTTGGCAGAAAATACACGATCCATTAGCTCCAATATTCCATGTGATTTGTCTATCTCCCGTCGACAATCTATTGTGCATAGCCAGCCATGACACAAAATAGTATTTGGGCGTTGCGTATTGAAACCATATGCCTTTGTACCACTCTCGAATCGGTTGTACTATGCGCATCTGTTCCCATATCATCTTTGAGCTGAACTTATTTTTGAATTTATCACCCTCCCAATGCCATAGAACCACATCTTGGTCTTGTGAGCGCCTGTGTTGTCGTAGATTCAGAATAGCCTCTTCAATTTGGTTCAGTATCTTTATCCGATGGTGACGTCGTCGATGAGATTGAACCACATGCTCCACTTTTGAATTAATGTCAATACCCAAGTCTATGCATCCTCGCAACCCAGTGTGTGAAAGTAATGGTCTCATCAGTGTCCAGTTGTCATACCAGAAAGAGGTTGTAGAACCTTTGTGTACTTCATCCTTTACGAATGTAGCTGCATCATCTCAAAGATTTAGCATCTTCTTCCACATCCAAGAGCCTAGAGATGATGTTTCTATAACCGACCAGAGAGAACCTTTATGAATCAAAAACTTCTGAATCCAATCAACCTATAGCGACGAGCTACCCATAGCGACGAGCTAGAAGAGAGGACTCTCCAAAGAATTTTTAGGCAGCTTACTTTGTTAACCACCTCAAGTGACCTTAAACCCATAACTCCTTCTTTTTTGGGTTTACAAACATCGTACCAAACTATCTTCGCCTTCTTTGAATTTAATTCTGGACCTGACCACAAAAATGATGCGCATATTTTGTCGATCTCGTCGATACACGCTTTCGGTAGCTTGAAAGCAGACATCCAAAAGTTCGTGAGGTTTTGAATGACCGAAGCAATTAGTTGAAGTCGTGCTGCGAATGATAAGAACCTCGGTATCCAACAAATTTTCCCTCGGTTAGCTTTTCCTTGGCTAAAATCCACCTTCTCGGCTAGAATAGTTTTTCCTCGACCATCTTCTCTTACTGCCGGGTTATTACATCCTTCCCCCCTTAAATGAATTCGTCCCCGAATTCTTAAGGTTATGTCGAATGGGTTTCCTAAGATCTAAAGGGCAAGATTCCTAGGATTTTTCTAACTTAACTGAAATAATAATCAATCATACCATCACGCAATCAACCACACACACAAGCAATCATCAAGAGAGTTAGTGCCCTTACTTACCTTATCAAACCTAGTTAATACGCGGGTTCCATACTAATGTGGACACGTTCTTGTGCATGTCGCTGGTACGGTGGCAGCCTTGAGTTTTCAGTTCATTGATTCGCTGGTGGAGCTCCAATCGCAGGGCGAGTAGGATACGCAAGTTCCAATATCGTGCTGAGTCGAGTCTTTGGGTCTGGGATTTGTGGGCACGTAAGTGCTGAATGATCCCCTCCACAAATTTAGGAAAAGATGTCGGCCGGAGCAGTCGATTGGTTTTGTCCCTCAAATACCGACAAGGCGTTCAGTCGGGGAGCTTGGGTATTAGCTCTTGGACATGAGTTCGCGTAATGCCCCTTTTCTTTGCATATGAAACAAGTGATGTGCGCCGAAACTAACGATCGAGTTCGCTCTTTTTGTGGACAGTCCCGCACGATGTGTCCGGTCTGCTGGCATAAGTAACATATTATATCCTTAGAAATGTTTGCAGTTTCACCTCTATTCCCTCTTCTGCTTCCTTGATCACTTGACTGCCCTTTGTCTGTTGGTACTGCGGGTAGTTCGCCTTGAGTTTCTCCATATTGTTTCCTCTTACAGCCTCGTATCTTGGCTTCCTCCTCGTCATTAATGCTCTCTTCTATGTTCACTGCTCTCTCAACTAATTCCAGAAAAGATTTGAACTCAACAGCTTGTAGATGCCTTCGGAGTTTTGGCCTTAGTCCTTGTATGAACCTTCTAATGATGGCATCTTCGTCGTCTTAACCGTAGTGAGCATAACTCCATAGTCTTGTGAATTCCGCTTCGTAATCTCGTACACTCCTTTCTCCTTGTTCCAGTCTTGTGAATTTATTCTCCATTCGGTCTATTGCTTCAGATGGAAAATATTTTCATGTAAACTCCTGTCGGAAGTTACACCATGTGGGTTCTATGTAACCGTAGTGTATCTTGATACTTGACCACCAATTCTCCGCATCTTTATCCATATAGTTGATTGTAACATCCTTCTTGTACTCCTCCGAACATCGTATGGCTGCAAATCCCTTTTCCAATTTTTGCAACCAAGCATCCGCGTCTAACGGATTTGTTCCTCCTTTGAAATGTGATAATCCTAGACTCTTCATAAAGGTTACCATTTGTAGAAATTCCGATGGCGCTGAACTTATAGGAAAAACAACATTATCAGCTCCGTGAAGTGATATTTCTCGGGCTAGTATGTCATGCCTCCTTGTAATCATTGGGCTCCTCTTTCGGTTCAAACGTTCGCTTGATTGTCTTGGGCTGATATGTCTTGTTTCAAGTTGTCTTGGCTTAAGGTATCTGTCCCTTGATTCCCTTTGTTCTGTCTCATCCAGACTTGACTGTTGCTGCTCAAAGTCATCTTCGGAAAGTGTAACGCTTCCACTCTCCACTTCAGTCTCTGTGTCTTTTGATGATCCCCAATCAGATACTGTTTCCGATCTAGGAGTAGGAGACTCCTGACGCCGTACCGCCTTCCTCACCGACCGCGTCCCGCGAGGCTGTCCCCTCACCAAAATTCGTCTATATGGCATCTGCACCGATCATCAAGGGTAAGTTCTAATCCAATTACCTACAAAGGAACGCACTAGTTTCCCTAGTTACCTTTGCGACACATTTTGACTCGATAAATCACTTTGAAAACTGAGTGCCGAAGCATGATCATGAACCATGCTCTGATACCACTATTTGTAATACCCCCGACGCGTTCCCATTATCCCGCCGGATGTGCCACAAGTAACGACAGCACGGATGGTCCCAAATTGTCCGCTCGCGGAAAATTACACAAACTTAAGCATCCCATACTACTTAAGCCGAACCGTTCCCCTACTATCGTTCCTCTCGACCCAGGCCTAAGGTTGTGAGTTGTGTCAGCCCGGGCAAGGCTAATATCAGAATGAAACAGTTGATAGAAAATATGTCTTTATTTATTTTATATCAAGGTTTCTACAAAACAACAACAACCGTTCAAACTGTTTTCCAAATCGACCCTAGGGACCCAAAACGATTACATAAACATCCATTAAAGCATTTATTTTACGAAGGCAATAAAAACTACAATATTGGTGGAACGTCCCTTCCTTCCAGCTAAAGTTCTACGGGTTACCTGCAAAACAAATGAGTCGTTGAGTGCTAATCACTCAGCGAGTTACGGCTCCCCATAACAAGCACAACGATTTCCCACCCAAACTCAAAATAACACGCAACACGCAATTCAACACAACAAGTCCCGAACGAGGGATAACTGATGCACTTCGCTTTGAAAACTATTAGTGCCACAAAGGCCTCACGCACATTCGGACCATTACGCCCTACCAAACTATCCCGTCAGACAGCCCCCGGCCATAGGCAGTTAGCCCGTTCCTCCGAGTCCTCACACAAGGGTGAACCGACACGTCGCTACTCAGACACACCCGAAAATTCACACCAAAATCACACTAAGTATAAATTTAACCTCACCCACGATACAGTAATACTTAAACGAGATCTAACCACAATCAATAATCCAATCAAGTATGTAAACTATACACGGAACACACAACAATCATAGCTCATAACTCATAGTGCTTTCGGATGGAAGTTCTCTAAGCTCGGTTTACTATCGGGAAAAGTTTCAAATCCTCGGCTAAATCGCTTGTCGCCGTCCCTCGATCACATTTGGGAAGATTTTCGGGCTTACCTCCTCTCGCCGGAAACTCCTTCTCTCGCTTTCCGGAATTTCTTCTCGCTCACCGGAATCTTCTTCTCTTTTTCACTCAATACTTTCTCTCTCGCTTTCTCTCTCTAAGCTTTGCTAAATTATGTAGAATATAATAAGGAGTGATGGGTATTTATAGGCATGGTGGAGGGGACAATGAAACTTGGGGCCGAAGGTTGTTTTCTAAAAGGTGGAAAAGGAAACTTGGTCCCAAAGTTTTGTGTTTTTGTCACTAAAAAGGTAGACAACGAAACTTGGAGCCTAAGTTTGTCACAAAGAAACTTGCCGCCCAAGTTTGTCATTAAAAAGGAGATAATTCCTTGATTTTATTTTGTGCTGACACGTGTCCATTTTCTCCTATGCTGGTACATGTCCCTTTATCTCCTATCCACTTACCAGACCTTCTCGGCGACTGGATCACGAACATGCTTCTTGGCTAAAATCAGGTTTTTCTCCGGCTAACTTTTCCCTCGGTTAGCTTTCCCTTGGCTAAAATCCACCTTCTCGGTTATAATAGGTTTTCCTCGACCATCTCCTCTTACTGCCGGGTTATTACAGTCGATGTCAATGTTGGCGAAGGAGAGGCGTTGATTTGGCCAATCCATGATTGCTCCGTCCGTAGCTAAAAATAGCCATCCGAGGATTATCGGAGCCGGTTAGATCTTCCTTGCTTCGAAAACATAAAAATCGATCGGGGCTATGCAACCTCCGATCCTTACAGGTACATCAGGTGTGATCCCTCTTGGTGTTGTACGTGACTGGTGGGCTATGCTGATTCTTGTTCGAGTGGGGTAGACATGCTTGATACCGAAGCGCTTGGCGATTGATTTGGAGATGACGATGAGACAGGCTCCGGAGTAGCATAGGACGTTTGTGAAATCGAAACCTTGGATGTTGCACGAGATGAGAAATTGTCCTTGGTCCCGAGTTTTGTAAAGTATCTCAGTTGGTATTCCGCGTCTTGAATAACTGATGAGATCCTATATTTCTGAGGTAGATTCGGTGCTTTCGCGGAAGAAACGCCCGAGTTCGCATTCTGTGAATGCTTTAAAAAATGTGACATCTTTGGGTAGGCTGCGGATCAGTTGAAAAAATTCAGCGAGTTTCTATGTGCCTATTTTATTCGGGGTACCAACGCTGTGGTGGAGGCACGGGAGGGGTTAGCTTGAAGGCTGAATATGATTGGCAGTAAAAGTATATGGCATCATGGCAACGGTAAGAATTGATATAAGGTATATCGGTTGTCTTTGACATGCTTCTTTGATAGGGTGGAGATGGAGGTGTGGATTCGTGGATCATGTCGTGGGGTGGGTGAGATGCCAGCTTCGGGCCGTTTGCGTCCTTGCTTGTGTTGACCGAGGATGCATCCTTCTCGACAATGATTAAGCAGTTTACGTCTTCATATCGGATTCGGGCTGATCGTCTTGTTGTGTTTTGTCGAGTTCGCTGAGACGAGCGGTCTCTCTCTTTTGCCGCGCCTTCAAGTCGATTCGGGTTGGAGGTTTCCCTGAGTTCGACCTCCGAGATCAAGGCGAATTGATATCATCATATTTTGCATCATTCTAGCATCCGTTTCATTTAGGTTTCGAGTCATTTTCACATAGTTCATGTTATCTCTTTAGCATTTTAATCATTTTAGGAGTCTAATGTGTCCACATTTAGTCATAGAGAGTCCTTGCATATTTTGGATCGTATTTCAGGTGTTTCGGAGGAGATTCGAGACCCGAGGAGAGAAGACAGAGACTGTACCGACGTCGCTGGTCAGTACATCTCATCGGTATTGAAGGCAGAAGAATTGCACCGAGGTCACTGCTCGTGCAACTGATTGGTATAGAAGACAGAGGAAGGCAGCCCCAGTACCGACGTGCAACACAGAGGAGTGACCTCGGTATCCATCGAAGAAACATCAGGCATTTCCCCTCAATACCGATGTCAATGCTCGGTACCCCTCGTCGGTGAACAAACCCATGCTCAATACCGAGGTGTTGTACCGACCAGTGACCTCGGTATTGGCCAACCATAACTTTTTATCCATCTAAACCGGGTCGGTACCCGGTTTGTCCCGGGTCGACCCGGTTTGTTACTATTCACCATATATGCCCAAAAACCTAATTTTTAGGGGCTAAGTCTTTTCTTAAGCAAAAACCCTCTCTAAGAGTGATTTGTAAGAGATTGATCCTTTTGTTTAATGCAATTTAAGTATTGTTTTCTTGATTGAATCCATCTATCTTCTACTTTCTAATCATCCAATCATCTTGATCATAAGTTTTAACTCTTCTTCTCTTGGATTTGTTGAACTCATGATGATTAGTGAGTAGTCTTTAGGATCTTGAGATAGGGTAGATTAGGGTGATCCAAGGTTTGATTAGTGGTGTTTAGGGTTATATAATCTTGTATTCCTTCTTGTCTAGTGTCACTAATGCTAGATTCAGCTTGGAAGAGTGGATCTAGATCATAGGGCATTTCATGAACTCCAAGTGTTTGATGAAATGCCTTGATGAACTAGGCAAGAGATTTATGCTCCTAACCTAAGACATTAGTTGTTTAGGGCTTATCTTTGGTTGATCTTGTTATGATTCTTAATGCTTGCTAGTTGTTAACCCACAAATGATAATTTGATAATGGACTTGATAATTAGCATAGTGATTAGTTGCTTGAAAGAGAACTAATCAAGTTTAGAGATCTTTTGCCTAGGAATTAGCTTCTTGAGTGAATGAACATCACTAATTGGATTTGGATCACCTTGTATCAATAACCTCATCTCTAGTTCCGCTTTTGTTTATTGATTTACTATCTTGTTTAGTGCTTTTGATTGTTTAATTAGAATTGGATACTTAACAACAACCACACTTGTTTAGCTTAACTTGCTTTAAGTACCTTGCATTCTTAGTGCTTAAAATGATCCCAATTATGGATTGATAACCTCCTTACTACATCGTATTGGGGATATTGATACCTCCTTAGAGACTAAAAAGTCTTCTATCAATTTGGCGCCGTTGCCATATTGGGATTTGTTTTAACATTAAGATTTAGGCTCTTTGTGAGATTAAGCTTTATTTGCTACAAAGTTACTAATCTTGTTTGCTTTCCATTGCTCTCTCTAAACCTATAGGTGCATGCATACGCGATCTCGAGGCAACGACAATCTAGTTGAACCAAGAGACGACATACATCGTTCATACCGAGGGGTTAGAACAAGGGAAGCATGTGTGAGACAACAAGACGTTGAGAACGACATGGATTACTATGAAAATGTTCCACTTGGGGACATTCAAGAAAATGTGGACAACCTTCCACACATCCACAAGGTGGTAATGGAAACCACCACGCACAAGGAGGCCACGCCCACAACGCCCCCACATCCACCCGGCCGGCCAATGAGAGGTCCCAACCATCCACCAAGAGCTAGAAACGTTGTTGGAGAGGGTGATGCCGCTAATGCTCACCAAAACCGTCAAGGCATTCAAGCTCCACCGGTGGAGAACAACAACTTCGAAGTGAAGCCGGGGGTTATCAACATGGTTCAAGCCAACAAGTTTCACGGTTTGTCCATGGAGGATCCCTTAGACCACATTGACCAATTTGACCGGATATGTGGCCTCACGAAGATCAATGGAGTCTCCGAAGATGGGTTCAAGCTTCATCTCTTTCCGTTCTCTTTGGGTGACAAGACTTACCAATGGGAAAAGACCTTACCCCAAGGATCTATCACCTCGTGGGATGATTGCAAACGTGCGTTTCTCGCCAAATTCTTTTCACCGGCTAGAACCGCCAAGCTTCGCAACGAGATCTCAAGCTTCACACAACGGTCCAATGAGTCTTTCAACGAGGCTTGGGAGAGATTTAGAAGCTACACTTCTCAATGCCCACATCACGGCTTTAGCAACGCTTCTCTACTTAGCACTCTCTACCAAGGTGCTTTTCCTAAGATCCGTATGCTACTATACACGGCATCGAACGGTAACTTCTTGGCTAAGGACGTTGAGGAAGCAATGGAGCTTGTCGAGAACTTGGCCCAAAGTGACGGTACCTATGGCGACGACTATGACCATGCCACAAGGACCACTAGAGACTTTGATGAGAACAAGCGGGCCAAAGACATGAAAGCTCTTAACGACAAGTTGGACAAGCAAGCCAATTTGATTGATAAACTTCTTGTGTCTTCTCAAAAGACGGTTAACTTTGTGGATGCTTATGATGAGAACCAAAGTTGTTATCAAGAGGATAACATGGACATGAACACCTAATAAGAGGTGAACTATGTGGGGAACCAAGGGAGCTACCAAAGACAAGGGTTCAACCAAAACTATAGGAACCACCCCAACTTCTCTTACCGGAACACAAATGTGGAGAATCCACAAGACCAAGTTTACCCTCCGCAACCTAATCAAGCTCAAGGAGCCCCACAAAAGCAATTCCAACCTCAAGGCCAAACTTCTAATACCAACCAACAAGGCTTTGTCCCAAGGAACCAATTCCAAGGGAACCAAAGTGGCTTTCAACCTAAAGCTCCACCCGGTTTTCAAGGGCAACAACAAGGGTTTGTACCTCAAAGTCAAGCAACTACTTCTAAAACGTAAGAGCTTGATTTGAGCTCCATGTTCCAACAATTACTTAAAGGACAAGCGGAGATCAATATGCGGGTGGATTGCTCTTACAACGACCTCAACACAAAGATTGAGGTTTTGAACTCCAAGGTCAAACACATGGAGAACAAAGGTGTTGTTTTTTCTTCACGACCACAAGGTCAACTCCCGGGCAAATCTGAAACTAATCCTAAGGAGTATGTAAACGCCATCACCTTGAGAAGTGGCACGGTTTTGCCTCCAAGAAAAGCTCATTCTACTCTCAATGAGGACATTGCGAAGCAAAGTGGGGGGGGGGGTGGAACTTCAAGAAGATGACGAGTTGGTTGAAGATGAGGTAGTGAGAGAGCAAGACAAGGTTGAAGAAGTAGAGAAGGTCAAACCTAGGGTTGTTGTAGCTCAAGAGAAACCAAAGAAGAATGTGTTTGTCCCTAAGCCATACGTTCCTAAGCTACCTTTTCCCGGGCGGTTCAAGAAGCAACTTATGGACAAGTATAAAGCCATCTTTGATAGGCAAATGGAGAAGGTAGAACTCACAATGCCTTTGGTTGATGCCTTCTTGCTTGTCCCTCAATATGCCAAATTTTTGAAAGATGCCGTGAATGAGAGGGCTAAGGAAATGGAGTCTATGGTCATCTTAACTCACGAGTGTATTGCCATCATACAAAAGAAGATGGTGCCAAAGAAACTAGGAGATCCGGGATCATTCACTATGCCTTGTGCACTTGGTCCTCTAGCTTTCAACCATTGTTTGTGTGATCTTGGAGCGAGTGTAAGCCTCATGCCGTTCTCGGTAGCCAAGAGACTAGGTTTCACACGCTACAAGGCATGTAACATCTCCCTAGTATTGGCGGATAGGAGCGTGAGGGTTCCTATTGGTTTGCTTGAGGATCTTCCTATCGTGGTGAAGGATTTCATTGTCCCCACGGATTTCGTGGTATTTGAGATGGATGAATAACCAAAAGACCCTCTTATCTTTGGTAGGCCATTCCTAGCAACCGCAGGGGCGATAATCCGTGAGAGGAAAGGCAAAATAGACCTTCACTTGGGTAAAGGAGAAGTCCTTGAGTTTGATATCAACAAGGTAATGAAGGAACCCACCATAAATGGCCAATGTTTCTACATAGAGACCATGGATGAACTAGCCGACGAATTGCTTGAGGAAATGAGAGTAGAAGACGGTTTGGAAGTGGTTTTGACTAAGGAGCGTGATGATCATGGGTTCTTGAGCAAATAGAGTCAAGGGTATGAGCTACTCATGGATTTGCACAA
Organism: Eutrema japonicum; assembly: GCA_030161315.1. Lineage (NCBI taxonomy): Eukaryota > Viridiplantae > Streptophyta > Magnoliopsida > Brassicales > Brassicaceae > Eutrema > Eutrema japonicum. Next base: position 30,960,881 of record BSQW01000013.1, read on the forward strand.
GCCGGTTGAAAAGGATACGCCATTTGTTGAGTTGGGTGTTCGTAGTACCGAGGTTCAAGATGGTTTAAGGGTTGGCACGGTTCAAGAGGAGTTTGTTCTAGCCGTTGAAGAGACTAGCAAGGGTAAGTCTAGTCTTGAGGAGGACGATTGGAGCGAACTCAAAGCTCCAAAGATGGACCTAAAGCAACTTCCCGCGGGACTAAGGTATGGGTTCTTAGGTCCCAACGAGTCTTACCCGGTTATTTTGAATGAGAGTCTAGATGAGAACAAACTATCCTCTCTTCTTGTTGAACTTAGGAAATATAGGAAAGCCATTGGCTATTCTTTGGATGATATCAAGGGTATTTCCCCTAGCTTATGCACTCATAGAATCCATCTAGAGGATGAATCAAGGACCTCTATTGAACATCAAAGAAGGTTGAATCCTAATTTGAAAGATGTTGTAAAGAGAGAGATTCTTAAGCTCTTGGATGCGGGTATTATCTATCCAATATCGGATAGTACTTGGGTATCACCGGTTCATTGTGTGCCTAAGAAAGGGGGGATTACGGTAGTTAAAAATGAGAAGGATGAAATGATAGCGACTAGGACAATAACCAGGCATAGAATGTGCATTGACTATAGGAAGTTAAATTCATCTACTCGTAAGGATCACTTTCCGTTACCATTTATAGACAAAATGCTTGAACGTCTAGCTAATCACCCATTTTATTGCTTTCTATACGGTTATTCGGGTTTCTTTCAAATTCCCATACACCCGAATGACCAAGAGAAAACGACCTTCACGTGCCCTTACGTCACCTTCGCATATTGAAGGATGCCGTTTGGGTTGTGTAATGCACCTGCGACATTCCAACGTTGCATGATGTCCATTTTCTCTGACCTTCTTGAAGACATGGTAGAAGTCTTCATGGATGACTTCTCCGTGTATGGGTCTTCTTTTTGTGTTTGTTTGTCCAACCTTTGCAGGGTCTTGCAACGGTGCGAAGAAGCAAACTTGGTGCTAAATTGGGAGACTGCCACTTTATGGTGCGAGAAGGCATCGTTCTTGGGCACAAGATCTCCGAGAAAAGGATTGAGGTAGACAAGGCCAAGATCGAGGTGATGGTTAGCTTGGAGCCGCCTAAGTCGGTCAAGCACATCCGGTCTTTCTTGGGTCATGCGGGGTTCTACCGAAGATTCATCAAAGACTTCTCAAGGATCACGAGGCCTCTTACAAGGCTACTTTGCAAGGAGGTTGAGTTCGTGTTTGATGAGGAATGTATGGTAGCGTTTCTAGAGATCAAGAAGGCGTTGGTTAGTGCTCCCATTGTCCAAGCACCGGATTGGGATCTTTCTTTCGAGATCATGTGTGATGCTAGTGACTACGCAGTTGGAGCGGTCTTGGGCCAAAGGAAGGACAAGAGAACCAATGTCATCTACTATGCAAGTAGGACCTTAGATGACACTCAAGCCCGGTATGCCACAACGGAAAAGGAGTTGCTAGCCGTGGTCTTTGCAATGGAGAAATTTAGGTCTTATGTTGTGGGATCAAAGGTGATTGTCTACACCGATCACGCGGCCCTAAGATACATTCATGCAAAGAAAGACACAAAGGCAATGCTACTCTGTTGGATCTTGCTTCTACAAGAGTTTGACTTGGAGATAGTTGACAAGAAGGGGATAGAGAATGAAGTCGCGGATCACTTGTCTAGGATGAGGATTGAAGACCTTGTCCCGATTGATGATAAGCTACCCGAGGAGAGTCTCATGGTTGTTGGTGTCTTGAAGAAAGGGGTTGAAGCCGTGCGAGGACTAGAGAGTGTCAATGGGTTACAAGACGAGAGACTACCATGGTTTGCGGACCTAGTGAACTACTTAGTGTGCGGGAAGGAACCGCCTTTGGATGGGTATAAGAAGAAGAAGTTCTTCCACGACGTGACAAGATACTATTGGGACGAGCCCTTCTTATACAAGTTGTGCTCGGATGGTTTATATAGGAAATGTGTGGCGGAAGAAGAAGTCCAAGGGATCCTACTCCATTGTCACGGGTCAAGCTATGGTGGGCATCATGCATCCTACAAAACCGCTACAAAGGTCTTGCAATCCGGTTTTTGGTGGCCTTCATTATTCAAGGATGCGTATCTCTTTGTCTCCACATGTGATGCGTGCCAAAGGAAAGGGAACATTGGGAGGAGAGATGAGATGCCCCAAAACCCAATCCTTGTGGTGGAGATGTTTGACGTATGGGGCATCGATTTTATGGGACATTTCCCGTCATCATATGGTGACCAATACATATTGGTGGCGGTTGATTACGTCTCTAAATGGGTCGAAGCCGTTGCAAGCCCGAGCAACGATGCTAAGGTCATTCTAAAACTGTTCAAGTCCGTTATCTTCCCAACGTTCGGAGTTCCAAGGGTGGTCATTAGTGATGGGGGTAGTCATTTCATCAACAAGGTGTTTGAAAGTCTACTTCAGAAGCATGGTGTGAGGCATAAGGTAGCAACACCCTACCATCCTCAAACGAGTGGCCAAGTAGAAGTATCCAAGAAAGGACGGTTGGGAGTTCAAGAAAGGATTGGGCCAACAAGTTAGATGATGCTTTGTGGGCATACCGGACCGCTTTTAAGACTCCTATAGGGACTATACCATTGAACTTGCTCTATGGAAAGTCATGCCATCTATCGGTTGAGTTGGAATACAAGGCCTTGTGGGCGGTGATGCTTCTTAATTTTGACATCAAAACCGCACAAGAGAAGAGGTTAATTCAACTTCATGAGTTAGAGGAGACTAGTCTTGAAGCCTATGAGAGCTCGAGGATCTACAAGGAATGGACCAAAGCCTTCCATGACAAGAAGATCTTGCGTAAGGACTTCAAGGTTGGAGACTTGGTGCTACTGTTTAACTCCCGGGAAGCTCAAGTCAAAGTGGTCGGGTCCGTTTGAGGTTAAAGAAGTAAGGCCATATGGAGCCGTGGTACATGTTAACAAGGAGGGCCAGGATTTCATTTCAAATGGCCAAAGGCTCAAACTCTACCGAGCAAATCAAATCGTCGAAAAAGGAGGCTCAATCCCTCTCGATGATGTCCCTCTAGCTTGAGAACGGTAACAAACGTCGAACTTAGTGACGTTAAACAAAGTGCTCTTGGGAGATATACCAAGCTTATCATTGTATATATTTCCTTTTTGTTTATCTCTTTTTCTATCTTTGCTAGGTCTTTTTGATGTTTTTGTTAAGTGTGCATAGGGGTTCCAAGGTCAAAGACTCAATACCAAGGAAAGATACCGACGAGTGACGTCGGTATGGACTCGCCGAGGGACCAATACCGACGTCACAGATCGGTACAACACGTCGGTATGGAAACAGGAGGAAAAACCCTTAGCACCGACGTGTGGTACCGAGGAGTGACCTCGGTATGTCCATACCTACTGCGAACACCGAGGAGTGACGTCGGTATGGTAGTACCGATGCCTAACACCGAGGGGTCAATACCGACGTCACAGATCGGTACAACACGTCGGTATGGAAACAGGAGGAAAAACTCCTTAACACCGATGTGTTGCACCGAGGAGTGACCTCGGTATGTCAATACCGATGACCAATGCCGAGGAGTGACGTCGATATTCAACGAATAATTTTTAAAAATCAGTCAATACCGAGGTGTGGTACCGACGAGTGACCTCGGTATTGACCATTTTAAAAAAAACTTTTAGGTACCCACCCAGGTAAGATCCGACCCGACCCAGGTAAGCCTTCTTCTTCTTCCTCTTCCACGTGACATTAGCCTCGTTTTTTCAACCTATTTTCGCGATTCAAGAGCAATTTTTCCTCATCTCCCTCTTTTCTCAACCAAATTTCGTGATTCCAAGCCCCATAATCTCGATTTTCACTGCTCTTTTTGGATTTATCATCATTCCAAGCATATAATCCCAATCCCCCCCAATCCCCCAAGGTATTATTCAATTAAATTTTCGAAAACCATAGTTTTGTTCTTGAAGAAATATTTCTTGTATATGGTTTGATATTGCTTTTCACTTGTGAAAATACCTTGGGGATGGTTTATCTATGCTTAAACTTGATGATTTATGTGCAAATTGTTGATGGTTTGATGAAAAAGAGAAATTGGGATTTTGAGAATTAGGGATTGTGAATTGGGATAATTTGCTTGTTAAGTGTGAATTGTCACCTTGGTTCATTGCTCTTAGATCATCTTTTGGTGATCCCTTGTTGATTTGATAAGAAAGTATACCTATGCTCACAAATTTTTCCAAGGATATTTGTAGGTACAATGTCTGACAAGGGCGCTCCATCGACACGGGCACGAACCAAGGTTTGGACAGTAGGGAAAGGGAAAGGAATTTTCCAAGTTACGGCCGCGGAAAAAGGAAAAGGGATTGCCAAGGGTAGTGCCAAGGCAAAGGCTAAAACCGCAGCTACGAGCTCTAAAGCCAAGAAAACGGCAAAGGGAAAGGGCAAGAGAGTCGAAGAAGATATCGAGAGTGAGAGTTCAAGTGGAGAAATCCCAGTGCCGCAACGGACAAAGCCAAGCGAGCAAGATTACTTCGACAAATTTTGCCAAATGAAGTTCGAGCAAGGCAAATTTGTCGATGCGGAGATGATGGACACAATGGGGATAAGTGACGAAGTATAGACTCTTTTTGAGAATATGGGGTTAAGGAAGTTCATGAGCATGAAGCATGAAGCTTTCAAGGCATTCTCCTGCAAATACGTAGCCACCCTTTGAGCTAAGTTCTACGACACGGAAGATGCAAATTCCGGGTTTGGGATTTTAAATTCGGGCTCATGGGCACTACCTACACCCTCACTTTCCGCGAGCTTTGCGAGATATTCGGGTTTAGGGAAGAAGGCACCTACGGTGGGCAATACTTTGATTATCCGAGGTACGAGCTTCGTAATCTTTGGGGAACGATTGCATCCGGAGAATTTAAAGCCGGTGACTCTAAGAGTGCAAGCATACGGCACCCGGCTATTTGCTACGCACACAAGGCATTGGTCCACAATTTCTACCACAAGGTGGAGATTGACACGGTTACTACGGAGGAGATGGAGTTGTTGGGGCTTGGCCTAAAGCCCATTCTCCCCATTCTAGGGGCTGGAGAGACTTCCTTGTCTCGCAACACTCATGGTGAGACACTTGTTCGCTTACCGGAATTGGGCTTGGAAGGCAAAGTCAAAGAAGGCTGCGATTTGCATCGGATGGATCATAACGCCTATTCTCTTGGCAAAGGGCATCAAGGTGTCGGTTAGCACCAATGAGTGGAAGTCTTTGGATGCGGCCTACCTTTCAAAGAATAAGTTATTCAAAGGCTATATCGAAGGCAAGATGGCTTACAACCTCCAACTCACCGAGACATCCGTGGCACAAGTCCTCTTGCCTAATCCCGCTCTCACCAACTTCCATGATCCGAGGAACGTCATGTTTATTCCTCCCCAGGATTACCTGTACAACTCCACCGTCGATCCGCCTATGCAAGCCTTCTGCAAAAGAGCACAACGGAGAACAGCTACCGAGGAATCTATCGAGCTCGACGAGGAAGTGCCAAATGAGTCGTCACCCGAGACCGTGTACGGTAGTGAGCGCTACCACTTTGATCCTTATGATGGGGCTATCACTAACGCGGCTACAAGACACGCTCACCACCAAACTCGTCTCCTCTAACGCATGTGTAAGTGGCAAAACAAAAACATGAAGAAGATGGTTAAGACGATCAAGTCTTTGAAGAATACGGTTAAAGCCATGGGTCGAACCATCAATGAGCTCAAAGACGGAGGTTGCGGAGCGAGTTCATCAAGGGCCGGTGAAGGAGGGGATGTTATCATGGACACAAACCTCACGCCTCGAAAAGAGGATTGGGCGTTGGTCATGAGTACTAGCCGACCCACGGCCCGACCGGATAAAGCAACAAAGAGGAGAGCGATGCGGTCCCCGTCTCCCAGCTCAAGTAATCCATCTTACTCAATGGGGTCTTCATCCCCATCTCAAAGCTTCTAGGTACGAATCCAAAACTCTTGTATATATTTTTCTTTTAAGTCTTGCATTGTATAGTTTTCTCTTGTTTTTGGTCCTTTCCTTAGGCTTATTTCACACCGAGACGGTGTGATTTAAGTTTGGGGGAGGGACCGGTATCTAATAACATTTACTTTGTCTTATTTTGAATTTGCATATTGAGTCTCATGCATGCATCTAAGGCAGAGAAAAACCAACAAATTTGAAAATTTTTGAAAATGAAAAGACAAAAAGAAGTCATTAAGGAAGCATTTGCACTTCATGTAGATCTAGATGCATAGCACTTAGATAATCCATTTCATGTGCATTAGGAGCTAGAATGGTTCCTCCTTGTGAAGTGTCGCTTTAAGAATTTAAGTCCTATTCTCTAGATCTTGTGTGCGAAATCAAGGTCGAACCATGTTTGGATCTCATGACTCATTACTTAGGTCTTAGCCGAAGCAAGTTTCGATTTAAATCCAATCCTATCTAATTGAGAACCTTAACTTTGACACATTAATTGTCGTGTTCATGCATTGCATAATAAAATCATGGATTCCGCATACATACTTGGGTCATCTTATTCCTTTTTACCACTCTTGTTGACCCAAGTAGCCAATTCCCATCTTTGGAATGGTTAACCCCACCTTGAACCCGACCTTCTTTCAAGCCTACATGTTTAGTGAGCATTGTGAGGCCTTATTTTTGAATGGACTTAGCAAAAAGTATTGGGTCTAGAGCGACAAGGAAAAGCTTCCGTGTAGAACTAGCTTGCGCATCATGAGCTAGATTAGGCTAAGTTAGATAGGATGGTATTTAGGACGAGGGGAATGGATGAAAAAGAAGGAAAATAAAGATTTTTGGGATTGGAAAAGTGGAAAGAAAGGAAGAGATTCAGAAGGATGACCAGGGGAAGCAATAAGGTTGTAATGGTGAAGTAGAGTTCCTCTTTAACTTTTGGATTCCCGAGAACAATGGATTCTTGCATATATTTATCTTTTGTAGATGTAAAAAAAATCTCATCCATCTTTTGGCTTACTTTCTGCGGATTGTCATCTCATGCCAATTGTGATGTCAAAAGCGTGTTGGGCATAGGTAGGGTATTTCTAGGGTAATTGGTTTAAGAATTCTATAGAAGTCTGGTGTCAGACTTCTATTTCTATCTTTTGTAATGAATTTCTGTTATTAGACTTATATTGCAGTTTGGAAAGGGTGTAGTTTTCTTAAAACTTATTTAGATTTGACGAGATGTAGCAAACACATAAGTACTACAAACTAAGTTTAAGCCAACAACAACAACCAACGATTAACACAACAAGTTCTTAGACTTAGACAACTTAAAAACTGACTTGGAAACGAAATATTGTACTGGAAAGACACCAACAGACTCCTCTCAAACTTTCTTCAGACTTCTCTATCAGACTTCTAAATTGCATTCGTCAGTACATCAGACTTCTACCAGATCTAATCCTTCTCAGGTTTAGTTACCTGTCTCCACCGAAAAAGACATCAGCTTCTCATATACAGTAGATAGATGAAAACAACTATAAAACAGGTGAGTGTAAGGTGATTTAGCTTACACAATTTGGTTTTTTGTGGCCTGGTTGTTTGCAATTAGAACAAGTATATTGCTTGGGAAGCTTTTGTGGTTTATTGCCCTTTGTCTTGGCAATTTCTAGCCAAGTTTGCCACCTCGACTTCTGAGGTCTTCCAGGAGGACGAGGATTATGCGGGGGAAGGATACGTACGGTGTCAGGAGCTTTCATAGTACAGTTCTTCGGAATGATGTTCATTGCGTATGCCTGAAACAGATAGTCCCTACCGTATGATGGGCATGGCAGCGTATATGGGTGTAGCTCAAGTTCTGGTGCAGCGTAGAATGCATGTGAGCAAGGTATCTTTTCATAATCCCACACACCACATTCACACGTTCGGTTTTGCAAGTCGACCACACAATCCCTATGTCCTCCCTTAACAACGAATCGATACCCATCAACGCGTTCCGCCGTCATGAAGTCCGCATAATATTCACGAATAGCCATCAAATATTCAACTCCTCGGCTAAATTTTGTTGTGAGACTCAATGCATCTAGCCGCCTTTTACAAAACCACGTCCCTAACTTCTCTTGTATGAACTCCAAAAGGAAAGAGATAGGAGATCCTTTTGCCTTCTTTACTACGTAGTTTATAGTTTCGGCAATGTTGCTCGTCTTTATGTTGTACCTTTCTCCAACAAAGTGAACGTGGTTAACGCAAGTGAAAACAAGACTACGATAGAAGTCTGATAAAGACGAATCAGACTGCATAAGAAGTCTGATAAGAAAAATGCATTTTCAGATTATACCTATCTCCATAGAAATGAACGCGTGACCATAGACTCGGATCCGCCTCCTCCAACTATCTAGCCAGGTCAGGATTTACCGCTCATAAGGAGGCCATGTATCGGTTAAAATCATACATCGTATATGCTTACGCCGCGTTTTTCACCAAGTACAAAAGATGTTTTCCCCTGAACTTTGGGACTACGTTATTTTGTAGATGGTAATAACAAATCCCTCGCTTTGCCCAAGGAAGAACCTTTTCAATAGCATTCTTGATGGATGTGTGCCTATCTGAGACTATGACCAGAGGATATTGGTCTGAAATGCAGTCTCTAAGCTTTGTGAAAAACCACTCCCACGAGGCATCATTCTCAGAGTCTACAATGTCAAAAGCCAACGGAAATATTTGAAAATTGGCGTCTTGTGAGGCCGCCACTAACATAACACCTCCATACGGCCCCGTAAGATGCGTACCATCTACCACAATGACTCTTCTAAGATACTTAAATCCCTCTATGGAAGCTCCAAATGCTAGAAATAGATATTTAAATCTATTCTCCTCATCTAGTTCTAGAGCAGTATGCGTTCCCGGGTTGGTTTGCTCGATTCCATGCAATAAAGCAGGCAGTCTCTCATAGCCATCTTCCGCTGATCCTCTCACCAACCTTTGAGCATGTAACAACGCTTTGTATGCGGTTGTGTAGCTTATCTTAATCCCATACTGCTTGTTCATTGATACTAAGACATGCTTTGGTATAATCTTCTCAATTATTCCAAAGCATTCTAGAAACAACCAACCAATATAACGCGGAGTATGACGTTTTTTCTTAGCCCTCCGGTCCAGCGTTGAACATGTGTGGGCTCTATTGTAGATCATCACCAAAAACTTGTTTGGTTCGTTCTTGACAGCCGCTCGAAGCTTCCAGTTGCATCCTTCCACAAGACATTTAGCGACAAACAGGCTCTTGTCAGACTTATCTAATGTAAATGCGTATTTCCTCATTATCGCCGTCAAACGCAGCTCTGATATAAGATCTTGCTTGCTATCAAAACACTTTCCGAGAAAGATGCCATCGGACCAATTTCTTCCTCGACCAGCAAATCGTTCAGCCACACGCTGCAACTGGTAAGTCTTATTATCTTCATCTTCATCCCCCACTTTCCCATACATTCTATAATCTACACCATCATAGTAAGACTCAGCGTGTTTCTTGAAAACTTGCTCTGGCCCATCACCACCACCACCAACACCACCATCATCACCACCACCACAAATTGAATCATCTGATACTGAGCCCACATCTTCGTCTTCCCAGTCTTTGTCTTCGTCACCTTCATCTTCATCTTCATATTCATCTTCATATTTTACATCGTGATTCCCCGCATCTTGATATGCCAAACCGGATCGGCTTGAGACACAAAGACGGATTAAATGCGAACTAGCTAACCCGACCATGCTCCTTACTTGCCTATCATTTGTGACATAAATAGGAGGGCTATCCAGACCGATCTATTGTAAGAGTGGTTCCGGTAACGCATATGATAACTCCACTAACTCGGTTTTCTTGTCCAGCATATAATCATCTTGTACCATCTCAACAAGTTCACAATATGTAGAACGATCGCCAAAAGTGATAAACCGCCCTCCTTTTAGAGTATCCACCACAAAATGCCAAATCTGGTCTTTCACAACCCATTCACCAAAATTAACAGGTAGATGCACCATTATCTGTAAAAACAATCATGGAAAAACAAAATTAGCGATCTTAATGGAAATATCAGACTTCTTCGCGAAGTCTGATTCTATTAGCTACATTGCCAAAATTATTAAAAAAAATTCTTTAAAAATAATTACCGAACATAAGCATGTAAAAGTAAGGCAGGAGGAACATATACAACTAACACACATATAAAAAATTTAAAAACAACGAAATTCATCACAAATATACAAAAAAAAACGGTTTAAAAAAATTTGTCAAGCCAGACTGCCACAGAAGTCTGACAAACAGTACGTCAGACCTCTATGGCAGTCTGAAAAAGAGGGTATTTTTATAATTAGAATGTTACAAAGCAGACTGCGGATGCCGTCTGACTGAAAGTTATTAAAGCACACTTCTATCGCAGTCTGACAAAAAATGTATTTTTGCAATTGACCCAAACTTTGACTTCTTTGTCAGACGGCATTAGATGTCTAAGAAAAAGAAAAATGTATTTCTGCAATTGACCAAAAATTTGACTTTTTTGTCAGACTTCTCCTGCAGTCTGAAAAAATTATGGGGTAGTTTTGCAATTAACCGAAGTTTGACTTTCGTTCCCAGACTTCCAGGGCAGTATGAAGAAATCCTTCAGACTGCGATAGAAGTCTGACAGAAATTGGTGTATTTTTTGTGTTGACCAAAATCTTCGATATCAGACTTCTTTAGTAGTCTGAAAGATTTCATCATTTTCAGACTGCCATAGAAGTCTGAAAATTTTTCCCTCCTATTCAGACTGCCAAAGAATTATGATACTTTTTCCCTCATTTTGGTCAAATTTTGAAAAATTTCGGTTAATTACTACTAGTACCCTATTTTTTTCAGACTTCTGATTCTGTCTGAAAAAACACTCAACTTCCGGTCAAAGTCGCTCATTTTTCCTTCATACTGGATATGATGTCTGAATAAAAAATCAAGTTTTCGGTCAATTGCAAAACTACCATATGCCTCGATTAGAGGATTTTTCTTGATTTTTTTTGTTTTCAAAGGAAATTACCAGACTTCAATTTTAATCTGAGTATTTAAAAGTCAATTGCAAAACTACCCTCTCGTTGACCATGTGGCTTTCATCAGACTTCTAAAGCAGTATGAGTATACAACTCAGATCTGAAAATCGACGATATGCAAAAATTCGTACCTATATCCGTTTAGAGTTTGTTTTCATCCTCGTCGAGCGCACAGAACGTCTAATATCACCGAAATCCCGCAAGCCCAGTCGTGTTTTACCGTTTTTGTGCCATAAAAAATGATTTCGGTAAGTTTGAATTGGAAAATCGAGGGGAAATGGGAGAAATCGGAGAGGAGAACTCGCGAAAAGGAAGTCCGAGCTCTATTCTTGGGCTTTAATGGCGAAAAATGGGTTAGTTACTGCATTAACTCGTCGACGATGGTGGTTGTCGTGGATGTTGAGAATTGATGGTAATGGCATTTCCGTAATTAAGTTAGATCAGAATTTTTTTTTTGTCTTTTGAAAAAAATGTTAGACTCTAACAGCAGTGAGAAATGGCATTTGCGTGAATACCCAGATTCTTAAAGGGTAATTCGTGGGATTCTGAAAAAGAGGAGAGGAAGGGGATATTTTTAGCTTTGACTTCAAATTGTTAGGTATTTTTGCAAATAGGCCTTTGTTATACAAGTAAGGGGAATTTTTCAAATTTATCCTGAAGTAACTTACATAAATTATAGGGTAATTGCAAGATTTACCAATTTATAATATTAAAATTAAGTGTACATTTTTAACACTATTCTTCCAATACTGTTCACATGAAAAAGTCTAACTTAACTCTACCTTTTCTAACTAATTTCATTTTGCATCTTCTCTCTCATGAATTACTATTTATGACGAAAAAGAAAGGAGGAGAAGAAAGAAGAAAGGGGAAGAAGAAAGAAGCAGAAAGGGAAGAAAGGGAAGAAGAAGAAGAAGAAGAAGAAGAAAGAGGAACAATATTGGTAGAATAGTGAATAAAGGTGACGATGGAAAAGACCGCGGCGGTGGCGGTGGCGTCGCCGGCGGTGACGATGGTACCGGCGTTGGTCATTGTGGTGGTGTTCAATTTGTTTTTTTATGGTTTGATGATTCTTATGTGTTAATTACGTTGAAGTTAATCAATAACAAAGTTATCCAATAGATTATCAGTATACCTTTTTGATGATAACAAAGCTAGATAACCAATAACACATACTTTCTATTATATGATAACCGGATTATCACAATAATTTTTATATTTTCATATTTCACACGTCTCTGCGAAATAATAAATGGATTAACACGATAATTTATGATCTGATAACTGGTTTAACATGACAATTTCATAAAAATGAACATGATAACTGGTTTAACATGACAATGTTAACGATACTAACTATATATTAACGATGCTAATAATGATAACTGGGTTAACATGACAATGTTAACGATGCTAACAATATGTTTTCTGGTTATGAACAGTGGTCGTCGAGTTTTGATGAATAGTATCACTGACATTTGATGAACAATGTCGTCGGATTTTTCTGTTAGAAAATGAGTCTAAACCCAATGGCATTTCTGTAATTATTAAAAAGCAAATTATATTTTGGGTTTTCTCGTTCTTCCTCACCTAATTTATAAAGTCTAACTAATACTAACTTAATTTTTTGGTTAAGTGACCATATACACTCAATTAACCTAAATTAAAACTTACATGTGATCTTGTTGGCCTATCTTTAAAAAAACAAAGAGCATAGAAAATTATTTGCAGCTAATCCTTTTTCCTTTTGGATGCAAAATTCAACCATAGAATTTTCATTTACGATGATCTTAATCAAAAATCTTTAGACCAAACATAAATCTAATTTCAGTGAGACTCATTTTCTTTTGGATACATTTTTAAAGTTTTAAACCATATAATTTATATTTTTGTTTTGTTTTGCCCCTTGTTAATTTCACTGGTTAATTTGATGTTATTGTCTATTCTTATCTACTATATAAAACTGGGCCGATTCTCTCCAGCTGCTTGCCACGTCAGCAGTGGAGAGAGTGACACGTCTCCCTCTAAAAAAACCCTCAAACTCATGTCGTCTCATGTTCCGCTTCTCCCTTACGTTTAAAAATGAAACCAACGCAACTCATCCTCTCCTCTTCCCCTTCTCTTAATATCTCATCATCTCTTCTTCAGGTTCTTCTCGATCTCCATATCTTTTCTTTCTTCTGTTTTTTGTTTATTTTACTTTGTTCGCATCGTTTCCCAATTCAGATATTGGGTCCATCGATCTGATTTTCAATTGGTAATTATTCACACCACCCTTTGATTTCTGCTCTTAAATTTCCTTGATTCGGTTCATATCTATTACAAGAAAGAGATTGCAAGTTTGAAGATGGAGTTTGTTAAGAATGAATCTTATTTCTGTTAATCGGAAATGTAACTATACAATTGAATATATATATATATATTAATTAAACCAAGGAACCGATTATCTAACTATACAAGTAATCCGGTATTCCTCAATAGTCCACCTCAAGATGAGACGAATATGTTTTGAAGATTCATCTTGGACTTAAGATGTTTAAACTGGTTGGGAAACAGAGGCTTTGTAAGAATGTCAGCCACTTGATCATCGGTCCTGACATGAAGAGTTTTGAGCAAACCTTTGTCCAACTTTTCCCGAACCGTTTGACAATCAACTTCGATATATTTTGTCCTCTCATGGAAAACATGATTGGTATCAATGTGTATAGCTGTCGTGCTATTTGAGTATAGAATAGGAACTGTAGAGAAGGAAACATGCAGATCTGTGAGCAGAGTGCGAAACCACATCATTTCACAAGAAGCGAGAGCCAAAGCTCGGTATTCAGCCTCTGCCGAAGATCTAGAAATAGTTGGTTGCTTCTTAGAAAGCCAAGAAATGAGAGATGATCCAAAAACATAGTGAAACTAGTAGTGGAGCGTCTACTATCTTGACAAGATGCCCAATCTTGATAAACTGTGTTTTTACCGGTTTCTAACATTTGTTTTTGTGTCTTTTATTGAGTCAAAGTGTCTTTTTAGAGTCTTTTAGTCCTTTATCGAGTCTTTTCAGGTTTTATGTGACTTTGTGAGAAAATGAGCCGTTTTGGGTGAAAATGAGCATATGAAGATGCAGGATCATAGAGAGCCGTCAGAAGTTTGGCATTCGTTGAAATACTTACCACCGATGGATCGAGCTCAAAATTTGTTACAAGATAGAGCAATGGATCAGCTTTCATTTGGAAGTGGTTTGAGGTCATTCCAACGGTGCGATCAAACGTTACGCCAGTTTTCGTGAAGATGGTCCAACATAAACCGACCGGTTTAGTGATGCGAAAAATAAAAGGAAATTTCGGTTTTCACTTATTCTGAACCGGTTTCGCCCAGGACTTAGGAAAACGTGTTTTAGGGTTATTTATTCTATTTTTTCAGCCATTGTTTAGGCTAAGCTTTATATTATTCATCAGAGAACTTCTGGGTTTGTTCTTGAGAGATTAGAGGGAGACGAATCTCTACATCATACCGGAGAAGATTTCTGAACCCTATTTCGATTTTCTTTTTATTGGATTATGAATTTCTCTTTGAATCTCTGTGTTTTCTCTGCAATTATGTCTGAGTAATCTTCCTGTTAGGTTTTTAGGGGTTTCAAGGGATTTTTCATGAATCACTGAAACGAATCTGTTAGATTAGGGAATTACATAGAGTTCTTCATCTATTGTTGATTTTAAGGCTTAGACTAGATTGATTACCTAGTTTCTGATCTTAGGATTAACCTAAACATCAAAAGTGATTTAGGTTTCCTGGTAGAACATAGATGAGCAAATCGTCCTTAGCCAACGAAAGCTGATGCTAAGGCGATTTGTGAACTAATCAAACCTGAACTTTAATGCTTGCCTAGAATTTTAAGGTCAAACGACAGTTTAGATTCTTAGGTTGATAGGCATAGTAGTTAGTACCACGACAGTGGGCTAGCTAGACATTCATGTTTGAGTTCAAGAACGAGTCTTAATTATCTCCCTAATTGACAGTCTGTTTGGTGAATCTGGATTTCTTGCGAATTACCTACGGACCTAGCGTTTTCTCTTATTGAATTTACATCCTTTCATTCATTATTCTTAGCTTTAGAAGTTACAAACCACAAAAAAACATCACTCGTCTTAGATTTACTTTCATCTTGCATTCTCGTAGTGTTGCATTTGGTCTCTATGGATTCGATCCCTACATTACTACTTCGTCAGCTGTGCTCTTGCGGTAGTTACTTTAGGGTTAAACTCTGAGTGTATCAAGTTTTGGCGCCGTTGCCGGGGACCAAAAATGTTGCCTACGAGTCTTGGACGAAAGTTCAGACTAAGAATTTATTTTTGTAGTTACTAACTAGTTTTATCCCTGCGTGTGTTCTCAGGTGTATGACCAGAAGCGAGGGTTCTAGAAATCTACTTCTGGTGAACAATGAGGAGCTCGCAAGAATAGAACGAGAAAACAACATGAGAAGGAGAGAAATGGCCAACTTACCAGGAAACCGTAATCTCCAAGACCCACTTGTTGATGATGACCATCAGATTGAGTATGACGCGGAAGGGAACCCCATTGACCATCTTGCCCATGCTTATGATGATGTAATCGAACTTGGCGATGGTGATACTGCTGCTGCCCAAGGGCAGGCTGAGGAACTGTAGAGGCAAGCCGCTGCAGCACAGCAGAGACTGTTGCAAGCTCGGAATGATGCAAACCAGAGGAATGTTCGACAACCTCCTCTACGCCAAGCCATTGATGCTGTCGATACTCCTCATGCGTTTTATCAGGACAGGTCTGCAATTTGCCCACCGCCTATTCATAGGCAAAATTTTGAGATCAAATCTCATATTATCTCTCTTGTCCAGCAGCATATGTTCTATAGGAAAGCTTCAGAAAATCCCATGGATCATATAGAGACATTCGAGGAGATTTGCAGCACGACAAGCTCGAATGCAGTCCCTGCGGATTTCTTGAAGTGCAAGCTCTTCTCTTGGTCTTTGAGCGACAGAGCACTGAGGTGGCTCAAGTCCTTAGCTCCTGGTTCATTGACCTCTTGGGAAGCAACTAGATCAGCATTCCTTGATCAATTCTACACCAAGTCCAAGACAGCTTCCCTCAGGGTTAAGATTACTCAGTTTCAGCAGAATGTGGGTGAGCCATTCAATGAAGCTTGGGAAAGATTCAGAGAATACCTCAGAGAGTGTCCTCATCATGGCTACTCAGATGAGCAGGTGCTAAATATCTTTTATGATGGAGTCGACTAGGACTTTAAGAACTCTCTGAATGCAGCTAGCAATGGTGATTTCATGACAAGGACCAAGGAGGAAGCTTACACCTTGATTGAGAACCTAGTTGCAAGTTCTAGTCATCGCAGTCCTGAGTATGATAGGACGAGGCGCGTCAACAGCATTGAGTCCAGGAAGATAGACGAGTTGACAGCCAAGATAAACAACTTGACTACCTTTCAGCAAATCCACCCAAAAGACGTGAACTATTGTGAAGGCAATGGGGATGGCCAATTCTATCAGGAAGCTGCTGATGGCAAACCAGAAAATCAGGAAGAGGTGAATTACGTGCAAAATCAGGGACTGCACATTTTTCAGAATCAGATTTATCCACAGCAAAATCAGGGCGTGCAAAATCTGGGCGCGCAAAATCTGGGCGCGCAAAATTTTCAGGGCGTGCAAAATCAGGGCGCGAATAATTTTTAGGAGAAACCATTCGTGCAAAATCCGGGCGTCAGCATTTTCTCCAAAGGATTTCAGCATACTGGCGTGCAAAATTCGGGACAGAAGCCATTTGCACAGGGTTTCCAGCAGAAAACGTTTGTGCAAAATCAGGGGAATAACAATTTCCAGCAGAATCAAGGAGGATTTCAACAACCACAACAATTCTCCAACTCTCAGCCCAATCAGGAATCTAAACTTGAAGCTATGATGCAGCAGCTGATGATACATCAACAAAAGACGGCTAATGAGATGAATGTCAAGGTAGATTTGATGTATCAGGACCTCAACAGCAAGTATGAAGCCATCCAAACTCATGTGAAGAAACTTGATACTCAGGTAGCTCAGACCGCAGACACTATTAGGAGACAGCCAGGAAGTCTTCCTGGAAAAGTTGAGACTAATCCTAGAGAGCAATGCAACGCGATAATAGTTGATAATAAGATGGAGACTGCACCTGAGTTGATGGATGAGCATGAAGCACATGTTGTTATAGCAGAGGAGAAGCACACCTCCATCACCCCACAACCATATGTACCCAAGATCCCGTATCCTATGCCCCCTAGACACCTTAGGAACCCCATTAGTGTAGAGAAGCTGAGTGGTTTTGACAGGATGGTGAGAAAGATACCCCATGATATCTCATTTGAAGAGGCCTTAGAAGACCGACCTTTGCTTGATCCCTTCAAGTATTGCAAAGAAACTCTTGAAGAGATTAAGGTACTCTTCATCAAGGCAAGGAGCACACCAGCACCAATGAAGCAGTTGTCTAAGATTGTAGACACTGGGAAGTTTTCTGTTCCATGCACTATCTCTGGGGTTAAATTTAGAGAGGCTCTTGTTGATTCTGGATCTAGCGTGAATCTCATGTTAAAGGCTATTGCAGAGAGGTTGGAAATTGCTGATATAAGACCTCCTAATACGACTCTCGCATTTGCGAACTCTTCCACCATGACTCCATATGGTACCATCCCTGATTTGCTTGTTAAAGTAGGAGATTGTCTGGTTCCTACTGATTTTCATGTTGTGAAGATGAGTGAAGGCTCTAATATGCCTTTGATCCTTGGAAGACCATTCATGGCCACAGTGGGTGCAGTTCTGGACATGCCCAATAAGAGAATTTCATTCTCTAACATAGACAAAAAGGTCTTCTACAAAGCCATACCCACCAGAGGAGCTCCAAAACACGTCTCTTGTATCACTGTTGTCGCAGGAGAGACGCTGGTGGTTGATCCTTTGACAAATCTTATGAGAAGAACGAAGTCAAGGAAATCTTAGATGATCCTCCTATCATCAGCAAGATAGACATCAAAAAGGCTAAGACTAAGGCAAGGGGAAAGGTGAAGAGCAAAAGAATCAAGGGCGATTCTCATATGACTTTGATCCCTCAGAGATGTGATGGAGACTCGATTGAGTATGAGGTGAAATGCAAAGGAGCCTCAAAGCCTTTCTTTAAAGTTAGAGCAATTCTCACTTCGGAGCTGAAAGAGAAAGGAAATGAAGCTGTTAAGGGTATGATGAGCAGAATTCTGAAGGTGAACATGTCTGATTGTGGAACTTGTTTTGGGGCAAGTTCTCATGCTCATCCTGACTGATACCTGAGCCAAAGTCAAGCTAGCGACTTTAAACAAGCGCTTGGTTGGAGGCAACCCACCGGTACGTGTACATACTACTCTTTTCTTTGTCCTTTTGCAGTTGATATTTGGTTTTGTTTCTTTTTGTTTCAGGTTTTTATTTTAAAAAAAAAAAAATTAGCCAAATCGATCGATCTTACTCTCAGATCGATCGATCCCTGTGAACGCGCGTTTCTAACATTTGTTTTTGTGTCTTTTATTGAGTCAAAGTATATTTTTAGAGTCTTTTAGTCTTTTATCGAGTCTTTTCAGGTTTTAGGTGACTTTGTGAGAAAATGAGCCGTTTTGGGTGAAAATGAGCATATGAAGATGCATGATCATACAGAGCCGTCAGAAGTTTGGCATTCGTTGAAAGACTTACCACCGATGGATCGAGCTCAAATTTCGATACAAGATAGAGCAATGGATCAGCTTTCATTTGGAAGTGGTTTGAGGTCATTCCAACGGTGCGATCAAAAGTTACGCCAGTGTTCGTGAAGACGGTCCAACATAAACCGACCGGTTTAGTGATGCGAAAAATAAAAAGAAATTTCGGTTTTCACTTATTCTGAACCGGTTTCGCCCAGGACTTAGGAAAACGTGTTTTAGGGTTATTTATTCTATTTTTTCAGCCATTGTTTAGGCTAAGTTTATATTATTCATCAGAGAACTTCAGGATTTGTTCTTGAGAGATAGAGGGAGACGAATCTCTACTTCATACCGGAGAAGATTTCTGAACCCTATTTCGATTTTCTTTTTATTGGATTATGAATTTCTCTTTGAATCTCTGTGTTTTCTCTGCAATTATGTCTGAGTAATCTTCCTATTAGGTTTTTAGGGGTTTCAAGGGATTTTTCATGAATCACTGAAACGAATCTGTTAGATTAGGGAATTACATAGAGTTCTTCATCTATTGTTGACTTTAAGGCTTAGACTAGATTGATCACCTAGTTTATGATCTTAGGATTAACCTAAACATCAAAAGTGATTTAGGTTTCCTGATAGAACATAGATGAGCAAATCGTCCTTAGCCAACGAAAGCTGATGCTAAGGCGATTTGTGAACTAATCAAACCTGAACTTTAATGCTTGCCTAGAATTTTAAGTTCAAACGACAGTTTAGATTCTTAGGTTGATAGGCATAGTAGTTAGTACCACGACAGTGGGCTAGCTAGACATTCATGTTTGAGTTCAAGAACGAGTCTTAATTATCTCCCTAATTGACAGTCTGTTTGGTGAATCTGGATTTCTTGCGAATTACCTACGGACCTAGTGTTTTCTCTTATTGAATTTACATCCTTTCATTCGTTCTTCTTAGCTTTAGAAGTTACAAACCACAAACAAATATCACTTGTCTTAGATTTACTTTCCTCCTGCATTCTCGTAGTGTTGCATTTGGTCTATGTGGATTCGATCCCTACATTACTACTTCGTCAACTTTGCTCTTGCGGTAGTTACTTTAGGGTTAAAATCTGAGTGTATCAAGTTTGCATCTGCAAAGCCTTTTAAACTCAAGTCATCATCAGCAGAGTAAAACAGCCCCTGACCTATAGATCCTTTGATATATTGTAGAATCTTGTAGACAGCCTTGAGATGAGAGGTGCGTGGAGCAGAAGAAAATTGACATAGTTTGTTCACTGCAAAAGTGATATTTGGCCTGGTAATTGTCAGATACATCAAACGGCCAACCAAAATTCTATACGTCTCTCTGTTTTCAAGAAAATCACCATCAAAAATTTTGACAATTTCAAATTAGGATTCATGGGGATTGGGGAAGGTTTACATGCTAGCATTCCAGTGGAATTAAGAAGTTCCAAAGCAAACTTTCTTTGACACAAAGAGATACCTGCATTGGTACGAGCCACCTCTAACCCCAAAAAATACTTCAAAGGACCCAATTCTCTTAATTTGAAACACTTCTTCAAATATATTGTCAACTGAGTTGCTGCAGAATCACTCGTGCTTGCTATAATGATGTCATCGACATAAACCAATACAGCAACATGATCATCAGCACGGCTCCTGACAAACAGTGTATAATCACCATGGCCTTTCTGAAATCCCAATTTCAATAGAGAATCAGAAAACTTCAAGAACCACTGTCGAGAAGCCTGTTTTAGGCCATAAATCGATTTCTTCAATCTGAGAACAGCTCTTGGAGGCAATGAGTCCCCCTGTCTCTCAGCATATCCCTCTGGGAGCTTCATATAAATTTCCTCATCCAAATCGCCATTCAGAAAATCATTTGAAATGTCTAATTGAGTAAGAGACCATTTCTTAGAAGCATAAACTTTTAATAAGAACTTGACTGTAGCCAACTTTGCTACTGAGGAGAATGTCTCATTATAATCTAGACTCTCCTTTTGAGTGTAGCCCTTTGCTACAAGTCGAGTCTTGTATCTTTCCAAGGAACCATCAGCATGAAACTTGAGTGTGAAAACCCATTTACAGTCGACTGCCTTCTTTCCTGGAGGTAGAGATGTCACTTCCCATGTATGAGTTGATTCCATAGCCCCAATTTCTTTACCAACAGCACCATCCCATTCTTTGAAATTCTTTGCCTCAATATATGATTGAGGGATTGGAATTTTGGTGATGTGATTGATATAAGAAAGATGTGAGGGTGATATTTTGGAGTAAGAACAAGAATTAGAAATTGGATAAGAACCATCAGAGTTGGAAGAATAACAGTGATAGTCTTTTAAGTGAGCAGGAAATTTCTTGGATCTAGGAGTAGAAATTTGTGTTGGTAAAGGAGAGGGAACATAATTACCTGAAGACAAAGAATCCATGGGTATGCGTAAATCTAAAGCAGTCTCTGAAGTAGATTCTTTTGTCATAGGGAAGATGTTCTCATGAAAGACTACATTCTGTGAGATATAGACCACATTACTTTCCAAATCCATGATCTTGTATCCTTTATATCCAGGGGGATATCCCAAAAACAAGCAGGCTCTTGATCGAGGCTGAAACTTATTTCATTGTTTCGGAGATGTTGATTTGTAGCATAGACAACCAAAGGTCTTGATCTGAGTGTATATTAGAGGATTTCCAATGAGCCCTTCATATGGGGTTTTATCCGAGAGCAATGTAGAAGGAGTTCTGTTTATTAAGAAGACTGCAGTGAGGACACAGTCTTGATACAAGACTTTTTAGTCTCTATGAGGTATCAATAACTCCAATACGTGTAGTATGAAGGTTATCAATCCATAAAGGGATTTATCCTAATCACTAAGAATGCAAGGTGCTTTTAGTAATTTAAGTTAAACAAGGTAGTTTATGATTAAGTATCTAAATTCAAAGAACCTAAAACAATACTAAGCAGGTGGTAATTCAAATAACAAAAGCGGAACTAGAGATGAGGTTGTTGATATAAGGTGATCCAAGTCCAATTAGTGGTGTTCATTTACTCAAAGAAGCTAATTCCTAGGTAATAGACCTCTAATCTTGATTTTATTAGTTCTCTTTCAAGCAACTAATCACTATGCTAATTATCAAGTCCATTAGCAAATCATCATTTGTGGATTAATAACCAGCAAGAATTAAGAATCATAACAAGATCAACCAAAGATATGCCCTAAACAACTAATGTCTTAGGTTAGGAACACAAGTCTCTTGTCTAGTTCATCAAGGCATTTCATCAAACACTTGGTGTGCATGAAATACCTTATGATCTAGATCCACTCTTTCAAGGTAGATCTAGCATAGGGGTCACTAGACAAGAAGGAATATAAGATAATCTAACCCTAAACACCACTAATCAAGCCTTAGATCACCCAAATCTACCACATCTCAAGATCCTAAAAACTACTCAAGATCCATCAAGAACACCTCAAAATCGATGTGGATAGAGGATGATTCCATGGATGGATGTTTGAATAAACAAGATAGAAAGAAGATAGATGGAAGAGGTTGATGGAAATAAATACTAAATTGCATAAATCAAAAGATCCTTCTTACAAATCTCAAACTCTCTCAAAGGTAAGGGTTTTTTAGCATAAGAAAAAGCATAAGTGGCAAAATTAGGTCAAGTTATGTTTATAGTGAATAATATTCGACCGGGTCGACCCGGAACAAACCGGGTTCCGACCCGGTCGAATTGGATCTTTTTGGCCAAAAACTGGACCTCTCTCCTTCTAGTCGGTCGGCTTTGCTTCTTCGGGTCGGTCGGATTCTCGGGAAATCCCTGTACCAGGACCGGCCAAAACCGACCTTGCTGATTGGGGTCGGTCAGATTTTCCCCGGGGGAAGTTTTAGCCGAGAACCGCGCCTCTTCTGGTCGGTCGGGTTTTCTTCTTCGGGCCGGTCGGCTTTTCGGGAAAGCCCTGTCCCAGGACCGGGTAAAACCGACCTCGCCGATTGGGATCGGTCGGAAACTTCTCGGGGGAACTTTTAGCCAAGAACCGTGCCACGTCGGGATGGTCGGATTTTCCTCGGCGGGCCGGTCGGTTTTCTCGGACCGACTAAAATGTACTGCACGGGTGCTGGCCGATCGTGCTTGAGCTTCGGGACTTCGTGAACATCTCCGAACTGTTCCAAAGTACCTAGAATAGACTCCATAACATGCAAGACACTCTAAGACCTAGTGCAAAACGTCATATTCTCTAAACAAGACCAAAACATGCATGAAAGACTTAGGTATGCTCGAATGCGACTCAAAATGCAAAGTGAAATGTATGTTATGAAGGCTAAAATGAGAGGATATCAACTCCCCCAAACTTAGACCATTGCTTGTCCTCAGGCAAACAAGATCAAGAATGAGAGATGCAATGTAATGCAAGTGGAGCTCGTACCTATAAGAAGCATAAGAAACAATCGCACTCAACGTCCAAGTTACTAGTTCTAGGATGCACCAAAGTTGTCTACTCAAAAGGAGTTAGCCATTTCCTTCACAACATGCATCAAAACCAAACCTCAATCTAGACAAACCATTCTATTCCCTAGCCTCTTAACATTGATTAATGGTTCCATCCGTGAATCGTGCTTATGCAAAATCATATGAAACCGCTTGCTAAAGAACCAGTTATGAGATGAAAGTGATCTCATCAATATGTAAAGGCAATCAAATACAAGGATCTCACAATGAACAAGCAAACTTTGACAAAATGCTAAAGGTAAAAGGCAACCTATTCATACAAGGAAAAACTCTCGTCTACCCGAATGCCTAGATTGTCTCTAACCTAAAGCTCCTAACCCGTTGTGCCCATAACTTAAGCTACCCTTTTATCATGAGGCATTTTGCCTTTTTGAACCCGCACATCCTTGTTTTCTCTTCAATTCACTTTCTTCTCAATTGGGGATCACTTCTTCTTCCTTATTCTTCATGGTTTGGTGCTTCTTTGTTGTTATCTAGCTCCTTTTTTTTCTTTTTTTTTTCTTTTTTGAGGCCATCTTAATCTTAGAGCTAGACTTATGATCCTTGCACAAACCATCCCACAAATTCGATCCCCTTTCCCATACTCCTTCTCATTATTTCCATTCCACAATCTATTCCAATCGTACCGTTTACTAAGTCTAAAACCGTTTCCCCCAAACTTGAATCAAGAACCGCCATCCTAATTAGCCTATTCCTAGATTAGCCCATTGATGATGGAGCTAAGTCTACACAAGAGTGTCTCCTTGTCGCCCTAAACTTAACACTTTTTGTCAAGTTTACTCCAAATAAGGTCTCACAACACACACACGAAGGATTATGGGCTAGAAAGGAGGTAATTGGCATGGTAGGGAAACCAATCCAAAGATGGGATTTGGCTATTTGGACAAGCAAGAATGGTAAAAGGAATAAGAATGTCCAAATATGTATATGTGATCTACGAGTTCATTTACGTTTGCATAAGCATAATAATTGCATGTCAAATTATGGTTATCACTTAGATGATGCTAGATTCATTTCAAGCTTGCTTCAATCAAAGAAAGGTAATGATGCATGCACTCTAACAAATGTTTCGTCCTTGATTTCGGATTCAACTTCAATGCATCAAACAACTAATAACTTGGGCGTTGAATCAATTACTAATTAAACTTATTTCAAGAATGTCATTACTCCATGCTTATGCAAATGCAAGCTAAAAATGCAAACTAGACACCACCTACAAGTGAATATGCAATCCTAAATGTTCTAAAATT
This sequence comes from Eutrema japonicum, assembly GCA_030161315.1. NCBI lineage: Eukaryota > Viridiplantae > Streptophyta > Magnoliopsida > Brassicales > Brassicaceae > Eutrema > Eutrema japonicum. The sequence continues at coordinate 30,985,407 of BSQW01000013.1, forward strand.
TTCAAATTTACCAAAAATGCATGATATGCATGAGACTCAAATGCAAAAGAGAAGATACGAGAAAGCAAACGCTATTAGATACCGGTCCCTCCTCCTTACTTAAATCACACCGTCCCGGTGTGAAATAAATAAAATGAAAAGACCCAAAATCAAAAGATAAAATAAGCTAAACGATGCAAGACTCAAGGTAAGAAAACTATATACAAGTGTCACGGAGTGTTACCTAGATACTTAGAGATGGGGAAGAGGACCCCATGGAGTATGAAACGTTGCTAGATCCGGGAGATGGGGTCGGGATGTTTACCTCTTCGTCCATGTTGTCTTCGTGAATACGTTGAGCTTGTGTCCCGTCATGAACAATCAAGACTCCTTGATCAATCCCTGGCAACGGCGCCAAATTGATACAAGACTTTTTAGTCTCTAGGAGGTATCAATAACTCCAATACGTGTAGTATGAAGGTTATCAATCCATAAAGGGATTTATCCTAATCACTAAGAATGCAAGGTGCTTTTAGTAATTTAAGCTAAACAAGGTGGTTTATGATTAAGTATCTAAATTCAAAGAACCTAAAACAATACTAAGCAAGTGGTAATTCAAATAACAAAAGCGGAACTAGAGATGAGGTTGTTGATATAAGGTGATCCAAGTCCAATTAGTGGTGTTCATTTACTCAAAGAAGCTAATTCCTAGGTAATAGACCTCTAATCTTGATTAGTTATCTTTCAAGCAACTAATCACTATGCTAATTATCAAGTCCATTAGCAAATCATCATTTGTGGATTAATAACTAGCAAGCATTAAGAATCATAACAAGATCAACCAAAGATATGCCCTAAACAACTAATGTCTTAGGTTAGGAACACAAGTCTCTTGTCTAGTTCATCAAGGCATTTCATCAAACACTTGGTGTGCATGAAATGCCTTATGATCTAGATCCACTCTTTCAAGGTAGATCTAGCATATGGGTCACTAGACAAGAAGGAATATAAGATAATCTAACCCTAAACACCACTAATCAAGCCTTAGATCACCCAAATCTACCACATCTCAAGATCCTAAAAACTACTCAAGATCCATCAAGAACACCTCAAAATCGATGTGGATAGAGGATGATTCCATGGATGGATGTTTGAATAATCAAGATAGAAAGAAGATAGATGGAAGAGGTTGATGGAAATAAATACTAAATTGCATAAATCAAAAGATCCTTCTTACAAATCTCAAACTCTCTCAAAAGTAAGGGTTTTTTAGCATAAGAAAAAGCATAAGTGGTAAAATTAGGTCAAGTTATGTTTATAGTGAATAATATTCGACCGGTTCAACCCGGAACAAACCGGGTTCCGACCCGGTCGAATTGGATCTTTTTGGCCGAAAACTGGACCTCGCTCCTTCTGGTCGGTCGGCTTTGCTTCTTCGGGTCGGTCGGATTCTCGGGAAATCCCTGTCCCAGGACCGGCCAAAACCGACCTTACTGATTGGGGTCGGTCGGATTTTCCCCGGGGGAAGTTTTAGCCGGGGACCGCGCCTCTTCTGGTCGGTCGGTTTTTCTTCTTCGGGCCGGTCGGCTTTTCGGGAAAGCCCTATCCCATGACCGGCTAAAACCGACCTCGCCGATTGGGGTCGGTCGGAAACTTCTCGGGGGAACTTTTAGCCAAGGACCGTGCCTCGTCGGGACGGTTTGATTTTCCTTGGCGGGCCGGTCGGTTTTCTCGGACCGACTGAAATGTATTGCACGGGTGCTGGCCGGTCGTGCTTGAGCTTCGGGACTTCGCTAACATCTCCGAACTGCTCTAAAGTACCTATAATATACTCAATAACATGCAAGACACTCTAAGACCTAGTGCAAAACGTCATATTCTCTAAACAAGACCAAAACATGCATGAAAGACTTAGGTATGCTCGAATGCGACTCAAAATGCAAAGTGAAATGTATGTTATGAAGGCTAAAATGAGAGGATATCAAGTCTCCCTATAACGAAAGTGGAACATGAGATTGAATCATCAATGATCTGGCAACATTCAGGATATGTTGATGCATCCTTTCTACAACTGAGTTTTGCTCAGGGGTTTCTGGACTGGAATGAAAATATATAATCCCCTTTTCTCAGTAGAAATCAGTGAAACTCAGCTCTGGAGCATTGTCTGATCTTACTGATTTGACTTTAGTGTTGTATTGATTTTCAACTTGTTGAATGAAAGCTGGAAATGTTTTCGGAACTTCAGATTTTGTTCTTAATAGATAAATCCATGTAGCTCTGGAGTGATCATCAACAATGGTAAAAAAATACTTATAACCATCAACTGTTTCCACTGAAAAGGGACCCCAAATGTCAATATGAAGTAACTCAAAGGTGGAATTACAAATGTTATTTGAAGAAGAGTAAGACAACTTCTTCTGTTTTGCCAAATGACAAATGTGACAGTAAGTTGATCCTTTATTCTTATGAGTAGAAGTTCCCAAAGCTTCAGATATAACATCAAGTCTTGAGAAGGAATGATGACCCATGCGTATGTGCCATAAACTGAGATCAGATACTGCATTAACTGAAACAGATGAGCTTGAAGTCTCCAGCACATACAGATTCCCAAGTCTTTTACCCTGACCAATCGTAAGTGACTTGGTAAGATCATGTATTTCACAAGAGGAAGGATCAAATATTACTCTGGAGTTTAGATCAGTGGTGAGAGCACTGATGCTTAGAAGATTCAATCTGAATTCAGGAATAAACATAACATTCTGGATTGTAATGTCCTTGTTTATCTGAATGTGTACAACTCCACTAATTTTGACAATGTGTCCTGTAGGTAATTTCACAGAGCTCTCAATGGAAAAGTCCAAGGAGCTAAATAGATTCTTGTCATAAGAGACATGTGGTGTTGCACCAGAATCTATTATCCAAGTTTGATTGCATAGACTTTGTTTGAAACTGTGAGAATTCCAACAAAGTAAAATGTGGAGGACGAGAATGAGATACCAGAAGTGTTTGCATAAGATGTGTTGGCCTCAGTATTTATCGGAGAAGTCTGAGGTTGAAGTTTGGAGCTAAACATAGCAATGAAATTCTGTATCTGATCCTTCGACAGATTTCCAATCAAGCCATCAAAGTTGTTTGGAGAATTGTCTGATAAAGTGGCCTGAGCAGTGACTTTGGGCTTAGAAAACTTATCAGGAACCTTTCCTTTATGTGTAAAACCAGGAGGAAATCCATGTTTCTTGTAGCACATTTCTGCTATGTGACCAACCTTGTTACAGAATGAACAAATAGGACGACCTTTGTTTGGTCCATTCTGAACATAGCAAACAGTAGGAGAAGAATGATCAACTTCTGATACTTGAAAAGCAGCTGGAGGAGAGACAACATTAGAAAATCCCTTCTGATTTTCATCCTGATCCAACATGTTGTAAACCTCAGCTAGTGTGGGCAAGACCTTCTTCATTATGATATGCCTTCTAATAATAGCATATGACTCATTCAATCCTGCTAAAATTTTGACTATACAAGCTCTCTCTGCCTTCTGTTGCAGTCGAGCCGCTTTACCGCAAGTACAAGGACCATCAGGCTCCTCAGAACTATCCACGTTACTCCACAATGTCTTCGAAGTAGTGAAGTAATCCGAAAGAGACATAGTCCCCTGCCTTAGATCTTGTATTTCTTGAGTCAAATTGAAAGTCCTTGGTAAATTCGTCATGTGGAAACGACCATAAAGATCCTTCCAGATATCAGTAGCATCATTCAAACGCAAAATGCTACGATAGATTTGATGTGAGACTGAATTTAACAGCCAAGATTTCACCATACTATTACATCTATACCAAATCCTAAAACTGGATTCCGATTCATCAGGACGAGGTAACGAACCATCCACAAATCCAATTTTATTCTTAGCGTCTAGAGCGATTCTCATAGCAGCATCCCAATCATCAAAGTTCATTCCATCTAAGCGAAGAGAAATGAGTTGCAAACCTGGATGATCGGAGTTATGCATATGAAATGGAGAATAGATCGAGTCGAGCGATTCCGTTGTCGTGCGGTTCGAGTAGTCCGCGAAGCTCGAGTAACCGGAGCTGATGGCACCGTAGAAGCAAGCGGAGCATGATTCGTCGGAACGGTGGCTCGGTGAGTAAGATTCTTCACTATCACCATCGGAATTGTGAAATTGATCGGTGAAAAACCTTCAATCAAGCTTGGGAACGCGGAAATCAAAGAAGAATCGAGCTCATAGGCTCTGATACCATATTACAAGAAAGAGATCGCAGGCTTGAAGATGGAGTTTGTCAAGAATGAATATTATTTCTGTTAATCAGAAATGTAACTATACAATCGGAAATATATATATATATATATATATATATATCATCTAATTTAACTAAACCAAGGAACCGGTTATCTAACTATACAAGTAATCCGGTATTCCTCAATAATATCCTCTTCCGTTTTGTAGTCAGAGCAGATGAAGCTGAGAGATGGATCAGTTCCAATTCTTAAGAGCGACCATTTTCCAGCTTGTCAGAACAAGCGTATGTCTCCTAGGCGCTCCCAATTACCGTCAGGTCTCTCTCCCATATCTCGATTTTTATTTTGATTTTGGAATTTCTTGTGTGTTTAAAAATCTGTTTGTACGAAATGAACTGAATATGTATAAGTCGGCATTTACAGGCCCAGCTGCTCTGTCACAGCTCTGCATAGCCGTGATTGTAGTGTCCAGAGAAGACACCAAAAGGTTTGTTAGTGGTTGACTCTGTATTTTAATTTTCCTTGTCATCTAGAAATACATTCCGTTTTGAAACTGTACATGGCCGTTGACTCGTTGTAGTCTTAAGATCATTGCTGCATTCTTCAAACAAGTTAGATTATTCCAATGCTAAGGTACTTTTTATTTCTCTAAAATCAATGTTATCTCAAAGTCCTACTTTAATGTATGAGTTTTCCACTGCAGATGAGAAGCGCAAAAGGCCGCTGGAGGAGATACTGAAAAAAGGGAGACAAGGTCGAGAAACCAGATGAAGAGGATGATGCTACCAATCCCATTCTCGGTAAATTTTTCACATTTTTTCTAGAACGAGTTAGATTATAAATTTATAAATTTAACTGACAAGGAGGCTCAAGCAAGCTTTTTAATGCTCTTAAGGTGAGTTTACGAGACGATTAGGAAGAAAAATCGTGGGACTAGGTTTTCTTAAGCGCTTGATTCTTTGATATTTAGTGCATGAAGAACTGGTATGACTGAAACGGTTTCAAGCAATAGACTTTTGGTTATTTTCTCTGTTCTTCGATTAGAAAATTGTCTATACTCTCTGCATATTAGTTTGGTTGTTATCTCCCACTCTCAACCATTGCGTTTATTCATAAGTTTGTTATGGAAAACAATTTGTAGAAATTGGCTATACAACTTTCAGATGTCCTTGAGAACTTGAGTCTTAGAGTCGGTAAGCATGTTGAGGCTCCAAAAATAACATTCATGTGATTTTCTGCAAGATGCTTTATTAGCTTATGCTTACCATTTGGTCTGAATTAGTTGTCTCTTATGCTGATGATATCTGGTGGATTATAATGTTTGAATTTTTTTCTTATAATTTTGCTGAACCAATATGAAGAAAGGGAAACTAATTTTTTTTTCTCTTGTGCTTTTGAATCTCCATTAGTAGAAAGCTCAGCTTTCCAACTTCTTCATGCAAATGCAGAAAAATATTAATCTGAAAAAGGTCATTCACGCACAAATGTACTCTTTACCAAAACTCATCACAATGTTTAGCCGGATTTATATTGCATTAGCTTAAAATCTTTAATTACATCATCACTAAATAAAAATTTGTACCATGAACCTAGAAATTCCTTTTTTCACGAGTTGTGAAATGAATTTTAACCAAAGCTATCAATTTACATAAAAACACCTAAGTAAAGTAACAACAAAAACGTTCAACATCTTTAACAACAACAAAAATTCTAAACATAAAAAATTTCAAAACAAAAAACCGCGCGTAGCGCGGATATTCACCTAGTTGTATATAAAATCAGTAAAAAGAATTAGTTTTGAAGGATTTTTTTTTTTAATTCTGGAATTCATGTTTTATTCTTTAATTTATTTGGTAGCTTTGTTCTCGTTTATTCGTACTATGTTGTTGATGTATTTGTGGCTAAAACGATTCAGAAGTTTCTTTGGTGCAAGCAATTTTGAGGGAAGTAACATCAATAACAACTGAAACTAAGACAGAGATAATACTAAAATGCTAAAAACCTTCATCATTTTCCGACAGAGATCATGAAGTTGATGAATCGATACCAATGCTTCCATGAAACCCATCGGAGATTACATCAATCAGGTCACACTGCAATATATTGTACATAAAATTTTGAAAATTTCTAGACAATCTTATTCCTTATAATAACTCTTTCCTGACTGTATGACAAAGGCTCACAGTTCCATATCCGTTGAGTTCACACCTTGGCCGTTCTTATTTTGATGGGACTGCATAAACCAAAATTAGTTTAGCCAAGCTAGATGACGAATTGATAAAATTTCAAGGAAATGGCAAAACTGGAACGGAGCTTCTGCAGTAACTCATATAGACAATCGGTGATTTTAATTCATGTTTATATGTTCAAAAAAAAATCCATGTTATGGGGAATAAATCTCAAATCGAGCGTGTTATAGGATCTCTGAAACTCAAGTCCGTCACATGATTTGTACAAGTAATCTGCAGTAGCACTTGAATCACATTCAGCAACAGGGTAGTACATGAAAAAGAGCAATAGTAACTGTGAGTTTTAGTAATAGTCCCCATTCGACATATAGGCTTCAAAGACGGACTTTAACTTGCTTTAATCCACCGTTTTCGTAAAGACGTAGTTTCTGATTGATGATATCTTCTTCTTCTTCTTCTTCTTCTTCTTCTTCTTGTCGCCATCTATTGCCGGCCTATGGATTTACTCCTCCTTCATTCGCTGAAGTCCAAACTCTGTTGGGTAGACGGCAACTGAACAAATGCATCCATCTTTTAGTGGAAACGAATTCGAAACCACATATAAATATTTGGCATAAGTAACAAAAAAAGATAGCAACCATAAGAAGAAATGCTGCTAAATTCATAGAACACCAACTCTAGGCTATGCAAAGAAAAAACAAGCTCTGATTTTTGAGGAAAAATCATTCAGTTTTAGTTCCATACCCATCGCAAAGAGATTAAAGCAAAAGAGAGATAATTTGAAATAATACATTATACATCAAATTTAAGTAAACTCCAAGTTGCGATAACATATTCTAAATTTCTAATGACTAAACTCCAAGCTGCGATGACATATTCTAAGGACTAAACTCCAATTTAAGTAATTGCTGATCTAGTACACCGACATCTGAAAATTTGGAACGCTACACTTTTCTCAGAACAATTTCATCAAAAATTTGGAACGCTACACTTTTCTCAGAACAATTTCATCCAGGATGTAGTTCTCTTAATTTTACCTTCAACATTGATTACTATGACGTCAAGTTCTCTTCTTTGTGTCTTGCGCAATTACAACAAAAAGATCTTACACAATAATGAGATTTTCGGTCTCTTGTGTAGAACAAGAGAACGTCATATGATTGCTCGAGTATAATTTAGATACATCACACAGAAGTGAACAACTCTTGCATCAAAGATTCGTTCCCTAGAGACTAACAAACGCAAATTCAACAAAATGAGTAAAAAACCAACTTGATTTTCCGATTATTATAAACCCCCAATGAGTTTTAGTGTATGGGGAATCAAACTTTCGAAGGAGTTTCTTCGACATCTCTTCAACATGTTCATCCTCGTCAAAGTAACCGAATACTCCGATATGTTTGCGCTTACCGCGGGATTAAACTGACGGCAGAGTCATTGCGGCGGCCAGAATACTGAGTTACAGTTCCGACGGGTGGAGAAGGATAGAGGCGTATTCTGTACGATGCACCAAAAGCCGGAATTTTTTAATTCGAATTCGATCGAGAAGCGAAACCCACATAACTGAAGGACAATGGGCCTGTTCGTTTGTCGGCCGCAGGCGGCTGCAGTCTGCGGCCAGACGCAGCTCTTGTTGTTCGCTTGGCAACCGAGCGGAAATATTTTCAGCGTCCAGAATTTTCGAACGCAGATCGCAGCGTCCAGCCGCAGCCACAGCCTCCTGCGGCTGGCAAACGAACAGACCTAATGAATGTAATGAAGAAACCTGGAAACGATAGACGAAGAAGAGATCGTAGAGGTGAAGAGGGAAGTAGAGGAAAGGTCAAATGACTCAACTCCAAATAATTTTGTTTTCCAGACTTTTCGTTATAATTTTTTTTTTTTATGTCAAGATCAATCTAATGATTTTCTATGAAAGAGAAGATGGGGAGAGAAAGAGAAGAAGCTTTAACGAATTTGATTCAATCAATTTATCACTCTTGCATTGAAGGAGAAGAAATCATCGATTTTCACATTTTTTTTATTTCTTTTAGCTGAGAAAAATAAATGGACACCTGTCACTCTCTCCATCGCTAGCGTGGCAAGCTGCTGGAGAGAGTTGATCAACTTTTATATAGTAGATGCTTATATAGGCGTCTCTTGTTTCAAGGTTCATTGCAACTTTCATGAAGTTATACACGTGGATGAAAGCTTATGAATACGGGTTCCGCGTTTTCTTGCTTACATATTGATATATTGTGATTTCCATGTTCAGAACATGGCAGTTCATAGAAGTGACTATCTGCCTGTTTATGTTTATAGCTCTTGGCGTTGGTGTTAGTTTGAGTGTAAATATGTTTAGGTATCCTATTTGGACTGGAGATGATTTTTATAACATTTAGTCAGAGTGGGCTACTACCTTCTTTTTTGAAGTAGATATTTTGAAAGTTTTATTTTGTGATTTTTCTTTAAAAAAAATAGTTGATGCTAGGTGGACATTGAGGTGGCGGAAATAGAAGTCAACAAAGCTAATTATATATATATATATATATAGTCATATAGATGATTGTATGTTATGTTTACAAAATCCAATAACACAATAAAAGTAACCTTAACCAATAACACAATAAAATTTTGTTTTGATAACTTTATATTCATGTAACCTTAACCAATAATACAATAAGTATAGCAAAACCAAATACATAATCATGAAGTTTACATCACCAAACACATAAACATAACGAAAGTTGATCACTTCTTAGTACTCTTCACACGATATGGTAGACTTGTTTTACACGTTATGGTAGATTTGTTTCACACGTTATGGTAGACTTGTTTCATACGATGTGCGACAACCCTAGATGAAGGTAGATGGGTGCCTCGTTTTGTTTGCAAATGTGAAGTTATTTGGTGGGTAAAATCGTCATTTGATAATCTATACTTTTAATAAGTCTACCGTCAATAACAACGATCAATTTCAGATAAATCTACCAATTTCAGATAAATCTACCAATTTCAGATAAATCTACCAACTTCATATAAATCTACCAACTTAAGATAAGTCTACCAATTTTATGTATCCCAAAAGTTTATTTAAACCTACCACCATTACCGATAAATCTACCGATTTTATATAAATATGCAGTGTCGTAAAATAAATCTACCGTCATTACAAATCTAAGAACCCTTGTTTTGACCTATATTAAATCTACCGCCGTGAAAAATAAATCTACCGTGTTAAAAATAAGTCTACCACGACAATATTAGTCTACCGTCATTACAATAAATCTACCGTCGCCAAAAAACGAACCATTTGATGATAAGTCTGCCGCCATTACAAATAGGTCTAACGCGGAGATGATTAATCTACCATCAAAGGAAATAAATATACCAATTCGGTCAAGTGTCTACCAAAAAAGTCAACCGATCGCTAGTTAAATATACCAACCCCTAATAAATCTGCTATCATTAAAAATAAATCTACCAAAAAATTAATAAATCTACCGCCCAAAAACATATATGCCACCAAAATATGTCTATCGAAATAAGTCTACCGTCCATCAAACAAATCTACCGGCCGAAAATATGTCTATCGGCCGAAAATAATTTTACCGCCAAAAATAAGTTTACCGCCGAAAATAAGTCTACCGGATAAAAAATAAATCTACCGGATGAAAAATAAGTCTACCAACAATAATTAAATCTATCGTAAAAAAACGGTAGACTTGTTTATCTGAACACGCTGACGTGGATTAAAAATAATAATGACAATAAACTAAAAAGGACAAAATCGGTAGCCTAAATCTTATTATATAAAGCTGAATCTTTCGACGTGAGCGTGACACGTAGGTTAATTATAACTCACGAAATTGTGACATTTGTTATGGTTGTTAGTTTAGATCTTGACATATGCCAATTTAATTAACACAGTTGAAAAAAATAAAGTAAATATTAAAAAATGTTTAACTTAAAAAGGCAATCTTAAAAAAAGAAAAACAAGAATAAATAAAGAAAACTTAGAATTAAAGTAAATATTAAAAAAATTTAACTTAAAAAAGACAATCTTAAAAAAAAGAAAAAAAAAGATCTACACCTTAAAAAAGGAAACTTATAAAATAACCACTTAAAAAAAAACAATCATGACCAAAACAATAATAATCACAACCAAACGAATAAAACACGACCAAAACAAATAATAAGATCTACACCTTAAAAAGGAAACTTATAAAATAACCACTTAAAAAAAAACAACCACAACCAAAAGAATAATAATCCCGACCAAAAGAATAAAACACGACCAAAACAATAATAATTTTAAAATTATAATAAAATTTTTAAAAGGAAACACGACCAAAAACAATAATAAGTTTAAAATTATAATAAAAATGTTAAAGGGAAAGGAAAACTTATAATAAAAAATAAAACTTAGAATTAAAGTAAATATTAAAAATGTTTAACTTAAAAAATGCAATATTAAACTCTATATAAAAAGGAAAATTATTAATATACAACCATAATGAAACTCTACATAATAAGATCTACACCTTTCTAATTTTTAAATATTTCCATCTTTTAGTATTCTTATTCAAATTCTAAACAAGCAAATCATGACTTCTAAAACACAAAAAATTCGATCAAAACTATTTTACTTTGAATCAATTAGATAAAAATAGGATCTATCGTCGTACTATAGTGCACATAATTCGAAAATGGGAAGCTAGAAATCTAAAAGCAAATAATGTGCTTATGGGAGTGGAACTTCTATTCCTTGATGAAAAGGTTTGTATCATTTAGATTAAATATATACATACTCTTTACAAATATTGATGTTTAAATTTGTATTGTTTTAAACAGGATAATACAATTCAAGGTTTTGTACATTATTCTCTTTTTCAAAAATTTGGAGATCAACTCTGCGTAGGAAGCATCATTGAAATTTGCACCTTTAATGTTCAATCTGCTAACAACAAGAAATATAAAATTTCTAGCCATCAGTCTTTTATAAGATTAACAGAAAGAACAAAGATTACTAATGTTGGACAAGAATTCTGCAAAATCCCATTAGAGAAGTTTCGTCTTCAATCTTATTAAGATTTGGTCAAACTACAAGATAAAACAGATGACTTATATGGTATGTATTTTTAATTTTCATACATATATATATATAGATATATAACAATGAGGATATCTTTACGTAAGTCTAATTTACGTTTTCTTTATATTTTATATAGATACAATAGTTCGTTCATGTCGTCTTTTTCATCAATACATCGTAGATGCATATACTACTATCGAACAAGAACGTATGAACTTTTATCAGAATAACCAAAAAAAACTTAGAGCAGACCTGTACAACAATGTATGTGATGCAGTTGTTCAAGGGGATTCAGATTCAAAAAAACTTGGTAAGAGAATACTTATTCCATCTTCGTTCACAGGCGGACCGCGGTACATGGTAAAGAATTATCGAGATGCAATGGCAATATGCAGATGGTATGGGAATCCATATCTTTTCATCACTATAACAGCAAATCCAAAGTGGCAAGAGGTGAGTGATCATATAAAGAGAGCAGGAAACGAGAATGCAAATGATAGACCAGATATTGTATGTCGAGTATTTAAAATGAAGTTAGAAGAACTTCTTACAGATCTACAAGATGGGGTATTCTTCGGACCAATTTCTGCAGGTACTAATATTAGTTATTTCCATTTATTATAGATATTTTGATCTTAATTTACTAATGCATTTTAATTTCATAAACAGTTGTCCACACAATCGAGTTTCAAAAATGTGGCCTTCCTCATGCACATATACTTTTGTGGCTACACGAGTCTAAAGACAATCCAACTGCAGAAGATATTGAATGTTTCATTACATCTGAGTTACCAGACAAAGAGGGTGATCCAGAAAGTTTTCTATTGGTTGAACAACTTATGATGCATGGACCATGCGGGAGAAAGTGTATGGAGGATAATAAATGCACAAAAAAGTTTCCAAGACCCTATACTGACACTACAAGTATCAGTGAAGCTGGCTACATTACATACCGTAGAAGATCTGATGAAAGAAAATTTGTCATGAAAGGCGATACAAAGCTTGATAATCACTACGTTGTGCCTCACAATCTCTTTCTCCTGAAAAAATACAAAGCTCACATCAATGTAGGATGGTGCAACAGATCATCTGCCATAAAGTATTTATTCAAATATATCACAAAAGGCGTAGACATGGCTACTATGTTGATCGAGAAAGTCAATGTAGTGGATCAGAATACAGAAGAAGATAAATCAAAAGAAGAGATTAATGAAATAAAAAACTACTTGGAATGTCGTTACCTCTCAGCATGTGAAGCTACGTGGCAAATTTTTGCATTCGATATACATGAACGGAAACCTGCAATAACAAAGCTACCATTACACTTACCAAACCAACATAGCATCGTTTATCCTGAAGGTAGCAATCTAGAATACATCATCTCAAAAGAAGGAATTGAGAGAACAATGTTTACCGAATATTTGGAGATGAACAAACGTTGCCCTGAAGCGAGAAAACTTACATACAGCCAGTTCCCTAAAACGTTTGTGTGGAATTCAGAAGAGAAAAAATGGACAAAAAGACAAAAAGGATTCAGCATCGGAAGGTTAGTGAACATTCATCCAAGAGCAGGCGAGTTATATTATTTGCGAATGTTGGTAAATATAGACAGAGGTAAAACAAACTTTGATGATATACTTACCGTGGACAATGTAAAGCACACATTGTTCCAAGCAGCATGCTATGCAAAAGGTTTGTTGGATGGTGATACAGAATGGAAAGAAGCCATGGATGAAGCAGCACAATATGCATATCCTTACCAGCTTCGTGAACTCTTTGGGACATTGTTACTTTTCTGCGAATTAAGTAGCCCTCTTTCTCTATGGGCATTGCTGGCGTCATCTATCAGAGGATATACCACATAAGCAAAGAAAGACATTAGACTTCAATAATATGCAATTCCCAGATCAAGTGTTACAAAGTTACACATTTATAGAGATAGAGAAAATCATGGCGCTGAATGATAGATCACTGTCCGATTTCAAAGATATGCCAAAACCGGACAAGGAGTTGCTAAAGAAAATGAATAACACAATGCTAACCGACGAGAAAAGTTACAATGTTTTTAAACAATAAGAAGAACATTGCAGGTTGATAAAAACATTAAATGGCAAACAGAAGAAAGTCTATGATGCTGTTATCGACTCAATCAACCATAATAAAGGGAAATTGTTTTTTCTCAATGGACCAGGTGGAACAGGAAAGACATACGTCTACAAGACGATTATCTCGAAGTTAAGATCGTAGGGAAAAATTGTTCTACCAGTGGCTTCATCTGGAATTGCAGCTACACTTTTACCTAATGGACGAACTGCACATTACCGTTTCAAGATTCCGATAGATCTTCATCAAGACAGCATGTGTAACATCAGTAGTAGTTCCATGCTCGCTGAATTACTTAAACAAACAGATCTTATAATTTGGGATGAAGCACCAATGTGTCATCGATTTGCTTTTGAAGCTCTTGATAAGAGTTTGCGAGATTTGCTCTCAATGACAGATCCAGATGCAGCAGCCAAAACCTTTAGTGGAAAAACAGTGCTTCTTGGAGGAGATTTTAGAAAAATTCTTCCGGTCATACCGCAAGGCACCAAGAAAGAAACTGTTAAGGCAACAATCAACCGTTCATATTTATGGAACTATTGCTCTATATTCACTCTTGAGAGAAATATGAGGTTGCACCAAGCGGAAAAAGATTTTTCAAGATGGCTACTTCGTATTGGTGATGACACAGCACCTAAGCCTCCAAAACATAGAACCTCAAAGGATGAAACATCCATGGTGCAAATAGACCAGGACTTGCTCTTGCAAAACGATGGAGATTATGAAGAACGCATTGCGAAGACTACATATCATGATTTCCATGCTTTATTTAAAGACAAGGATGATCTGATTGAACGTGCAATTCTTACTCCGAGAAAGGAGACCGTAGATAAAGTGAATAACTAGATGTTATCTTGCCTAGAAGGAGAAGCAAATGAATATTTGAGTTCTGATAGTATCGGTGATGACAAAGTAGAAGTGAAAAATAAACATATTCTTTACCCCACAGAGTTTTTAAATTCTTTGAAGTTTTCAGGTATTCCGAACCACCAACTAACTCTGAAGATAAATGCGCCAATCATGTTTTAAATCAAAGAGAGGGGTACACGATTAATAGTAACTCGCCTGGGCACTAGGATTATCGAAGCGGAGATGCTTAGTGGATATCAAGTTGGGAAAAGGGTTCTTATTCCTAGGATAATTCTAACACCAACAGATGCAAGAAGACGTGAATTCCCTGTGCGAGTTTGCTATGCAATGAATATCAACAAGAGTCAAGGTCAAAGCTTGAACAAAGTTGGTTTATATTTGCCAAATCCAGTTTTTTCTCACGGGCGTTATCAAGAGTGACAACAACTGCGGGACTCAAGATTCTTTATGTTGGAACTAAAAAATATGACAATGATGTTTTAGAAAACATTGTATATCAAGAAATTGGAAAATAGACGGTGTCATGATGTTCACTTCATTTCGTAAGCATCAATTTTCATAAACATCTTCATCTTTTGTGCTTTCAAAGATAAAACAATATAATGAAATGATATGTTGTATTCGCATTAATATTCAAAACAATAATCTTTTGTATTTGCATTCTTTTTCTAATTGCACATTTTGAAAACTGAAAGATATGATAGTCCAACAAATTGCAAAGCCCATACATTTTAGAGTATGTGAGAGAAAGAAACACAGACCTGGAAAATCAACCCAACCATAGTTGTTCCAGTCTTCAGAAACCCTGGGGCTTTGAGACCCTTCTGTGTAAGCATATTATTCCTTTTGCACAGATCGAAGATTTTTTACGATTCACCACTAGAAATCAGGAAAATTTGAGAAACATCAGATGCTCACTTAACAATAGAGAGTCTTGGAGAAGTGATCTTTTGAGAAGAGAAGAGACAACCCAAGTTTACAGAATAGTAATTTTACCTTTGATTTGACGATTTGCGAGAAGAAAGAAGTGCAGTAGAAGAAGAAAAACTCTTTCTTCCTCAATTAAACACATTTTGCCTAAACTGGATCTTAAACATGGCCTACTTTATTTTTTGAGGCTCATCATATAATCGGTTTTATTGGATTTTAATACTCTTGCTTAGATCTAATTGGTCATTATCTTTATTTTTAAATAATTATTATAAAAAATTAAAATAATGTATTTTCTTATTTTTCATCCTATCATTTTAAATATGAAACATAAAATGATATCCTATTAAAAAATTATTTCGTTATTAAAATTTATAATTTTCTGCATAAGTGATATATATTGTATATTTTATAAAGTATATGAAAAAAATTTAAAAACCCGTACGAGGGGTCCATATCTAATTATTTTAGTAATTTAGAAAAATTCGAATTGTTTCAAACACATTTGAAAGTTAGTTTAATAATTCTCGGTTTTAAAAATAAAAATTAAAAGAAGAAGAAGAAGAAGAAAGCAGCAAGAAAATAGTTTCCGTTACACACATCTCCTTCCTCTCCTCTGGTTTCTGAGAATCCCTAATCTTCACCATCATCTTCATCTTCTATCGCCGAACGAATTTTCAGTCTCCAAAGATTCGCCGGCGAATCTTCCTTCCGTCACCGCCGAATTAACAATCGCCGGTTAAATCTCTCCGTCTCTGTAAGTGATTCTACAGATTTCGCGATCTTCTTTTTTTTTTTGTAACATCTGTCTTCTTTCCTTTTCCGGATTTCATCTCAGGTTGACTATAGGTTGGATTTTCATGTAATCTCGTTGATTTTCAGGGTTTCTATTTTTGCTGTCTCTTGATTTTTCGAACTGATCTAACAGTTACAGTTGATCTTCAAATAAAAGCTTGGGTCGGTGATGAACTCATCATTTTTAAGAAGACGAATATCAAACTGGAATGTTACGACCTATTGTAGATTTGTAACACCTAGGCCTGCGAATAAGTTTCCTAATTTGGTTTTAATTGTGAAACTAATATGTTGAATTTTCATGTAGAGTGGTATTTCTAGGGTTCTGATTTTAGTTTCTTAGTTGATCTAACAGTCACAATTGATAAAACCAAAGACTGTTCAAACCAAACTGGAATATTACGAAGTATAGTAGATTGATGCCAAGCTATATTGGCTGATTCTGGCTGAAACCGAACCTTACTTGTTGGTGATGGATAGAACAAAAGAGTGTTCATATCAAAAGAGTGCTAATAAGCTTGCGAATTTGGTTTTATTTGTGTGTAGAAAATGATGGGACCGCCCAGGACGCCGTTATGCAAGATAGACAGGGCCAATCCGTCTACACCAGGTGGTTCCAGAGTTACTGAGGAGAAGATACTTGTCACTGTTCGGATGAGACCATTAAACTGGATGGAACATGCCAAATATGATCTCATTGCTTGGGATTGTCCAGATGATCAGACCATAGTTTTTAAGAATCCGAATCCTGAGAGAGCGGCAGCAAAATATTCATTTGGTATTTGATTGGAATCTCATGGTTTATTTGATTTGAATCTCATTGCTTCTTCTGTTAATAAGGATCTCATTGTGTTCTCTCCTTTACTTTTCATGTAACTATAGACAAAGTATTTGAGCCGACGCGTGCGACTCAGGAGGTTTATGAAGGTGGTTCTAGGGACGTTGCACTTTCTGCATTAGCAGGAACTAACGGTAACTAAGCAGATATCTCAAAACCCATCATATAAGGATATCTTCCTTTTAATAAAGCTTTAGTATCTGCCCATGGATATGTGAATTGTTGTCTCTATTCATTGCAGCAACTATCTTTGCATATGGTCAGACCAGCAGTGGCAAGACCTTTACAATGAGGGGGGTCACTGAAAGTGTTGTTAGAGATATATATGAGCATATAAGAAAAGTGAGTGACAAATTAAAGGTCCCTATCTCTTGGTCTTGGTCTTGTTACAAGCTGATATGGATCTATTAAAATCTATGCAGACTCAAGAAAGGAGCTTTGTCTTGAAAGTATCTGCTTTGGAGATCTATAATGAGACTGTGGTTGACCTTTTAAATCGTGATACCGGGCCCCTTCGACTGTTGGATGATCCAGAGGTATGTAAAGGGTCAGAAACACTAAATTGAATGCTGAATTATACATCCATTATCTTGGCGAGATTGAGAATGTTGTCTGGTTTGCAGAAAGGAACCATTGTAGAAAATCTGGTGGAGGAAGTGGTTGAAAGCAGGCAACATTTACAGCATTTAATTGGCATTTGTGAAGGTAAATCCTTCCTATCAAGGTGTCACTTGTGAAGATATTGCATGTCTTTTTATGCATCTGATGCATACCCTTGACAGAGCAACATAACTTAGTGATAGATGATGGAAACAGCCCAAAGCCTCGAACTGTATTGATAGCATATTTATCAGATACGTTTTCTATTAAGCAGACATATGGTATCTTCATTTGCTTTATGTGATTTTCCATACGTTTTTTTCAGCTCAAAGGCAAGTAGGTGAAACTGCTTTGAACGACAAAAGTTCACGATCTCATCAGATTATTCGGCTGGTATGAGATATGCTGATCTGATATGCGCATGATCGAATAGACAATCTATTTCTTTTATATTTTAAATATGGGAAAGTCTTGCATAACTATTGGTTATCTATTAAACCAGTAACATTATCTCATGTTCTCTGCTTTTGATATTCAGACCATTCAGAGCAGTCTCAGGGAAATAGCAGGCCGTGTGCAGTCTTTCATGGCAACTCTGGTACGACATTTTATTATGTTTTGGCTAAAGCTTCACTTGGTATCTAAGAGACTCACTTGGTATCTAAGAGACTAAGACACTCTTATTGGTGCAGAATCTTGTTGATCTTGCTGGAAGCGAACGTGCTTGTCAAACAAACGCAAATGGTCTAAGATTGAAGGAAGGGAGTCATATTAATCGTAGTTTATTGACACTTACCACAGTGATCAGAAAGCTGAGGTAAGAAAGCACAACGCATGATTGTCTTTGGAGATGTCTAAGTTATCTTGTAGCTTGATGAACATTTTCACCTTTGTTTTTGTCATTTTGGATGTAGTTCTGGAAGAACAAGTGATCACGTACCATATAGAGACTCAAAGCTTACAAGGATTCTGCAAAATTCACTTGGCGGGAATGCGAGAACAGCGATAATATGTACCATTAGCCCAGCCCTGAGCCACGTTGAGCAGACAAAAAAGACTCTTTCTTTTGCCATGAGTGCGAAGGAAGTCACAAACTGCGCTAAAGTAAATATGGTATGTCAGTTAACTTTACTTCTTTGGCTTCAAACTTCTAAAGTGTTTGATGATATGCTGATTCTTGATAGAAAACACACCCTTTTGCTGGTATTTGATTTTAGCTGATTTTTTGATGTAGGTCGTCTCAGAAAAATCAATGCTGAAACATCTGCAGCAAAAAGTTGCCAAACTCGAATCAGAGTTAAGAAGCCCAGAGTCCAGTTCATCTACCTGCTTGAAGTCTCTGTTAATTGAGAAAGAGATGAAAATCCAACAGGTAGAGACCCAGACGTTAATAAATAGGATTTTCATCTTGAATTATCTCATCTGGATATTTAAATGTGGACTTCGCTAACTAAAAAGGAAAACCATAAGTGACGTGAAATGGAGTTTTTATTGTCAAAAACAAACTTGAAGTTTAGAGAGGATCACCTGCAATTATTCATTCATGTTAATCTAATGGCAGATGGAAACGGAGATGAAAGAGCTAAAGCGTCAGAGAGACATTGCACAATCTCAGCTTGATCTAGAAAGAAAAGCAAAGGAGCTGAAGGTATGTGCGCGAATATGAGATACCAAACTTTTCTGTGAAAACTTTATTCTTATGCAGACAGGCCTATATAATTTTATTTCAGGGGTCAAATGAGTGTGAACCTTTTTCTCAAGTAGCAAGGTGTCTCTCCTACCCTAATCAGGAGGAGTCTACGCCAAGCAAATCTGCTCCGAAAAGCCGCAGAACAACTCGTGGTAAGAGAAAGGATAATGTGAGGCAGTCTCTAACTTCAGCGGATCCAACAGCGCTAGTCCAAGCAATCCGTCTGCTTGAAAAGCACCAAAAGAAGTTGGGTGAGGAAGCAAACCAAGCGCTAGAGCTTATTCACAAAGAAGTGACATCTCACAAACTCGGTGATCAACAAACTACAGAAAAAGTTGCGAAAATGCTGTCAGAAATATGTGACATGCAGAAGAGCAACCTTTTAACTGAGGAAATTGTAGTTGGTGATAAAGCTAACCCGAAGGAAGAAATAACCCGGTTGAACTCTCAAGAAATTGCAGCTCTGGAGAAGAAGCTTGAGACTGTTCAGAACACTATTGACATGCTTGTCTCGTCTTATCAGACAGATGAACAGACTCCAGAATTCAGGACCCAGATGAAAAAGAAGAGAGTTCTTCCCTTCGGCTTAAGTAATAGTTCTAACATACAGCATATGATCCGGGCACCATGTTCACCTCTTTCGTCTTCTGGGACTGAAAACAAGGCTCCTGAGAGCAATGTCGTGTCAGCTAATTCAGTCCCGGTGTCTTTTGGAGCTACTCCACCAAAGAGGGATGATAATCGCAGTCGAACCCCGTCAAGGGAAGGAGCCCCTGTATCACGACAAGCGAATTCAGTCGATATTAAGAGAATGAAGCGTATGTTTAAAAATGCTGCTGAAGAGAATATACGTAGCATCAAAGATTATGTTACTGGATTGAAAGAACGTGTGGCGAAGCTTCAATACCAGAAGCAGCTTCTTGTTTGCCAGGTCAGTTTTAAAACTGTGACTTGTTCTTATCAAGCTCTAGTTGTGTTCATTCCCGCCTTTGGAAAGGCTATGTATAGTATTAGTTGGCACTATCAAACTCGTAAGCTTGTATGTTATTCTTCTTAGGTGTTAGAACTGGAGGCAAACGAGACAGCTGCTGCTTCGGAGTCTGATGCAACCGATGAATCTCAACTGGATTGGCCCTTGTGTTTTGAAGAGCAGAGAAAGCAAATCATAATGTTATGGCATCTTTGCCATATCTCAATCATTCACAGGACACAATTCTACATGCTGTTCAAAGGAGACCCAGCTGATCAAATCTACGTGGAAGTCGAGCTCCGCAGGCTGACATGGCTCGAACAGCACCTGGCCGAGCTGGGAAATGCGAGTCCAGCATTGCTCGGCGATGAACCAGCGAGCTATGTAGCATCAAGGTAAGTGAAGTGAACCCATAGCTCTTTTTTTTCTTCTTGTATGAGTCAATAATTTCACAAGCCTTGCGTATGTTCTTTGGTGGCAGTATAAGAGCTTTGAAGCAGGAGAGAGAGTATTTGGCCAAACGGGTAAACACGAAGCTAGGAGCCGAGGAAAGAGAGATGCTGTACATGAAATGGGATGTACCGCCTGTGGGAAAACAGAGGAGGCAACAGTTGATCAACAAACTCTGGACATATCCCCACAATACGCAGCATGTTAGAGAGAGTGCAGAGATAGTTGCTAAGCTTGTCGGGTTCTGCGACTCAGGGGAGAACATAAGGAAGGAAATGTTTGAGCTCAACTTTGCGTCACCCGCGGATAAGAAGACATGGATGATGGGTTGGAACTTCATATCAAACTTGTTACATCTCTAGTTTGTAGGCTGAGAAAAGAAAACTCGTAAATTCAATACTTTTAGATGTCTCTCTTTTATTTTGTAAATCCTTTAATTTCTCAGTCTTTTGATGCTAATAGAGGAGTTGATTCTACCCTCGAAACTTATTCTTTATAAAATTCTGATAATATGATCGGTCTTATGAATGTCTACGAATCTTAAAATTGTGAGATCAAGGTAAATTTAGAAGGAAGATGTGAATGTTACTGATTTTTTGAAGTATGTAATTTATTGTCCACACGAGCATAGCAACACCATGCCAAACAAATCAAGCAAGGTTTAAAAGACTTTTTTCTCTCTCTCTCTCTTTGTTATCTACTGATTCAGTAATGATTTACCAAAACTTAACAATTCAAAATATTTTTTTAAATCTTGTTTTCTCTGTCATTCTTTTTCCTTAATCGTTTATAACGTCTCATCCGGCTGTGCTTAGGACCGATAAGATTGCCTTTTGTAATATTTTTATGAAAAAATAACAAGACTAACCTTCAAATGTAATGGTTTTACTAGAATAATTCGGTCTCACCTTCCTATAACTAAACTAACCTTCAAAAATTGGCAAAAGACATTTAAGGACATATTTTCGTTTTAATTACCAAAATGTCATTATTATTATTTTCGTTTTAATTTTGAGATTTTTAAGAGAAAAGAAAAATAATAAAAGAAAACAAATAAAACATAAAGAATAGATCTGAAAAAAAACATTCATCGGTTTCTAAAAACGTTTCGTGAAAACGGACGACTTTGAGGGCGAATTTTGAAAAACCTTTCGACTTCTCCAGCGAGGGGGAATCCCACGACGATTCCGACTTCCAGCTTAATGTGCACAGATTCCGGCACTGACTAGGTAAACTTCCTCTCTTTTCTCGAGTCTTTTCGTCTTCTTCACCTTAGGAAAACGCCCAATTCCTGCATCAACTCTTTTAATGGGCGCTAAATAGGTCTTGAACATTTTTTTTTAACACTTACAAAGAAATTCTTAGAACTATTACAAGACAATTCAACAACGGATAATTCTCTCCGCTCCACAAGGATCCATGACCACGATGAACGACTATGCATGTTTGCACCACGCTTGAGATTTCTTGTAAGCTTGACTCCATTAATCCGTAGAAATTGGATTCTCTGGGAATCGAAACCCACACCTTCTGGTTTAGAAACATTAATGAACCCTTTGAACAATTTAGGTGCGCTAATTCATACTCAAACCATTAATTATTTTAATTTCCATACACGAACTATTTATTTTCGGCGAAACCCAACTTTGACCAGAACCCCGTTAGTCAAAGTCCATCAAATCGTTAACGGTTATGAGTCGGATGCTACTTATGTATCCCGTTGAAACGGATCCTCAAAACAACGTCGTTTTGTGATCATTATTTACCTTTTGAAACCTTTAATCTATGTGTTGAATCTTTAGATATCTGCGCGGAGAAAGTTTTTTCAAGATAAGATACACCCAAAATTAAACCACTCAAAGACCGGAACGGTTGCAATGGCTAGCACTAGCAAAGATTCAAATGCTTCTTAGGTGAGCCAAGTTTATGAGGTGTTGTGGATCAACTTTTTGTTGTTGTGGTATTTCCTCATGTGACTGTGTCTCCTTTGTTTTCAGTTTATCACACTTGGTTGTTGAAACCGATTCGAACAAAGTAGATTAAAAGACAAAAAGGATCATGAACTCTCGTTTTATTAGCTAAGTTCGGCGAAGTACAAGGATTTTGAGTAAACAAAAGAGAGATCTAAGAAACTAGGTCGGCGTGAACTCGGAAGTTTCTTAGGTCTTTTTGCGGGAAAGTGGGCCTCCTTTTCGGATGAGGGGGGTCCTCGTATTTATAAGGTTTTGAGACGGTCTCCTTTCCTTATTTTTCGGAGGTCGGGATAAAGTCTCCCTTTTTCTTCGGAAGCGATCTGGAAGAATTCCTCTTTAATCGGAGTTGATAAAGGGAAATCTTCCTTTTTTCTCGGATTGGATAAAAGAAAATCTTCCTTTTATCCTTGCGAGGTGAATAAAGGAAATCTTCTTTTATTCTCGCGAGATCGGCGCCAACTAAGGCCAGTCGGGCTTCGTGGGCCCGGAGGCCGAGTAACGGGCCGAGGTGGCGCAGATGGATATCAGGCCTTGATAATCCGAGTTTGCTCAAATCCAGAGGGACTGTCGATAGGCCGACGTGGCCTTGGTTGAAGTAGATATGTGCGAGTCAACGTGCAGAGTTGACCGGTTTATACTTGGTTTATGACGGGTTTAAAGGGTGTGCTAAACTCACCTCCAACAATTAGCACTCCCCCAGTTCGGCGTAGTATTAGCGATTAGTTGAGTTCGGCGGACTTCATGAGAAGAGATGAATTCAGAATAAACCAAGTCAAAATTAGTGCAAATTATCCTTGAGGTTCGAGTTGCCGATGTGAGATAGTGAATCGTTGGGGATTTCGAACTACCTTTAGATCCGAGTTGATGAGATGTAACAGCGAATCGCTGGGGATTTCAAACTACCTTAAGATCCGAGTTGCTAAGGTAGATCAGCGAATCGCTGGGATTTCAAAATGTTGTGGGTTGTGGCGATAGACCAAATTAATTAAGAGATTTGGAATCACCGAATCTGGGATATGAATCGTTGCGAATCTTTGAATCTGTCAAATCAGGAAGTTGAATCGTTGTTACCCGTTAAATCGGGTATATTAACCGTCCGAGATTGTTGACCGTTAGATCTATGTGGTGGATTTCTTCTGAGCCGTTGGATCAGCGCGAAAGTCGAACAGTTTTTTTAGCGTACTAGCGACGCTTCGGAATCGAGGTTTCTCTATAAATAGTTTCTCTTTCTCTTCATTTCTAATATTCTCTTCTAGAAAACAACGGTAGCTATCCCTTTCTCTCTCTCTTCTTTCTCTTTCTAAGTTATTTTATCTCTTGTTCTGAGCGACTTTGCTTCGATCTACTAAAAGTTCCGATCTGTTCAAAAGCAACCTTGCTCTTTAGTTATTTTGATTATGGCGATTAGAGCCGAATCTAGTTTAAATTCTGGTTCCGATGGAAGGGACTCGGGTCCGGGGATGAGTGATCCTGGAAACCGCTCGACTACTCAAAGCATGTCGACAAATGAAGAATCCGACTGTCGTGTCGCCGTAGTTCCGACAGGCGGTGATGGTGCGACCTCGTCTCCTCAATCGATCGTAGTTCCTCACTTAAAGGATCACGAAACAGATTTTAACTCGGGAGACGACGAGCCTATCATCCCGTCCAGATCGGTAAAGAGGAGGAAACGAATTCAGAAGAGGGCTGTCAGCCTTGTTTCTAATAACAACTTCGGCGTTTTGGAGTCTTTTGTACTCTTTATGTACTCACGATTCCGTGAATGAAGCTTTGTCTATCGGAGATGCTGGTGTTGGCCTCGAAATTATCATTCCGGATTAAATCACGCGACCCTGGGATGCTCTGGAAGGTTTCTTGTGCATCTACTAGTCTTATTTCAGGGATTGCGGTCTTTGGTTTCCGCTTCCTCATTTATTGCTTGCCTACTGCGATCGCCGAGGTGCGGCGATCTCTCAATTATTCTGGTCGTCAGTCTGCAATGTAGTTGGGCTGCTTATCTTGGCACATTTATTGCTTGCCTACTGCGATCACCGAGGTGCGGCGATCTCTCAAATTTTTTTTTTTTGGTGTATATGCTTTTACACACAATCGTCTTACTCGTGTTTTTTTCTGTACATTTTTGCAGCTTCAGAAAATATGGGGAAACTTAACTTGGATTCGATCCCCGAAGACTCGAAAGATCTGAGGACGATCATGTCGAGTTTGAGAGGGCAGTGGGCGATGTCTGCAGAGGTAGCCTTGAAAAGTTTAATCGAGGTGCAGGTCGACCAGCCGACAGAAGAGCTCCCGGCGGTCGGATCTCGAGTCCCTTCGACAATTGAATAAGACCTCGATTTGGCAAGGAAAGAGGAAGCAGCTGTGAAGAAGCAGCTGTCCCAAATAATAAATAAGAAAGCGGCGGAGATGACAGGGGTCGTCGGGGCCGATGAATCTACTGCGGCGAAAAGATAATGTTGCCAAGGTGGTGAGAAAGGCTGATGAGACTAAAAAAGCAGCTAAGGCTAAGAAGGTTGCCGAGGCGGCGAAGTTGAAAGAGAAAAAGGTCACCGCGTCGGCCCTAAGCGATTAGACCCCCGATCCCCTTCGGAATAAAAAAAATGGCTAGGCTCGAGGCGGGGAAGCTGATAAGGAGCTGGTTGAGCCGGCGAGGCGGACTGGTACTTTTGCCCAGGATAAGGGGCTCATTGCTTTGGGTCGGGCTCTGTCTTCAATACCGACCCCGGATAAGGGTTGATCCAAGAAGAGGACCCCCGAAGAGGCCAGTATTTTCGGGACAATGGATCCGAAAAGACCTCGCGTCGGGGATGCCGGGCTGGATCACAGTTGGTCATACACATATACATCAAAGGATGTGCCCTTCGTCAACAATGTGCCAGAATGTGCCGAGCTGTATCGGCGAATTCGGGGTTCATCAATTGATCTCGTCCCGCTCTCCAATGATTATGCGGATAACGAAGACTATCGGGCAATGGCCCACGCCACTGTGCGGGTAAGTTCATGTTTGGGAGTTTTTTGTTTGTTTGTTATCGTTTTTTTTTTGTCGATTAAATTTTGTCTTTGCGTCAGGCGGCTGCTTATACCAACCGGTTGCTAGGGAGGCTGCGCCGCAAGCTCATCTGGGTTAGTTGAGAGAGAAATGGACTTCGAGACCAGTTAGGCGTTGTCGGGGACTCACGCAGGGAGCTGGATGAAGCTCGGAAAACTCTGGATGAATTGTCGGGTGTCAAAGCTGAGTTGCTGGCCGAGAAAGACAAAGCTGCCGAGGCTGGGAGGAAATTCCAGGAGATCGCTGAGCGCGTATCCGTTCTGGATACCGCAAATTCCGGATGGGAGACTTCCAACAGAGGCTTGCTGGCCGAGAAAGCCATTCTTGAAAAGAGGGTGCATAACAATAGGGAGGAGTTCGTAGAGTTGCTTCGAAAGGAGCAAGATCGACTTCAAAGGTCGTGCGCGCAAGGGATTCTTCAGGCGAAGGTCGGCATGACCGAGCGGTTCGGGGTTCAGCTTCAAACGGTGAAAGACTGTTTCGCCGATCAGGCTCGGACCAAGAATACTATGATGGAGCTCGCCCAAGCTCGCGAGACTCTGAATTATATAAAGTTGTACAAGGGGAGAGGGATTCCGATTCCCGATGATTATATCATTCAGCTTGAGGACGAAGTGAAGGCTTGGACCGAAATTGCGCAGGCGTTTGATATAGTGCTCCTAGAGGACTGTGACCTCAAGGTGCATGTTTTCTCCGATGCGAGCATGCATGGGTCAGACGCTTGTCTCCTTACTCTAAGGGTTGCCGACGAGCCGAGGTCGGACTCGGTCCTGGTGGACTCGAGAGTTGAGCAATGCCTAGGGGAGCAAACTCGTTCTTATGAAAATCCTCTTATTGGAGATGATATGCGAGGTCGAGGGGTTTTTCAATCCTCGGAGACTCCTCCCGCTTTGGGAGGTCCACTTCGGTCTTCGGGCGGGGAGAAAGGCCAAGAAGTCGTTGTTCCGGGTACAAAAGATCGGGGTTTGCCTTCTGAGGTGCCTACGGCCCCGGGTGGGGCGCAAGGTTAGAGTCATAGCCTGCATAACCCCTTGAGTCCCGTTGAGCCCGAAGCTCGTGCTGATGAATGATCAGATGTTGGTCTTGTTTTGTTTGTATTTCTTCTAGTTCTTTTTTTTGTTGACTCTATCTTGCCGTCCCGATCTAAGGGTTGCGTATTAATGAAATGACTTTGTTCTTTTTGATTGTTCTTTATTGTTTATGTTTACGCTGGATTTGATTTGAACTTTGTCAAAAGTTGTTCCTGACTTGGTAAATTCGTTTGAGAATTGTCACCCGATGCGCGTTTGAGAAGGTATTTGATGTATTTTGCTATTGAGTTCAAAGATTTAGGGACGAAAGTAGGTCGATTTATCCGTTAGGCGGCGAGGCTGGACTCGGCTTAATTTATAAGTGTGAGTACATACCTAGCTTGTCTTATTTTTGCGTGAGTATAGGCTCGGCTTGACTCTTACGATGCGAGACTGAGCTCGGCTTATCTTGTTTGGTGCGAGTTTGGACTTGGTTTGGTTTTTGAGTGCAAGTCTAGGCTCGGCTTAAATTTTGTGTGCGAGATTGGGCTTGGCTTACAACATTTAATATTTCTAAGTCTAGTACGAACGTGCGAGGTGGGCTCGGCTTAATTTGTTCGTCTGACTTAGAACTCCGTGCGGGACTGGCTCCAGCTTTTAGGTCCACGAGCTAAGTTTTTTAGTCTTAAACATCGAAGACGTGGATTATTTTACCACTGCATCTATGGGGAATGTTTTTGCGAGACGGATCTCAGCTTTTTAGTTCGACGATTTAGTTTTAACTGCATATCGCCGCAGTGGATTATTTCACCATGGCATTTATGGGGAACGCGAGTAAGGATCGAATGCCTGCACTGCAAGAAATATGTACATTCTTAGCGCGGAAATAATGCTATAATAGGTGTTTCATAGCGAATTCGTAAATGCTATGTATGTCGCAGCCATCATAGCTACCCCCTCTACGATAGCATTGTTTATGTATGTTACGATAGGTCCATATACGATAGCAATACTTGGCTGATATTATTTAATTTATTATAGCACCTCTACTTTCTGTAAAAAATCGATTATAATTCAAATTTCGTGTTATGATAGATCTTTCTACAATAGCAATTGGATATTGCTCTAATATTTGAACTGTATTAGCCAAGCCGAGCCATATTATATTATTATTATTATTATTATTATTATTATTATATTTATTTTGTATCAAATTGGATTTACATTACAAAAACATTCAAGATATTCATAAAATTATTTTATTAATAACAAGTGTTAGTAACAAACATGAAATTTACAAGCTGAATTTACAATGCATCAATACTATAACTAGACCCCAAGAAAGAAAATACCATCTCTAGTAGTGATCCATCTTGCTCTTCTTTATCTTCAGTTTCTTTGTTGTTCTCATCAGCTTGCTTCTCCTCGTCCTCATCTGCTTGCTTCTCCTTGTCATCTTCAATGCCTCGACTTGTGGATTTGAACTTGTATCCCTCGGCTTTTCCACTATTGTTGTTTTGCAAAGCTGTTTTGCCACAAAGGAGTGTTCCTTGTGACTGACTAGGGGCAAGAGTTGAAGGTGCGACTCTGGTCCCTTGAGACGAAGCATGAACCTGAGAATAAGAAAGACATATTAGGCTGAAACAAGAAGGATAAGATATTGCGTAACAGTTTATAAGAAAGCATAATCTCCACTATGAACCAACACAAAACACAGTGAGACCAAATCGAACATAGTCAGCAGTCCTTGTCATCAAGTTTTGTTAATTTTCTGCTCAACTGCAACATCGTGATATAAAAAGAGATGTTCAGATTTAGTCTTAAAAATGGGCAAACAAGACCACAGTTTTTACAGTTAAGAGGATGAGGATGATGAGAGAGGGCAAACAAGACGCAAGATACAACCATGTAAGCCAAGACTCTTACCTGCTTCTACAGAGGTATCTTCTTCCTTCAACAACAGAAAACATAGAGCTATTCAGTCTCCTAAAACTCTAAAAGAGATTATAAGTTTTCTCATAAATCAATCAAACAACGATAACTTTAATCATGAAACCTAACCTTGTATTGGTCTCTTGAGACGAATTACTGTGGCTTCAAAGTCACCTTAATTCCGAATCCAACTACAAAAACACGAATAAACGAGCATCAACTTCGAATCATAGAAAATCAATTCGCGGATATAGCTTCGAGGTTAAAGATTCTTAAAACCCTGAAATTTGCTCCAAGGAAAAGACAATTCCAGAAATTAGAATCCAGTTCTCAATTACGATTTGAGATAGTGATAAAAGAAACAAAAACAAGGGGTTTGATTTCATCTCAGATATAGCTTCGTCAAGCTCTCTCACAGATTCCCCAAATGTGTATGAACTAATTATGCTTCTTATAACCTAAAGACAGAACTCTCAATTGAAGAAGAAAGCAAAGACGCAATTGAATCAATGTAGCGGAAGAAAGAGGAGTGGAGTGTTAGTTTAAAATACCATAGTTTCAGGCTTCTCTCTTGAACTCTCTTGATCAGAGATGGAATCAGAACCAGATGCTTCTTCTTGGTTCTCATCTTCATGTCCCTCCTCTTTATCTCCTTTCTCTTCCTCTTCTTTTCCTTTTCTCTCTTCATCCGCGCCTCTATTTCATAGCCTCTGTCAGTCCTTCGATTCTTCCTCCGCCGTTTTCTAGAAGACGAATCGGACTCGTCGGAGCTGCAGGAGGAAAAAGACGACGAGAGAAAACCTTAGCTAACCGTGAAATTCGTAAAGAGAAAAAAAGAAAGAGGGAGACTCGGTGGAGGAGGAGGAGATCCCCAAATTGCCACCAACTAACCCTAATACGGATCTGCTTCGAACCCTAGGCGTGAACTGAGACGGTTTCTTTCGTCGGAGAAGAGGACAATGGCTCATCTGGGTTTTGATCTTGGCCGCCGTTTGCTCCTCCGCCGGTGATTCCAACGTCCATCGCGTTTTTCTCACCCACATACAAATCCGATGGTCGGCCGCTCAAAGAGAAGCGAAGAAAGAGACGAGAGAAAGAGATAGAGGAGGGGAAAGGATTTGTTTTCTTTTATTATTATTTGGGAGGTGTATTATTCTCAGAGAGAAAAGAGAGGAAAAAAGAGAAGAGAGGAAAAACAATTTGGGAAAAATTTCACTACAACTAAAATTTGCTAAGTGTTGGTGCTTAAGTGACAAAAATTAGGCTCGGAATTCTTTTTTTTGCTCCCGCTTAAAGATATTTCGGCTTAGCATTAATATGATGCTATAATAGAGTACCACAGCCTAACATACCCTCTATAATAGCAGTTCAGTAAAACGTTCTATGACATTGTGCTATCAATGTGGACTTTTGTTGTAGTGCTGGCCATGACTTCGACGTGGAGGTTAGTTTAAAGGGTAGGGGAGCTCGGAGATAGTGCGAACCTGCGGAGTTTGAAGATGAACTATGGGAGTTCGTGAGAGAAACGACTAAGTAATATAAATTTATTAGATTTATATCCGAATCCAGTGATGGGCTGCCTACGTACGATTTGAATAGGGGTCAAGCTATTCGTAGATCGTAATATATAAGTGATGAGTAGCCGAGAGTAGCTCATTTTTTTGTATAGGCGTTATTGCCGATTATCCTAAGTTATTGAAGTAACTGCCGAAATGACGAGGTGCCGTATGAGGTCATGTAGCTCGACGCTTATTGTGAGGCAACCTTAATAAAATAGTCTTTTCCTTAGATGAGCTCTCTTCGATTCTCTTTTGGTTTTTTCGGATGATGCCGCGTTGTCGATACTGGCTCTTGGGCCGAAATGTTTTTTCTTCTTCCTTTTGGAGCAGGATGGCTAGAAAGAAAGCATGCTTGCCGATATCGGTTAGGGTGATGCGCTGATTTGGCCAATCCATGATTGCTCCAGTGGTGGCTAAGAAAGGCCATCCAAGGATTATTGGCATGGGGTAGATCTTTGCCGCTTCAAAGATGTAGAAGTTGACCGGAACTATGCGATCTTCAATTTTTACGGGAATGTCATGGGCGATTCATTTTGGTGTGGTGCAGGATTCGTCGGCCATCTTTATTCTCATTTGGCTGGGATAGATGTGCTTTATGCCTATGTGCTCGGCAGCTGACTGGGAGATGACGCTCAAGCAGGCCCCGGAATTGCATAGGACATCGGTGAATTCGATTCCTTGGATGTTGCAAGAGATGAGAAATTTCCCTCGATCTTGGATTTTAAGAAGTGTTTGAGTTGGTCCTTCATTCCTAGCATTTGTGAAGAGCTTTTTTATTTCCACAACAGATTCTTTGCTTTTGCGGAAGAAGCGTCCAACCATGTGTTCCATGAGCTCTCATTAAAATGTGATGCACTGGGGGAGGTTGCGAACTTCCCGACTGAATCCTTTGAGGTCGTCCCCGCATATTTTCTCATGAGATCGGTGGTATTGGTCTGGTTCGCCGGGGGCAAGTTCAGAAGATTGAATGGTTCCTGACGGGAAGGCCCGCAATGTCGTAACAGCAGTATGAATCAACATAAGGTGGACTTCTTTGAAAGAAGGGCGTGACCTTGTCAGGAGCTTGGATGCGCGGAGATTCTGATCATAGTCGTACCGAGTTTGCCATATCGAGGGGATATTCTTGTCTTCTTCTGTTACAGCTCCGAATCGAGTTGGGTTGGGGGGATTTTCGCTGAATCCACTTTCTTCCATGGCCGAGGCGGGCCTCTTACGCGTGAGATGATTCGAGAGGTGCTTCTTTTTATCTCGATTATCTCTTTCGATGATGTCCGAGTTGTTTCCACCGAGATGGGGTCTTGAGCAATTGCCGACTTGAGGGGTTCCCACCTTGTCCGTCTCCTTTGTCTAACTCCGGGTCGTCGGCTCATTGTGTTCCGTTTCTTCACTAATTATAAAATCTGAGGCTCGGTGCAGGGCGTCTTGAATTGTTTTAGGCGTGTTTAGTGTCAACTCTTCTCGAAAATATGATTTGTACCAGAACGCTCTTTTTAGCGCGGCAATTATAACTCGGTCGTTTACACCTTCCGCCTTTGACGCTATAGCTTTGAATCTTTTCATGAAGTTCCGTAGTGACTCTGTCAGTGCTTGTGTTATGTCCCATAAATCGTCGTCGGATACCGTGTCAACCAGGTGGTATCCCTGCGATCTAACGACTCATGCGGTTTTTGCTTTTCCTAATAGTTGTCGTGCTAAGTGTGGATTTTCTTCTTCCTTCAATGTATTTCTGATTTTATTTTCTTCTGGGCCTGGGGTGAATCCTTCATGCCAGAAACGTTTAAAGATGTAGCACCTTTCGTTGTGGCTTTTCCTGGTGATGATAGTCGTGATGCATTCGCCGAGAGGGGGTTTTGTGTGATCGTCTGGCAGTCGGGTTCATTCCTTGGTTATTTCTTTGATTCCGGCTTGGCTCTCTGCATCCTTCTTGGGCTGTTGTTGTCCACTTCCCCCATCAGATCGATGTTGAGAGCCTTGTAGTATTCTTCTCGGGCTGTTGTTGTTCATCTCTGTTCCGATTTGCGCTTTTGGCTCCACCCTTCTGGTATTGCGTGATCAAGTATTCGTGCAGTCGGTGACATTGCGATGTTGGGTGCCCCTTACGTTTATGATAATCGCAGTATGGTTCCTCGTTTTTAAGTTCGTCATCACGGGTCCACAGGTTCCATCTCTGGCGTTACTGGGTATCGTCCGCGAGGCTGATCTTCGATTTCGATCGTAATCTTCGTCGATGTGCTATCGAGGCTTGTAGTATTGTTCTCTCGGTTTATCCTTCGAGCACGATGGTCTAGGGATTACATGCTTTTTGGCCAATGAGGCCTTTTCCTCTTCGTTCTTGATGAACATATTAGCTCAGTGCATCGCATCCTCAAGGGTCTTCGGAGTATTGAGTCTTATCTCATCGCGAAAACTTGAGTCATGCCATAACGAGTTAAGCAACGCGGGTTACACTGCTTCGTCAGGAATGTTGATTTGTGAGACCACCTTTTTGAATTTGGCGATGTACGATCTGAGGGATTCGTTTCTTGCCTGTGAGAGGCTGTATAGGTAGGGTGGTGTCCGTGACATCGCCGAGATGCTTTGCGTGGTGAGATCTCCAGGTCCCCACAGACGGCGCCAATTGTTGAAACCGGTTCGAACAAAGTAGATTAAAAGACAAAAGGGATCGGGAAATCTCGTTTTATTAGCTAATCTCGGCGAAGTACAAGGATTTTGAGTAAACAAAAGAGAGATCTAAGAAATTAGGTCGGTGTGAGCTCGGAAGTTTCTTAGGTCTTTTTGAGGGAAAGTGGGCCTCCTTTTCGGATGAGGGGCCCCCTCGTATTTATAAGGTTTTGAGGCGGTCTCCTTTCCTTATTTGTCGGATATCGGGATAAGGATGTCTCCCTTTTTCCTCGGAAGCGATCTGGAAGAATTCCTCTTTTATCGGAGTTGATAAAGGAAAATCTTACTTTTTTCTTGGATTGGATAAAAGGAAATCTTCTTTTTATCCTTGCGAGGTGAATAAAAGAAATCTTCATTTATTCTCGCGAGATGGGCGCCGACTAAGGCCAGTCGGGCTTAGTGGGCTCGGAGGCCGAGTAACGGGCCGAGATGGCGCAGATGGATATCGGGCCTTGATAATCCGAGTTCGCTCAAATCCATAGGGAATGTCGATGGGCCGACGTGGGCCTTGGTTGAAGTAGATCTGTTCGAGTCAACGTGTAGTTGACCGGTTTAGACTTGGTTTATGACGGATTTAAGGAGTGTGCTAAACTCACCTCCAACATTGGTGACGATCAAGGCTCTCGTGATGGGAAATACACTGTAAGCGGAAAATTTATATGATATGCCTATATTTTCTGTTGTATATACCGATTACATACAACCTGCCATTTTTTCATGTGTTTGGGGATATCGCCGAGGGGTTTGACACTTTGACTAAGATAAATAAAACTCATGTTAATCCGAAAAACAGACCAGACGAAAACATTAGAATGGAGTGCAAGCATTTACTTGAAGATCCATTTGTTAATCCCCCAGAATTTGTTGGTATGATACCAGATGCTTTCCCCGAAGGAAAACTGGAGAAAGAGCGCGCACAGAACCTATATAATAGTTGAAGATCGTTTGGTTCCGATTCATGAAAAACCTGAACCTCAGTCTGCTCATTTTATTTATGTTGCACTTGAAAGCTTAAGTATCAACGAGTCAGTTGTATTGCTCTTTTGATGTTATATCAAAACATGTTTAAAATATGAGCTTGTATTGCTGTTGCAGACAGGGGATGTCCCATAGGCTGGGGTATGATGTGATCATGGACAGCATTCAAGACATGAAACTAGAACCTGATGATGAGCTAGTAGCCGAGGAACATAAACCATAACAAGAAGAGCTTGTAGCCGAGAAGCCCTTGCTCATTCCAAATGGTCACATGACCCGAGCAAGAGCTAAGAAGCTTAAGGAGACAGTTGCTGGAATACTTAGTCAAATTTGTGAGCAACCAAACTACTTGGTCCAAGAGGGAAAAGAAGTGATTGCATCTACTTTTGTGGTGATCCAAGCCCAAGGAAGCTGTGTGGGCTTGTGATCCAATATTGCACTCTTTTTCCCTGTTCTTGTTTTTATCCCAATGGGTTTTGCAATGATAGGGTTTTAGCCAAGATTGGGTCACTTGCATTCTAAGCCCACCCGAAAATGAAGCCCAAGCCCAGCAAGTTCATTGTCGACCAAAGGAGGGTTTATTTCATTTTGAATTTTAAGTCTAAGTTAATTTTAATGCAATTAGTTATTAGTTGAGTATTTTTTGTTGTTGTTTCCTTGTTAAAACCCTAGCAGCCTCTTTTGTCGAGACTCACCTTTCATTTTTATCAAAAATGTTTTTTTTCTTCTTTGGTTTAGAGAGTGATTCTCTTTTCCTTTGCTTGCTGGTGTGTTATATCCACAAGTGTGTCGATTCTTATTTGGTGAGTCATATCCAAAGCAGATCGATGGGTGAATCAAAGGATCTTCCGCATCCTTTGTGTGACCTATCGCCTCACATCCCTTGAAGCACTTGTGCTTGCAAGGCTTATCCAGTTCATGCCCAGTATTAGAGTGTCAATTTCTAGGGAGTTCATATTAAGTGGTATCATAGCTTCGCTCTACAACTCTGGGTAATCTCTTTCCTTGTTATTTCACATATGTTTTTTTTTTCTTTGTGTTTCGAGTTTGTTCATCTCCTGTTTGTGTTGTCGCATCAGTTCATCTTTTGTTTTTGTGATTTTCGTGTGTGTTCAACTTATTTGTGTGTCGCATCTATTCTGCATCAGTTCCTTTGTGTCTTTCGCATCTAGTTACCTGTTTAAGAGTGTTATTGTCGCATCTAGTAGTATGTTTAGGTGTGTTGTCGTTTCAGTTCTTCAAAAATCAAAATTAAAAATAAAAAAAATTAGGGTTCTAAATCGAGTTGATCTAGTTACTGTCGATCTGTTTCTTAAACTTGACTCTTCAGTTTTGTGGGTTTGTTGTAATCTATCATTAGGTTGTTTAGATTAGCTCTAAATGAACCTGTGTGAATCAATTTGTTTTTGTGAGAACTAGTTACTGGTTTTGTGTTTTGTTTCGTTTCATGTCAAGATGGAGGATGATGAGCAAGCATAAAATAACAACATCAACAAACTATTGATGGAAACAATGATGGATCGTATGCAGAAGATGATGAACACTACACTAGATGCTAAACTAGAAGCTTTCCGTCAAGAGCTGCAACCGAATGGAGAACAAGTGCAGAGTGAGAACCAGCAAAGAAGAGCTCGTAATAGAGCACCTAGAAGAGAAGCAGACCAGCAAATGCAACAAAGAGATGAAGAAACAGCAGATTACTATAGCCGAGATAGTGATTAATCTCGAGGTAGCCAAAGAAGGCATAGACGTGCTAGAGAAGGTAGAGCTCAACAGCAAGATAAGTTTGGAGGTCTTAAGCTCAGAATCCCACCTTTCCATGGGAAAAACGACCCTGGTGCATACTTGGAGTGGGAAAAAAAGATTGAGTTGGTTTTCAATTGCCAACACTACACATAAATCAACAAAGTGAGAGTAGCAGCAACTGAGTTCCACGATTACGCTCTCAGCTGGTGGGATCAATTAGTTACTTCCCGAAGACGCAATGGTGAATATACACTGGATACTTGGAATGAAATGAAGAGCCTGATGAGAAAAAGATTTGTCCCAAGTCATCACCACCATGAGCTGCATAACAAGCTGAAAAAGCTTGCTCTCAAGGAAGCTGCAATGTAGAAGATTACTATCAATAGCTAGAAACTCTTATGATCTGTGCTGACATATACGAAGATAGAGAAGCCACTATGTCAAGATTTCTTGGTGGTCCAAACCGAGACATACAAGACAAATTAGAGATGCATCATTATGTGGAGTTAGAAGAGATGCTTCACAAAGCAATTATGGTGGAACATTAACTCAAGAGTAGGGGCAGTTCTCGGCCAAGTTATGGAGTTGGAACAGTCAATGCTAGGCCAAGTTATCACAAGGAAGAAATGCCAAATTCCTTTAAAGAGATGGCAAGCAGATTGCAACACCAAAAACAGAAGCTAAGCCATACACAGCAAATCAAGAAATTAAAGGTAAGGCAGAAGTTACTACATCAAGATCTCGTGATGTTAAGTGTTTCAAGTGTCAAGGAAGAGGCCATTACACCAATAAATGCATCAACAAGAAAGTTATGGTTCTGTTAGACAATGGAGACATGGAATCCGAGGATGAAGAAGAGATGGATCTTGAGTCTTTATCAGAATATGAAGAGCTGCCAACCCAAGGAAATTTGTTAGTAACAAGAAGATCTTTAAGTGTGCAAGCTAAAGCTGATGAACAAGAACAGAGGGAAAACTTGTTCCATACAAGATGCCTGGTCCAAGGAAAAGTTTGTAGTCTTATCATCGATGGAGGAAGCTGCACTAATGTAGCAAGTGAGGCGATGGTTAAGAAGCTTGGACTGAATGTGAGAAATCATCTGAAGCCTTATAAATTTCAGTGGCTTAATGAAAATGGTGAGATGAAAGTGAGCAGTCACGTGTTGGTACCTATTTCCATTGGTAAATATGAAGATGAGATACTGTGTGATGTGCTCCCGATGGAGGTTGGACACATTCTTCTTGGAAGACCTTGGCAATCTGATCGTAAGGTGATACATGATGGCTTCACCAATCACCATTCCTTTGAGTTCAAAGGTAGAAAAACCATTATGGTTCCCATGACGCCAAAGTAGGTTCATCAAGATCAACTGAGTCTCAAGCACAAAGAAAAACCTGCTGTGAAACAATCAAACTTCTTTGCAAAGGCTGGTAAGGTTGAGCAAGCTTTAGTATCTAAACAGCCTTTACTATTGTTTTTTTTAAAGAAGCTCTCACAAGCTTAACTAATCTTGCACCGGTGATGCCGAGTGAAATGAAATCTCTATTGCATGATTATGAGGATGTGTTCCCTGAAGATAACCCAAAGGAGCTGCCACCAATTAGAGGCATTGAACATCATATTGATTTCGTGTCAGGAGCTTCACTTCTAAACCATCCAGTATACAGAACTAACCATGTGGAGACTAAAGAGCTGCAACGACAAGTCAGTGAGCTTATGGAGAATGGTCATATCCGAGAGAGCATGAGCCCATGTGTTGTGCCGGTTCTACTTGTGCCAAAGAAAGGTGGCAGATGGTGCATGTGCGTTGATTGTAGAGTAATCAACAATATCACGGTGAAGTATCGACATCCCATACCTAGATTAGATGATATGCTTGATGAATTGCATGGCTCTAGTATTTTCTCTAAGATTGATTTAAAAATTGGCTATCACCAGATTAGAATGAAAGAAGGGGATGAATGGAAAACTGCATTTAAAATTAAACATGGCTTATATGAGTGGTTAGTGATGCCATTTGGGCTAACTAATGCACCTAGGAATTTCATGAGATTAATGAACCATGTTATAAGGGCTTTCATAGGTGTTTTTGTTGTAGTATATTTAGATGACATTCTGATCTACAATAAGAACTTAGAAGAGCATGTTGAGCATTTGCAATCTGTTTTAAGTATTCTTAGAAAGGAAAAGCTATTTGCTAATCTTAAGAACTGCACTTTTTGTACAGATAACCTTGTGTTTTTAGGATTTGTTGTGAGTGCAGATGGCATTAAGGTTGATGAAGAAAAAGTTAAGGCCATCCGAGACGGGCCAAGTCCAAAATCAGTAGGAGACGTGCGAAGCTTCCATGGTCTTGCTGGATTCTATAGGCGATTCGTGAGAGACTTTAGCACTCTAGCTGCACCACTCACTGAAGTAATCAATAAAGACGTTGGTTTTAAATGGGGAGAAGTACAAGAAGAGGCATTCCAGGCCTTGAAAGAGAAGCTCACAAACGCACCTCTTTTATCTGTGCCTAATTTTCTTAAGACTTTTGAAATTGAGTGCGATGCTTCTGGTATAGAAATTGGAGCTGTCTTGATGCATGATAAGAAGCCCATTGCGTTTTTCAATGAGAAGCTTGGAGTAGCCACTCTAAACTACCCAACATATGACAAGGAACTGTATGCATTGGTCTGAGCTTTGCAAACATGGCAGCATTACTTGTGGCCGAAGGTGTTTGTCATACACATTGATCACGAGTCACTCAAGCACCTAAAGGGGCAAAAAAAGCTTAACAAGAGACATGCCATGT
Organism: Eutrema japonicum; assembly: GCA_030161315.1. Classification (NCBI taxonomy): domain Eukaryota; kingdom Viridiplantae; phylum Streptophyta; class Magnoliopsida; order Brassicales; family Brassicaceae; genus Eutrema; species Eutrema japonicum. Next base: position 31,023,851 of record BSQW01000013.1, read on the forward strand.
GGGTCAAATTCATTGAGATCTTTCCCTATGTCATCAAATACAAAAAAGGAAAGGATAATATAGTACCTGATGCACTATCTCGAAGGTACGCATTACTGTCTACTCTTGATGCTAAACTATTAGTTTTTTAGCAGATTAAACACTTGTATACTTCAGATTCAAATTTTCAAGAAATATTCAAGTCTTGTGAAAAATTTCCTGCTGGTCATTATTATAGAAGTGATGGATTTCTCTTTTATGATAATCGCTTGTGTGTGCCTAACTGTTCTCTTAGAGACTTGTTTTCCAAGGAAGCTTATGGAGGAGGCTTGATGGGTCATTTCAAAATTGCTATGACACTGAAAGTGATGCAAGATCACTTCCATTGGCCTCACATGAAGAGAGACATTGAAAGAATATGTGTCAGGTGTGCTACATGCAAACAAGCCAAATTAAAGGTTCAACCCCACGGTTTGTATACCCTTCTACATATCCCTACTCATCCCTGGAATGATATCTCTATGGACTTTGTGCTATGGCTGCCTAAGACTAGAACAGGGAAGGATTCTATCTTTGTTGTAGCAGATCAATTTTCTAAAATGGCACATTTTATTGCTTGTCATAGGACTGATGATGCATCTCATGTAGTTAGTTTGTTCTTCAAAGAAGTTGTTAGATTGCATGGAATGCCTATAAAAATTGTGTCTGAACGAGATACTAAGTTCCTTAGATATTTCTGGAAAACGTTATGGTCTAAGCTAGGCACTAATTTGTTGTTTTCTACTACATGTCATCCGCAAACTGATGGCCAAATAGAAGTGGTTAATAGAAGTTTAGGAACTCTTCTGCGTGCATTATTTAAAAAGAACCTTAGAACTTGGGAAGAATGTTTGCCACACATAGAATTTGCATACAATCATGATGTGCATTCTGCTCCTAAGTATTCTCTATTTCAGATTGTTTATGGCTTTAATCTTTTATCTCCATTGGATCTAACTCCTCTGGCTTTGAGTGAAATAACAAGCATAGATGGTAAACAGAAAGCTGAGCTTGTCAAACAGATTAATGAGAAAGCCAGAGCCAATATAGAAGAGAAGACGAAGCAGTATGCTAAACAAGCCAACAAGGGCAGGCGTCATGTGATCTTTGAGGTTGGAGATCTGGTATGGGTGCACTTAAGGAGGAACAATTTCCAGATCAAAGGAAATCTAAACTCATGCCTAGAATTGATGGTCCATTCAAAATCACAAGGAGAATCAGTGACAACTCCTACCAGCTTGATGTTCAAGGTAAGTATAATGTTAGTTCTAGTTTTAATGTTTCGGACTTAGCTCCTTTTCTTGTAGATGATCCATATTTGAGGTCAAATCCTTTTCAAGAGGAGGGGAATGATGTGATCATGGACATCATTCAAGACATGGAACTAGAACCTGATGATGAGATAGTAGCCGAGGAGCATGAACCATAACAAGAGGATCTTGTATCCGAGGAGCCCTTGCTCTTTCCAAATGGTCCCATGACCCGAACAAGAGCTAAGAAGCTTAAGGAGACAGTTGTTGACATACTTAGTCAAATCTGTGAGCAACCAAACTACTTGGGCCAAGAGGGAAAATAAGTGATTACATCTACTTTGGTGGTGATCCAAGTCCAAGGAAGCTGTGTGGGCTTGTAATCCAATCTTGCACTCTTTTTCCATGTCCTTGTTTTTGTCCCAATGGGTTTTGCAAAGATAAGTTTCTAATGAGCCAAGATTGGGTCACTTGCATTCTAATCCTAAACGAAAATGAAGCTCAAGCCCAGCAAATTCATTGTCGACCAAAGGAAGGTTTATTTCATTTTGAATTTTAAGTCTAAGTTAATTTTAATGCAAGTAGTTGTTAGTTGAGTATTTGTTTTTGTTGTTTCCTTGTTAAAACCCTAGTAGCCTCCTTTGTCGAGACTCGCCTTTCATTTTTACACAAAACGTTTTCTTCTTCTTTGGTTTAGAGAGTGATTATATTTTCCTTTGCTTGATGGTGTGTTATATCCACAAGTGTGTCGATTCTTCTTTGGTGAGTCATATCCAAAGCATATTGATTGGTGAATCAAAGGATAGTCCGCCTCCTTTGTGTGACTTATCGCCTCACATCCCTTGAAACACTTGTGTTTGCAAGGCTTATCCAGTATCGATTTCTAGGAAGTTCATATTAAGGTACATCCTCGCAGTGTGCTGTCCGTCATGAATATGAATCATGTGACTATGTGTTTGATATTTAATTTTTTTTTTAAAAGCAAAGCCTTCTTATACCTTTTTTGCGACCTTTTGTTATTTTTCTCTTGTCTCATGGAGGCTGAGGAACTCCGTGCTATTTTTCTACGCTTTGAAACAGTCAAATCGTGAGTCACTAATATTTTCCCTGCTTCTTCATACCTTTGGGAGACTCTACAGTTCCAAAGTGTATTTATTATCTCTGTGTCTTGGATTGTGATGAGGCCATCAGACCAGTAGCTGAACCAGAGGTCCATCAAACATGCCACACAAGCCGCATAGGAGTCAACCAGGATACATGTGTCTTTCATAGAGCATACCAAATCAACCACGAAGATTAAAAGCATGAGACCAATTGGAAAACATTCTCAGCTCAACTAGAGCATGCTACGAAGTGGAATCAATCCATTTGGTGCTAAAACGAAGGAGTTATTGAATTTACGAATCGGGTGATTCCCAACTTACCCGATTTGGACACACACGCCTTAAATGAAGGTTTACAACCCAACCAGGAGGATTTAAGCTACGAATCAAATTTTTCTACAATCTTGAACCATCATAGGCTCACGACGAATTGCAATCAAGTCAAGACCAGTTTTTGTTTGGAAGATATTCAATTTCTAAGTCAACGGATCCTCGACTTGCTTCATTTGGAGGCCTCAACTTCTCAACGGAGCTATTGTCAAAGATGCTTCTATTTGGACATCTTTTATGTCATCCAGGATGTTCCCAAGAAACTCACTTATTCCGTCAAACCGTCAAGGTACAAAGAAGGCCCAAAGAAATCACTAAATGGGTATGTGATCCATTTGTGCTTTTTTTCCTTGTCCAAGTTTTGTCCCATTGAGTTTTCTTGGAAATGTTTTGAATGAGGCAAATGGTTCACATTATTAATGGCTCATTTAGTTGATCGTCCTCAAGCCCAGCAATAGATTTCGACCAAAGGAAGATCAAGAGCCATATTTTCAAATTCAAACTCAGTTTAATTCGTTGCTTATATGCGATGGGAGTTATTGTTTCTCTCTCCTTCATGAAAACTTTGTTATTTTCTTTTATCCTCCTTCGTATCCAGAGCTCTCTATAAGCTCTCTCTTGTTTCATTTGTAACACCACGAATTATGTTTATGAAGCTTGAGTTTGATCTTTAAGATCATTGTTTCTTTCACAAAGTATACGATTTCTTTGTGTTTGATTGTTCCTTAGATTCTAAGTGTGTGATTCACTTTAAATCTATTGAATCCAGAGGATGAAGAATGCTTGAGTGATTCAGTTCTCTTGTTGGTTGATATGCTCAATTTAATACCCTAAAGTACTAAAGCAGTTGTAATAGTATAGCTAGGGGTCGAACCACAGAAGACTCACAGAAACGCACAATAGATTCTATAGTGTCGAATTACGCTAAGCCAAACAGTTGTAATTAAAAGCAGTGCAGAAATTAAAGGAGTTGTAAATCAATTGAGAAATATAGGCTCAGGGTTTTTCTCAGGAAATCAATGAATGCAGATAAACTAACTAACATAATTCAGATTTAGCGCAGTTCTTGAACTCAAATCACTAAAATATAGCTAACCAACTCTCGTTGCGAAAACTATCTAAATCTAAATCCTAGGAATTCCAAATCTCTTTGCGAATCCTAAATTCTAAATCAGCTTTAATATCAGGTTTGATATGTTCACAAATCAATTAAACCAAATCTCTTTGCGAATAATCAATTTGCTCACCTAGGTTCTATCAGGTAATTAATCGCACTCTCGTGCCTAATCAATTATCCTAAGATCTAAGTTCCAGATTCGTCAACCTAGAATTAGCTATGAACACAACCTAAGGTGAAGAACTAATTCAGATGGTGAATCCTAAACAGATAATTAACCTAGCATTCAAAGAAATCCTTTATGAGAAAACCCTAAACCTAAAGTGGATCTACTCAGACATGGAGAATGAAACAATCAACATGTTTGAATAAATCATCAATAGAATAGGAAGAAGGGTTTAGAGGTCTGATCTCGGACGAAGGGAGATTCAGACTTGTCTCTCTAAAACCAAAGTAAAATCAAACTATAAAATAAAGCATAAAAAGGCATAGCCTAAACAGGTGGCTGAAAACTCCTATTTATAACCTAAAACACGATCTAGGGTCTTCTTGTAATTATTAAAGACTTCTGGGCACTTTTGCAATTCCTCAAGTCTTGGAAAACTCGAGGGTCGTGTCTTGCTGCGCTGAGTGTCGATCGATACCAAGGGGTATCGATCGATGCTCGACGTGAATTCAGGTTCTCAGCGACACGATCTTTAGCTCTGCTACAAACTGCTCCAGAAAGCTCCAATATGCTCCAAACGTACCTAAACCTGTAAAAGACTCTAAAAGACTCCAAAATACTATAAAGACTCTATAAAAAGGACTTATATCATGGCTTAAATAGGGTAAAAACCATGATATATCAACTCCCCCAGACTTAGCCTTTTGCTTGCCCTCAAGCAAATAGAAGACTAAACCAGAAAAAGAGGTTTGAAAACGTAGAGACTCACCTGTTCCTGAACCATCGAAAAGACCCTTTTCCCAAGTACCCAAATGTCACCTGATCAGCTTTCGATCTAACCACCATGTACTTCTCCGTAGACATTTGCAGCCTTTCCAGACTCCACACAAAATCCCACAGCATTGTTCAAGTAAAGCCCTCATCGCCAGTTTCATCTCTGCAGCTAATATTTAAGAACCTTCTAGACTCTTTACCAGACAATATCTTGACAAAGGAACCACCCTTTTTCACACTTTTTTGTATCAATTTCTCTCCTCCAGACTTATTTCTTATTATATCCTTATTATTTTTTTTTATTTTCAGCTTAGCATATACATATCAAGGTAGGAGACGCGAGTATTGATGGTGTTTGCCACCAAATCCCCGGTTCTTCCCTCTCTATGTATCAAAGGATGTAGGCGAATAATGGCATCATAGGAAAATCCTAGCCTCGCTTCCAATCCTTTGTGTGATCATCCCCTCTTAAGTAGAATAATGGGATCACTGGAAATTTTCCTAACCCTCTACTCAGAAGAAAATCATTTCAATCTTTTATGCTCTTAATCTATCAACTTATTTCAGGGGAGAGAGATACCATAATTCTAAACACACGGGTTCCTTTATCAGATATGAATGATGAATCAAGCTCTATGAACACTAACCACATTGATGAAGTGCAAAAATTTGGCTCAGGCTTCAGAAGAACTCTGCTGGAGACATGGATGTTTTCTAGTCAACTGGTCAGCCTTTGGATTTTTCATTAGTCGATCTAGAACTGATCCTGTAACACTGTGCACTCAAAAACAAAATCAAATCAATAGGTTCAAGCACAGGATCATCATCTCCAACAAATTTTGACTCAATAAAACAGTTTTGACTCGATAAAACGACTGACTCTAAGAAAAACGAAAACAATGTCAGCAGACACCTCCCCCAGACTTGAACAACACTGTCCTCAGTGTTATCTAGCCTAGAGCCAGTGAAAGAAACAAAGAAAAAGGATAGAACGAAGAGAAACAAGAAATTACCGTTCTGGAACAGTCGGTGTCGATCGACACACGGCATAGTATCGATCGATACCATGCTTAGATCGACTTTGTGAATTTTCATCCGCGATTGGTGTCGATCGATACCATAGGGGTATCGATCGATGCTTAGGCGATTTCGAGTTGCTCCTTGTTCATCCTGACACAGACTCAAAACAAACGAAAATAAAAATAAAAATAAAAACGAATCAAAAACATACTCACCAGTGGGTTGCCTCCCACCAAGCGCTCGTTTAACGTCAATAGCTTTACTGTAACGCCCTTCAGGCTGGATAAGAGTGAGAGCTTGCACCAAAACAGGCTCCATCACTTGACATTACTAGCTTCAAAGTTCTGCTTAGCATGCTGTCCACAAACTCCTGCCCTTTCTCTTTCAGCTCAGAAGTAAGAAGGACTCTTGCCTTAGAGAATGGCTTCAAGGCTCCTTTGCATTTGACCTTGTACTCAATCGAATTCCCATCACACTTCTGAGGAATCAGAGTGACATGGGGATTCTCGACCTTTTTGTTCTTGGCCTTCTTCTTCTTTGTTGCCTTAGTCTTCTTCTTGGGGATGTTGGGCGGTTCAGCTGGAACGTCTGTGACAGTAGGCTCATCAGGAGGCTCTTCCAGAAGATCAATTGCTAGCGACTCTCCTGTGATAACCTTGATGCTAGAGGCACGTGTGGGAATACTCCTAGGTGGAATGACATCATAGTAGACATCACCGTCAATGTAAGAGAAAGATAGTCTCTTATTAGGTGTGTCTATGATCGCGCCTGCAGTAGCCATGAACGGTCGTCCCAGGAGTATAGGCATACGAGATATCGCACCCATCTCCACAACCTGAAAATCAGTAGGCACCAGACAGTCTCCTACTTGGACTAGCAAACCAGCGATTTCACCATATGGAAGTGAGGTGGAATCGTTTGCAAACGTGATAGATGTCTTAGGAGATAGAATAGTAGCCCCCAACTGCTCTGCAATTGCCTTTGAGATGACATTGACACTAGCCCCTGAGTCGACAAGAGACTCTTTGAAATCAACTCCTGAGATGGAGCTTGGTACTGCGAATTTCCCTGGGTCTTCCCTCTGTGTCAATTTCCGTGGTTGTAGTGAATTGCGAACTCTTTCTCCGATCACCTCAGGTGTTTTCATAACTTCTGGTCCGTTCTGAGAGGGGTATCGATCGACACCAGGTAGGGTATCGATCGATGCCATGCGATTTGAATCGTTTCTGACAGGTACATCTTCATCAGAAAGAAGCTCCACGTTCGGGTTATCCAGCATATACTGTAGTCTAGCAATCTCCCATTCCTCCCTTGTTAGCTTAGGAACCATAGGATAAGGCATCCTGGTTACATACACTCGTTCTGCAACGACCTTAGGCACCACAGTCGAAGTTTCAACTGTTTCCTCAGAAATCGCCCCGGTATCGACCGATACCAATGGGGTATCGATCGATACACGGGTTTTCGAATCCATTCTAGCAGACGTCTGGGCTGGTATCGATCGATACTGGGGAGTATCGATCGATGCTTGTGCGATTTCAGGAATGGCTTCGAGATTTTCTGCACGTAAGCTGATGGCATTGACGTGTGCATTGTGTGATTGAACCGCCTTTCCCTTGGAATTTGCTGCAGTCTGAGCTACTTGCGTCTCCAGCATCCTGTGGCTCGTATTTAGTGCCTCGATCCTTCCACTCAAATTGGTGTACATGGTGTCCATCTTACCATTGAAGGTGGCTGTCATCTTCTCCTGCCCTTGAACCAGGTGTTCAAGCATAGCCTCAATCTTACTCTCAGGAGCTTTGGGTGGTGGGGATTGGTACCCTCCTTGCTGAGCATTGTTGGTGAAGTTTCGATTGGAGTTGTATCCGAATCGCTGACCCTGAAAACCAGAACCACCTATGTAGTTAACATCTTCCACCTCATTCTCAGTAGCAAAGTGGACGGCCTTTGTTGTCCTTCCCAGCAGAAGACTGTGCATAGAATCCAGCTGAGCTTTCACTTCAGCGATCTGCGACCCGTCCTGATTACCAGCCAGCCTCTTGCGCTCGAAATCTGCGCTCTTGGTGCTACTACTAGAGGCAAAGTTCTCAATCAACACAATAGCATCCTCAGGATATCTGGTGTTGAAATTACCATTGCTCGAAGAGTCCAGACCCATCTGATATCTCCAATCTACTCCTCTGAAGAAGATACCCAGCAGCTGCACATCAGAGTATCCATGATGTGGACAATCTCTCTGGTACGATCTGAATCTTGTCCAAGCAGCCTTGAACGCCTCAGTAGGTCCTTGAGAAAAAGTGGAGATCTTATTCCTCAGATCTTCAGATCTTCCGTCATCGTAGAAGTTAATCAGGAAGGCTCTCTTGGTGTCCTCCCAATTAGTTAGCGATCCAGGAGATAGCTGCCTCAGCCAGTAAGTAGCTTCTCCACCTAGAGAGTAGGGGAAGAGCTTGCAGAAGAGGTAGTCGTAGGACACTCCATTGCTCTTGATGCTAGTGACCAAGTCCTCGAACCTCTCTACATGGTCCATTGGATGTTCATGAGGAAGACCATGGAAGAGATGTTGTCCTACTAGAGTGTAGTAAGCAGGTTTCAGCTCGAAGTCATTCCTCTCATAAGCAGGAGGACGAATCGCTGACCGATTGGCGAAAAACTGCTCTGGCCTGTTGTACTCACCAATCGTTCTTCCACGATTAACCACAGCATTCCCTGCGTTGGCGCGCCCAGCTGGCGCGATAATCTCAACAACCGCAGCAGGGACAACGATGTTACCAGCTTCATCAAGTCGCTGCCCTCTCTCATTACACACGTGACCCTCTTGGTCTCTCAGAGTTCCAGCTTCATCAGCTCTTAAAACCACTGGGTTGTTCATCCCTGATGTTTGCTTGGTCTTTCTGTTTGTGCGTTCCACAAACGCTAGCTGTTCCAGTGACAGTTCAACTAGCTGTGTGCTCTTGTTGCTTCTGGTTTCACGAACAGGCATACACCTGCAAACAAAACACTAGGCAAAGCACGTAAGTAACCAGAAAAATACGTTGAGTATCGATCGATACCAAGTGGTGTCGATCGATACCAACAAAAGAAGACGACGAGTATCGACCGATACTACAGAGTATCGATCGATACCGACGAACTTAGTCGAAATTCTAAACTAAAATCTAATGGCGAATTGAGTCCCCGGCAACGGCGCCAAAATTGATATGCTCAATTTAATACCCTAAAGTACTAAAGCAGTTGTAATAGTATAGCTAGGGGTCGAACCACAGAAGACTCACAGAAACGCACAATAGATTCTATAGTGTCGAATTACGCTAAGCCAAACAGTTGTAATTAAAAGCAGTGCAGAAATTAAAGGAGTTGTAAATCAATTGAGAAATATAGGCTCAGGGTTTTTCTCATGAAATCAATGAATGCAGATAAACTAACTAACATGATTCAGATTTAGCGCAGTTCTTGAACTCAAATCACTAAAATATAGCTAACCAACTCTCGTTGCGAAAACTATCTAAATCTAAATCCTAGGAATTCCAAATCTCTTTGCGAATCCTAAATTCTAAATCAGCTTTAATATCAGGTTTGATATGTTCACAAATCAATTAAACCAAATCTCTTTGCGAATAATCAATTTGCTCACCTAGGTTCTATCAGGTAATTAATCGCACTCTCGTGCCTAATCAATTATCCTAAGATCTAAGTTCCAGATTCGTCAACCTAGAATTAGCTATGAACACAACCTAAGGTGAAGAACTAATTCAGATGGTGAATCCTAAACAGATAATTAACCTAGCATTCAAAGAAATCCTTTATGAGAAAACCCTAAACCTAAAGTGGATCTACTCAGACATGGAGAATGAAACAATCAACATGTTTGAATAAATCATCAATAGAATAGGAAGAAGGGTTTAGAGGTCTGATCTCGGACGAAGGGAGATTCAGACTTGTCTCTCTAAAACCAAAGTAAAATCAAACTATAAAATAAAGCATAAAAAGGCATAGCCTAAACAGGTGGCTGAAAACTCCTATTTATAACCTAAAACACGATCTAGGGTCTTCTTGTAATTATTAAAGACTTCTGGGCACTTTTGCAATTCCTCAAGTCTTGGAAAACTCGAGGGTCGTGTCTTGCTGCGCTGAGTGTCGATCGATACCAAGGGGTATCGATCGATGCTCGACGTGAATTCAGGTTCTCAGCGACACGATCTTTAGCTCTGCTACAAACTGCTCCAGAAAGCTCCAATATGCTCCAAACGTACCTAAACCTGTAAAAGACTCTAAAAGACTCCAAAATACTATAAAGACTCTATAAAAAGGACTTATATCATGGCTTAAATAGGGTAAAAACCATGATATATCATTGGTCCCATTGATTGAGTGAGTAAATCACATATCCTTCCATCTCCATCTCTACATCGACCCCTTCCGCAAGGCTAGGCTTGGAATCTCTCGATCATCGAGTGATCATAGTATTGGAGTGATTCTGATCATGTATCATTTGGTATCAGAGCTTAAAATTTCCTACCCCAGGTTGTATCAATCCAACCTCTATCTTTTTATTTTCTGTTTTGCAATTTCAGTTTCAACATATCGAAAAGAAAAAAAATCATAAAAATCTGTTTTGTTCATGTGTTCTTGTTAGATATTCTTTAGATCTGTTTTGTTTGCATCAAAATCATCTCGATATAGTGTTTGTTGGTTGCTAGATCATCCATTTTTATCCTTGTTTCAATTTGTCTTTTTTTACTTCCTTTGCATCAGATTGTTTCATCGATTTTCAATTGTTTCTATCTTTGTCTTTTTAACTTCCTTTGCATATTTTTCTCTCCAAAGCACGAAATTGATCTATATTTTGTTCCTTTTACAAGGTACAAGGTTTAGAACCAGAGAACCATGGAGTACTATGAAGAAGAGAACTCTGAGTTTGAGTGGAGTGAAGACAACCATAGTTTGTGCGATGAAAGTGACGACTATGAAGCACCACCATGGCCCGGAGATGACTATTCAGATTCGGATATTGAAGGAGAAGATTCAGAACATGATAAATCTGAATCTGACCAAGAAGAAGATATAGAAGAAGACCGTGAAGAAGATTCATGGCATGAAGAGATTGAATCTCAAAACAGTATTGAAGAAGCATATGAGCGTGATGAAGAGTGTGATTCACAAGCTGGTCATGAAGAAGAACCAGGCTGTGAGGAGGAAGAAGAAGTATTTTATGAAGATGAAAATACATATGCTGATACATATGTGGCGTAGAGTTCCCCACCACCTCAACCATAGAAGCCTCGCTACATCATGGCGTCATATCAACCACGATCTAATGCCATCTCAGCAGCAACAAGGGATCCGACCAGAAAGAGAAACCATCAATATAACTCTCTTATCTTTTCAGGACGAAACAAGGACCCCGATTCTTATCTCAGATGGGAAAGTAATATGAAGCAGTGGTTGCACGCAAATAATATTCCAAAGGATAAGAAGCTGTCGCACGTAGTAAATGCCCTAGTTGGTGATGCATATGCTTGGTGGCTGAAAGAGAACACTCACACCTTCAAACCGGTGTTTGATTGGGGAGATCTAAAATCCAAGATGTATCGAGAGTTTGTGAAGAAGCATCAAACTCGCAGCAACACTACACCAAATCCCACACACTACACCACACCGAGGAAAGTAATGACAACATCACGGGTGCACACTGCTCATCCTGAGTAGCACAACACGCAGAGGTGTCCACAAGTTGCAACTCACACGCAAAATTCAACACCAAAACGTGAACAGCAAGAAAACATCAAGGTAAGACCTTAATCTCTTTAATCTCGAATTCACCTGTATATTATAGATGCCATAAGAGAGGTCACTTTGCTTATGCATGTCCTGAAAGACAAGTAATTAATGTTGCAACACTTGAGCCGAAAATGAACTTATCTAAATCAAGTGATTGTTTAGCACAATCTAGTTTTGGAATTTCCACTTCAGATATAATGTGCTTGTCTTTGCCAAGGGTTGTTAATGCAGGTCTAGAACATGAAGAGGAGTACACAGTGAAAGTAGTAGACCCCAAGACAACCACTGCAAATGATAAAGTTGGCACCAGCAACATCTTGCTTCAATAAGAGCCACCGGATCAAGCACAAAATCAAAATGCTGTGACGTCTAAAGAACCCAAGTTCCTTGAGGATTTTGATCAGGTAGGTAACACCTTGCCTCAATTCGAAACTGATAATTCTAAGACTGTATTTATGGTATTAAATCCAGAAGAACCTGAAATAAATATGGTCTCGATGAATTGGATCTCTTATCTTGAACCACACGTCAAAAAGGAACTAGAAGAGGTGCTCCAAAACAAAACAGGTCACATTGCTCATAAAATTATCATGACTGCGATAACACACTTGTTTCTTGTCCAAGTTGAGGAGTTCAATGCAGGAACCAGAGCAGAGCAAGAAGACGAGCCAGTCTAAGTCATGGATCAAGAGAAAATCCCAAACACCAAGTTGTCTAAATCCATTACACCACATCAAGCTAAGGTAAGTGGTCACTTGATCAAATTTATTTGTGATGATCCAAAGGATGTGATGATGCACTTGATGTGTCCAAAAGAGCTTGAGGAAGATTTAGGTACAATGGAGAATCAACCAGAACCCTATCCACAAGTTCACACCCGAGGAGAAGCTAATGGAGAAACAAATTGTGAAGTAAATGATTTACCAAAGGAGGCTACCTTGCTGCCGAATGAAGTCAGTAACAAACCATGGAGAGGAGGGATATGCTTGGTTTTGTATCGTCTTCTAACACATGTTTTGGTATTTCGTTTCAGTATTTTATCGAGTCAAAGTCCGTTTTTAGAGTCTTTTAGTCTTTTATTCAGTTATCTCAGGACAAAAACGCATGGAACTGTACAAAAAGAGCATAATCAATCGATACAAAGAGTGCATCGGTCGATGCACAATTGGCATAGATCGATGCAACATCATCAAAAGAATCAAAATCGATCGATGCAAGGAGTGCATCGATCGATGGAGCATGCCCAGAAGAACCAAAATCGATCGTTGCACAATTGGCATCGGTCGATGCAACACCCTTTGAAGAGTCATAATCGATCGATGCAAGGAGTGCATCGATCGATGGAGCATGCACATAAGAACCAAAATTGATCGATGCAACATGTGCATCGAATGATGCAAGCCGGCGAGAAGGAAAAGGAAATTCCTGATTTTCATGTTTTACCCCGAAAACTGCATATTCTGACCTAATTCGCCCAGAACCCTATTTATACTTTATTTCCAACCATGTTTTAGGCTATCTCTCTTTTGACGGCTCTCTATTCTACTCAGTTTTTGGTTATTGATTTTGTGAGCAAGAAAAAGAATCTTTGCAACTATTGAGAAGAATTCTAAACCATTTCATCTCTTTCATTATTATTATGAGTTTCTCTCTATCTTCTTGCTTGTTCTCCATTGTCATGTCAGAGTAGTCTCATAGTTAGGTTTAGGGTTTCAAGGGGATTCATGAACCATTGAATTAGACATAGATAGGGATTTATCTTTTGTAGTTTTCGCTTATTGTTGTGTTTATTGCTTAGGCTTAAGTTGACCGCTTAGGCTCTGAACTAGGGCTTAATCTATCACACGGAAGTGTCGTAGGTTGCTAGAAAGAACATAAGCGAGCGAATTGTCCTTAGCCTGCAGAAGTTGATGTTAAGGCGATTCGTGAACATATTGAACCCGCTCATTAATGCTAATCTAGAATTCTATGCCAACGGAAGTTAGGATTTTAGATTGCTAGGTTTAGTAATCAATGCCACGGAAGTGGATTGGTTAGACTTTTATGTTTGAGTTTGAAATTTGTGTTTAGTCGCTCCCTGAATAGTTGTCTGATTCGTGATCTTTGGATTCCCGAGAATAAACCCTTGACCTAACGTTTTTCCTTTATTGAATTTACATCGTTTTAATTGCGTTCTTAACTTTTCCAAAACCAACCATATTCTTGTCTTAGCTTATTTTCATAATTGTGAGAATTGTAGTATAACCTTGGTCTCTGTGGATTCGATCCTAAAGTACTGCATTGACAACCGTTACGATTGCGGTAGTGTACACTTTAGTTAATTGACTACGTGGTAAAACACCTAAATCAATTCGGCGCCGTTGCCGGGGATCAATAGCCTTACCTTCAATTCTGAATTTGAAATTTAGTCTAAGATTTACTAACACATTTTACCTTGATCACTTGTGCGTTTCAGGTGACTGGCGGAAAAGCTGAATAGAATTACCAGAAGCAGGGGCTGTGAAAACCTTTGCGAGCTCAGCAACGAAGAGCTAGCAAGGTTAGAACGAACGAATCGGAGGGCGAGAACAATTCCTGTCATCATGGACGATCAGAACGACGACCAACAAAATGCTGATGCTGCTGCTGCCGAACTGCAGAGGTTACAACAACAAGTGCAGCAGTTGCAGCAGCTACAGCAGCAACAACAACAACATCAACAACAACCTGGCATTGGGAACTTGGACACACATTATGCATTCTACCAGAACAGAGCTACTATCCGCCCACCGGCCATTACGAGGCAAGATTATGAGATCAAACCTCAGATGATTGCATTGGTGAAGCAGCACATGTTCCATGGCTTACCTGCAAAGCATCCTATTGACCATATCGAAAATTTTGAAGAAATTTGCAGCACTACCAAGTCGAATGGGGTACCGCCCAATTATCTCAAGTGCAAACTCTTCAATTTCTCTTTGGCGGACAAGGCGCTAAGATGGCTCAAGTTACTTCCACCTGGGTCGTTGATTACATGGGAAGAATGCATAGCTACTTTCTTGGATCACTTCTACACCAAGTCTAAGACGGCTTCGCTGCGAAATAAATTCACCACCTTCCAGCAGCACGCAGGAGAGTCTTTTTGCGAAGCATGGGAGGGTTTCATAGAATACCGCAGAGAGTGCCCTCACCATGGATACTCGGATGAGCATATATAGAACTTGACTTCAAGTTCCGAAAATCGATGCACTGAGTACGACAGAACCAAACGTGTCAATGGCGCGGATTCGCAAAAGATTGACGAGCTGACTGCGAAAGTGAACTTACTACTGAAGGGAAATCAGAGAAGCGTGCAGTCTTGCGAGGAGGCAGGAGATAAAATTTTCTATCAAGGATTAGCTGAAGACGAGACTAATGAGCAACAGGAGGTAAACTACGTTAGTGGACAAGGGTACATGCAGAACAGAGGGTTCAACCATAATTACAAGAACCATCCGAACCTGTCTTACAGAAGCACCAATGTCGAGAATCCCCAGGATCAAGTCTACCCCCAGCAAGTTCAATACCCCCAAGGAAAAATGTTTGTGCAAAACGCAGGAGCCTCAGGATTCTCTCACGGTTTTCAGAAACAACCGTTCAGCTCTTTCCAGACGACAAAATCTGCCCAATTCCAAGCTCCTGCAAGCTCCGCGAATGAATCTCAGGACGAGCTTAAGGTTCTAATGCAACAACTCCTGCTCAATCAACAGTAATCTGCTAAGGAGATCCACGTCAAGGTTGATAACATGTACAACGATCTCAACATGAAATATGAAGTGGACAAGGCAAAGATCGAGGTGATGACTAGTCTACAGTTGCCAGATTCTGTCAAGGGGATTAGAAGCTTTCTGGGACATGCTGGGTTATACAGGAGGTTCATCAAAGATTTCTCCAAAATCGCTAGACCCTTGACACGTTTGTTATGCAAGGAGGTAAGGTTCCATTTTGACAGCGACTGTCTAGAGGCCTTTCACACCATCAAGGGAGCACTTTACAGCGCGCCAGTTGTCCAACCACCAGACTGGAACTTAACTTTCGAGGTGATGACTGATGCTAGCGATTTCGCGGTAGGAGCTGTTTTGGGACAGCGAAGGGACAAGAAACTTCATGTTATCTACTACGCCAACAGAACTCTTGATGATGCGCAGTGCAAGTACGCTACAACCGAGAAAGAACTCCTTGCTATTGTGTTCGCTTTTGAGAAGTTCAGATCTTATCTTGTGGGGTCTAAGGTTATAGTGCATACTGATCATGCTGCTTTTAGGTTACCTACTTACAAAGAAGGATGCCAAACCTAGGTTTTTGCGTTGGATTCTTCTGCTGCATGAATTTGATCTTGAGATTAATGACAAGAAGGTGATCGAGAATGGTGTTGCAGACCATTTTTCCAGACTACGTGTAGTTGAAGAAACTCCCTTAGACGAGAGCCTACCTGAGGAGAACGTGTACGCGATCGATATTGGGTGCAACAACTACTTCACTTCTGCACACCTCACCGAGCTATCTGAAATTCCTTGGTTTGGTGAGATAGCAAACTACATGGCTGCAGAGAAGGAACCAAGTGACTTTGTTGGGAACAAAAAGAAGAAGTTCTTGAGAGACATCAGACGTTATTTTTGGGACGAGCCATACTTATACAAGCAGTGCTCCGATGGTGTCTTTTGGAGATGTGTTTCGGAGGAAGAAATCCCTGGCATTCTTTTCCATTGTCATAGTTCGAAAAATGATGGACACTTTGCCACGTTCAAGACAGTGTCCAAGGCTCTGTAAGCCGGTTTCTGGTGGCCAACAATGTTTCGCGATGCACATGCTTTCATCTCCAAATGCGTATCATGTCATAGGCAAGGAAATATTAGTAATAGGAACGAAATGCCACAAAATTTCATCTTGGAGGTGGAAGTGTTCGATGTGTGGGGTACTGATTTCATGGGCCCTTTTCCATCCTCTTATGGAAATCAATACATCCTCGTTGCAGTCGACTATATGTCTAAATGGGTCAAAGCCTGGCTAGCCCAACGAATGATGCCAATGTGGTCTTAAAGATGTTCAAATCTGTGATCTTTCCTAAGTTCGGTGTGCCTAGAGTGGTGATAAGCGATGGTGGGTCTCATTTCATCAACAAGGTCTTTGAAGGGCTCATGAAGAAGCATGGAGTCAAGCATAAGGTAGCCACTCCTTACCACCCACAGACGAGTGGACATGTCGAAATTTCAAACAGAGAGATCAAAGGCATCGTACAGAAGACCGTGGACACAACGAGGAAAGATTGGGCTACAAAGCTGGATGACGCTCTTTGGGTGTACAGGATTGCCTACAAAACACTTTTGGGCACGACACCATTCCATCTTGTCTATGGAAAATCATGCCACCTTCCTGTAGAGCTCGAGTACAAGGCAGCATGGGTTGTAAAGTTCCTGAACTTTGACATAAAACATGCCTCTGAAAGACGGACGATGCAACTGCACGAGCTGAAAGAGATTCGTCACTTGGCCTATGAGAGCTCGAATATTTACAAGGAGAAGACCAAGACCTATCATGACAGGAAGATCATTCCCAGGAACTTCGCTGCAAATGATCAGGTATTACTTTTCAACTCTCGCCTCAAACTTTTTCCAGGGAAGCTGAGACCGAGATGGTACGGACCATTCACAATCAAGGAGGTGAGACCGTACAGAGTTGTGGTGTTGCTGAGCACTACAGGAAACGAGATTGTGGTTAATGGTCAGCGTCTAAAACCATACCTCGCTGACGTAGAAATTGATGGGGACGAAAGCTTTCCCCTTGGTGACCCATATCATGATTAAAACGATATCCAGTCAAGCTAACGACTATAAACAAGCGCTTGGTGGGAAGCAACCCACTGGTACGTTTTATTTTCTTTTAGTTTACATTTTTCTTGCGTTTGTTTTGCCTTCTTCTTGATTTATTTTCACACCGAGACGGTGTGAACTGAGTCTGGGGGAGAGTCTTTGTCGTTTACTAACGCTATTTTCTTTCTTTTGTTTTTCCTTTTGAGTCATTTTGATGTTTTCCTTGCACTATAAGAAAACACAGTTTTTGCGACTACCAAAATAGTCCCAAAATGGTCGCAAATGATTTTGGGATTAAAAAATTTAGTCGCAAATATTTGGTCACTAAATACAGTAGTCACAAAACAGTCGCTCTTTTGCGACTAATATGTGACACCCATTATCAGTCCTAATTTAGAGACCGATTTGCGACTACTTGTAAAAAAATAATTCAAAAAAACAAAAACAAAATTCAAAATTTTTTTTTTTATTTATTTAATTAATTCATTACAAAAAATGAAAAAACGATGAAAACAAAAATATAAAAAAAAAAGAAAACAGATCGGTGAACCTCGTCGGTTCTTCGCCGGTGAGCCCCTCTTCGCCGGTGAGCCTTCTTCGCCGGTCTGCTCCTCTTCTCCATCCTCTCCTTCATCGCCTTATTACCCAACCTGTAATCAGATCTCGCCTTCTTCGCCGCCACCGACAGAAGAAGAAGAGGAGGAAGGAGCCGGAGAAGAAGAAGCCTCGCCGGCGGGTGGAGAAGAAGATGCCTCGCCGGCGGGTGGAGAAGAAGAAGCCTCGCCGGCGGGTGGAGAAGAAGAAGCCTCGCCGGCGGCAGGAGAAGAAGAAGCCTCGCCGGCGGATGGATCTGCAAAAAAAAAAAAAAAAAGTGAGAGAAATTGATTTGTTGAAGAGAAGGAAGAAGGAAGAAGGAAGATCACACGAAGGAGAGAGAGAGAGAGAGAGAGAGAGAGAGAGAGAGAGAGAGAGAGAGAGAGAGAGAGAGATAAACTCAATTAAAAACAAATAAAGCAAATGTGATATCCACCGTTGGATGGAGGATCTCAATCCTCGTCACAATGAAATAGCCAATGAGAAACTTTCATTATTTTTGTTATTTGGTCGCACATTACTCGCAAATTTGGGACTATTTTGTGACTACAAGTGAAAAAAATTGACTGAAGTTGCTAAACAGTCCCAAATTTGAGACCATTTTGTGACAATAAAAAACATTTACCATAAACCCTAAACTTTAAGGACTTAGAAGATTTGAATATGATTTTACAATAATTTTGTGTATCTAGCATTTCAAAAATATATTAAAACTTAAAAATAAGTAAATTTTGAGAGAATTTTTATCTTTCAAAATCATTCCTTATAAAACACATGTAACACTTAGTAGATGTTATGATTATATTGAAATTTTTGTATGTGTTATATTTTTTTGTTTATTATTTAATTTTATGTGTAAGACCTAGTTTATAATTTAATATTTATAGTTTATGATTAAGGGTTAGAGGTTTATGGTTTAGAATTTATGATTTATAAAAAGGATTATAAATGATCATATTTAAAAAAATTATAAGTTTTGAATTTTTTGTATATTATTTGATGTTTATGTGTAAGATTTAGTTTAATATTTAAGATTTATATCAAGTTTATGATTAAGGGTTAGAGGTTTAGGGTTTGTGGTTTGAGTTTAGAATTTATTGATTTCTATAAAAAAAATCAAGTGGAGTTGCAAATTAGTCCCAAATTTGGATAAACTCAATTAAAAACAAATAAAGCAAATGTGATATCCACCGTTGGATGGAGGATCTCAATCCTCGTCACAATGAAATAGCCAATGAGAAACTTTCATTATTTTTGTTATTTGGTCGCACATTACTCGCAAATTTGGGACTATTTTGTGACTACAAGTGAAAAAAATTGACTGAAGTTGCTAAACAGTCCCAAATTTGAGACCATTTTGTGACAATAAAAAACATTTACCATAAACCCTAAACTTTAAGGACTTAGAAGATTTGAATATGATTTTACAATAATTTTGTGTATCTAGCATTTCAAAAATATATTAAAACTTAAAAATAAGTAAATTTTGAGAGAATTTTTATCTTTCAAAATCATTCCTTATAAAACACATGTAACACTTAGTAGATGTTATGATTATATTGAAATTTTTGTATGTGTTATATTTTTTTGTTTATTATTTAATTTTATGTGTAAGACCTAGTTTATAATTTAATATTTATAGTTTATGATTAAGGGTTAGAGGTTTATGGTTTAGAATTTATGATTTATAAAAAGGATTATAAATGATCATATTTAAAAAAATTATAAGTTTTGAATTTTTTGTATATTATTTGATGTTTATGTGTAAGATTTAGTTTAATATTTAAGATTTATATCAAGTTTATGATTAAGGGTTAGAGGTTTAGGGTTTGTGGTTTGAGTTTAGAATTTATTGATTTCTATAAAAAAAATCAAGTGGAGTTGCAAATTAGTCCCAAATTTGGGTTTATTTTGTGTCTACTGATGGTAGACTTTTTGGAATCTTAATCAGTTACTCAAGTCTACTCATATCATTGTAGTACAAGAGGATCAATCCAAGGAGGCACAAAGAACAACACACTAGGAATGCAAGAAATGACTTAAGCTAGAGCAAGTGGTTTTGGCTTTTTATGTTTTCGTTTTAATTTAAGAAAGTAAAATACAAGAAAGCAAACAAAAGATAGAAATGTTGGATCATGGAATAAACTATCAAAGGAATGATTAACAATCAAATAATGATGACAAATATTGCATTAAACACTATCCTAGAACATGGGATTCATAAATATGACTAATCCATTCTCATGGCACTAATAACTTCACTAATCAGCTAATTGACATAAACTCTTGTTTGCAATTAGATAATCAATGAGCATTAATAAAAAATCCCAATTAGTTCACTAATCATCCTTGACATCAACTCTCATTGGCAAGGATGTGAAAAGCTCACAAAAGGCTTGGTTCAAGCATTTCATCGAACACCTCTCGGGCGTGAAATGCCTTAGTTCTAGATTTGATATCTCAATCTAAATCTAGGATTAAGAGCTAACCTATGTGAAAGATCTAACAAGGAACAACATAAATCATCATCATCTAACCATCAAGACAATTGACTAACGATGCTAATGCACACAATCTATGCTATTCCTTAGGTTAAGATCACTAACTATGACTAATATTCTCTCAATGCACTAATCACTTTGCTAATCACTAAATCAAGATCAAATTCTCATTTGTGATAAAATGATTAGCAAGCATTAAGATCAACATTCAAATCAACCAATAAACACCTTAAGCAACTACTCTCATAGGTTAAGAATGTTTATTTCTTACTAAGCTCATAGGAGAATTTCATCGAACACCTAGTGTGCATGAAATCTCATTGGATCTAGATTGACTCTCTCAAGCCCAATCTAGCATTAGGATCACTTAGAAAAAAAGGATAGCAAGGATTTAGAAAATAAGCATCACAAATCAATCATCAAACCATCAAAATCAAGCAAACCAAAATCCAACAAAAAGTCTAAAGTCTAAAGAACATGAAGAACAAAAACAAAATACATAAAGATAAAGAAATTGCATAAATAAAAGATAGAGTTGAAGAAATCTTCTCTAGAGTGGCATTTGTATGAAGAACAATCAAAATCCCTCCAAAATCATAAGAAGAGTTTGGGATAAAACCCAACTCTAGAAGGAAGAAAGCTTATCATGAAAAATAGGGTTTTTGGGTATTTATAAGTTCTTGGGCGAACCGGGTCAACCCGGAACAAACCGGGTATTGACCCGGCCAAATCTAGGTTTTTTCTGATTCTGGTGGTTTGCATCGATCGACTCTGGATCGGTGCAAACAATCGGTGCTAAAACTTTGAGCATGATTCCTTTTGGCGCCAGACGGACACTTCCCTGCTAGATCTGATGTAACTTTCTAACCACCGCTCGGAATGACCTCAAACCACCTTCTGTGGACAACCAACTCACTGAGCTACAACTTTTGTGAAGACAACGGAGGCTAATTCGGATTGGAGACCCTTCGTCAAGCCAGGTCTTTCAGGCACGTGGGGGCTAGATCAAACTGGTTCTGGGAGTTTGCACCTATCGACTCTGGATCGGTGCAAACGATCGGTTCTAATTCTTCTGCTTTGGCACTTCCTCCGGTGTCTACACCGACCCACAGCACCGACACAGGATGGGTCGGTGTTGTCTTCTGGAAACTCCCTTCTTCTTTTCGGCGGCCAGACATACATACTCTTACTAAATCGGCCATATCTCACGACCACATAGCCGAATGACCTGAATCCACCTCCTGTAGTCAGCTACCTCACTTGGCTACAACTCTCATGAAGACCATTGAAGCTGAATTAGATCGGAGATCCTTCGTCCTGCCAGTTGTTTTAGACGCTTGGGAATGGTCCTTTTGCTCCATTACTCCAAACTTCTCCAAAATAACTCCAAGCACCTATTAAACACTCCAAATGATGCAAGGCTCACTAAGACTTAATGCAACCTAGCTAGACTCTAATTTAGACCAAAACACTAAGGAAAACAATGATTATGCATGCATGTGACTCAAACGCTAAGTAGAATGCATGCTAAAACAAGTAAAATATGAGAATATCAACTACTATTAAAAATTAGTGGCAAATTGGTTACAAAAACTGGGTTTGCAAATTAGTGTACATGTTACCCTAAACCCTAAACTTTAAGAACATATAAGGTTTGAATATCACTTTACAATAATTTTGGGTATATAGCTGTTCAAAAATATATTTTACAATTTAAGATTTAGAGTTTATGATTAAGGGTTAGGGTTTAGGGTTTATAATTTAGGATTTATAAAATGATTATATTTTAAAAATTGTAAGTGTTGAATTTTTTTGTATATTATTTGATGTTTATTTATTTGATGTTTTTGTATATTATTTGATGGTTTAGGGTTTAGAATTTTTTAGTATATTATTTGATGTTTATTTTTTAAAAAATTGAGTGGAGTTGCTAAACCGAAGCAAATCAGTCACAAATTGGGAACTACTTTTGCAAGTCCTTAAACAGACGCAAATTTGAGACCCTTTTGTGACTCCTCTGTTTCGTCGTTAATTTGCGACTGTTTTGCCACTGCATTGCGAGTAGTCGCAAAGTAGTCGTAAATTAGTCACACTTTTGTCCCACTTTTTTGCGACCAAAAAAAGAGTCACAAAAGTTGGTCACAAAAATTGTGTTTTCTTGTAGTGTTGAGTCATTTTGTTTTATTGGGTCAAAACTTGTTGGAGATTATGATCACAGCCTTTGAATTTTTAACTAATTTTTCATCTAAGTGACCATTGTCGCAGGGGTAGTTTTAGATCAGACTAATGAAAAATCTAAAGGCTGACCAGTCAAACAGAGGCATCCATGTTTCCAGGAAAATTCAAAAGCTTGAGCTAGTTTCTGAGCTCTTCCTTCTACCTCATCATCGCGATTGGCGTCTTCAGAGCTTGACTCCTCATTCGTATATGACAAGATAACATGTGTAAAAATATGGTACTCCTCTCCCTTATTTAAGATAAAAAGCAGAAAAGATGAAATGACTTTCTTTCGGGTAAAGGGCTAGGAAAATTTCCATCGATCCCATTATTTTACCTCGAAAGAGATGATCACACTAAGGTCGGAAGCGAGGTTAGGAAAATTTCCAGAGATACCACTATTCGCCTACACCTTAGAATAAAATGGTGGCACTAAAATGAACTGGGGATTTGGTGGCAAAAACCATCAATACTCGCGTTCCATCCGCCATTAACCTTACGGAAAGAAAATGAGAACATAATAAGTCTGGGGGAGGGAAAAGTACCAAAGGTTGTGTTTTTGTCTTGTCATGATATCGAAAGGGAAAGAGTCTAGAAGGTTCTTTGCACCATGATATTTGATGAGACCCAGCGATGATGGCTTTTGATTATTCCGCGAAATAATGAGTTGAATCTGGGAGGCTGCGATGCTTGCAGAGAAGTATTTGGTGGTTCGATCTAGAGCTAGTTTGGCAATACATGGCTTACTAAGGTAACGGTCATTGCAGAGTTCTAAAGGAAATGTGAGTTTCTGCGTTTTTCAAACCTTTTCTTTATGCTTAGTTTTCTGTTTGCTTGAGGACAAGCAAAAAACTAAGTATGGGGGGATTGATATTCTTGGTTTTTATCGTTTTCTAACACATGTTTTGGTGTTTCTTTTTAATATTTTATCGAGTCAAAGTCCGTTTTTAGAGTCTTTTAGTCTTTTATTCAGTTATCTCAGGTAAAAAAGCGTTTACGGAACAAATTGGAATTACGTGGGCAAAACGCATGGAACGGTACAAAAAGAGCAGAATAAATCGATGCAAGGAGTGCATCGATCGATGGAGCATGCCCCTAAGAGCCAGAATCGATCGATGCACAATTGGCATCGATCAATGCAATATCATCAGAAGAATCAAAATCGATCGATGCAAGGAGTGCATCGATCGATGGAGCATGCCCAGAAGAACCAAAATCGATCGATTCACAATTGGCATCGGTTGATGCAACACCCTTCGAAGAACCAGAATCTATCGATGCAAGGAGTGCATCGATCGATGGACCATGCACAGAAGAACCAAAATCGATCGATGCAACATGTGCATCGATCGATGCAAGCTGGCGAGAAGGAAAAGGAAATTCCTGATTTTTCTGTTTTACCCCGGAAACTGTCTATTCTGACCTAATTCGCCAAGAACCCTATTTATACTTTATTTTAAGCCACTTTTTAGGATATCTCTCTTTTGACGGCTCTTTATTTTACTCAGTTTTTGGTTATTGATTTTGTAAGCAAGAAGAAGAATCTCTGCAACTATTGAGAAAAATTCTAAACCCTTTCATCTCTAATGTGGACATCAGGACCATGAAAGCTCATGGAACTACTACCACCTCAGAAAGGGACTGTAATGTGCGTACGACATGCTTAGATCCTGATCCTATTGGCGACAGCGGGACCTTTCTTGTTGTTGGGACAGTTTCTCCTAAGCTACCAACTGAGGGATCACACTTTAATCGACAAAGTGACTATAACCAACACTTTGGTCAAATCCGTCAGCCCCAATTCAAGAAAACCGAAGATGAAGACATTTCCCCCAAAACCGAGGAAAATCTTACCAAAGTTGAACCGAGGAAACCGTGCATCAAATGAACTGAGGGAAACCATTTCTCTCAACCAACCAACCATGCTAAAGACCCTGGTCAAGTCCCTCAGTTGCACTTCAACCGATTCCAAAACCCCCCAATTGCAAGCAAAGCCACCCGAGAAGACCCATGTGCCTTGTTCAGTCCAAATGAAGACCAAGATTAACTGGTCCAGCTCAAAAACCACTTGGATTACAGTATTAGCTCACCCAAAGCACTTCTAGAAGTGGAATCAATTCAACCGGAGTTTAGAAGAAGGAGTTATTGAATTTACAAATCGGGTGATTTCCAACTTACCCGATTTGGATATACACGCATCAATTGGAGGTTTCCGACCAAACCAGGAGGAATTAAGCTATAAACCGACTTTGTCTGGAATCTTGATCCAACAGATCCAAAACGACAATTGGATTTATATCAAAAAAGGTTCTGACTTGGGAGTTATCGATTTTACAAATCGATGGACCTGTTTCGAACTCAATCCAGCGACAAGGCCAAAGATCATGCTACACAGCCCAACTCAGCAACGATCTCGACACAAAACCAATTGGAGAATATTAGTGGGTCTCTTGTGGATCCAACAAGCCCAATATCCAAAGAAATTTCTATCGGATCCACCCATGAACGCCAAATACATTCCACGGGTCATACCGAGTCCATTTAAGGAAAGCCACCTCTTCCTTTGTTTAAATAAAATTCAACCCTTCATCTGGGAGCCTGGAGATCGTCTAGAAGCTATATTTAACGCCCTAAGGTGCACCACACCTCACTTGATCAGGAGGATCAAGTTCGAGCTACACTTGCCTTATTTGGAGTCTCACGGCATTAATCGGCAATGGCTCTCTTTTTCTCATTACTGTTGCGTTTTGGATGGCTTCTCCACCTTCCATAAGGTCCCTAAGATGCACCATTATTTTCCAAAGTTCTCCAGATACAAGCGTTTCATCAGCTTTCCAAAATTGGTCGAGATTTGGTCATTAAGAGCCTAACGGCTAGTTTTTGATTATTTGCGCAAGTCTTTAGGTTTTTAGATCTTTATTTTCATATAAGAGCAGTATATAAGCCCCTCTTAGTCCATTGTAAATATTTACCTTTCAATCAAATTAATACAGAAGTTTTTTGTTTTCTTTTCAAAGCGTTTCTTGGCAAAGAGTTCTTTTCTTTTGAATAAAAGTGTGTGATTCACTTCTATTTTTTAGAAGCCTAGGATTTAACTATTTGTGTGATTCAAGTATTTGGTTCGACCATCAGATTGAGAGAGTCAATCAACACTCGATTGAGAGAGTCAATCAAAACCGTCACCTTCTATCTCGTCATCATCCTCCATTTCCGCAACAAAGCTTGTAATCTCTTGATTATCATGTGTCAGTAAGTTTGGTGGATTCCATCTTACATCATCTGGTATCAGAACTCTAAAAGCTCCTACCCATAAGATGAACTCGTTCCCTTAACTATCTTTTACTTTGTTCGATTTGTTTTTCTGTTTTGTCGATTTCAAAAAAACAAAATCATAAAAATTGTTTTGTCTCAATTCTGTTCTTTGTTGTTTTTGTTATTGGATTTGTCATAAAACTAAAACCAAAATAAAAATGTTCTTACTTGATTTATTTAGTTTTGTTTCGTAAAAGAAAAACCCATAAAAAAAATTTATTCTTGTCGATTTCCTTATATTTTGTAGTTTTTGCATTATTTCCATTTAAAAATCTGAAATCCAAACAAAAACCTCTTGTTTTTAAAAGATTCTATTGTTTGCTTTAATTCTATAAATCAGAAAATAAAAATAAGAATTTTTCCTTTTGTTATTTGCATTTTCGAAATTTTGTTTAAGTCAAAAAAAAGGGAAGAAACCATCGTTTTAGTTATTTTGCCTTTCTTACATTCCTTTCTTGTCTAAAAACGAAGCATGATGGAGACGGGCCTGAACCGAAGCCACCAGATGGTAGCTGAGACAGCAACATCGATCACTCAACTTGTTCAAACAAAGAAGAGACCAACCGAGAAGAAGACCGTGAAGAGGATTCATGGCAGGGAGAGGCTGAGTCTCAGTGCAGCCTAGACGAAGTAGGATACAACCAGGAACCCGAATACGGAGGAGAAGAGCAAGATCAGTTCACGGAACAACACCATAAACCGTCGTGTGAGGAAACTGACCAGGAAAGCGATGTAGGAGAGGATCGTGAAGAAGGTACTTGGCATGAGGAAACTGATTCTGAAATCAGCTCAAGAGACAGTGACCAGTTTGATGATGAACCTTGGAGCCACGAGTTAGAGGCAGAAGGTAGCTTGAATGATGAAACAGAGCTTGAAGAGGAAGATCAAAGATCAAGCTGAGCGCACATCAACAACGCCACTCTAGACAAGCCATATGATGCAACAACGGATAATGAGGCAGATTATGAGCCACATCACATATGTTTTTCAGGTCATGAGCAAGGACCAAAAGCTTACCAAAGATGGTAGAGAGACATAGACGATTGACTGTGAGCCAACAACATTCCCGAGGAGAAGAAGACATCTTATGCTGAAGATACATTAACGAAGGAGGCCTTTAGGCATTGGGATCAAAGTGCTTACCTTCGTCTTGAATGTGAAGCACCAGAATATACTTCGGAAGAGATGAAGCAGTTATTACATGAAGAGTTCGTAGAAGACACTTCAGGCCTTCGGAAATATAAATTGCCATTCTACAACGAGCCCGAACCAAGGAGATGGATTCTAGCAACACGGCCGTATCCAAAAGCCAAGTCAAAGAAGGCGTGCTGCCCAGAGAAAAAGAAAGTGATCCAGCGTACATTGGAGAAGAATACAAAGGCTAAGAAGCCAGTGGGTACAAAATAAGTTACACCAGCCCCTAAACATACGCAGAGCACAAAACCGAAGTGTGAGCCATAGGTCGAAACAAAGCAATGTAAGTCTCCTAAAACGTTGAAAGTAAAAGACACCATCTGTTATAGATGTCATCATAGAGGACATTTTGCTAAAACATGCCCAATTAGAAACTCAGAAACAATTTCACCATTTGATTCAGATATAGAAGAAACTAGAGAAGTAGTTGAGTTGAATTCTGAAATTTTCAATTCTAGTATAATGCACTTGTCTTGGCCAAATGTTGATATTTCAGGTCTAAAACATGAGGTGGAACACACCATTAAGGCAGTAGACCACGAGGTAATAGCTAAGAAAGAAAAGGTTATCACCAGCTTCACTTCGATCCAAGAAGAGCCGCCCGGTAAAGAGATGATTCACAATACCGTGGAAACTACGAAAACAGAACTTACTGAGAGTTCTGATTAGATAAGTAACCCCTTTCTAAAAATCATTTATGTTGATTCCAACACTGTGATCATGAGCTTGTTAAACCCAGAAATGTCCGAGAAAATAAGAGAATCGAATGAAAAAATAATTTCAGTGAAAAAATCTATAAACCAGATTTCTTATCTTAAGTCACATGTAAAAGAGGAACTAGTTGAATTGCCGCAAATTGAATTTTTCTCTGATGTTTTACATAATGCCATGACTGTTATAACGCACTTGTCTCTTGTCAAAAGTGTAGAAAATATTTCAGGTACCGAGGAGAAGCAACAAGAGCCAAAACCGCAAAAGATCAATGGCGACATCGAAAGTGAAAAAGGAGATTCCACTAAAGCGACTACCGTACTGCCCAAGAAATTCAGCAACACACCTTGTAGAGGAGTCATTGCCTTTTTCTGATCAAAGAAGAACCACCAGATGCTCAGCATCAATCCCACCCGAGTCGCAACAAAAAACTTCTCCGAGGTAAATCTCTAGACCCACTCCTTTACGAAGATACTAACTTGCCTATTTTGGTGCGGGTACAGAAGAAGTTTCGAGGACGAAACTTTTCCAAGAGAGAGGGTATGATGTGGACATCAGGACCATGAAAGCTCATGGAACTACTACCACCTCAGAAAGGGACTGCAATGTGCGTACGGCAGGCTTAGATCCTGATCCTATTGGCGACAGCGGGACCTTTCTTGTTGTTGGGACAGTTGCTCCTAAGCTACCAACTGAGGGATCACACTTTCATCGACAAAGTGACTATAACCAGAACTTTGTTCAAATCCCTCAGCCCCAATTCAAAAAAACGGAAGATGAAGACATTTCCCCCAAAACCGAGGGAAGTCTTACCGGAGTTGAACCGAGGAAACCGTGCATCAAATCAACCGACGGAAACCATTTATCTCAACCAACCAACCATGCTAAAGATCCTGGTCAAGTCCCTCAGTTGCACTTCAACTGATTCCAAAACCTCCAATTGCAAGCAAAGCCACCCGAGAAGACCTATGTGCCTTGTTCAGTCCAAATGAAGACCAATATCAACTGATCCAGCTCAAAAACCACTTGGATTACATTCTTAGCTCAACCAGAGCACGTCTCGAAGTGGAATCAATTCAACCGGAGTTCAGAAGGAGGAGTTATTGAATTTACAAATCGGGTGATTCCCAACTTATCCGATTTGGACATACACGTATCAATTGGAGGTTTCCGACCAAACCAGGAGGAATTAAGCTACAAACTGACTTGGTCTGGAATCTTGATCCAACAGAGCCAAACTGATAATTGGATTCATCTCAAAAACGGTTCATACTTGGGAGTTATCGATTTTACAAATCGATGGACCTGTTTCGAACTCAATCCAGCGACAAGGCCAAAGATCGTGCTACACAGCCCAACTAAGCAATGATCTCGACCAAAAACCAATTGGAGAATATTAGTGGGTCTCTTGTGGATCCAACAAGCCCAAGATCCGAAGAAATGTCCATCGGATCCACCCATGACCGCCAAATACATTCCACGGGTCATACCGAGTCCATTTAAGGAAAGCCACCTTTTCCTTTGTTTAAATAAAACGAAACCCTTCATCTGGGAGCCTGGAGATCATCTAGAAGCTACATTGCACGCCCTAAGGTGCACCACACCTCACTTGATCAGGAGGATCAAGTTCGAGCTACACTTGCCTTATTTGGAGTCTCACGGCATTAATCAGCAACGGCTCTCTTTTCCTCATTGCTGCTGCATTTTGGACAACTTCTCCACCTTCCAGAAGGTCCCTAAGACGCACCATTATCTCCCAAAGTTCTCCAGATACAAGCGTTTCATCAGCTTTCCAAAATTGGTCGAGATTTGGTCATTAAGAGCCTAACATCTAGTTTTTGATTATTTGCGTAAGTCTATAGGTTTTTAGATCTTTATTTTCGTGTAAGAGCAGTATATAAGCCCCTCTCAGTCCATTGTAAACATTCACCTTTCAATCAAATTAACACAGAAGTTTCTTGTTTTCTTTTCAAAGCGTTTCTTTGCAAAGAGTTGTTTTCTTTTGAATAAAAGTGTGTGATTCACTTCTATTCCTTAGAAGCCTCAGATTTAACTATTTGTGTGATTTAAGTAGTTGGTTCGACCATCAGATTGAGAGAGACAATCAACACTCGATTGACAGAGTCAATCAAAACCATCACCTTCCATCTCGACATCATCCCCCACTTCTGCAACAAAGCTTGTAATCTCTTGATTATCACGTGTCCGTAAGTTTGGTGGATTCCATCTTACATCAATCTCTTTCATTATTATTATGAGTTTCTCTCTATCTTATTGCTTGTTCTCCATTGTCATGTCCGAGTAGTCTCATAGTTAGGTTTAGGATTTCAAGGGGATCCATGAACAATTGAATTAGACATAGATAGGGATTTATCTTTTGTGGTTTTCGCTTATTGTTGTGTTTATTGTTTAGGCTTAAGTTGACCGCTTAATCTCTGAACTAGGGCTTAATCTATCACACGGAAGTGTCGTAGGTTGCTAGAAAGAACATAAGCGAGTGAATTGTCCTTATCATGCGGAAGTTGATGTTAAGGCGATTCGTGAACATATTGAACCCGCTCATTAATGCTGATCTAGAATTTTATGCCAATGGAAGTTAGGATTTTAGATTGCTAGGTTTAGTAATCAATGCCACAGAAGTGGATTGGTTAGACTTTTATGTTTGAGTTTGAAACTTGTGTTTAATCGCTCCCTGAATAGTTGTCTGATTCGTGATCTCTGGATTCCCGAGAATAAACCCTTGACATAACGTTTTTCCTTTATTGAATTTACATCGTTTTAATTGCTTTCGTTACTTTTCCAAAACCAACCATATTCTTGTCTTAGCTTAGTTTCATAATTGTGAGAATTGTAGTGTAACATTGGTCTATGTGGATTCGATCATAAAGTACTGCCAACTGTTACGATTGCGGTAGTGTACACTTTAGTTAATTGACTATGTGGTAAAACACATAAATCAAGGAGTCATTGCTTCCATGCTGATTAAAGAGAAACCACCAGGCGCTCAACCCGAACTCCACCCGAGCCACAACCGAAATATTAACCGGGTAATTATCTAAACCCTCACAGAATTCAAGATACTAACTTGACTTATCTCTGTGCAGATCCTATAATTTTGAGGACAAAATTAATTCAAGGGGGAGGGTATGATGAGGCCATCAGACCAGTAGCTGAACCAGAGCTTCATAAAATATGCCACACAAGCCGCATAGGAGTCAATCAGGCTACATGTGCCTTTCTTGGAGAATACCAAATCAACCACGAAGATTCAAAGCATGAGACCAATTGGAAAAGATTCTCAGCTCAACTAGAGCACGCCAAGAAGTGGAATCAATCCATTTGGAGCTCAAACGAAGGAGTTATTGAATTTACAAATCGGGTGATTCCCATCTTACCCGATTTGGACACACACGCCTTAAATGGAGGTTTACAACCCAACCAGGAGTATTTAAGCTACGAATCAAAATTTTCTACAATCTTGAACCACCAGAGGCTCACGAAGAATTGCAATCAAGTCAAGACCAGTTTTTCTTTGGAAGATATTCAATTTCTAAGTCAACGGATCCTCGACTTGCATCATTTGGAGGCCTCAACTTCTCAACGGATCTATTGTCAAAGCTGCTGCGATTTGGACATCTTTTATGTCATCCATGATGTTTCCAAGAAGCTCACTTATTCCCTCAAACCGTCAAGGTACAAAGAAGGCCCAAAGAAATCACTAAATGGGTATGTGATCCATTTGTGCTCTTTTTCCCTTGTCCAATTTTGTCCCATTGAGTTTTCTTGGAAAGGTTTTTAATGAGGCAAATGGTTCACATTATCATTGGCTCATTTAGTTGATCTTCCTCAATCCCAGCAATAGATTTCGACCAAAGGAAGATCAAGAGCCATATTTTCAAATTCAAACTCAGTTTAATTCTTTGCTTATTTTCGAGGGGAGTTATTGTTTCTCTCTCCTTCATGCAGACTTTGTTATTTTCTTTTATCTTCCTTTGTATCCAGAGCTCTTTATAAGCTCTCTCTTGTTTCATTTGTAACACCACGAATTATGTTTATGAAGTTTGAGTTTGATCTTTAAGATCATTGTTTCTTTCACAAAGTATATGATTTCTTTGTGTTTGATTGTTCCTTAGATTCTAAGTGTGTAATTCACTTTAAATCTATTGAATCTAGCTGATTAAGAGTGCTTGAGTGATTCAGTTCTCTTGTTTGTCACATTGATTGAGTGAGTCAATCACCTATCTTTCCATCTCCATCTCTACATCGACCCCTTCTGCAAGGCTAGGCTTGGAATTTCTCGATCATCGAGTGGTCATAGTATTGGAGTGATTCCGATCCTGTATCAGATTGGCAAAGCTAAGATAATCCAGAATAATAATAAAACAGGTAAGAGCTTGTGTTGTGGTGTGATAGCCTTTGAGGGTAAGGAGGGATGCGAAACATCAAATGACTTGGCAGAAAACATAAGTTGTCGTAGAAAGATCCTAATAAATACAATTAGTTTAGAAATTAAAAAAAAATTCACGTGAAAACTAAACACATTAGTAAAAAGAACCAGATTCTGGCGAATATGGACCAGAACCAGAACCCGGCGAATGTAGCCCAAGATCTTGCTGGAATCCCTCACAATAAGGCTGATCTCGTGGATAATAAGGCTGATCTCGTGGATAATCAGGCTGATGTCGATGATAACCATGCGCAAATCCCACATAATTTGCATTCAGCAGAAGTGCCCTTGATTCCGGCGGAAGATCCAGCTTTGATCCGCCACGCACAGTACTATGGTCAGACAGAGTAGGGGTGTTCTTTGTTCGGTTGCTGGTTTCCGAAGTTGGTAGCACAATTTGTTAAGAAATTAAAAAAAAATTACTGTGAAAACTAAACACAATAATAAAAATAAAAATAAAAACCTAATGACAAAAGTAAAAAGAACACATTTTTTAATATACCTCGATGAAGCACAATCTTCGCAAACCTTATGATACACATGATAATATTTTCACGACATATCCAACATAATTAAGAAAATCTTCAGCATAACCATTTGACAAACAACACAATAAACGACAACACCTATAGGTTCATATAACCCAAATTAACATCTTTAAAAAATAAGGAAAAAAATGCTTTTATACCGTACCTCTCGTTCACAATATCGAAACGCATAAGCCTTCTTAGAATTTTTTCTATCAAGAGAATTTTCAACATAATAAATATGGGTCACTTTGGGTGGAGAACATAGTTATGTTAGATTTTGATCAGTCGCATAATGATTTTTATTAGTTAAAAGGTATGTTCTTGAAAGGTATGTTCAGTAATAGAAAATAAAATCATCCTAAAACGGATTTTATTGCAACGATTCTTAGTTAACATAAGCTATTAAAAATGGTTTTATGCATTATATTTTATAAATATTTTGAGTATTAATATCGGATCTTGAGACTTAAAAAGGTAGAAGCAAGAAAAAAATTTGGTGTTGTGCACAAATTTTGAACATGAGATTTTGATCAGTCGTCACACTTTCATAACCCATCTAAACTAATAAATCTATAAAATTATTGGCCCTCCAAAAATTATAAATTCAAGGGATCCAAACACATACTTAATAAGCTAGTATTCCAGACCGGCTCTAACGAAAATAGTAATAAAATATGTTGAAAAAAACCAGGTTTAGTTATGGTTTTTGAGCCAAATGACCGACATAATAAATTCAATCGTTAGATTTTTATTTTATAATTAATTAGTTTTTATATCACATAAAGGAAAAAAGTAAACACAAAATGTTAAAGTGCTTATATAAACTTGGCTCGCAGTATACACATATTTACAAAATTCAAAGACGAGTGACAACCTTTTGGGGATGGTTATCATGTTCTCTTTCTCCTACTTCTTTGGACTAGTCTCTCAGAAAGAGTATCCTAATTAACAACTTATCTTGGTGTGGATCTTAGTGTCGGAGTTGCATTACTATTACAAGCTAGCAAGACCCTAAAATATTTTTTTTATCTTTCAAGTGTCTAATAGCACCATGAAAATCTACATTTGTGATTATGACAAGGATTGTTGTTGGTTCATTGTGAACCCGTAGATATTCAAACACCCAAGACATCATGCGAATGATCATCACTTTATCACTAGAATCTTTCAAATCAATTTTTGCTGAAATCATGAATATAAAATGAATGTTTGGCTGAATCGATAACCATTTGAGAACTTATTCACGAATTTAAAATGAATGTTAATTTTTTAGGTTACCACTTTCAACATGCGTATGTTTTATTTGCTGAGTAGCTAAATCCCCCATAATCTTAAAAAGAACCAGATTATGGCGTATATGGACCAGAAAAAGGTTACCACTTTCAATATCGAAACGCATAAACCTTCTTTGAGAACATCCCAAAGATTTTTCTCTATCTGGAGAATTTCCAACATAATAAATATGTGTCACTTTGGGTGGAGAACATAGTTATTAACATGAGATTTTGATTAGTCGCATAATGATTTTGATTAGTTCATGTTCAGTAATAGCAAATACAATCATCCTAAAACGTATTTTATTGCAACTATTCATAATTAACATAAGAAATTAAAAAAATTGTTTTTTGCATTATACTTTATAAATATTTTGAGTCTTAATATCGGATCCTGAGACTTAAAAATGTAGAAGTAAGGAAAAAATTGATATTGTGCACAAATTTTGAACATGATATTTTGATCAGTCGTCACACTTTTATAACACATCTAAACTAATAAATCTATCAAAATATTGGCCCTCCAAAAAAATTATAAATTCAAAGGATCCAAACACATACTTAATAAGCTATAGTATTCAAGAACGGGTCTAACTAAAATAGTAATGAAATATGTTGAAAAAAACCAGGTTTAGTTATGGTTTTTGAGCCAAATGACCGACATAATAAATTCGATCGTTAGATTTTTCTTTTATAATTAATTAGTTTTTTATATCAGATAAAGGAATAAAATAAACACAAAATGTTAAAGTGCTTATATAAACTTGGCTCGCAAAACCTACATTGCTCCGACGTAATCACATTTTTCTCGATAGTCTGATACAATCTCTCTCTTCTACTTACTGTCAACAAACAAAGAACATGAACATGCATGTGTCGCGAAATTTGAAAGTTCAAATCGAAACGAAGAGTTGAAATTGATCGAAGATGGTTTAATAAACTACCATTTTATTGCAATTGATACTAAGTTTCTCGGTTCGTTGAGGGAAACTTCCAAAAACACTATAGATGAAAAACGTTACGACTTACGACGACATGAGTTTCAGCGTCGATAAAACAAACTTGATCCAATTAGGTTTTTCTTCTACATCCTATTAGATTATGTGATGT
Organism: Eutrema japonicum; assembly: GCA_030161315.1. Classification (NCBI taxonomy): domain Eukaryota; kingdom Viridiplantae; phylum Streptophyta; class Magnoliopsida; order Brassicales; family Brassicaceae; genus Eutrema; species Eutrema japonicum. Next base: position 31,059,128 of record BSQW01000013.1, read on the forward strand.
TTTTAATTAAGATCTAATTGTATGTTTTTGTTTTCTTTTCATAATCCTTTGGTTGTTCATTCATTATCATAGCCTCTATCGGTATGCGTGGAACTGTTTCGTTTCTCATTGTCGGTTATTGTTTTTTGGTAAACGGTAGTGTGGATTGAATCTTTGGAATAAAATCCCATCATACTTTCTCTTAGCGCTGGGAATAAAAACTGAACCGAGCTAACCGAACCGAATCGAAGTTTTGTCAATTCGGTTATGGTTCGGTTAATTTCGGCATGATTTAAAATTAATTTCGGTTCTCGATTCGGTTTGGTCGAACCGATCGGTTAACCGAAATTGTTTAAAAAAAATATTAAGTTTTTTTTTTGAATTTGTTTTCGAAAATAACAAAAAATAACCGAAAATACTCGAAAATACCCAAAAATAACAGAACTAACCGAACCTAATTACCCAAAAATAACCGAATTACCCGAAAATAACCGAATTATCCGAAAATAACCGGAATTATCCGAATTAAACTGAATTTGCCAACATTTCAGTTATTTTCGGTTATTAAAAAAAATAACCAAACCGAACCGAACCGATTTTTTTCGGTTATTTTCAACAGAATTTTTGAAAACCGAACTAACCGAACTACCCGAACCGAATTACCCCGAACTACCCGAATTCCCAGCCTTCTCTCTTTTAACTAAACAACTATTTGCACCCAAAGCAAACATTTTTTTTTATTTTACAAGTCGAAGAAGTTGCTTGAGAAACGACCCTCCAAACAAAAAAAACAAACGCAATACGTAATCGACCCGAGAGGGAACAAGAAAACTCAAATAATCCGAACACGAGGGATTCGAGGGAATACATCTTACAAGCTTTATATAACAGTGTACATTATTTACAGACGACAAAGAGGACCCTAAAATAACATCATACTCAGTCTCCTCTTTGATGCAAAACAAATTAGACAAACAAAAATAAAATAAAATAATAAAGTCTCTCAAAAGACAAAAATGAACTTTTTTTCTGCAACTCAAAACGTTTCAGCTATTCAGTATTATACTACTATTCTTTTGTACCATCCGTATTCCTAAGAGTTTTCGACAAGTAAGAGATTGTGAGGTTTCAGTGGCAGAGTGCTTCACCGTATGCTACCCATTCTTTGAAGCTATCTGGATAATCCTCACGAATCTTTGTTCCCATTGGTTCCTTTCCCTATGGAGAAATACATTTTTAGTTGAAACTCACATACGCAAAACCAATATCTATCGACACATGAAAAGTCTTTTAGCTTCAGTAGATTGGCCAGACTCAAGAGGCATTTCATACTAGTTTCATTTGTTATAAGCAAGAGAAGGGAGTCAAGTAATTTTTATTGAATCCTCTACTCGATACGTGTTCAGAAAATCAGATTTGGCTATGCGTCTGTTTAACTCATCTTATGGCATGGCAACTAGAATCTACAGCTCTTAATATCCATTTGTCTCAATGATTAAACTAAAAAAAAGAAGAGTGTTCGTCCGAGGCTCTTAATGAACTTTGTTAGTAAGAGCTCAGACGAGAGACCTAATTAGGAGGTCACTGACCTTACTGCTGATTGATCCACTCTCACTTGAAGCTGGTGGTGATTGTCCTACTCCATTGATGTTCTCTATTGATGACATCTCCGCTGTCAAATTTCTTGAAGACCTGCTGAAGTTAAATGATTGATCACGAACACCATATTTGACAAATAATTGAATCTTTCAGAGATTGAGTAAAACATAACCCTCGGCTAATGGCTGCCATGAGGAATAAGTTATCATGAATGGTGATAAAATCCTAGTATTTAAGACTCCTTATGTTACCTGTCAAATAGATCATTCTCGCATAGATTTTCCGGCGATGAAAGCCACTCAATATCAACAAAATTGGAGACACTAGACATGTCTTCCTGCCCGGAAAAGTAAACTTGTTCTCTACCAAAACGATGAACCTTTTTTACATCTCCAAATAGCTGTTTACTAGGCATTGATGGAGTACACCTACATAAATATTGTGGCTGGAGAAGTCAGTTTAGCTTTACTACGACACATGAAATGAATTAGTGCTTTAATGTTGTCTTTGATTCCATGAAGCACCGAGACAACAACCTAAGAGGATATAATCTCCATCCTATTAATAGAACTGACATGGCATGGACACTAAAAGGAAATTACCGGATGCCTTCCCAAGTACGTTCAACTACAAGTGAGAATTCCTAACAGCTGTAACTACATCGTATCTCCCAAGCTAAGAAAAATATAATCTTAACTCTACTCAGCAGAATGTGTAAGAGGAATAGAAACAAACCTCGATAATGCTACATCATCATAAACTGGTATATCAGATGATGACTCTGAAAGAATATGGCTCATCTGCTGTAATGGCGCAGAAAAACCTTTCTGTGGCATGCTTTCATGCTTGCTACCCATGGCTGTGATAGGATCTTTACTTGTAATCTCTCGTAATCTCTATGTATATTGATCATGAATGAAAGAATGATTACACAAGGAAGAAGATGAAGATCCTGTATCTCTCTAGACTTCTCTGTACCGCCTCATAACGGCTTAACAGAAAGTCACAAGCTCATATCGCTTGACTAAAACACACATTCAGCATAATCTCTTTGTGAACAGTAATTACGTATTTATACTAAAGCTACTCCCACTCTCTTCTCACGCGTTCTTCCCATGCTCTGGCTCATCCTTCTTCAATCTCTTCTCATTCAACGGCCTATCAATACCCCTCCCTTTAAGATGACGCTTGCCCTCAAGCGTGAAGGAAATATATTGGTGGAGCATATAGAGAAACACAAAAACACAACCAAAAACCACTCTATAAGATCTGAAACTGATTGTTGTATCTTAATTCTCCATTTATGCTTTACTACATACTTCACTTCACCAAGACTAATCTGGTTCATTCCTCTTGCAACGAAACTCAACCACATCATGCACATCATCATGTTCCAGCTCTGAAATGTACTCTTGTTCTGCCCCACTCTAATTGCAGCAACAATATATTGCCAAAGGTGTTGGACCTGTCGAAAATGTTGAAATAAAATCAGCATCAGCCAATGGTTCTGTCCAATGTGTTGCAGATTTGTGTCCTCCCAGAAGCTCAAAGTCTGGAGGCTGAGTCTTGCCACGTAAACTTGTCCAGCTTCAACAATGTGACGCATATCTAGTAACAACATTGCTTTGCCAATTCTCTTCAGCAGCCCGACGTAGCAGCAAGCTTCTGACGTACGGGTAGCAACAAGCTTCTGATTGTGTTGTCTCATCATTCTCAGTTTATCAGATTTGTATTTGAAGTGCCAAGACTTGCAACACTTCCTCTTTAATGCTCTTAGCTTTGGCCTGTTTTTAAACCAAAAAATGGCCAGCGTCAACAACACAAGTTCTGAAACTTTTTTCACTTTTGCAGCCTCGTTTGCCATCTCATGCACTTCCCACGGAAACGAAGACATGTTGTATTGTTGCAGGTGCTTTGTTCTTCCAACAATGCGATACTTAAAAAACATTTTCCTGCCCATGCTATTTTCCAGCCACCCGCAAACAATCGTCTTTGTACCATTGCCAAATTTCTTGGGAGATGGAATATTATGCAGCTCCCTTTGTGCAAGTCCAGCTTGTAATATCAGAGTAACAACAAACTCTCTGCAATTTTCCCACGTCATATAACGGTCTGGGATGAGTTGTGTCATGGCTCTGAAATTCTGCAGCAGCCTCATAATGTCCTTACTGTGCATTCTTCTCTTGAGTTTCTGTTGTTCAAATTGTGGTTTGAATTTTAGCACCTTCGTGCACTTGTACTTGAACCTCCAGGATTTGAAGCACTTCACTTGCTTCGTCTTAGTTGTGATGTGTTCAGTCATATGAACCATATTGTCATACATCTGGGGTGCAGCATCAAGCTTTGAGATTCTTGTCCAATTCTGATACATCTCGACACTTTCTTCAACAGTAAACACATTGATCTCCAGACTTTTCGTTGGATTTCTCTCCTCAAATGAAACCAGCTTGGTAAAGTGACATGGCTGCAACAAAGAATATACACCAGAAGTCGCATAGCTTTCTTCCCCATTTGGTGAGTCCATCTTCTCCACCACTTGTATTGTTGAATTGTCATAAATTTGAGATGCTTCTGGACTGTCCTCAATTATTAAACTCTCAGTTTGCTGAGGCTGTAGAACACAAGTTGTTTCTAAGTGTGAAGCTGGTGTGTCGTGTGAGTCATGCTTTAGTATCGAATCTGTCAACTCCAAAGAAGTAAGAGATTCAACTGCACATCTCGAATCTTTCGTTTGAGCAATCTCAGGAAGTGATTCTTTCTTTTGCATCAATTCTGGTGGAGCACAATTCTGGACTGGTTCAAATCGAGCCAGCAATCGATGCTTAAAGTCAGTCCAATCTAGGAATTTCATTCTGCTCATCTCTCGTCTGAACCATAGACGTGCAACTCCTTCTAAGTAGAAAAACACAAGGTCTAGTTTCGCTTCATCTCCATCCTTACCGATTCTAAAGAACGCCTCCACTTGCACAATCCAAACAGACGGATTTTTACCGTTGAAAAGTGGCATCTCAATCTTACGCAACATGCTCTCACTATTCGCAACAATCAAATTCCCAGATCGATAACCTAATAGAAGATCTTTCCGGTTTTGTTCCAAATCAGAATCGTGTACCTGAAATTGAGATCGTGATGACTCAGAAATCTCCATCGGTCGCACTTCGCCATCGAGGCGAGGAGGTAAGTCCGATTGCTGTTGAATCGCCAATAAAATGGAATTTAGCTTCGCGTCGATCGCTGTTATGCGAGCTTCGACCTTCGTCTTCGATTCACACAGTCGCGTGAAGCCTCCTTGTAAAAATTCCAATTCCGCCTTCATCGCCGATGTAACTCTACTGCTATCGTCGCTACACTGCTCGGAATCAAGATTCGTCATCTTAGCTGGTTCGATCACGTCACGACGCACCATTTGATAGGATCTTTACTTGTAATCTCTCGTAATCTCTATGTATATTGATCATGAATGAAAGAATGATTACACAAGGAAGAAGATGAAGATCCTGTATCTCTCTAGACTTCTCTGTACCGCCTCATAACGGCTTAACAGAAAGTCACAAGCTCATATCGCTTGACTAAAACACACATTCAGCATAATCTCTTTGTGAACAGTAATTACGTATTTATACTAAAGCTACTCCCACTCTCTTCTCACGCGTTCTTCCCATGCTCTGGCTCATCCTTCTTCAATCTCTTCTCATTCAACGGCCTATCAGGCTGACAGAGGAGTATGACTTTCATGGAGAAAATCCCCATCTGATAAGCACCTTTTCACAAGAAACCTGAAAGCATTATACTAAGAGCTAAAGATTACTGATGAAACATAGTACTTTAGGTTTCTCATTTCTTAAGAGTAACCACGAAGTCATAAACGACAAAAGAAGAAACAGATAGAGCCTTTAATCATTTATACCAGCATCTAAAATTTCTAGGACATACAACTTGATGCATTGACCAAACCAATCCTCGTTTCTCAAGACTCTATATCTCAAGTATCGTCCCATGAAATAGGAAGATGATAAAATTGGGCAGACAATAGAATGAGAAACGGAAGTTACAGTAGAGAATGACATTCTAGTATCAAAAGATGTTGAATCTATCTGTCTAAAAGCTCTTGAAGAAGACGCATCAACTAGGTCTAAAATTTTATAAGAAACTATAGGACTCCTTAATCACAGAAATGTGTTTAAAAGAGAGTGGGACACTTGAAAGTTGAAACCTTGGTGAAGGATGAAATATATAAATAGCTCGCACCAGATTCAAGTTTGCGTTGTCATAAGCTACCTTTCATCTTCCCCTATACTCATCTCTCCACTTCGTCCATTAGAGAGGGAATTTGATCGTAACTCCCAGATTGCCGGCATTCCCTGTTCGGGCTGAAATGTGCCAAGAAATCTGCATATAGAAAAGTTACAAAAGCCCAAAAACGTTTTCACATATATATATTTACAGAGAGAGAGAGAGAGAGAGAGAGAGAGACTGAAAAGGAGCAACTTACATATTAATGGCGTCTTGTTTATCTGCATCCATATATGCGTTATTATAATATCGTTGCAGGGTTCGCAAGAACTCCTGTGACTGGGTTGCTGCTCTCCACTGGCCTCTTCTCTCACTGAAAACCTATTGCCCACCAGAATTCTAGGAATCAACAATATGGAACCACATAATAGTCTTCAAAATGTCACTAGAGACGTTTGTTTTGACCCTTTACTTAATCAAGAATCACACACGATTCTATATGTTATTCAATGCAGATGGAAATAAGCTAATTAAAAAATGAAGAACTATATCACTAATTGTTTCTAGCAGGAGATTTAATAGTTTTTCCATGAGATTCAGAGTAAAACCAATTAACATTACCTTGTTGTGGGCTGCAGATCCGCCGTACTGATGAGCTAGTGTGTCTCCCATTCTCTCATACAACCACATTAATGAAATAGCCAAAGGATCATCAAGTTCTATGGCTGGAGCATCTCTAATCCCTAAAACATGAAGCTGCTGCCCAAGAGCAGCCCAACCATAGGCATATTGTGCTACGTTTGTACGGTCAAGGCAATCAATGCAATTGGTCCTTAGCACACCCCTCTGAAGCCTGGGTGGCTTGACATCACATTTTGCATAAGCAATGTTCTTACTCCTGCTAGATGTCTTCTCTAGGCTATCATGATCCCCATTATCATCATCAGATTTACTGTGCAGATATATACCCCCAGTGTCAGCACTGCAATTTTAAGACATTAGAATAGTAACAGTAGTGTAAGAAGGTATTTCCAAAATATGATTTTCGTTACATCATCTCTACCAAGTTGCCGTCAACTGTTATAACACAATTCAAATATGTCTTATAAAATATTGATAACCAATGACTATATCTGGGATATTACTACTGACAACAACAAGCTGGATGAAAATTGAAATGTTTATGATAGCAGGAATTCAAGCTAAAGACTTACTCAGAAGAAGACAAGCTCATGTAACCATCAAACTTCATCCCTGGTGTGACTTGATGGTAAAAGAAACCTGTTAGCATCAATGCACAGGAAGCTACTTTGCCAAGGAGTGCCAACACATTTGTTGTTTTTCTGGAAGAAAGACAGAAAACAGAAAACTGGTTTTTGTCGAAAAATGTATAAAAGAATTTCTCATGATTGTAGCAGCTTGAGCAAAAAGAGTAGTGTATACGTTAGATACCTCTGAAAATGTTTGTGCAGATCCCAGTGGAGGAATCTCAGATGATTTTCTTCAGATAAATCTTTGTTTATAAAGTCAATTGCGTTAGTGAACTCTGTTCGGAGGATCGACTCTCTTGGTCTCTTCTCTTTTGTCTATTGATTGTGAAAACCAAAGGCATATCAATAAAAGCCATGAGATGTGGATGCATCATAATTATAATGATGACAGCAAGTGAAATAATAGGTAGATTAGGCAACTCACCTTGATCAAATTCAGAATAATGATGGGGTTTCCATATCGTTCTACAAGGTTATCAAAGTGAAGTCTAGTCGCCTCATAGTTTGGCTCCGTTTTTGACACTGCATTTTATATTAAAGCAGTCAAACAGGGGAGAGAGAACGGGGGGAGTGAGACAGAGAGCAGTGCAGTAATTATTTTAGTGGCATAAAACTTACAAACTATGTCCGGCTTTAGATTCAACCGTGAGGTCTCTTGTGACCAAAAAAGAGGGATTGAGCCACGATTTTGCACAATAGAACTTATTTGCATAGGATGGTCTTCAGGAACATCCTCAGACAGTATCTGCTCAGTCTCGACATCATTGGCAACATTGCCATTTCTGTTTACTCCTCGCTTTAAGTACCTAATGTGAAAAGAAGTTTAGGAATCCAGAAGGAGGATAGCTATGATAAATGGTAATAATTAACAGAATAATTTACATGTCATATTGCTGGGATGGACAATATTTTGCAATGCTCTAGTGAGATAACCGGATATGACTTATTATGAAGTTTTTATATGCAAGAAGTTACACTTAGTCTCTAGAGGCTTACCGTGCAGCATCAATTACATGCTTACCACATAACTTAAATTGGCCGACTAGTGAATGCAAAAAAATTGTTACCTGGTTCCAGCATTATGACGGGAACGTCTAGAAGCGTGAGCTTGAAATTCCGTCCAGATTCAGAAAGAGAGGCCTACATGAAAAATGAAGCACGGTTCTTGAGCATCCAGGTATTGGAGATTTAAGATGCCAGTATACCATAACTACATATATAACTGAAGTAGCACGATAACAGTACCATAATCGATAATAGATGTTAAAAATCTATCTGTGAAACAGAAAGCTTCTAACTATGCCTTTGGTGCAATACAGAAATGATAAAACAAGACATCACAGGGTTTAAGCAAGCATATTAGTGATCTGGAAAAGTGATCCACAAATGTAAAAGGCCATGATGTGTGAAAGAAGTACAATAATAAAGAAGACATGTATTTTAATCTTTTCTTCTAGCAGTGAGCTGTCAGAAAACATACCAATTCTCACCTGCTTAAAGAAACCATAAACCAATGCAACAGTCCACAGGGTATTCCGAAGATGATGTCGGATTCCCTGAGTCAAGAATTCATTCCAGACAAACATTTTTTCATAGAGAATATGTCCCGTCTCGTAGTTGCATATATTCTTCTGGTAACTTCTCATTATATTGTAAGAATAGCTGAAAAAGAAGTCCTTCGTGAGGTCCACCATACACAGGAGTCTCTTGTATCTGTTCATCAACAGATCGAAAACACCACATAAGAAAACGTAAGGGTTAGATGACTTCATCTCATTAACACTTGGAAAGGTTGGAACTTTTAAGGATCGGCACTTTGTTTTTCTAGAGAACCGCAAAGAAAAGTAGATAACAATATTCCAGAAATAAATAAACAAAAATATAGCACAGGAAATTTCAAAAACCTGTTCTCATTTCTTGAATTTGCAATGTTGCACTGTACAGTAGAGTTTTGCAACGCAACGATCTCGCTCTTTGATACCGCATAGACACGGTGACCAAAAACCGCACCTATCTGTCTTCTTTCAGTTATAAGCAGCATGTAGTAAGGTCCCAAGAATTTAATGAAGCCTGAGAGAACATAGTAGGTGAGAACAAAATCAAAATTAACAAAATAGCAGATGCATATGTACAAATCTTGAGATAAACACATACCGATGATGCCATAACAAAGAGTCACAAGTTTCAGCCCACCCGTGGCTTTGTTTCCTTCGTGTATCCGTTTTAGCAACTCATAGCATTCTTTCTTCGTGTAGGGAGTCGAGTCCTCGCTAATGTTCAGCTCAGACGGATCAAGCCGGTCTATCTTTAGTACTCTATAAACTCCACTCCCATCCCAACCAATCATGTAAAAGTTCTAAAAAAAAAAAAAAAAAACAGGAATCATGATAAGGAACCAAGTCAATAGCTTCGCGCAATCAAATCCTAAAGAGCAACTGTTTCCTAAGAGTGCTTAGACAGAAGCATCCAAGAGCAGCAAGAACATAAAAAACAATAAAATTTCAGAGCAATGAAACTCAAGTTGGGAAGTTTTAGTTACGGATTGAGTCTCGAAGAGTTTGAATTCCTGCATAGAGGCGTAAAGAGCATGTGGTCTAGACGAGCCAAAGCCGCCATCGTCCGTTGATGGAGATGAAGTCATAGCCGGTGCTCGTCGCTTTCGTCCGTCGCTGATCTTTGACTTACAGATCTTCCCCGAGCCGCTGGCTCAGGGAATTTATCGCCGGAGCATTTACCAATTCCAGCGAGTAAAGAATTAAAAACTTCCGAAATTCACACGAAACCAAACCTCCACGAACAAAAATAGCAATAGCAAAGAAATGTCCTCTCGAATTTCGCAATTTGGACTTGCAGAAAAAATCGAGAAGCGAAAAAATATACAGAATCGATGAAAACATATACAGAATCAGCGCTGATTCTTCTATATCAAAGAAATGCGTACAAAAATCAGATTGATAGATACACAACTCTCCGATCACGGGAAAGAGATCACAGAATCATCATCACTCCGAAGCTTGGATTTGACAAAAATCATAAGAAGAATGAATAGTTACTTCGGAAAATGATTTTTGAAAGAGGAAAGCTTAAATGGAGAAGAAGAAGAAGAAGAAGAAGGTAGAGAGAGATTGGAGAAAATGGTTTCCACAGTTTCTCTCTCGAGGCAGGATTTGGATCGAGAAGAAGAAATCGCTACTGATGAAAACCACAATTTCGTTTTTTTTTTTTTTTTTTTAAATTTTAAATTTTTAATTTTTAATATAAATTATATATTTTTATTTTTTGGTTTTTGAATTTTCTCGTGACCGATTCGAGCCTAAAACCACAGCTGTCTGGACACCAATGGAAGAGCTGCAACTTTTGTCACAGTTATTAGTTTATTTCTATTTTCTGTCTAGTTCATGTTTACTTTTTGATTTTATTTCTTATTTAATTAAGAAAAAAAAACTAGAATGACACAAATAAATTGGTTAAGGACAAATAAATTGGAGACGGAAAAAGTGTGTTTTAAGCCCATTATACCTTATTTGCTCTTGTTAGGAAAAACGTTATTACGACACTGCCATTACAAAATTATTTCCACGTAAGCAAAAATTTGAGTTATTTACAAAAATGCCACCGCGGTTTTTAGAATAAGTCTGCGGACCTTTGTTGCAGACTTAATAAATCGATAAGTCTGCAAAGACTTGTTATGCAGACTTAATTTGCAGACTTGTTATGCAGACTTAATCTGCAGATTTATTTTTCAATGTTGCAGACTTATTAAGTCTGCGCACATTTGCAGACTTATTATGCGTGTTGCAGACTTTTCGACGCATACTTAATATGCTTTGTTGCAGACTTATTAAGTCTGCATAGACTTGTTTTGATTGCAGACTTATTACGCAGATTTATTCCCTTTGTCGCAGACTTATGTTCATTTGCAGACTTATAAAAAATCTGCAGCTGTTTGTTGCAGACTTAAATGCTTTGTTGCATACTTTTGGAAAATCTGCAACAAAAAGACTAAGTCTGCGACACTTAAAAGGTCTTACTGAAATAACATCGTTTGTCGCATATTTATTTACAATGTCGCAGATTTAATGCCTAACGTCGCAAACTTATTTGTAAATTGCTTACGTGGCATTAAAAACTGCAGACTTATTAGACTGTGATGCAGACTTGTTTTCTGACTAGAATAACACTTTGTTTGTCGCAAACTTGTTATGTTATGCAGACTTATTGAATGTGTTGCAGACTTAACGAATCTGTTTGTCAATGTGTTGGTCATTGCAGACTTATTCAATGTGTTGGTCATTGCAGACTTATTCAATGTGTTGCAGACTTATTCAATGTGTTGCAGAATTATGTCTCTCTATTCTTTGATTTTTCCAGGCTTCTTTAGGTGAAAAATCATCTCAGGTTGAATCTTCACAAGGAGTTCTCACTCAGCTTTAGAATTGAAGATGTGTTTGCGGCTGCTGGTTTTTTGGACCCGTTTGGTCTCTTTATGGATGTTACTTATCTACTTTGTGGTGTGTTTTATGACTAGTTGATGGTCTATTTTAGGACATGTTTTAAGAGTCTTTTTGAACTTGTTGTAAGACCTTTATTTGGCATCTATTTTCGGACTTGTTGCACTACAAGAAAACAGTCGATTTGCAATGGAATTTGCGATGGATATTATCCCTCGCAAATTTGCGACGGATTTGCGACGGATTTGCGAGTGATTAACTAGTCGTCGCAAATCCATCGCTATTTTGCGAGGGAAAAAGTCGTCGCAAATTGCGACGATTTTGCAACAAATTTGCGACGAACGTGCGAGGGAATATCTAGAGTCGCAAATCCCTCGCAAATTTGCGAGGGCCAAACGGGCGTCGCAAATGCGTTGCAAAATTGCGACGAATTTGCGAGGGATTAGCGAGGACCACAGTGGTCGTCGCAACTCCGTCGCAAAATTGCGACGGTAAATGTCCCTCGCAAAATTGCGACGGATTTGCTACGGATTTTTGCAAGGGATTTGCGATGGAAGCAGTTAGGTGGAGTTAGGCATTGGAGCATTTTTCAGGGATCTATGCACTCGAACACTGACTGAGAATGGCATAGCGCAATTACTCAATAATATACCTGTTTTGCTGTGTAATTTAGAAAAAATATTTCCACCTTCATTTTTTGACGTAATGGAAAATATTTCCTAAAATAAAACTGACGAATTTGCAACGAATTTGCGATGGATCCGTCGCAAATCCGTTGCAAATAAAGGCCCCATCGCAAATCCGTTGCAAATAAAGGATCCATCGCAAATCCGTTGCAAATTTGCAATGGAATTGCTAGGGATTCATTCCTTATTTCCGGAGAGGATAAAAACGTGATAAGCGTCTAACGGTTTTAAAAGTGAATCTCAAAAAATTATATTTCTAAAGTTATTTAATGATGTGCATTCATAAATTGTGAAAATTTGGAAATGTCCCCGTATGATATATAAAACGTCATATATCCGTATATGTTGTTTATGAATATATATATATATATATATATATATATATATATATATAAGTTCAACATTCCTCGTACCTTCAAATTCATTATATTTGTGAAAAAATATGCTTATGATCATGACTCTTATGAGATTATAAACCGTAAACTTTATTATGTACTATTAAACGTATACCCTAAACCCTAAACATTATAAAATAAAAATCACGAATTTGCAACGGATTTGCGATGGATCCGTCGCAAATCCGTTGCAAATAAAGACCCCATCGCAAATCCGTTGCAAATTTGCAATGGAATTGCGATGGATCCGTCGCAAATCCGTTGCAAATAAAGGATCCATCGCAAATCCGTTGCAAATTTGCAACGGAATTGCTAGGGATTCATTCCTTATTTCCGGAGAGGATAAAAACGTGATAAGCGTCTAACGGTTTTAAAAGTGAATCTCAAAAAATTATATTTCTAAAGTTATTTAATGATGTGCATTCATAAATTGTGAAAATTTGGAAATGTCCCCGTATGATATATAAAACGTCATATATCCGTATATGTTGTTTATGAATATATATATATATATATATATATATAAGTTCAACATTCCTCGTACCTTCAAATTCATTATATTTGTGAAAAAATATGCTTATGATCATGACTCTTATGAGATTATAAACCGTAAACTTTATTATGTACTATTAAACGTATACCCTAAACCCTAAACATTATAAAATAAAAATCACGAATTTGCAACGGATTTGCGATGGATCCGTCGCAAATCCGTTGCAAATAAAGACCCCATCGCAAATCCGTTGCAAATTTGCAATGGAATTGCGATGGATCCGTCGCAAATCCGTTGCAAATAAAGGATCCATCGCAAATCCGTTGCAAATTTGCAATGGAATTGCTAGGGATTCATTCCTTATTTCCGGAGAGGATAAAAACGTGATAAGCGTCTAACGGTTTTAAAAGTGAATCTCAAAAAATTATATTTCTAAAGTTATTTAATGATGTGCATTCATAAATTGTGAAAATTTGGAAATGTCCCCGTATGATATATAAAACGTCATATATCCGTATATGTTGTTTATGAATATATATATATATATATATATATAAGTTCAACATTCCTCGTACCCTCAAATTCATTATATTTGTGAAAAAATATGCTTATGATCATGACTCTTATGAGATTATAAACCGTAAACTTTATTATGTACTATTAAACGTATACCCTAAACCCTAAACATTAAAAAAAAAACTCATGAATTTGCAACGGATTTGCGATGGATCCATCGCAAATCCATTGCAAATAAGTGATCCATCGCAAATCCGTTGCAAAATGTTTTTTGGAAATTTGGTACGAAAATTGAATTTTTTCAGCACATTTTGGGCCAAAATTTAACCGCGAATTTTGCGATGGATCCGTCGCAAATCCGTTGCAATTTTTGGATCCATCGCAAATCCATTGCAAATCCATCGCTTATTAGTTTATAAACCGACTGTTTATCTTCTTCTTCCTTTCTCCCTTCTCAATCCCCTCAATCTCAATCTCCCGTCGATTCCGGCGATCCCACTCCTCCTCCTCCGGCGATCAGTTCCTCTTCCTCCGGCGATCGGTTCCTCTTCCTCCGGCGATCGGTTTCTCTTCCCTTCCTCTCTACTCTCCTCCGCGACCTCCTCCCTTCACCTCGCGAGCTCTTTCTTCTCCTCCTCCGCCGGCGAGCACTCCTCTCCCTCCGGCGACCTCCTCTCCCTCCGGCGACCTCCTCTCCCTCCGGCGAGTCCCCTCCCTCCGGCGAGTCCCCTCCTCTCCCCTCTCCCTCCGGCGACCTCTTCTTCTCCTGGGCGAAGGTAAGTTGCTTTTTTTAATTTCATTTTTTATTTCAAAAATATATGTTGTTATCTTAAAAAAAAAAATATTGGATTTGTGAACTTTGTTAGATTTGTTAGATTTGTGAACTTTGTTAGATTTGTGAAAAAAAAATTAGATTTGTTAGATTTGGATTTGTATTTAATTTAGATTTTTAGATTTTTAGAATTGTTAGATTTTGTTAGATTATTTAGTTTCTTAGATTTGTTAGATTTTTTAGTTTTTTAGATTTGTTAAAAAATTATATTTATTATATTTGTATTTATTAGGATGAATTTAGATTGTTAGATTTAGATATGTTATATATTAGGTTGTTAAATTTGTATTTTAATTAGTATGAATTTAGATTAGATAATTTTATAATTATTATGACATTATATAAAATTATTATGACAAACCTCGTTTAAAGCACGGGGCCGAAACATAGTAAGTTTTTTTTTTAAAAAAAATCTTACATTCGTAATTTAATTTAATGTTATGAATTTATGAATTTTTTTTAGGCCGCAAAGACCGGATCATCAGTTCCGGATTTGTTAGCGGTTCTCGAGGAGACAAAACGGAAACCGGATGGCTCTTTTATCGATGGACGCTCGGAGAAGATCTACCACGATGTCACTTCGCGGCTCGAACTGTTATCTCAGACCGTCGATAGTGATGATCCCGAGAGCACAGCATCTGGCGGCCTTACTCCTTTCGTGAAGAACCAAATTTTTACCGAGGTACGTATTTAAAAATTAAATTGTTGTATTGTATTTAAATATTTTTAGAAATATTTATAATGTTTGTTTTTTTGTCTTTCATAGGTTGCTCCCTGCAAAAAAAGAAGAATTTACGGTGTCAGTTCGCTTCAACCGCAAATTGAAGCTTCTTCTACATCGGCTTCGCGTCCATCCCAGGACGATTTACACCGGATCATAACGAGTCAGGCCGAGATGCTATCGAGTCAGGCCGAGATGCTAACGAATCAGGCCGAGAAGATTAATTCCTATGATGCTTTCATGGATTACTTTGCTGAGAAGGATCCGGCTTTTGCAAGACTTCGCGAAGCACGTAACCCTTCGGGATCGGGATCCGGAACCGGTACCGAAACCGGAACCGGAACCGGAACCGGATCCAGAACCGGAACCGGAACCGGATCCGGAACCGGAACCGGAACCGGAACCGGAACCGGAACCGGAACCAGTCCTTTGTAAACATTTTATTTTGTTTTTTTTTTAAAACAATTATGCACTTTTTGTAATAACTAAATTATATAATTATGTTTTTAAATTTAATATGTTAATTATTTTAATTATTATTCAATTTTTAAATTAAATTCTTATTTTTTTTTTTAATTTACAAAATTCAATTTTCCTTGCAAATCCATTGCAATTTTGCGAGGGATTCGCGAGGGAAAGTTGCCTTCGCAAATTTGCGAGGGAATTATCTCGTCGCAAATTTGCGACGGATTTGCGAGGGAAAGTTGCCTTTGCAAATTTGCGAGGGAATTATCTCGTCGCAAATTTGCGACAGATTTGCGAGGGAAAGTATCCGTTGCAAATTTGCGAGGGAGTATTTATCATCGCAAATTTGCGACGGGTTTGCGACGGATATTTGCCGTTGCAAATTTGCGAGGGAAAATGGTTCGTCGCAAATTTGCGACGGATTTGCGAGGGAAACTGTTTTGCGACGACTGATTTGCGACGGAAGTCGTTTCGTCGCAATTCCGTCGCAAAACGTGATTTGCGACGGATTTGCTATGGATTTGTCCATCGTAAATCCGTTGTTTTCTTGTAGTGTTGTGTTGTGTTTCAATCAAGACAAATTCAAAGTAAGACAATCATTCATTCTCGGACTTGTTGTCATTTTCGAACTTTTTGTAAGATCTTAAATCTGTTTTTCCTTTTTTCCGTCTTTCCTTAAATCTTTGTCTGTTTTCTCATTGCTTGCTTGAATTTTCATGCTTTTTACCTTTAGGTTCATGTGGGATTACTCGAGACCAATCGTCAAAGACACACTCAACACTTAAAATATAAGTCAAAGACACGAACTACAAACCAAGTTAAAACAAATACAAAGACAGACTCATCACTTAAAATAGAAGTCAGAGACAAGAACTACAAACCAAGTTAAAAAAAAATACAAGACACACTCATCACTTAAACGAGCTTACTACAACCAAGGATGATCACACATCCAATCAATACAAGAAACATCCATTTTTTCAGGGAAGATTTTGCTTCCAGTAGAAGTTTTTCCACTCTTTCAAAATTCTCTTTCTCTAGTTTCATTTGGAGCTTCTCAAACATCTGATTCTCGGCCTCCTCTTGATCTGTTGCAAATTGCTTAACCTCTTGTTCAAGTCTATATATTCTAAACGATCATGCCTCTATCTCATTCAACAATGCTTGATCAAACCACTTGAAAGTGTGGTTATCATTGATCAACAACAACAATTAAAAACTATGACAATCAAAATTTGCATAAAGCAAACAATTTTGACACTGACAAAGAAATACAAAGTCACTCTAGTTTACCTTTTGTTCAACAGCAAACGCACATCGGTAGTATCTCCGGTATGGATTCGCATCGGACTTAGAAATTCTTCCCGCAATTACTTCCCCACACCAACATCTCTTAGGCACCCCAAAAACTCTTCCTCTTCCTCAACCAGCTGCTGTTCCACTCGAAGCTCTAGATTCATTGATAATCATCATAATCAAATTTGTAGCTGCAAAAAGGAACAAATCTGCAACACACAAAACAAACAAATCTGCAACAATACCACCAAAATACACCCAAGTCTACGAGCAAGGAACAAATCTGCAACAATACCAACAAGTCATTTGTCGTAAACTTATTTGTCTCGTGACCTGTTCATGTTCGTCTGCAGAAACCAAATCTGGGTTTTCCAAGATGAATCTGCTCAGAAAATGAAATGGTAAAAACCTTTGGTTAAAGTCACGGTTCAACATCCAAGCAAGAACACAACCGAAATTGAAAGGTTAAAGGCTTGCGGTTACCTGTCTTGGTGGAATCAATCCACGCGGAGGCTAGGGTTCGGCGCGGCGGCGGGTTCTGGCGGCTAGGGTGGTGCTGCGGTTGCTGCGGTGGCTACGGGTCAAGGGCGGAGTTAGGTTAGGGTTTGCCCAGATCGAAACATAGACAAAGGCTGAACCTAGGGTTTAGGGTTCGCGTGTTTACCTTTCTCGGTGGCTCGGCAGATGACGGCGGCGTTTCCTGGAGTTTCCGGCGGCGTCGCGAGGCTCGACTGCAGCAGAATCGAGCTTGGCGGCGATTGGGACAGGAGGCGAGGCGAGGCGAGATTTTTTTTTTTTTTCGTCTGTATAGATTTAAGGGAGAGAAGAAAAAATTTGAAACAAGACGATAAATGAAACAAGTCTGCAACAAAAAACAAGTTTGCGACAAATGAAATGCGACAAATGAAATGCGACAAATGAAATGCAACAAGTCTGCAAGAAATGAAAAAAATCTGCGACAAATATAACAACAAATCTGCAAAAAAGGAACAAATATGTAACACACAAAACAAACAAATCTGCAACATAATAACAAATCTGTAAAAAAGAACACATCTGCAACACACAAAACAAACAAATCTGCAACAATACCACCAAAATACCAACAAGTCTGCGAGAAAGGAACAAATCTGCAACACAAATCTACAACAATATCAACAAATATGAAAAATCCGCGGCAAAATCAAAATACTAAAAAGTTCTCGTAATAGACGAAGAATACCGGAATATGGGTTTTAGGGTTTCCTGACGGCGGCGAAGAAAGAGAAGATGGAAGAGAAGCGGCTTGGTTTTAGGGTTTCCTGACGGCGCGATGAAAGAGAAGCGGCTAGGTTTTAGGGTTTCTCGACGGCGGCGATGATGAACAATGAAGAAGAAGAAGAGAGGAGGACGATGGCGAGGCTGAAGAACAGAAAATAGCCAACGGTCAAGATGACGACGACGAGACTATGACGACAACGACGATGAAGAAGATGACGATGGCGAGGAGGACGAACACGATGACGGCGACAGCGAAAAACGGTGACGGCGACGGCGAAAAACAATGAAGGCGAAGGCGACGGCAAAAAATCGTGTGGGGGAGGAATATGAAAACACATTTTTTTACATTTCTAGGGAAGAGGAGGGAAGTGAAAATGTTTTAGAAAGAGAAAACTGTTTTGAATTCAAAAGCAGTTTTTTTTTGTAGAGAAAAATAAATCAAAATGGCATTTCTGTAAATAAGTAACTCAAATAGGAGTGTTATGTCTTTTGACAAAAGAGTTGTGTTATTCTAGTCAACTCAGTTCTGAGGGTGCTAATCTAGTAATTACATGAAATATTTATGTTATTCTGGGTAATTTTCTCTTTAATTAAAGCATATTATAAAGTTTCAGATAATTTTGTTTTCTAAAGTTACGTTTCTAATGATGGTAAGATTTCTAGAATGGAATGTATTTATTTTTATATGTGACCTATGTATCTCGGTTTAATATGTGACCTACATCTTCCTAAGGGTGGCGTGGTCTCCTTAATGGGTGACAAGGCCATCGTGGCCCTTCCTCCTTGTGACACATGCCATCGCTAGTCCCTAGGCCTTTTTGACCGGCCATGTGGCTATCGTTAAGCTATTTGTCGCGATTTCCACCGTTCATCGATTTTTCGCAAAATTGGCTTCCGTCTTGGATTTTCTTCATCCAATTGGCCTGCCAAACATGATATTGGGTGTACTGGGACGTCCGCCCCGGCTTGGATTTCCCATAGCCCACTCGACCAAACTTGGTCAAGTTAGAAGATCTTTATTTCTTTTCATGGATAACATCCTTTCCTTGCCCTAAAACTTGCTGTCTTGTCAAAATTTCGTTGGCATCACCTTTCCCCGACTTTGGTAAGGTTTTTCCTTTCCTCTCTGCTAAAACTGTTTCTTCTCGGCAAGATCACAGATTTCTCTCGGGTAGAAATCTTCTCTCGGCTAAAACCGGTGCCTCTCGGCTAAAACTTCTCCTCCTCGGCAAGAACTGTTTCTCCCAGCTAAAAGCAGATGCTCCTCGGCTAAACTGATTCCTCTCGGCAAAACTGTATCATTTTAGCCGGCTAAAATGGAAATGTCTGGATAACTCTTTTTCCGTTCGAGTTATCCAAATTCTGGCTCGACCAACACGTTTCCTTTGTCCTGCTCCTTTGGAAAACGTCTTCCCTCAGTCGCCCTCTGATCTTTGGTTTTCTCTCGATCATCGACCAAAATTTAAGTCTTTGGACGGGTATCGTCGGACATTTTTGCCGAACAAACGTCGAAACGAGACTCTCCCGGCGAATTTGAAGGCGGTTATCAGAAATTATTTTTGTCTTTAAAGTCGCCATTGAGAGAATGTTTTCGCCAGAAATTATTGATTATTCACCTAAATCTATTCAAAGAAAAAAAAAATATGAAAATTAAGAAAAGAGAAGGGCCCGCCGACACCAGAGAAGCCGAGTTTGGCCGGAAACTATGGAGAGAAACGGAGAAAGTCTTTGAGAGTCGCTTTTGGAGAGAGAAAGGAGAGAAAAACCCAATGCTTGGATCCAATTGTTTTACTATCTATATTCTAGGAGATCACCCCAAGGTGGATCATTAAAGATAGTTAGTAATATGAAAAGGATTAATCATTTCATACTATAATCAATAGTATGTATACACAAAGGTAGCATGCTTATTTGATTTGTGTATGATTTGATTTGTGTATGATTTGATTTGTTATAAAAATATAAATTTAGCATCGATGAAAGTGCATATATCTAAGTATTGCCCAAATGTTGCTTAAAATCATGCTTTGAAAATTATATTACAGTCTTTGAATTTGTATTAAAGTCTCAAAGCACTAATGGGTAAGCATGTATAAATGTTGCACCTTCATCAAATCTCTTTGCATCTGCTAACTCTGTCGTGAAGTTCAATGGGCTCAATTATGGAGAATGGCCCGAACAGATCCGGTTTACACTGGAGTTTATGGCATTGGACTCATCCATACTAACTAAAGAGGTACCCTCAACCATTACAGAAGGGAGCTCTGAATCTTAAAAGTCTCGGTATGAGAGAGGGGAGCGATCTAACAGGCTGAGCTTAAACCTTATGAGAATGACGATGGCGGAAAGTATTAAGCCATCTATGCCTAAGACAGAGAAAGCGAGGGAATTCTTGCAGAAAATTAAGGAGTGTTCACAGTCGGATTTGGCTGATAAGTCAATTGTAGGAAGCTTAATGAATGATCTTACTACCAGAAAGTTTGACTGGTCTCAACCAATCCATGATCATGTGACGCACATGTCTAACTTGGCAGCAAAGTTAACGACCTTGGGAATGGAGGTTCATGAACAGTTCTTGGTCCAGTTCATCATGAACTCTCTTCCTTTTGAGTTTAGTCAGTTCCAGGTGAATTACAACACCATTAAAGAAAAGTGAAACTTTAAAGAATTAAAGGCTATGCTTGTACAAGAGGAAGGGAGATTAAAGCAGATGAGGGATCAAGTTGCGAATCTCGTAGGTTTTGGAAGTGCCAGCAGTAGTAAAGAAAAACCAAGTAGAAAGGACAAAGTGAAGGATAAAACTTTTGTGAAAGAACCTGAATGTAAAATCCGTAAGGAAATGAAGTGTTTCTTTTGCAAGCAAAAGGAACACTTCAAAAAAGATTTTCCAAAAAGAAATGCATGGTTCGAAAAAAGGTAAACATCATATTTTTGTTTGCTCTTAATTGAACCTTATAGAAGTTCCTAATAATACTTGGTGGTTAGATTCTTGTGCTACTACTCATGTGTCTCATATTAAGCAGGGATTCAGTTCGATCCAGCCCATAAGAGGACCTGAACAGTTTTTGTTCATGGGAAACAAGATGAAAGCACAAATAGAAGGCATTGGGACGTATAGATTGGTCATGGACACTAGATGTCATGTTAATCTTGAAGGATGTCTCTATGTACCTGAATGTGCTAGAAATCTTGTTTCCGTAAGTAGGTTGGACAATTTGGGTTTTGATTTTAAGGTTGGACATGGTGTGTTCTCATTGTACCGAAATACTTATCTTTTTGGTATTGGTACTTTGTATGAATCACTTCATAGGTTCAATCTTGATGAAATTTTTTATGAATCTCTGTTTAATATTGAAAGTCGAGGCGTTAAGCGTATTACATCTGATGAAAGTTATGCTTTCTTGTGGCATCAAAGATTAGGTCACATATCCAAAGAAATGATTATGAGGTTGGTAAAGAATGAGATTCTTCCTCAATTGGATTTCAGTGACCTAAATGTATGTATAGACTGCATTAAAAGAAAGCAGACTAAACATATCATAAAGAAACCAGCCACTAGAAACACTAAGCTTTTAGAGTTAATACATACCGATGTATGTGGCCCTTTTGATGCTCCTTCTTGGAGCAGTGAAAAGTACTTCATCACCTTTATCGATTATTACTCACGTTATGGATATACATATCTACTGCATGAAAAGTCTAAATTAGTGAATGTCCTAGAGGTGTTCATCGATGAAGTGGAAAGGAAGTTAGATAGAAAAGTAAAGGTTGTGAGGTCTGATAGAGGTGGTGAGTTTTATAGAAAATTTAATGAAAGTGGACAATGTCCAGGTCCATTTGCAAAGTTACTTGAAAGTAAAGGCATTTGTGCACATTATACAATGTCGGTTTCACCTCAGCAGAATGGCGTAGCTGAGAGGAAGAATCGTACTTTAATGGATATGGTTAGGAGCATGTTAAGTAATTGTTCATTACCTCTTTCGTTGTGGGTATATGCATTAAGGACTGCAATGTATGTGCTGAATAGGGTTCCTAGTAAGGCAGTTCCTAAGACCCATTACGAAATGTGGACGGAAAGGAATCCTAGTTTAAAGTATTTACGTGTCTGAGGTTGTCCAGCGGAAGTAAGGCTATATAACCCACATGAAAAGAAACTTGATGCTAGGACTGTCAGTGGATTTTTCATTGGCTATCCTGAAAAGTCAAAGGGGTATACCTATTACTGTCCTAACCATAGTACGAGAATAGTTGAAACGAGAAATGCTCTGTTCATTGAGAATGGTGAAACTAGTGGGAGTCAACCACAGAAAGTTGACATTAAAAAAACAAAAGTTGAACTTCCTTCACCCGGTAATGCACCTAAGATAGTTGTTCCTATTGTTGCATCACAGTCAAACGACGCAATAGAACAACATGATGGTGTGCAAAACCCACTAGCTGAAAGTACATTTGATGAACATGTCACAATTCAGGAAGAGAATAGTGCACCACAAGAACCATTAAGGCGATCTAAAAGGGAAAGAAGATCTGCCACTTCAAATGACTATGTGGTTTACACTATTGAAAATGAATGTGACTTAAGAATTGATGAAGACCCGAACTCATTCCAAAAGGGCATGGAAAGTGGCAATTCTGAAAAGTGGTTGATCGCTTCGAAAGAAGAAATAAAGTCCATGGATGATAATAAAGTATGGGACTTAGTAGAGTTGCCTAACGGTTTCAAGACCGTTGGTTCTAAATGGGTCTTTAAGACTAAACGCGACTCGAAAGATAATATTAAAAGGTACAAGGCTCGCCTTGTTGCTAAAGGTTTCACCCAAAAAGACGGTATCGACTACAAAGAGACCTTCTCTCCAGTTTCAAAGAAGGATTCTCTAAGAATTGTTTTGGCTTTGGTGGCTCAATATGATCTTGAGTTTCACCAAATGGATGTGAAAACCGCCTTTCTGAACGGTGAGCTTGATGAAGAAGTGTATATGGACCAACCTAAAGGGTTTGTGGCCACATAAAAAAAACATTTGGTGTGTAAAATGAGAAAGTCAATATATGGACTAAAACAAGCTTCCAGACAATGGTATATGAAGTTTAATGATACCATCATGTCATATGGTTTTGTAGAGATCATCGTTGATTAGTGTATCTACATTAAGATCAATGGGAGCAAATTTGTGATTTTAGTCTTATATGTTGATAATATTTTGCTTGCTGCAAATGACATGGGCATGCTACATGATATAAAGAAGTATCTCTCTAAGAACTTTGAAATGACAGATATGGGTGAGGCATCCTATGTGATCGGAATAGAAATACTTAGAGATAGATCACAAAGATTGTTAAGTTTGTCTCAGAAAGGATATATCAATAAAATCTTAGAGAGATATAAAATAGAAAAATGCTCCGCAGGGATAGCTCCAATTCAAAAAAGGGGACAAGTTCAGTAAAATGCAATCTCCTAAAAATGAATTGGAACGTAAAGAAATGGAAAAAAATTCCTTACGCATCGGTGGTTGGGAGTTTGAACTATATTCAGACATGTACTCGACCAGATATCAACTTTGTTGTTGGTATGTTGGGTTGATATCAAAGTAATCCCATAATGGACCACTGGAAAGCTGCAAAGAAGGTTCTCAGGTACTTGCAAGGCACCAAAGAGTACATGCTTACATATAGGAGATCCGGTCATCTAGAGATCATTGGATATTCATATTCAAATTATGTTGGATGCGTCGATAGCAGAAAATCGACGTTTGGCTATTTGTTCCTATTAACTGGAGGAGCAGTATCATAAAAAAGTGGAAAGCAGTCTATCATTGCTACTTCCACTATGGAGGCTGAATTCGTGGCATACTTTGAGGCCACAATTCACGCATTGTGGTTGCGGAACTTTATCTCAGGGCTTCAGATTGTCGACAGTATAGAGAGGCCGTTGAGAATTTATTGTGATAATTTCGCAGCTGTCTTCTTTTCAAAGAATGACAAGTACTAAAAGGGTGCTAATTAAGCACATGGAGTTAAAGTGCTTGTCTGTCAAAGAAGAAGTGCATAAACGTAAAGTGTCCTTTGAGCATATAAAAACGGATATGATGGTAGCGGATACATTAACTAAAGGATTACCATCCAAGGCGTTCATTGGCCATGTAGAACGTATGGGTAATATAGATAAATCCTTGCTATTTTAATTATGGTTTGCTCATTATGGGTGTGACACTTTGAATTCACTTAAGGTTACGTTTCTGGTTTATAAAATATGTTATCATTAAAGTTTGTGTGTATACGTATGGTTTGAAGATAGCATATGGTTAGCTTGAGAATTAAAGTTTTCTCAACATACAGGAACTATATATATAAAATTCGGATTGGTTGTGATACATGGAAGGAAACATGTCGATTAAATGACTTGTGACCGCAATGATTCGATCTATTCTGATTTTATTGTTATAGTTAAAAGTTAAGTGGACTTGATATAAAAGCGCGCATTACAGTTAATTAAATCATCAAGTCGACACAAATGTCAAGTGGGAGAATGTAAGAATATGTATTCTTATATGTGACCTATGTATCTCGGTTAATATTAATGATCAAGTTCATGTTAAACTTAGAGAAATTCTAATATAAAAGACGAATACCGTGATGGATCGGTTTCGATAACATCATTAGAATTTGGGTGTAATGATAACCCTCCTCCTTTGCTAAATAAATATCCCCTCTTCATGTGTATATATGATGTGATTAAATATGCTCTAGAAAAATCATAACACATGTACACTTGGAAGATAATTATAAAAGAAAGAGGTGATGTGTCATTCTCTCATTTTTTTGCATGTCTTTCTCTCTAGTTAAAGACATGATTAAAGATTAAACTAAATGAGAAAATTAGAGTTGACAAAAAACCCTTATCAAAGGAATTGCCATAAGATAATAATAAGAGGTGTCAGTGTGTGTGTTGTGTAAGAAAGAGAAAAGAGGATTTTCTCTCCATCAAAGAGAATCATAAGGATAAAATCTAAAGGAGGAGAAAATCATTCAAAAGAGTTGTGTCCATCATTGAGTCTAAGCATGTATCAAGGTAAGTGATTCTTCTTTCATAAGAAGTGTTTGTGGTTGGATTAAATCAAATCTAGTTAGGGGTGTCAATTAGAGCCAAAGCCCGAGGGCCGGTCCGCGCCTAGAAATAAAAGCCCGAAAAAATCGGATCTTTCGGGCTAGTGTGTTTTTTGGGCTTAGCCCGATCGGGCTCGGGCTAGCCCAAAACGTTCGGAACTATTTGATTACGTATATCTTATTAAATTTGGGTTCGCTTATCATATGATTTCAAAACGTATGAAAAACGTACCAGATGAAGGAAAGCCTAAATTGACTCTATACTTAGAAGACGATATGTTGGAACTGCCTTTTTGTGAAGACATGAATGTTTTATAATTTTAGAAGTGTCAGTCACAACATTATGGTGAGTTAGCTCGTATGGCATGTGATGTTCTAAGCATTCCAATAACTACAGTGGCATCACTAATGTTGGTGCGCATGTCTTGGATAAATATAGAAATCATCTTTTACCAAGAAACGTTGAAGCACTGATTTGTACATGCACTTGGTTGGATGGGTTTACATTTCATGATCCATGTACCATTATCATTCATCTATATTTACTTCATATTTTTAAAATCTTTATCTATAGACTTTCAATGACATTTCTATATGATTTATACCTCTAAAAATTTAATATTATTTTACTTTTTTTTTTAATCTGTAGCTCTTGATGGTGATGAAGATTTAGAAGACGATGAATGAAATTCTAATCTGAACTTTACTACTTAGATATGAAGTGTATTGATTTTATGTTTTATTTGGTAATACAATTTATTTGAATTTATTTGTTTTTAGTCAAACTTTTGCTTTTAAATTTAATTAGAATTAATATAATACATTTAAATTTAGATTTATTTTGATAAATATTTTGTTTTAATTATTTTTCATTTGAGAATTGTGATTTTTTGTGTTTGTAAAGAAAAGCTCGAAAAAGCCCGAAAATCCCTAGAGCCTTGTTCGAGCCGGGCCGGACTTTAGAATATAGGCCCGATTTTTTTTCGGACCGGACTCAAATATATGCGGGCTTTATGGGTTTCGGGCCGGGCCGGACCAGCCCGATTGACATCCCTAAATCTAGTTCCTTGTGATAGATTTCATGAATTGAAATCATACAAGTAATTTACATGGAAATTTTACTAAATTTTACGATCTTATGAGTTTCTCCTTACCAAGAAAAAAAAGAAAAAATGGATGAGTTTTGATTTGATTGTAAAATGGGGGTTTTAAACCAAATAACCATATTAGAATACTTATAAGTGTTCGTAAAAAAAAGGATTTATAGAGGAAAGTAGCACTTTCTAAATGGTGCAAGAATTTATCACTTATAGGACTGTACATAAAAAATCAGACCGTTATGCCCTCGATGAAATACTGGGTTTCTGACATGCGTTATAACAACTTCTGACCACAGCCTTCGTTTCCAAAATCTAAAAAGTAAACAATGTAAATAAATGAAAAACAAAATCGTATGAGGATAATTTCAATAAAATAGTTATTTATATAGTGGGAATGTGTGCATTTATTCTTTGATTATACATTTATACTTAACAAAAAGAAGAAAATGTGTGCATTTAGCGTGAGGAGTATCTCACATCACTGGTATTGAGTCTATTGACTAATGACTAAGATCTAAAATACCAAATACATCTAAAATACCAAAAAGAAGCGAAGTTGTTTCGGAATATTCAGCAATTGGATTTTTTTTCCTCTGCCCAGAAAAAATCCTAGCCGTCAAGCGAGAGAGAAAAAAAGAGAGGAGATTTTTCTCTGTGGATCCAGGCCGATCGCCGGAGGCTTCTATAGCTCCGACATCGGTTTGGTTGGTTTCTTTTGTTACCCTTATTTTGATTTGTGTATTTTTTCCAATTTATTTTAGATTTCGCAAAGTTTATGATTGTTTTTTCGTGGGTTTTTTTTTCAATGAATTTGGGAAGAGAAAATATCTGGTTCAGTTGAGCCGTTTCGAATAGGTAATTGACAGTAGAAGCGGATGGTGGCAACGGTTCTTCCCGGCTTCAATCGCTGATGGTTATTCATTTGGTGTTGGTGGGTTTCTCGTCGTAAACCACGGTTACTCCGGAAGACAGCTTGGTTGTAGACTCCTAATTAATCGACTGTTTGGAACGATGATCTCGGTGACTCCTACTGGAGCAATGAAAAGAGATTGGCAATCGTGGTCAAATTCAGTCTAAAGCGTTGATAGATGTTTTTGGATTTCTATGAAGATTATCTCAGTGGAGATTTAATCAGTCCAAAAGTAAAAGTGGAGCATTCATCTGCGGAATCGTTAGTTATTCATTCGCAAAAAGATGTCTTTATTTTAATTCGGATCGGATTCCTATTGGTGAATTTTTGTTTCTAGTTGTTGTAAACCCTTCGATAATTTTATTTTCTTAATAAAGTATTACTCAATGTTAAAAAAAGATTACAACGGTGTTGTTAATTATTGTCGTTAGCGGGAGTAGATTCGGTCGATTTCTTCAGTCATCAATAAACCGAAACCTGCGACGATTTAGTGAACGAAGAAAACCCCAAATTCTTCTGCCGGAAATTAATACAAAAAATAAAATTCTAAGAAATTCAAAATTTCAGAGAAAATGTGAAATCGAGAAATAAAAGATGATGATGATGATGATGATGATATTAACCTTGGAGGATTTGTAGATGAAGGGAGAGGAAGATATTACAGTGGAAGCCGTGGTTTAGTCTTCTTCTTCTCCTCTGTGTATGCGATGTTGTGAAGATGGGGGCGTGTGTTAAAAACCTAATAAGGTTATAAATAAATCATTTCTCTCAATTACACAAACTCACAAGTGTAGAATGTAAAGGATGCGTTGAATGAGTGGAAGAGATAGAGAGAGAGCCGGCGGTACGAGATGTCGGAGGAACCCGTAGTGAAGCGATGGTGGAGGTTGGTGAGCCAGCCGGGGAAGAAGTGGGAGTTGCCGTAGGAGTGACGGACGGTGGAGTAATGGTGGCGCGTGAAGCGATTCTCGGAGGTTGAGAAATTGGAGGAGTAGCCGGAAGAGGAGATCTTTGATGTGATCGGGAATTGACTTGACAAATTTTACCCTTAAGCAAAGCTACAAGTGCACAGCAAACGCATCAATATTTTAAGAGATCGAATCCATAGAGATTTGAGTGTCGTAGATTTCTATTGATTTCTAAGTTGTGTCTAGACCCAATGTATTAAAAAGGGTTTTGGGTGTCATGATTTTGAAGCTAAGAATTTAAACTAAACTAAGCGAGAAAATAAAAAAGCAAGTAAGCAAAACGAATAAGTAAAACTAGCTTGTAAACAATTAAACGAAACGTTGGGCAATCGCGAACTCTCTAGGGATCACGGTCAATTATTATAACAAAATTATTAGGATTTTTAAAGCGACTTTTGTCGTCTATTGGTTCTTGAATTTGGAACACAATAGTGTGTGCATCCTATTCTCGTACATCCTACACACCTATAATTTATATACTTGACGAGTAGTTTTCGTCTCTGGCCGCGCAGAAAATTATGATGACACAAACAAGTTTGTTAACGCTCACAATCCCTCTACAAGTATATTTTCAAAATCTTGTAACGGTTTTGCTCGCCTACCCTAGGTCAAGCATATAGATCCATCACTTTCGTGGTTCTAAAAATACCTAAGTTCAGTTGCATAGGTGATCAATCAAGCAAACATGTATTAATAAAAAGGATAGAACGAAGAATCATAATCGATATCCTAACCTAAAATTCTAACGATAAATCAAACCATGAGAGCCCCTTGAGAGCCCTATACCCAACAAGAGAACTACTCAGTCATAGCTGAGCTAAACATCATAATAATTAAAAGAAAAACAGGAATAGAAAGAGATGAATAAAGACTTCTCTATTGAAGAACACAAGTCGAAAATCCTTGCTCCAAATCAACAAACAAAAGTAAAAAGCGGCTAAGAATTTACCTCTGTCTAAAAGCGTGAAGGAGATGTGTCTAAGAGACCTAAAAGCATGATTTTTTAGTCTTCAATTCTTTGGGGACGTTTAGGCTTTGAGTTGAAATGACGGAATTGGCCTCGAGAATGAAATGAAGTCGAATTGGTCACACATGGGCTGGCCGCGAGTGCGTGGTATCTGACCCCGAAGAAATGTCTGTTGGTTGTGGGCGCGTCTCTCCTGACCGCGGCCGTCCTCCTCTTGGCCGCGGGTGCAACTTCTCTGCCCGCAGTGGCTGTGCTCCAAGGCATGTTCGTCTACCTTTAGTGTATCGGGAATATTTGAAGATCCAATCATTGGAATGCCTCCAAACTAATTGCATTTAAAATATGGTTATGTCTTCTTTGTTGTGTCCAAATTTAGGGATGATCAGACGGTGAGAATATCTTCTTTGATTGCAAGACTTCTGACTGTCCAAGTTTATCCAAAAATTTACTTTTGCTCTGAAATGCACTCTTTTATCCCGAGTTACATGAAATGTCATTTAAACTCTAAAACATGGAAATCACTTGAAAACCAATGGAAACGGAGTTAAAACACCTGCAAAAGATATTAAAGTTATCAATAAAAATGGTCAAAATCAGTGTTATCAACTCCCCTATACTTAGATCTTTGTTGGTCCTCAAACAAAACATAAATCTATCGTTGGAAATAAGTTTTCGAAAACGTAGGAACTAACTAAAATCTTAGTGACCGTCCTTCTAAACCATAACCAATATAATGCATCAATCGGGACTTAGTCTAGAAAATTCTCACCAAAGTATTGCAACGCTAGTCCATGGTATCCGTCATGCGAAAATCTAACCACTTAAACCCTAACTTTCAGTCAACTAGCTCTTAACATTCATTAAGGGTTGCATGATTCTCATCAAAAATACTAACCAAGATAATCGAGGCTAGGCATTAACGGCTTTTAGAGGTGAGGTTAAAAGTGTTTCGGTTTATCGTATTTCCACCGGAGGATGCTAGATATTATACAAAACAGCAAGATAGGATGAAGCTGTTGAAGTCCACAGTTTCCAGACACTACATATTCGCTTAAGTCTTGTTGCAAATTTCTCCTTCTTCGGGACTTTTCTGCCATTCCCCCAAATTTAGATTTTTCTCCGGGTAATGATTCGAATGGCGTCTTACTCCTCACATACGAAACATGGTTGCATTGGCATAAAAATATCGACTACCTAAGACTCTTTTAGGCTTTTGTTTCCTTTCCTTTCGATTTTTTTTTTTGAAGAAAGGGGAAACGCCTTTAAACCGGAGTCTTAGGGAGGAAAAAATTTACCAATAATGAGATATTTCCAAGGCAATTTTTAAGCTTGAATTGTTGATACCTCCTTAACCGAATCCATCCAGTTTTCCGTCTTCTCGAGTGACTGAAAACTGTGTCGATCCTCCCTATCCGGCGTTTTTGCACATATCTGCACATAAGACAACAAGAGAAGAATGCATGAGTTTCGAAAATAATGGCTAAGGTTTTGGGTAAGGTACCAGCTAAAGATGAAGTGGTCATCTAGGACAACAAAGAGTGATAAAAAGGAAAAGATGTTCTAGATGTTTGTTTCGTTGTTGCGCCTAAAACAATTGATGAGAAAAATCTATATGGGTCGAAATCCTCTGGGGATGTCGCATTGCAAGTACTCTAGCTACCGCATAGTCTAGTTCCAAGCTGATGCTGCTAGGGTTTAGCATAGCTTCATGTAATAATATTTATAACCATAGGTAACTGCAAGTGCACAATAGTGTGATGTAGTACTTAAGGTATCGATCCACATGGAATCCTCGCTTACCTACAAAACCTTAGAAGCATAATTAGTAAGGAAGTCTAAGACGAAAATGGGGGGTTTTTTATAGGTTTTCACGATTTCTAGATGAATGAAAAGAAAGTAAGACGCGATTAAAATAATAAAGACCAATGTTGAGTTGACAGGGATATCTTCGAGATATGATTGATTCAAAACACGGTAACAAAGCTCTTAGTGAATATCGATTCTAGTAACTTCCACGAACTGGAACAGAATAAATGGCGTAGCCTACTCTCGTACATCCTACGCACCAATAACTTATATACTCGACCAGTAGCTTTCGTCTCTGGCCGCGCAAAAAGTTAGGATGACACAAACAAGTTCGTAAACATTCACGGCACTCTAGAAATATACTTTCAAAATCTTATAGCGCGACACACTCCATATAAATTAATTGTTCAAGTGGTTATATTCAGCACTTTTGGTGGTTCTTATAACACATAGGGACCAATATCTAGTTCGTGACGCTAGATCAATGCATTAACAACAATATATAGGAAATAGTTCTAGAATTCGGCTAAGTTTATCTCGCGAAGATCCCTATCGAACATAATCGATTCCTTTCGATGGAGCCCTTAAACTCAACGACGAATTACTCAAACATAATTAAGGAAAACAAAGACATGATAAAATAAAGAACAAGAGATTGAAGATGAAGCTTCTCGATTTTAAGACCAAAGTCGGGAGAAAACTTCTCTTCAAATCTCGAAAAGAAAAGTAAAGGCAAAATAAATGTAAAGACATAAACTAAGAATGCATAATATATAGAGCAAAATAGAAAAGAGGGTTCAAGAGAAATATTTATCTCCCTAAACAAAGAACGAAGAATGAAGAACATAAAAACCCTAGAAAATCGTAATGGTGGCTCCCAAAGGGGCACAATGAGGCACACAAAATTAGGGCAGCTAAGGTACATATTTATAGGTCTTCAACTCTTATTTAGTCTTCCTTAGGGTTTCCCTTGAGAGAAATCGAAGTGGGCTTGAAACGAATTTGCAAACGGGCTTTTCGGGACGAAACATGGCTGGTTGCAGGTCAAAGGCTTCTGCCCGTGGCGAACCACTCCTTGGCCACGGGCGGAGAACTTCTGCCTGCGGTGAACTGCCTCTTGGCCACTGGTGGAGCTGCTCTGGGAGGGGCCGCTTGGGACATATTGATCTTCATGTATATTTTAATTAAACCGTTGGATTGTCCTCAAATCAGTTGGAATAGAAAGGTAAATAGTCCTTCTTGAATATCTCCAAAATTTGGCTGGATCAGACGGTGAGAATAACCTCTTTGGGAGTTGAAATTCTGACGGTTTGACTCTAAGCCAAAAATCTAGGTTTTCTACAATTTGCAATGCTTTTGCCCAATTAACCTGAAAAGAGTCTTGAAACTACAAATATGCGAAAAGCATAATAAAAACATATGAAAATGAGTAATACACTTATTAAAGTGTTCTAAAAACATAGGTAAAATGGGTTAAAATACGGTGTTATAAACTCCTCCAGACTTAGACTTTGTTTGTCCTCAAACAAAATAAAACCAAAGCTCGGAAAGATCAAACGAAAATGATAGGGAACTCGAAATCTCGGAGACCATCATTCTAAACCATGACCATCGAACTACCTCAAACACAACCTAGCCTAGAAAATCCTCACCAGAAGTTTTCGTAACACTAGTCCACGGTATCCGTCATACAAAATATAAACTTCTAAGATCTAAATCCGGTCAACTAGCTCTCTAAATTCATTAAGTATAAGCGTGAACTTCTCATCAAAAGTACTAACCAAGACAATCGAGGCTAGGTATTAAAGGCTTTTAGAGGTGAGGTTAAAAGTGTTTCGGGTTACCGTATTTCCACCGGAGGATGCTATATATTATACAAAACAACAAGAGAGGATGGAGTTGTTGCATTCCACAATTTCCAGTCACTTTCTACTTGCATAAGTGTTGTTGCGAATTCCTCCTTCTTGAGAACTTTTCTTTCTTTGACAAAACTTTTCTGCAATTCCCCCAGACTTAGATTTTTCTCCGGGTAATGATTTGAATGGCGTCTTACTCCTCACAAATGAATCATTGTTGCCTTGGTATAAAAATATCGACAACCTAAGACTCTTTAGGCTTTTGTTTCATTTCCTTTCGTTTTTTTAAAGGGGAAACGCCTTTAGAACGGGAGTCTTGGGGAGGACGAAAATTACCAATAATGAGAGATTTCCACGGCAACTTTTAAGCTTGAATTGTTATTGATACCTCCTTAACTGAATACATCCAATCTTATGTCTTCTCGAGTGACTGAAAACTGTGTCGTTCCTCCTTCTCCAACGTTTTTGCACATATCTGCACATAAGACAACAAGAGAAGAGCGCATGAGGTTCAAAAAGGATGGTTAAGGTTCGGGGTATGGTACCAACTAAAGGTGAGCTGGCCATTCAGGTACGACAAAGAGTGGTAAAAGGAAAATGACGTCATGAATGTATGATTCGTTATCTTCGCCTAAACCTTGGATGAGAATATTAAGTCGAGTTAAATTTCAAGTATGATAGAGCTAGTATATTCCATCCTAAAGAATCTCTACGATCTAAATTCCTCTGTGGATTTCGCATTAAAAGAAACTCTAGTTACCACCTAGTCTAGAACCAAATTACAAAAGAGCATGTTACTAGGAAATAGCGTAGAAGCATATTGGTCGGTTATCGTCATGGATTTCTGTCATCATTCCCTCAAAACGTATTCCTACTTATTGAAAAATTAAAAAATAAATAAAAGTAAGCGCAAAATACAAAATGCAAAGACTCATGAAAGAAAATGTGGTTAGTAAGGGATGAAATACTCCTCCAGACTTAAATCACACTGCCATATGTGTGAAATAAATCGAGCAAGGACGAGAAATAGAGTATGTAATAATTGAAAAAAGTTCGGGAATGGTGATGAGGGATGTAATGGGGATGGAATGGGGATGATGGACACGTCCTTAGGGGTTGGAAATGGTTGGGAACATGTGGATTAGACGGTTGGGAATCGATCTAGGATCAAAGGAATGCGACCGCAAGTAGATAAGGGTCTCACCGTGGGTCGAACAGATGCGACCGCAGTCGAAGTGGGCTTGGCCGCGGGTGTAGATGATGCAAGCGCGGTCAAGGGACGTCTCATCGCAGGTCGAAGGGATACATGAGCGGCCAGGCTCTTTTGCGGCCAAAGGTGATTTTCGCTCTGTACGTGATGAACCGAGCAATCTTGAACCGATATCCTATTTTTTGTCTTTTCGTTTTTTGATTTTCTTGGGTTTTTGAATTTTTTGAAAGCTTGAAACTAAGAAAAAGAAAGTGTGAATAGAAAAAGAAAGAAAATTAAAAAGAAAATTGTATCGAAAAATGGGTTGCCCCATTGAGCGCTTTTGTTTAACGTCGGTTAGCTCGACGTTGGTGGCGAGATGAGCTTAGTCGAAGAAGGATCATTTTCTAAGACGGTAAGCTTGAGGTCGTGAGTTGATAAAAGAATCATCTCGGTGATAAACATGTTCTCACAGGTCCTTGAGAGTAGTTGATCGATCGATAACTTACACCGATTAGAGCGCAAATCGTGATCTCGTACCGGAGTTTCAGAAACCTGAGCAGTAGTTTGGATATTACGCACCAAACAATCGAAACTGTTCCCAATGAATAAAAGAGAATCACTCTCAAGATAAAAGTTTGATAAATAGTTGGGTGATCTCAAATGAGATCTTACATGTGTTTTTTAAGCAAAGAAATGTGTAAACAACAAGGCAGAATTCGAAAATCAAGGAGTATTAAATTCCTAAGACCAAAGTTTGAATGACTCTTGATGTGTACGGGAATCGAAAATACTATTGCGTTTGATGTGCACTTGCTGTTTTGATTAAGGGTAAAATGTGTAAACAACAAAGCAAGTGCACATCAAACGCAGTAGTATTTAAGGGATCGAATCCACATAGATTTGAGTGTCATATATTTCTATTGATTTTTAAGTTGTGTTAAGACCTAATCTATTAAAGAGTGGGTTTTATGTGTCACTATTTTGTAGTTAAGAATTTAAACTAAACTAAGAGAGAAAATAAAAAAGCAAGTAAACAAAATGAATAATTAAAACGAGGTTTTAAACAAATAAACGAAACGTTGGGCAATCGGAAACTCTTTAGGGATCACGGTCGATTATCATAAGGAATTTGCTAGGATTTTTAAAGCGACTTTTTGTCGTCTAGTGGTTCTTGAACTTCGAACACGATTGTGTGTGTAGCCTAATCTCGTTCAAACTACACACATATAATTTATATACTCGACCAAAACCTTTCGTCTCTGGCCGCGCAAAAAATTATGATGACATACCAAGTCTGTTACCGCCCACAATCCCTCTACAAGTTGATGCATACATATTTTAACTAAGCTTCAAGTTTTATATTTATAACCCTAAATATCTGCAAGTGCACAAATGCGCGTTGTAGTACTTATGGGTCGAACCACATAGATTTTGTTGTTTTGGTACGAATCAATCGGATACTTAAATCAAAATAGAACAAAAAATAATATGGGTTTTGTTTTGAGTCACTAAAGTCTAAACTAGAGAATAAAATAAATTAGGTTGTAAACAATTAAACGGAACACCATGCATTCGGAAACTCCTTAGGGATCATGATCGATTATAATAAGCAAATTGACTAAGATTTTTAAGACGACTTTTTGTCGTCTTTGGGTTCTTGAACTTGGAACACGGACACTGTGTGTATTCTAATTTCGTACACCCTACACACCGATAACTTTAGTACTCGACCGGTAGCTTTCGTCTCCGGCCACGCAAAAAGTTATGATTATACTCAAAAGTCGTTAACGATCACAATCCCTCCACAAGTATACTTTTGTATCTTGTGATGGTTTTGCTCGTATAACCTAGGTCAATCATATGGATACAGTACTTTCGTAGTTCTAAAAATACCTAAGTTCAATTACAAAGATGAATAATCAACCAAAAGCATCAACAATAAGGATAAAATGAAGAACCCTAATCAAAGTCTTAATCCAATAGCTTAATAATAAATCGATCCATGATAGCCCCTTGGGATCCATATGCCCAACGAGGGAACTACGCAATCATACTGTAACAAAACATCATAAAAGTAATAAAGTATTGCAGAATTAAAGAGATAAGAAAGTAAGAACGAAGAACACGGATGAAGACTGAGATTGTATGATGATCTCCTCGCGCCTCCTCCTCTTCCTCGGTGTCGCCTCTCTCTTCTCTTCTCTTCTCTGGTATAAAAACGAGCTGCTGTTTTAGAATGACCTAAAACGAGCATATATAGTCCTCTCTTTCGTCGTGAATGTTTAGAGTTTTAATTAATGAGTGACGGAATTAACTTGGGCTTGAAAACGGGCCTCAGGATCAAAACAGGAGCTGGCCACGGGTGCGGGGTCTTGACCCGTGGCAAAATGGTGTTTGGCCACATGTGAAGCTTCCCTGGCCGCGGTGAATTGGTGGTTGTCCACGGGTGCAGCTCCTCCGACCACGGTGGACTCCTCTTCGAGGCAGCTTCATCTGCCTTCAGTGCATCAACGATATCTAGAGATCTAACCGTCGGAATGTTTCCAAACTAATTGCATGTGAAAGCTGGCTGTCTCCTCTTTATTTTATCAAATTTTGGGGATGATCGGACGGTGATAAGGTCTTCATTGGTTGCAAAACTTCTGACGGTCTAAATTTATCCGAAACACACTTTTACTCCAAAATGCACTCCTTTCTCCCAAATTACCTGAAATATCTTTTAAAATCTTATAACATATAAATCACTTAAAAACCATTCAAAACGGAGTTAAAACACCTGCAAAAGATATTAAAGCGATCCATAAAAATGGTTAAAACCGGTGTTATCACAAGTATACTTTCGTATCTTGTAGCGGTTTTGCTCGCCTACCCTAGGTCAAGCATAGAGATCCAGCACTTTCGTTGTTCTAAAAATACCTAATTTCAGTTTGAAAGTGATCAATCAAGCAAACATGCATTAATAAAAAGGATAGAACGAAGAATCCTAATAGATATCATAATCTAAAACCCTAACGATAAATTGAACCATGAGAGCCCATTGAGAACCCTAGACACAACAAGAGAACTACTCAGACATAGCTGAGATAAACATCATAATAATTAAAATAAAACAGTAAGATAAAGAGATGAAGAAAGACTTCTCTATTGATGAACACAAGTCGAGAATCCTTGCTCCAAATCGACGAATAAAAGTAAAAAGCGGCTATGAATTTTGTCTATGTCTAAAAGCGTGAAAGAGAGCTGTCTAAGAGACCTAAAAATATGTATTTATAGTCTACACTTCTTTGGGGACATTTAGGGTTTGAGTTGAAATGACGGAATTGGCCTCGGGAATGAAACGAAGTCGAATTGGTCGCACATGGGCTGGCCGCGGGTGCGTGACCTCTGACCACACTGAAATGCGTGTTGGCCACGGGCGCGTCTACTCTGACTGCGGCCATGCTCTCCTTGGCCGCGGGTGCAGCTTCTCTGCCCGTGGTGGCTCTGGTTCAAGGCAACTTCGTCTGCCTTCAGTGCTTTGGGAATATTTTAAGATCTAACCATTGGAATGTCTCCAACCAATTGCATTTAAAATCTGGTTGTGTTTTCTTTCTTGTGTCTGAATTTGGGGATGATCGGACGATGAGAAGGTATTTTTTGATTGCAAGACTTCTGATGGATCAAGTTTTTCCAAAACGTACTTTTCCTTCGAAATGCCCTATTTTATCCCGAGTTACCTGAAATGTCTTTGAAAACTCTATAACATGAAAATCACTTGAAAACCATTGAAAACAGAGTTAAAACACCTGCAAAAGATATTAAAGTGGTCCATAAAATGGTAAAAAACATGTGTTATCTTCTCCGCCAGACTTAGATCTTTGTTTGTCCTCAAACAAAACATAAATCTATCATTGGAAAGAAGTTTTCGAAAACATAGGAACTAACAAAATCTCAGTGACCGTCCTTCTAAACCATATCTTGTGACGGTTGTAATGATACTCAAAGGTCGTTAACGTTCACAATCTCTCCATAGGTATACTTTCGTATCTTGTGACGGTTTTGCTCGTCACCCTAGGTCAAACATATATATAGATCCAATACTTTCGTTGCTCTAAAAATATCTAAGTTTAGTTGCAAGGTATCTAATCAAGCAAACATGCATTAAAAATAAGGATAGAACAAAGAACCCTAATTGATACCCTAATCTAAAACCTCATGATAAATCGTTCCATGAGAACCCCTTGAGATCCTTTTTCCCAACAAGAGAACTAGTCGGACACGATTAAAGAAAGCAAAGACATGAATAGATAAAGAACATGAAGTTGGTGAAGGAGCCTCTCCCACTACAAGAAAACACCCATTCTGCAAAGACATATATCGTTGTAAAATCGTTGCAAAACAGGTATACCATCGAATTTGCGACAAAACATAAATCGTCGTTAACTGATCGCCGTAAAACAAAAACCGTCGTAAAATCTTCGGCAAATTACAAGGGGCATAAAATCGTCGTAAAATAATCGTAAATTTTACTTCAAAATAACGACGAATAAAAATACGACGTAAGAACGATGGCAATTCGAAGGGAATTTACGACAAAAAATCGACAAATTCAGAATGATTATGTGGACAAATATTCGTCGTAAATAGGAGGTAAATATTTCATCGTAAATTCGCCAAAAGACTAGAACCGTCGTAAATACGTCATTAATCAACCGTCGTAAAATCATCGTAAATTTACAACGATTTTACGACGATTGAAATACGTCATTAATGAGTCGTCGTAAAATCGTCGTAAATTTACAACGATTTTACGACGATTGTTAATTATTTTTAGTTTAATTAATGAATTATAAAATTAATTTTATTTTTTAAATTTAATTAATTTCGAAATTATAATTTGAAAATTTAAAAAATAATAATATTATATAATAAAAGTTTCTTACAAATATTCTTACTAAAAAGATTATAATATAATAAAATTTATAAAGTTATTACAAAATCATCGATACCCAATTCGTCATCGACTCGTGGCTCCCCATGCATCTCTCGCCAGACCAGTTGTCTGCATCGGTTGCTGATTGCTTGGCCCCGCTCCTTGTGCCGCTGCCTCTGCTTGTCTTCGTCGCTTTACCTGGAACATGGCCTACATTGCCAGGTTATCTATTGCCACGATGTCAAAGAGCGAGTTATTCTCCGTAGTCTTCATATCAAACTTCTGCTGAAGACTCGAAATTTTTGCCTGATATGCCGTAGACTCGGTCTCAACCCTCTGCTGAAGACTTGTAATCGTGGCACGTAAGACAACTGGATCATCTTCTGGCGATCATCATCGCGGAGCAAATGACGACGCGGATGAGACATCTCGAATATATCCCATCCCGGCGATCTACATTTAAAATTACAGTTAATTAGAATTTAAAAAAAAGGACTAAAAATATTTAAGTATTATTCTATATACCTCCTGAAAGATCCGATCAATTTCGACCATGCCTGTTTGCAAGAGAAGTATAAGAGGATTAGAAACCCAAAATGATAAGAAGACTTAGGCCCAACAAATGAATTTCGACCTAGTTGTGTTTTCTTTTGTTGTTTCTCTTTTATAAATCCTAGCAGCCTCATTGTCGAAAAACAACTTTCATCTTTTTTCAAAGAACGTTTTTCTTCTTCTTCTTTTTGTCGTAAGAGAGTGATTCTCTTCTTCCTTGAGTGCTGGTGTGTAATATCTAGTATTTCCGTTTCCTCTTTGGTGTGTCATATCCAAAGCAGAACGAACAGTGAATCAAAGGATCTTCTGCCTCTTTTGTGTGACCTATCGACCCACAACCCTTGAAGCACTTGTGCTTGCAATGCCTATCCCCCTTACTGCCTAGCTCTAGAGTGCTCGATTCTAGGGAGTTCATATTACCATGTCTCCTTGACGTGTGCTGGGGGCTGTTTCCAATTGGTATGAGGCTCGGAAAAGTATGCCTTGATGATTTCAGAAACGGTGCTTTCAACTTTGTATTCGATACCAAACCTGAAATAATATTTAATAATTAAAAAAATATTAATTAAATATAAATATGTAATAATAAATGTAATTAAAAACTATATATATTACCATTCTGCACCGTCGGTATGGTCAAGGTCTAATCTCTTAATCCTATGCCGGCCTGGCTGAGCAAGCAAATCTAGGACCGTCATATGTGCATATGGGGCAGGCGCACGTCCTCCAGCTTGCGGAACCTTAGGTGGTAGTGGCGGCGGTGGAGCACTCTGTGTTTGCGTCAGCGGGACGAAATCTGTCTGCGTAGCCTCAGAAGATTCGGATTGTGCGCTAGCCGATGTCCCAGCAATATATATCAAAAACTGAGCGTAGTGGGCACGACCGTGGCTCATCTACATAAAATGAAGAAAA
This sequence comes from Eutrema japonicum, assembly GCA_030161315.1. Lineage (NCBI taxonomy): Eukaryota > Viridiplantae > Streptophyta > Magnoliopsida > Brassicales > Brassicaceae > Eutrema > Eutrema japonicum. The sequence continues at coordinate 31,099,601 of BSQW01000013.1, forward strand.
ATTACTATCTATAAACATATATCCAAATTACTATCCATAACTAGAAAAATTACTATCTATAAACTCTTATTTTCTATTTTTCTGTTGTTCCTATCTATCAATTTGATTCCATTCCTATGTATATATACTAACCTAAATTAAATACAAATTAAAATAAATTATTTAAATTTTACCTTTTTCGCGAGAGATTATAGAGAGGCTAGAGAGATTGGGATTTGTGTAATTACGACGATTTAGCGACGATTTTGATAAAATCCATCTAAACCCTAAACCCTAAACCCTAAACCCTATCCATCTCTAGCGGTGATTAATAAATTACGAGACACAGAGGCAAAATTAGTGTCAACAACGGGTTAGACACCGATCAAACCCTTTTGTTGACCCTAATTTCGTCTCTGTCTTGTAATTTATTAATCGCCGCATCTTCGGCGAGAAATGAGCGGAGATAATCGGAGATGGGATCGGGATTTAGGGTTTAGGGCATTTCACCAAAATCGTCGCACATTATTAATACATTAAATTCACAATAATATTACATTAAATTCACAATAATTATATACTCATCACTCGGATTCATTTCCGGACGAAGACACATCCGTTTCTTCTTCATCATCTGGTTCATCACTTTCTTCGAACTCATCTTCCTCATATTCTTCCTCTGTATCATTTGGAATATATTCAACTTGCATGTTTTGAGGATCTATTAAAAGGATGTCATATGTGCTCTCATTTGGTTCTGGCATATCAGAGCAATGATCTTGCTGCAATGAGAGATCCTCAACCCCCACAATTCGACCCCTCAGAGAAACTTTTATAACTGATAACCATGAGTTACGCGTGGTGCGAACTCGCGGATATGGAACAAAACTAACTTGTTCTGCTTGTGATGCTAGGATAAATGGCTCATACTTATTGTAACATCGCGATTGGGTGACGTCTACTGCCCCAAATTTGTTTTTACGGACCCCTCGATCAACTGTTGGATCGAACCAGTCGTATTTGAAGAGAACGCATATCAAACCTAAGCAGTCGGGGTACTCAACTTCAATTATGTCTTGCAACACTCTATAAAAATCTATTTCGCCACGCACACATACCCCGTAGTTGGCAGTAGCTCTTTGATTGCCGTATTTTATTATATGAATTATATATCCGCGTGGGCAATACATGTGTGCGGTCTTTATCTTCGATATGGGGCATTTGATTAACTCATGGAACCATAGTGGATATGCGGTATCCCCATGCTCGATCTAAATCGTTAATTAACAAAATCAATATATTTATTAGATAATTAATTTCTACGTACTTGCGTATTCAACCACAAGGCAAAGTGTTAATCTTTACGCTTGTTGATTTCGTCGTCTGAGATTCCTTCAATGACTTCTCGTACCTGTCTAACAAATTCACTGTATACAAAAGTATATACAAGTAAGATACATCGTAATTGTTATAAAGCATAAATGGATATATAATTTAACCATATATATGTATGTTTATACACTTACGTCTCAAATTGACTAACTTCTTCGCAATTTAAGAGGATATACGTTTGGGCACTATAATGGTCTTTTTCATTAGCAAACCAAAATGACTTCACGCTTCCACATAATCGACCGATTGAAGAAAAGATGTCTGAGACACCTTTATTAGCATATGTTCGTCCTACACCTCTATCATCATTTCGTCGTGCTGCCCTTTTCCGTGTGCAGACCTTCAAGCCGAAATAGTATCTTGTGAAGTGAGAAGTTTCTTCTGTTAAAATTCCTGCTACTATTGAGCCTTCAACTTTGGCTAGATTTTTAGACTTCCGCTTCAAATGTCCCATTAATCGCTCAAATGGGTACATCCACCGATATTGCACATGTCCCCCAAGTTCTGCTTCGTGAGGGAGATGGATAGGTAGATGTTCCATAACATCAAAGAAGGCTGGGGGGGGGGGGAATAGTTTCTCTAAGTTTTCACAACATAATAGGAATAGTAGCATCAAGTTGTGCAATAACTCTTCTGACAAAGTGCGGGTACAAATATCCTGAAATAACGCTCCAATCCTACAATGACAGCCACATATAAGGTATACTTGTTAATTTTCTATTTTATTTATATTATATCAATGTTTACATATGTGATTAATTTAAAGTTACATGCAATTGTTTCGTGTACATTTCCTGGTAGAAGTTCAGCAAATGTGAAAGGAAGTAATTGTTGCATAAAGACGTGACAGTCATGACTCTTCATCCAGGAAATTTTTTGCCCTTTCTCAACACATTTAGCTAGATTAGATACATATCCATATGGGAACTTCACATCAGATGTCACCCATATGAACAAGGCTGCCTTTTCTTCTGCATCCAATCGAAATATGGGAACACATGCTTTCCCATTGCTTGTAATATGTAACTCATTCTGACAACAAAGATCAGGCAATTAAGTCTAGTTTTGACTTACCGCTGTCTTTAGTCCTTCACGCACGTTCAATACTGTATGCATGATGTTATCAAAAAAGTTGCTCTCAATGTGCATGACATCCATATTGTGTCTAAGCAAATGATCATTCCAATACATAAGCTTCCACAATATGCTTTTTTATGTCAATTGTGATGCTCCCCATATCCATCCGGCATATTAGCTGGAGTGTGCCAATTTCCACCACGATTGACTGTTTCCAGTGCACCATAATGTTCCATTTTTGTTTCTAGATCTTCCCCGGAAAGATAAACAGGAGGAGGAACACGAACAACTTTATTATTTCTAAACAACCGCTTGTTTCTCCAATATGGATGGTGAATCGGTAGAAATCGGCGGTGACAATCAAACCAACTTATTTTCTGACCATGTTTCAATTGAAACGCATCTGTCCGATTGAGACAATATGAACAAGATAATCGCCCATGCGTAGTCCAACCTGATAACATCCCGTAAGCAGAGAAGTCGCTTATTGTCCACATAAGCACCGCACGCATTGTAAAATTTGGTTTCCTTGCAAAATCATGTCCGAACCCCGATATGCCACAACTGCTCCAATTCCTCTATCAGAGGCTGTAAAAACACATCAAGGGAACGCTTCAGATGTTTCAGACCAGGTACTAAAATACTCAAGAATAAAAATTTTCTTTGCATGCACATATCTGGAGGAAGGTTGTAAGGCGTTAGGATAACTGGCCATAAAGAATATTGCCTACCATACATACCAAATGGACTAAATCCATCTGTGCAAAGACCAAGATACACATTTCGTTTCTCTCTAGCAAAGTCTGGATGTACCGTCTTAAAATGTTTCCACGCTTTTGCATCTGAAGGATGAGTAACCTCCCCATATGTCTGCAAATGATCTGTATGCCATCTCATCGATGCAGCTGTCCTCTCAGACTGATACATTCTTTTTAACCGATCACTTATAGGAAGGTACCACATCCGCTGGAACAGTACCTTACTCCGACCAATACCTTGCGACTTATATCTTGGCTTATGGCAAAATCGACATTCCAGCAACTTATTATTTTCTTTCCAAAAAGCATGCAATTGTCAACACAAACATCTATCATCTCAGAAGGCAACCCAAGACTATAAAGCAACTTCTGTATCTCATAGTATAAGTTTCAGCAACTAAATTGTCCTATGGCAAATACTCTTTAATCAAATCAGGCCAATCATCCATGCAAACCTCAGCTAAGTTATGATCAGTTTTAATAGTCATCATCCTAGCCGCCAACGACAATTTATGGTGCCTTTCTCTACATCCATCGTAGAGTGGCTGATTTGCAGCATCTAGTATATCATAAAATATTTTTGCATGTAGATTGGGTTCTCATAATGATGATCAGGTGCAAATGTACTTACGCTTTCATGAAATGCATCCATAACCATGTCATGAATCCTATCATGATCTTGACCATGCTGCTTCGCATGATAATCAAATTGATTAAAATTATTTTACTCATCAAAATTCGATGCTTGATAATTGCTACTACTACTAGCTGCATTTCTCCCCCCATGACCCTCTCCTGATAATACCAGATATAGTAAAGTGGCATAAACCCTCTATTTAATATATGGGACCACACCTTCGAGGTAATGATAAATTTCCTATTCTTGAATTTTGGACAAGGACAATACATCTTACTACTGGTAATCATATTTTGTATACTTCCCGCCTGATGCATGAATCCCTCCACCCCATCACTGAACTACTTTGTTAGCGATCCCTCTGAATCAAGACGATTATACATACATCTTCTAATTTCGTATATTGACATTTTTTGTTGGTCAAAGAGAAGTAAATGTTTCTGAATATGAAATTTTTATTATGAGGTTGACCACTATATATAGATTTTTATTTTTGTTACCATCGAATTAGCAACGAATTTAGCATCGATTTTACAACATGTTTACCTAACCGTACACCCGTGAATTTAAATGTTTTCACCTAACTCATATATTGTCGGGAAATCGTTGTAAAGTTCAACGAATATAAATCTTTGGTAATTCGTTGGTAATTGACGACGACATTACAACGTTTTTTAAAAACTTCGATAAATCGTCAGTAGTTTACGACGATTTTATGGCATTTTTTAAAATTGTCGTAAAATCATCGGTAATCAGACCGAATTTGACAGCGAGTTTACGACGAAATATTTCATCCCAATGTTTTGACGATTTTACGACGACTTTTAAAAATGATGTAAAATCGTCGTAAAGACGAAGTTGATTTACGAAGAAAAAAAAATCGTCCCAAAAAATCGAAGCTAAAACTGTTTTTTCTTGTATTGTCGAGTTTAAGAACTAAGTCCGGAGAGAACTTTTTCACCAATCTCGAACGTAAGAAAAAAATATAAGAAAATACTTGCAAAAAAAGTAAACTAAAAGGTGTTATATGGAGGCTTAATGTCTAACACGAAATAGGGTTTGTAAAATAGGGTTTGTAAAACACCATCTACCATCCCCCATTCATCACTAATCCATTCCCCATCACCATTCCTTGCCATTTCCAAGTAAGTTTTATTTTTCTCTTAAACGTTTTCAATTATTACATACTGTATTTCTCGTCCTTGATCGATTTATTTCACACTGGGGACAGTATAATTTAAGTATGGGGGAGGATTACATCCCTTACTAACCACCCTTTCTTTCATGAGTCTTTGCATTTTTCCATTTTTTACGCTTTCTTTAAATTTTTCAATAATTAGGAATACGTTTTGAGGGAATGTTGAAAGAAATCCATGATGATAACCGACTAATGTGCTTCTACGCTATTTTCTAGTAACATGCTCTTTCGTAATTTGGTTATAGACTAGGCGGTTTCTAGGGTTTATGTTAATGCGAAATCCTTAGAGGACTTTAGACTGTAGAGATTCTTTAGGATGGAATATACTAGCTCTATTATACTTGGACTTAATTTTGACTTAATTTTCTCATCAAATGTTTAGGCAAAGATAACCAATCATACATTCATGACGTTCTTTTACCTTTTACCACTCTTTGTCGTACCTGAATGGCCAGCTCATCTTTAGTTGGTACCCCACCCAAACGTTAACCATTTTTCAAACCTCATGTATTCTCTCTTTGTGTCTCATGTGTAGATATGTGCAAAACCGCCGGAGAGGGAGGAACAACACGGTTTTCAATCACTAAGACGAAGACTATACACGATTGGTGGAGGTGAAATCAACAAAGACGAGAGCTTGGTTCTGCCTTGGAAAAACTCACCATCATGGTAAATTTATGTGCCCCTAAGACTCTATCTCAATAAAAGGCGTTTCCCCCTTTTAAAATAAAAAAGAGATCGAAAGGGAAAGGAAATAAGAGCCTAAGTCTATAGAGAGTCTAGGTTGGTCGAAATTCTTATGAGGCATCCATGGTTCGTTTGTGAGAAGTATGTCATTCCGAGCCCATAGAAAAATCTAAGTCTGGGGGAATGACATAAAACTTCTGTTTTTGGAGAAAGGAGTGAGAACAACAATTTTACATAAGGAAAAGTGACTGGAAGCTGTGGTTCTCAACATGTCCATCCTCTCTTGCTGTTTTGCATATTACGGTAACCCGGAACTCCTTTAACCTCACCTCTAAATACCTTTAATACCTAGCCTCGATTGTCTTGGTTTGATCCTTATGATGAGAAGTTCACATTTATACTTAATGAATTTAGAGAGCTAGTTGACCTGAATTTTGGATTTTGAAAGTTTATATTCCGTATGACGGATACCGTGGACTAGTGTTACGGAACCTTCTGGTGAGAATTTTCTAGACTAAGTTGCGATTGATGTAGTTCGATGGTTATGGTTTAGAAGGACGGTCTCCGAGCAGTTCTGCCCACAGCCAAGAGGCAGTTCACTACGGGCATAAGCTCTCCACCCGTGGCCAAGGAGTCGTTTGCCGCGGTCAGAGACCATGGACCCACGGCCAGCCCCTGTTTTGCTCCCGTAAGCCCATTTGCAAGCCCGTAAAAATTCTGTCAAGTCTAAACCCTAAATACCGACGAAAACAAGATAGAAAACCTATAAATATGTGTTTTAAGAACCATATTTCTGTGTGCCTTAGTGTGTGCCATTTTATATTACCTTTTGCATTACTTGTTGCTCTTAGTTTTTGCTTTTACTTTCAATATTTGTAGAGAAAATTTCTCCTGACTTTGGTCTTAAAATCGAGAAGTTTCTTCTTCAATCTCTTGCTCTTTTTTATTTTTTATGCTTTCTTCGATTATGTCCGAGTAGTTTAGTCGTTGGGTTTAAAGGGATTATCGAAGGGGATTCACATGTTCGATAAGGATTTCACAAGGTAAACCTAGCCGTATTTTCGAACTCTTTCCTATAGATTGATGTTAATGATCTAGCGTCATGAACTAGAGACTGATCCCTAGGTGTTATAAGAACCACCAAAAGTGATGAATCTAACCACATGAACCATTAATATATATGGAGCGTGTCGCGCTATAAGATTTTGAAAGTATACTTATAGAGTGACGTGAATGTTTACGAACATGTTTGTGTCATCATACTTTCTGCGCCGCCAGAGACGAAAGCTACTGGTCGAGTATATAAGTTATTGGTGTGTAGGATGTACGAGAGTAGGCTACACCATTTATTCTGTTCCAGTTTGTGGAGTTTACTAGAATCAATGTTACTAAGAGCTTAGGTACCGTGTTTGAATCGAACATTCCCTGGAGATATCCCTGTCCACCCAACATCGTTTTATTATTGTTAACAACCGATTTTCTCTTTTACTTTTAAGACATCGGTTTCATTCTCTACTTTTAAACAATCTTTACTTTTTACGCACTTTAGAGTTTTCGTTACCAAAAACCCTATAAAAACCTATTTTCGTTTTAGACTTCCTTACTAATTCTCTTTTTAAGGTCTCACAGAAAAGCATTCCCTCCCTGTAGATCGATACCAAGTCCTACAACACACATATGTACACTTGCAGACGTTAGGGTTTATAAATTTAAAATATGAAGCTAGGAAACAAACCTCCATGCATCAGAAGACTCTTGATGAGTCCTTTTCCAGTCTTTATTTCACCACTAATTATTCCCTTTTCAAATTTATCCCGCTGAATTTCTCGCATCTTATCTTTTTTTTTTGCAAGAAGCTACAACCACGTTCACTAACACAAAAATCTTATCAAAGAAATCTCCAACTTCAAAATGTTTCTTCGCAACTGCAACAACCAATTGAAGTTGGTGAGAAAACATTGTACATAGTATGCAGAACTACTTTCTGTTGAAATCAATATTCTCAGCCCATTCAATTCACCTCTCATATTTCCTGCTCCATTATAGCTTGTCCTCTCACTTTTTTCAGACTCATACTGTATTTAGCAAACAATGAATCAATTCCAGATTTCAGAGATAAAGAACATGGAACATGTCTCCTTCACATGGATAAGACCAACAAATCTCTCTTTCATATACCATGTTTATCAACAAAACGAAAAACTATAGCCATCTGCTATTTTTAGAATATTCAGTAGATTCATCCACTAACAGAGCAAACACATCATTATCAATCTCTTGAATTATAGAGTTAACGACTTCTTCTGAAAAGCAATTAAGAATGTCCTTTTGAATTGGATGAGACATTATTTGGTTATTTCCATGAGCATTCTTCAGCACAACCTTATTTACAACTTCATTTTGTTCAGCCGTATACTTCACTAACTCTAAGGAATTTCCTTGTTACTAGAATAAATTGTCTTATGATCATGACCACGAAACGGCAAACCTTGTCTCAATAAGTATCTAGAAGCATCAATTGAAGCATTTAATCGAATATGATACTCATTTTTACGACATTGGTTTGTTTATGCAGAGCATGTTTAATCGATTGACCTTGTCTCATCAAATCCTCACATTTCTTCTTAGATATGTTATGAAAGATGTTTATTGTGACACCTACATGACCAGACAATCTCTCAGATTTATTGCAACAATCAAATCCCTCTGATCACACCAACAAATAATAGCACAAACAATATGCATTTTGTTTCTTCACATTGTATTCCAACCAATCACCATACTGACTAAACCAACAAGGATTAAACCGTCTTAGAGTATTTTCTCTAAGTCCTTGTACAAAACTATGGCCACGAGGTTGACAAGGTCCTCTAGTCAAATATTTGCGTCTTACCTCGTCTCTTTGATTAGGATGATATTCCAATATTCTTTTTCTCTCACAGGGATCATACGGCAAGTTATCTAAATCAATATCATCCGTTGATGAAGATTTTTTTTTCAGAAATTGATCCATTAGTTATCTAGTCAATTAAAAAAATAGTTAATTTCAAATTACAAAACTAAAAGTTAAAGATTTTTAATTAATAGATAATGAACATAAACCCTAAATCTTTCTATGAATTCAAGTCATAGCATCTCTAAATTAATAAACACTTAAGACTCTAATTGATTTTTTTTTAAATATTAAAAAATACGAAAGGAATCCAACCTTAAATCAATCAATTTTGTTGATGTTTATTGTTGCACTTTCTTCGTCTCTAACCCTCTTCCTAGAAAAAAATGACAAAAGAAGAAGTAAAAAAATCAAGTTTTCCTTTTTATTTATGTTTTTAATAAGAAATAAAATTAATTAATATTTAATTGAGATTATAGATTACTAGATTAGGTCTCACGTATATTCATGGTTTATAATTTAGTATTTTACAACCAGTGAAAAAAGAAATCAAAAACAAAAAATAGATAACAAAATTCGATCACCAATAAAAGTAAATAAAATGAGTTTGAAAATGTCAGTACGAAATCACCCACCCATAGAGAAGTCTAACAAAGTTTCAGCTATTTATTTGTTTTGATTCTCTTGTTTTTTCATTTATTATTTGATTATCGATTAAACTTTATCACATGTTTCAAAATATATAGCTTTTTCTCATTCCTATTTATATTTGATTTACTTTTTTATTTTATTTATCTACTCTTTTATCCGACAAAGAAAACTTTATTAATTCGACATAATAAAGTCAGAATACATAGTTTTTGTTAACCATGCAGGAGGATAAATACATCCTGAGAAATAAATTTTATTATAAGGGCCTATTCGTATATCTATATATATATATTTAATAACTTTATCTTTAAGATTATGAATCAGTTATAAATTTTTCTTTTTATAATTAACTATGACTTTTAGAATAAATATTTTTTTTTCATTATTTTTAGTAACTTTATCCTTTAGAATTAGGAATATGTTATAAAATTATCCAAATTTTTATTTTTTCCTTTTTTAATTAGTTTTGGCTTTTAAATGATCCTTCATGGCGTTTTGGTCCTCCTCTCTTCTCTGAATTGTCTAGAATATCATTGAAGTCGCCCGAGATGAGCCACGAATAATCTCTATTAGCACCAATTTCCGAGATTTTATTTCATACAACTTGTCGTTTTTGGCTCACATGATGACCATAAACGAAGGTAATGTAAAGAGTTTTAGACTTGACCGTAATTCATGTATCAATGAAGTTCATGGAAGAGGATAGAATATCAAGATGTGTATCATGCTTCCAAAAGAGTGGTAACCCTCCACTAAGGCCAATCAGAGGAACAATAAATTGATTTTGGTAACCCATCCACTGAAATACACTGAAGAAAAAGTCGTCGTGGTTTTTTATCTCCACGAGAAACATTATATCCGGAAAATACCGAATCTTAAATCCCTAAGGCGTAGAAGTGTAAGGCAGTTTCCAAACTTTTGACAGTTCCAACAGGATGTAATCACTTAAAAGAACTGTATGGTTTCTGAAAAACCATCGAACCCTTACAAGTATAAGGTACTAGGACTTTAGAGATAGAGGCTACTAGAGCATCTTTAGATAATTCCTCAAAACGAGGTACAATTGAACTAGATTGGGCTGACATCCCATTATTATGTACTCGCAGTTTCTTCCTTGGCGAGTCGATCCTTGCTGCAATCCTTTTCTTCGAACTTGCTCCTGGGATGTCTCATTTTTAATGCAGATTTGGCCAAGGATTTTGCAATGATTTTTGCTGATGCTTTCGTACCCCTCTTCTTTGGAGGTATTGTGCGAGTACAAGTTTGATCAGTAGGAGGCTGACGAGGACCGAGCCTGAAAACCATAGGAGGTTTATCACCATTTAGAGGAGGGAGATCAGGAAATTGTTGCTTCCGAAGAGATGTCGGAGTCCAACTTGTGATGGTTAAATCTGCTGTGCCCTGAGCCTTAAACATCATGTTGTAGTTTATCTTCTTCCTCTTCCTCTTCTTCGACAAAATGATTAATGGTCCCAATTTGAGCTCTGTTTTCGCCTGAGTAAGCAAGGAGGAGTTGATTTTCACGGTGGAAAAGGGGCTCCACCAATCTATCAAGCGCTTATTTTCTCTGGTTACCATTGGCCGAAGAAACCTCTTAGTCTTAATTCGCGAGAGAGAGGATGTCTGAACTTCCACCTGGCGGCTTCTTTCCTCATCTAGTGAGAAATGGCGATTTGTTTTTTTAGTTAGATCTTCTGTATGGATCAGACCAATCCTGCTCATGGTCACAAACAGAGGAAAGATGTATGGGAGAGAAATCTTTGTAGCTACGATTGTGTTCACGGGGATTCATCTCTCTGAGGATGCTAGATCGTTCTATATCCTGAGTGACATCTATGTTAGACCAACTTGGAGAATGTCTTAAATCATGAGATCTCTCGTATTTGGAGTCCTCATTACGAGGAAGGTAAATATTATTAGCATTGGAGTATGAATATGGTCTTCAGGAGGAGCTGATTCCCACCTCCCTACCGGAGTAACGCTCTCTACCATCACGGTCTCTACATTCACGATCACGACCGTAGTGCGAGGGATTGCGGTTATCAGCCCTTTGGAGATCATACCTCTGATCTTGAGTATCATGATATATCAGGGAGGAAAGTTTTCGAGAGTCATTGTGACGAATTGAGTTGCTTCCTTTCAAGTTCTCTTTCCTCTCATCTTGCCGTTGTCGATCCAACACAAGACGGTCTAAGATGAGTTGCTGGTTGATGTTCGGCTTAACTGCTTAAGTTGTAGAAGATGGTAGGGTATGGGCTAAAGGGCACAATCCCTTCTCATAAGCCATATACATACATATACAGCAATGTTTCTCCAGCTTGATGTATTGATATTCGATTGAGACTTCCTCTCTCGAGGTGAATTGTACTGACTTTTGATATTCTCATATTTTACTTATTTTAGCATGCATTTAACTTAGTGTTTTGAGTCTCATGGATGTGTTTTCGTAGATTTCTTTAGTGTTTTGGTCTAAATTATAGTTTAGCTAGTTTGCATTAGGTCCTAGTGAGTCTTGCATCACTTGGAGTGTTTTCTAGGTACTTGTAGACGTTTTGGATATAATGGGAGTGTTGGAGCAAAGGAAAATGCAGAGTTCACCCAAGGTGTCTGAAAGATCTGGCCGGACAAAGGGTTTCCAATCGGATTTAGCTTTGAAGGTCTTCATGACAATGATGGAAACATGAGTTATTTGTCGTCTGGAAGTGGTTTCAAGGCATTCGGATAGGTGTTTCAGAATATATGGTGATTTTACCAAAGATATGTCCATCTGGCCACGAGACCATCGACCAACGCCGACCAGCACTTGGTCGGTACCATTGAGTCGGTATGAAATAAGGAACCAGTACCGACCCAAGCCACTCTCCATACCGACCAAGACCCACTCGGTATCCAGCTTATAGACGTCCAATACCGGCCGACATTCAATCGGCATCCTTTGGTCGGTATTGGGACAAGAACCAGTACCGACCCAAGCCTCTCTCCATACCGGCCAAGACTCGCTCGGCATTCATCTTGAGGGCTCTTAGTATCGACCAACCCTTGGGGGGTATCGTCCAGTAGGTGTTGGGACAGGGATCAATACCGACCAATACCGACCCAAGCCCAAATTCGTGCCGACCGAAAGCTACCTGACATGCATCCTCACAATGACTAACACCGGCCAAAGGCAATCCCATACCGACCAAGCTTTGACCGGCATCATTGACCGGTATGGGAAAGAAGCAGTACCGACCCAAAATACCGACGAAGCCTCGGTCGGTATGGACCATCTCAACCCATATTCGACCGGGTCAACACCTGGTTTGTCCCGGGTTGACCCGGTTTGCCCACCTTTTGTTATAAATAATTCTAAACCTAATTTTTATGATTTATGCTTTCTTTTATCCTTTTCTCTTGCAAAAAACTTTCTTTTAGGGTTCAAATGATTTTTGTAAGAGATATCTCTTTTATTTTTGCAATTTAAGTTTTAGTTTCTTAATCTCTCTAATCTCTCTTCTATTTTTAATCATCTAATCATGGAATCTATCATCTTCCATATGGGATTTGAGGGTTTCACCATGATTAGTAAGTAGATCTTTTTAGAGCCCATGGATGAGGTAGATTAGGAGATTTCGTGATTAATCAATGATGTCTAGGGCTTAGATTACCTCTTTCCTCTCTTATTTAGTGTTCACTATGTTAGATTTGTGTTGAGAAAGCTTATCTAGAACATAGGGAATTTCACACCCATAATGTGTTTGATGAAATTCTCCAAAGAACTAGATAAGAGATTTTGCTTGCTTAACCTATGAGAATAGATGTTTAAGAAGTATATGGCTATTGAAACTTGTGATTAATGCTTGCTAATTAAAATTTCACAAATACGAATTTGATCTTGATAAGTTGATTAGCAAACAGATTAAGACCATGAGAGTGGATTAGTCTTGTTTAAGTGTTCTAGGCTAAGAAAAATTGATTGATTGTGTGTGTTGACATCATAGATTGATCATAGAAGTCCCCAAAGTCTATAACATCATCCAAGGGCTTACCTTTATCATATTTCTTAATCTCGATTAGCATTGCTTAGTTTCTTATTTTGTTTGCTTTAAATTCGAATTATGTTGCTAGATCATAACTCAAAAACAATCTTACTTAGCTTAAATTAGGAAGTTTTATGCATTCTTGGTGCTTGTAACTTAACCCATTTGGATTGATACCTCTTATTCTACATAGAATCTAGAGTAATTGATTCTAGATAGACAAAATTCTACTATCAATTTGGCGCCGTTGCCGATTGGGTTTAGGTTTCAACATTAAGATTTTAAATCTTCTTGAGATTAAGCTTTCTTTTTCTTTTGGTTACTAATCTCTTTTACCTCTTATTGTTATCTCTCTCTTATAGGTGCATGCATACACTTTCTAGAGGCAACGACAACTTAGTTGAGCCAAGGGACAATATACACCTTTTGGACAGAGAAATTAGAGCAAGGAGAGCAAGAGAAAGAACTCAACACATTGAGAGGTTGGGTATGGAGAACGTTGAAGAACCTCCGGTTGGTAACTACAATGAGATTGTTGCTAATGAGCGACAACAAGGGAACAGTGGTAATGGAAACCACGGAACAAATGGTGGAAATGGAAACCCACAAGCTCAAGCACACGGCTAAGGTGCAAGATGGAACCGTGTACCCAATCACCCTCCACGAGCTCAACACGTTGTTGGAGCGGGTGATTCCGCTAATACGCACCAAAACCGTCAAGGAATTTAAGCCCCACCCGTGGAGAACAACAAATTTGAGGTCTAAGCTAGCTTCATCGACATGGTGCAACGCAACAAGTTCTATGGCTTGGCGGTGGAAGATCCACTTGAACACTTGGATCAATTCGATAGGATTTGCGGTCTCGCCAAGATGAATGGAGTCTCCGAAGATGGCTTCAAACACCGCTTATTACCATTCTCTCTTGGGTACAAAGTACACCAATGGGAGAAGAATCTACCCCAAGGATCCATTACATCTTGGGATGAATGCAAGCGGGCTTTCCTTGCAAAATTTTTCTCACCATCTCGGATGGCCAAGTTGAGGAATGAGATCTCAAGCTTCACACAACGAGGGAATGAGAGCTTCCATGAAGCATGTGAAAGGTTTCGAAGCTACATAACGCAATGTCCCCATCATGGCTTCTCGAACGCCTTACTCTTGAGCACTCTCTACCGTGGAGTATTACCTAAGATCCGAATGCTCCTAGATACGACCTTAAATGGAAATTTCTTGGCCAAGGAGGTGAATGAAGAAATGGAATTAGTTGAGAATCTTGCTCAAAGTGATGACACCTATGGTGTTGACTATGATAGAGTTTCAAGAACCACAAGTGATTTTGAGGAGCAAAGGAGAACCCATGAAATAAAGGCTCTCCATGACAAGATGGACAAGAAATCTACCATGATGGATAAGCAAGCCTCTATGATTTACAAGCTTCTAAATGCTTCTAAAAAATCAGTTCACTTTGTTGGAGATTTTGATGCAAATCAAGGGTTCCAAGAACAAATTGTGGATTTTAGTAATCAAGAGGAAGTGCATTATGTTGGGAATCACAGTGGCTAGCAAAGGGGTTTCAACAACAACTATAGCAACCACCCTAACCTCTCATATAGAAATTCAAATGTGAAAAACCCACAAGATCAAGTGTATCCACAACAAGGAGCTCAACAAAAGAACTTCACTTCTCAAAACCAAGGTCAAGCCTCCAAAATTCAACAACAAAGCTTTGTTCCTCAAAATCAGTTTCAAGGGAACCAAAAAGGCTACCAAAACAAATGTCCTTTCATGCCTCCACCTGGTTTTCAACAAGGTTTTGCCCCCACAAGCTCAAGGAAACAACTATATGCCTTAAGACCTTGATATGAAAAATGTGGTTCAACAACTTCTTCAAGGCCAAGCTAATGGAGCAATGAATATAAGTAAGGAGATGGCGGAAATCCATAACAAAGTGGATTGCTCTTACAATGTTCTCACGTATAAGTTGTAGACATTCACTTCTAAGATCAAGCCCATTGAAAGCAAGAGTGCTTCTTCATCATCTCAATCTCAAAGTTCTTTACCCGGAAAGGCAATACAAAACCCCCAAGGAGTATTGCAATTTTATATCCTCAAATGATGAGCATGAACGCACAATTGAGGAGTTCTTAGGACTACTCTATAGTACAAATGATGACGACCTTCCATCTAGAGAGCTTCCTTCAAATCTCAATGAGGACATTGAGAAACAAGGTGGGGGGGGGGGTGTGACCCTTGGGAATGAAGATGATGTGATTATTGTTGAGGAAAAGGGTAAAAGCATACATGAATAGCAAGTTATCTCTACGCAAATGGAGGTTGAGAAGCCTCTCAAGGACGTGGTTAAAAAGAAAAACGTGGAGACACATGTAATTTCTAAGAAAGAAGCCTATTGCATTGGACCTTCTCCATATGAGCCTCCACTTCTATTTCCAGGTCGTTTTCTCACCAAGGCTCAAAAGAAAGTGCTTTCAAGATTCAAAACAAACATGGATAAGATTGGAGCACCTTTGCCTAGTGAGAGTGAATTGTCTCAAGTCCCACAACACTAAAATTTTATCAGAAACATAGTTGAGAACCGAGAGAAAGTGGAATAGCTTATGGCAGTCTTTGATTCACCAAGCATAACAAGGGTTGAGCCTAAGTCTATCCAAAAGCTTGGAAATCCCGATAAATTCTCCATCACTTGCTCTCTTAGAGACTTGAAGATAGATGATGCTTTGTGTGACTCGGATTCGAGCGTGAATATCATGTCCTTGGAGATGGTCAAGAGCCTTGGGATCAAGAGTATGGAGGATTACCCCTCCACCATCATGTTTGGAGATTGTTCCTCAAGGAAACCACTTGGCCTTGTTGAAGACTATCCTCTAAAGATCGGAGAGTTCCTTGTACCAACAGACTTCATTGTTAAAGAGATGGGACAAACCAAAAAGTTCCCTCTCCTTCTTGGAGACTTGAAGATATATGATGCTTTGTGTGACTCGGGTTCGAGTGTGAACGTCATGTCCTTGGATATGGTCAGGAGCCTTGGGATCAAGAGTATTGAGGATTAGCCCTCCACCATCATGTTTGGAGATTCTTCCTCAAGAAAA
The DNA here is from genome assembly GCA_030161315.1 of Eutrema japonicum. Taxonomy (NCBI): domain Eukaryota; kingdom Viridiplantae; phylum Streptophyta; class Magnoliopsida; order Brassicales; family Brassicaceae; genus Eutrema; species Eutrema japonicum. Next base: position 31,115,999 of record BSQW01000013.1, read on the forward strand.
CCACTTGACCTTGTTGAAGACTAACCTCTCAAAGATCGGAGAGTGCCTTGTACCAATGAACTTCATTGTTATGGAGATGGGACAAACCAAAAAGCTCCCTCTCCTTCTTGGGACTCCATTCCTCAATACCACCGGTGCAAGCATGGACTTCACAAAAAGAGGGTGTTGCTCAAGAACGTGGATGATAAGCTCTTTTACCCAATGAAGCCTTCATCAAATGGGCTTTGCGGCACGATCACTTGTGAGGTTAATGAGGTTCAAGCCACAGGAATTGAGTATGTGGGTAGTTGTGCAACGATGGATGTGGTTTCACTCCCAAAAGCTAGTTGTGAGAAGAAATGATCTTATAAAGAAAGCGCTTTTGGTTATGGTAATGATGAGGACAAGACCATGCTAGACCAGCCTTCCATCATTACTATCACTCCTTGGAAACATGAATATGGGGTGATTGAGTACAAGATCAAGTGTAAGGGACGGTCCAAGCCTTTTGCCTCGGTTAAATCAATCCTCACACCGGAGCTTAAAGAGAAGGGTCAAGTCGGTCTTCAAGAGATCATGAGCAATGTTCTTAAACTTGAGCTCAAAGAACCACCAAGGAGTTCCACCACTCCTCCTCTCACCCCCACCTAAAAGGGTAACAAACGTCGAACTTAGTGACGTTAAACAAAGTGTACTTGGGAGATATTCCCATGTTTATCCTTGTACATATATTCCCATGTTTATCCTTGTACATACTTTTCTTTCTTTTTTTTCAATCCTTTCTAATTCTTTTTAATGTTTTTGTTAAGTGGTTGCAAGGTTCTAAGTTTTAGTTTCTTAATCTCTCTAACCTCTCTTCTATTTTTAATCATCTAATCATCTAATCATGGAATCTATCATATTCCTTATGGGATTTGAGGGTTTCACCATGATTAGTGAGTAGATCTTTTTAAAACTCATAGATGAAGTAGATTAGGGGATTTCGTGATTAATCAATGATGTCTAGGGCTTAGATTACCTCTTTCCTCTCTTATTTAGTGTTCATAATGCTAGATTTGTCTTGAGAATGCTTATCTAGAACATAGAGAATTTTACACCCACAAGGTGTTTGAAGAAATTCTCCAAAGAACTAGATAAGAGATTTTGCTTGCTTAACCAATGAGAATAGATGTTTAAGAAGTATTATGGCTATTGGAACTTGTGATTAATGCTTGATAATTAACTTTGCACAAAATGAAAATTTGATCTAGATAAGTTGATTAGCAAAGTGATTAAGACCATGAGAGTGGATTAGTCTTGTTTAAGTGTTATATGCTAAAGAAAATTGTTTGATTGTGTGTGTTGACATCATAGATTGATCATAGAAGTCCTCAAAGTCCATAACCTCATCCAAGGGCTTGCCTTTATCATATTTCTTAAGCTGGATTGGCATTGCTTAGTTTCTTGTTTTGTTTGCTTTAAATTCGAATTAGGTTGCTAGATCATAACTCAAAAACAATCTTACTTAGCTTAAATTAGGAAGTTTTATTCATTTTTGGTGCTTGGAACTTAACCCATTTGGATTGATACCTCCTATGCTATATATCATTTAGAGTATTTGATTCTAGATAGCCAAAATTTTACTACCAATTTTCTACGTATCGAAGGCTTCAAAGCATCCACACTAACTTTAACCATTTCTTCTTTTGCGACATGTTCAATGTAGTGCCCCTGTAACATCCTGATCTGCCTAGTTTGGGCATGTTCTAAATTTTGGCCCATAAGTCCCATTATCTTCTTCTTCCCCTCTTTGTCGTTTAATGAGTGTGTATATACACACATGTTGTACACATCTCCATCTTCGCTAACCTTGCGGCCGTCAAAAAGATAAGAAAAGAGAAGAGAGAGAGAAAGAAGAGAAAAGAAAGAGAGACAGAAGGAGAGCCACTGCCGGTAGTCATCACCGCCACCCCCATCGCTCATGTTCACGCCGATCGTAAGGAGTAGGAGAGACCAGGCCCGGTTTTTGGGCTATGCTCACTGTGCAAAAGCACGGGGCCCAATTATTTTGTTATCAATTTTTCTTTAGTTTTTGGGCCCCACAATGTTTTTAAAAATTGTCAAATAGGGCCCGATTTATGAGACAAATATATATAAGTCGTAGTTTGAATTTTTCTTGGGGCTACTCTATGGATTGTTTGTGATGCACGTTTGAGTATTTGTGGGTGCGTAACGACTTAGATATGTTCTTAGATATGTATAAATATATATATATAGGGAAATTGAGAATTCGGGCTATATTATTAGAACAAGATTGTTACATTATTGTGTTGGTTGATGAACGACGATATTTAAATAAACATTAAGAATTAAAGAGGAGTTATTAACGGAATATGCTTGTGTGCTTGTTTGTTAAAAAGGATTTGTATGATGTTAAGCATCAAGATGAACGGATGATTAAAAGGATAGGGTTTAAACCGGCATGATGTGTTTGGTGGAGGATTAAAATGGAGAAAGGTATGTGAGACGGTTTAAATGGACCGGGGTTCAGTTTAAAGGAACCGGAAGTGACGTAGCAAGGTGGGGAGTCCCCTTGTTGTGGATTTGTGTGTTTTGGGATATCTCGGAGTATAGGGCCAATATCCCATCGTCTGGGGCTTGACGAGCCTAATGCGTCTTCGGACGGACATCAGAGGGGCCGCTTAATACCCGACATCTGGTGTAGTATAGCACTTGGTAGGGCAACGCGGATGCATGTGCTCTCGGCTGAGAAGGTGATCCAAGTATGCCACTGTTTATGATTCCCATTGGTTGGTATGTGCTAATCGTATCTAGGTTTCTTGCATGTCGTTTAGTCGTAGATTGGGCGTGTGCCATAAGTATAGGCGTAACGGTAATTTGTGGGCCCCTAGGGTTTATTCGTACTGGGTAATTCAATTACTCACCCTCCCAGTTTCCCTTTTTGTTTTGCAGGTTAGTCGGATAAAAACTGGTTTATTTTGTATTGGTGATGGTTTTGGGCGTCATGGAATCCTACTAAGGGAGAAGATACGCCGCTTCGTCGCGCGGCCTTGGCAGGTTTCCAGACACGCCGCGGTTCCCAGCGTTGCTGGGGGCGGGTATCACAGCTCCAATTTTATACATATTGCTCGCAGATTATAATCCGTACAACAGTGAATGCGAAGTCCATGAATCCGGATCCAAAAGGGGATTCGAGATGGAAAAGTATCAGGAATAACATGTTCCCACCTTTGGAGGATAAACATCCACCGCTTCAAGTGGAAAGGTGCTTCATTCAGGATTGATTGAAGATCTGCTTCCGATTGAAATCGAAATTGGAATCTCTCAGGTCCTAGGTCCCTTATGGAGATTTTTCCCTCCAAGCGCCATACTTGGCATAAAGCCAATCAGATTCTTCCCTTCAGGTAGTGTTGAAAATATATGGTTGAAAATATTTTATTAGACAACATACAAAAGATTTTTGAGATTTTTTTGGTTTAGTATATTAAAAATAAATAATGTTAAAAAAGAAATCAGAAAAAAAAATATTTATAGAATTGTCCAACATGAATTTATAAAATAAATAATTTTAAAAAAAAATTCCTGAAATAATATTAAATTGCCAAACATGAATTATTTTGTAGACAATAGAAAAAAAATCAGAAAATATTAAATTTTGGAAAAATATTAAATCATATTAGATTTTAAAGATTTTAAGTTGGAAATATCAAACGAAATTGTTAAAATTCTGCTAAATTTTCTGATTTTAACTTAAATCATAAAAAATTTATGTTATAAAAATTTATTTTAATACATTAAATTAAGGAAAAATCATAGTTAGCTACACGAAATATACCATATCACATGACCACACATACAGATTATATAAATGCATCTTTAACTACACGAATTATATAGTTTTCATGGTGACATGTACAAACTATCAGTGGTTATGTCGCCAACTACATGTACAAAATAAATGCATCTTTAACTACACGAAGTATATAAATGGATCTTTAACTACACGAAGTATATAGTCACCATAAGCCTCATTTGCATAATCGGAATAGTGTAACCAACGATGGAATCCGGTACTGATGCCGTTTCCATGGCCTTCATCTTCCGATCAACCTCACAAGGAAGAACAATTCTCTATCCATCGTGGCTCATTCTGATTCTGATCTTCCATCTCAAACCGCCTTCTCTCGCCGCATGTTTCTCCTCGCGCCGCGACTCCTCTCCGCTGCTGCTTCAACCATCGCCACATCTCCTTCCCACACACTCTTCTCCAGCTTAGCCACGTAACCCAACCCTTGCCGCACAAACACATCTTTTCTTTGGACGAGTCACACAAGTTTGTGAGAAGACCATGCATCCTCATACGCCACCGGAACCGGATCCTCCGGCGCACGGCAGGACCATGAATCCTCACACGCCATGGGAACGGCGACGGTACCGGATTCCGTCGTTGGTTACACTATTTCGATTACGCAAATGAGACTTATGGTAACCATATACTCTGTGTAGTTAAATATACAATTATATACTTTGGAAAAATATAAAATTTTAGAAAAATATTAAATCATATTAGAATTTAAAGATTTTAAGTTGGAAATATCAAACGAAATTGTTTAAATTCTGCTAAATTTTCTGATTTTAACTTAAATCATACAAAATTATGTTATAAAACATTATGTTAATACATTAAATTAATGTTTAGAAATCAGACCCGGGAAGCAAATCAGAGAGGCATTCGAGTCACTGGGTCCGTGGGTTGACCCGGTTCGATACAGTCTGACTGCAATAATCAATTTGTGAAATTATTTATATATATATATATATATATAGTATGAAAACTAATAAATCTCTAAGATATGTTTGAAAAAAATATGTTAAACTGACAAAGTAATTATTATTGTAGTTGACAAAGTATTATTCAGAAACGAAAGAAGATCATAAAGTATCATATTGTAAAATCAGAATGACTGAATAATAACAATAAAGGAAGCCCTTTGATTGCACTATAATTTTTTTACTTAACCATGATCCATACGGGTCAAAGATTATGTCCGGTTCACAGTTATTTGCTAAGTTTTTACGGGGTTTTACGGGTTTTTACCGGATTTTATAGTCTCAAGTTTTAGAGCTATATCCGGACAAGATTGCTGTCTGGATCCCGAGTCCGGTTCAAGCTTATTTGCTGAGTTTTATGTGTTTTACCGGATTTTATAGTCTCCGGTTTTAGAGCTATATCCGGACCGGATTGTTGTCTGGATCCCGAATTTTTCAGAATCTGAAAACATTACATTAAATCTATAAAACAATTATCCTGTGCGGGCGCGGGGGTGAGAATCTAGTTATCTCTTTAAACTTTGTGAGATACGACGGAAGTGACTCACGAGGTCCTTGCGATAAGGCCCAAAGTTCGGCTCCTGAGGCCGTCTTCTGAATAAATACAGAGTATTGTTTCAGGAAGCTGACCGAGAGCTATAGAAGTTGTCAATAAACCGTTCTCCAAGTGGAGAGAACCAATCGAAAGCAGGCCCTGCGAGGTGCTCTGCAAAGAGTTTACACGTGCCATCATCTCTTTTTGCCTCATTAAAATGAGCTCTTCCGACCACAATCATGAATGCAGTTAGATGCGATTTAGGATTTGTGTTCCCTTCATAGATGGGGAGTTTTTTTTCCCACATCTCTGATAGGTGTGTTCTCAATTCGTAGTGAGAACGGAGTGCGCTTAGTCTCTTTGACCACGCAATCAATCTCTGGGGTTGCGCTGGTAGCGTTATGGATCTGTGAATTTACATATCATAATCCTTCCGGGTTTTCTGCCAGCACTCGTCGGATGTATTCCAATCCATTGGGATCTTCGTCCAATCTAGGGTTTCTGAAGAATTGGTCGTGGTTTCTTGCTATTTGAGGACCGCATTGGCTTTGTCTGTTCCTTCGCTCGTTATTGAGTTGAAGATGTGTCCTTGATTTGGGATCCGGCGTGGCAGATTAAATGGATCAAGAGGTAGAGGTGGAGGTAAGGTCGTGGGAACAATCCTCTGAGGGTCGTATTGGCCCTGTCCATTTCGACGTTTGGACTCCGGGGTCAAAATTGGTCTTTGACTCAGAGCTCGAAATTGCAGATTAGATGGATCAACACAAGGTGGTGGAGAAAAAGTGAAAGATTCGACTTGTACTCCATCCCTCGAGGATAGTTAAGTGCTCCCACTGCCATGTCCATGATGGAACGGACCAGTCCCTAAATGAGGCACAATTGGGGACGTTGTGTTGTTACCGTTACTTCCAAGTGGAACAGTATGTGTCCTTGAAACACTTTGGGGCACCGGTGCAGATGACGCACCGGGTGGAGCCTGTGTTGGTAAAACACTTTGCGGTGGTGGAACTTGCGTTCTCACTACCTCTGAGCGAAACTCGACGAATGATTGGGCCAATGCCGTCTGATCCGAAACAACTTTTTCAAGGGTTTGGTTCATCGTGGTCGTTTTCCCTTCCAATACCGATGTAAGATCACTGGTGACCTTATCCGCGACCTCACGCAAAATGGAATGTTCTTCCATGGTGGTTTTCTGCGCATGGTTTAGACTTTCCTATCCCCCTCCTTCTAGAGTCAAACTGTTGTAACTGGAAATACAACCGTCAAAATTTGTAAATAGTGAAAATAGAAGGGCCTTCGGATAATCTATAGGAGAAGAAGAACCGAGGGACTATCGAGCAATAAATAGAGAGTTTGTTGCTCGATCATATCAAACAAGATTTGAGAGCATTTTGGACAAGGTTTTAGCGAAGTAAACTGGATTAGTATTTCGATCTTTAAGTGATTTTATAAGAACAAGAACAAAGAAATAACAAGTGTTTGAGCCTAGAGCTAGATTGCAGTGGAGAGTGATGTTGTGAGTAGAATTCTGGATTGGAAAAGTTTTTTCTTGCTCCTTGCTCTTGTCCTTGTTTTATACTCCGAGATCGTATTTAATGTCTATGTTTACTCCGCTTGATTCGCCATGAATTGTCTTTAAGTCTGAAGTTTCGGCCGTTACGTTTCAGCCATTTTACTCACCGGTTTGAACAAGTCTTTGGTCTTGGCGGGGTTGACTGATGACTCTGCAATTAATCTCCTTTTGACCATATATGTCCACTCCGGTGGGCTTTCCGATCGGCATGTAACCTCCTTTGCTTATTTGACCTCATTCGACTTTTTGACTTCAATGGGCCTTTTTACAAAGCTCTTGTTCATTATTCATCAAGGAGGGCACCAACGCCATGTACACATAAATGTTTTTTAAAAAGAGGAGAGGGAGCTTCGCTTTGCCCCCACCATGAATCACATCGGGTCACGAGAAGCCGTACGGAGACACTTAGAAACCGGAACAATACCAAGCTCATCCTAACTCACAATATGTGACTCCATGAGCCTAATCCTCTCATTGAACAACCTCATCCGAAGGGCCAACTTATCCATCTTTCTGTGGGTCTCTATATGAAGACGGATCGTGTCATGATATTTAAATATGAGCTGACAATACACATTACCAAGAGTTACAAAAACGTAAAGGTAATGCTTTGCATAAAATGTACATAGCAAAACTAAACTTCTCACCGAAATCGAGAGCATGTGCGAAATACGATGGATCAAGATCCACCAGAAGGGACAAAGGGGAAAACCACATGCCATATGATATATCATGGTTTTTACCCATTTTTAGCCGTGATATAAGTCCTTTGTATAGAGTCTTTCTACTGTTTTTGTAGTCTTTTAGAATCTTTTCAGATTTTAGGTGACTTTGGGAGAAAAAGAGCCGTTTTCGGTGAAAATGAGTATATGGAGATGCAGAATCATGCAGAGACGTCAGAAGTTTGGCATTCTTTTAAGAACTTCCCACCGATGGATTGAGCTCACATTTGGATACAAGACATATCACTGGATTAGCTTTCCTTTGGAATTGGTTTGAGGCCATTCCAACGGTGAGATCAAACGTTATGCCAGTTTTCGTGAAGACTGTCCAGTCTAGTGAGCAGAAGAGTCGACACGCAAGCAGGGTATCGATCGATACTAGTCAGTGTCGACCGATACCGACTTCAGGAAGAAGGAAATGTGACTTTTTACAAGTTTTAAGTTTGCACCTTGGTCTAGAAGACTTTAATAATTAAAATTAGCCCCAATTCGTGTTTTAGGTTATAAATTAGGTTTTTCAGCCACTTTTGTTGGCTATGCTTTATTTTACTTTGGTTTTTGAGAGAAAACTTTGTGAGGGAGACAAGTCAGAACTCTGTTCATCTGAGAGAAGATTTCGAACCCTCTTGTTAATCTTTTCTTATTGTTTATTTTAATGATCTATTCAGTTATGTTGATTGTTTCATTCTCCATGCCTGAGTAGATCCATCTTAGGTTTAGGGTTTTCTCTTAAGGATTTCTCTGATTGCTGGTAATTGATTAGTTAGGATTCACCATCTGAATTAGTTCTTCACCATAGGTTGTTCTCAAAGCTAATTCTAGGTTGACGAATCGATTAGGCACGACAGTGCAATTGAATAATCTGATATAACCTAGGGTGAGCAAATTAATTATTCGCAAAGAGATTTGGTTTAGTTCATTTATGAACATATCAAACTCGATATTAAGGCTGATTTATTCTTAAGAATTTGCAAAGAGATTTGGGATTCTGAAGTTTAGATTTAGATAATTCTCGCAACGACAGTTGGTTAATTATAGCTTAGTGATTTGAGTTCAAGAACCGCGCTAAATCTGAATCATGACTGATTGGTTATCTGCATTCATTGATTTCCTGAGAAATACCCTGGGCCTATCTTCTTTCCAATCGAATTACAACTTGTTTAATTTACGTAATTGCTTTCAATTCTATTGATCACTTAGCTTAATTTTCATCTATACAATATATTGTGTGATTTCTTGAGTCTCTGTGGATTCGACCCCTAAGTATTACAATCGACAAAGCTTTAGTACTTTTAAGATATTAATTTGAGTTTATCAAATTTTGCGCCGTTGCCGGGGATTCAATTCGCCATTAGATTTTAGTTTGAGAATTTCGACTACGTTCAACCAGTATCGATCGACACCCTAGTGGTATAGGTCGATACCTGTCGTGAATTTTTGTTTTTTTTTTGTTACTTACGTGTATTGCCTTTGTGTTTCAGGTGTATGCCCACTCGCGAAACCCGGAGGAACAAGCGCACTGAGCTACTTCAACTTTCCAACAAGGAGCTAGCAAACTTGGAACCTGCAAACAGGAAAGCAAAGAAGCCAGCATAGATGAACAATCAAGTGGTATTGATTCGTGATGATGCTGGAGCTTTGAGAGACCAAGAGGGTCAATTGTGCAATGAGAGAGGGCAGAGACTTGATGAAGCTGGAAAAATCATTGTACCTGCAGCTGTTTTGAATGTTGGGAATGAAGCAGTTGATCGTGGGAGGACACTTGTTGAGCACAACAGACCTGATCAGTTCTATGCCAATCGAGCTGCGTTTCGCATTCCAACTTTTCAGAGGAAGGACTTTGAGCTGAAACCTGCGTACTACGCTCTTGTGAGTCAACGTCCTTTCCATTGTCTATCTCATGAACACCCCATGGATCATATCTAGAGGTTTGAGGATTTGGTCACTGGTATGATGTACAATGGAGTGCCCGATGAGTTCCTCTTCTGCAAGCTCTTCGCATACTCTCTTAGTGGGGATGCAGCTTATTGGCTGAAGCAGTTGTCTCATGGTTCGCTGACTATATGAGATGAGACGAAGAGTGTGTTCCTGAATAATTTCTATGATGATGCGAGATCCGAAGAGCTCAGGAACAAGATTTCTCAATTTTCTCAAGGTCCGCCAGAGGCACTCAATGCTGCTTGGATTCGTTTCAGGTCATATCAGAGAGATTTTCTGCACCATGGGTTCACTCATGTTCAGTTGTTGGGTACTTTCTACAGAGAGATTGATTGGAGGTATCATATGTCCTTGTATGCTGCGAGTAATGGGAATTTCAACACTAGGTATCTCGACGATGCTTATGTGCTTATTGAGAACTTGACATCTAGCAATAGTACCAAGAATGCAGACTTCGAACGAAGGAAGCAGACTGGGAGCTGCATGGATCGCAGATTGCTGAGGTTCAAGCTAAGTTGGATTCAATGCACAATCTCTTGATGGGAAAGACGATGAAGGCTGTTAATTTTACTGATAAGGTTGAGAACTTCAATAAGGATGAAGTGGAATGTGTTAACTACATTGGTGGAGCTGGGTTTCAAGGTCATAGGTATCAATACCAGCAAAATAACAACCGAAACTTCACCAACAATGCTCAGCAAGGAGGGTACCAATCTCCACCACCCAAAGCTCCTGAAAGCAAGGTTGAATCTATGCTTGAACAGTTTCTTCAGGGACAGCAAAATATGACACTGGATTTCAATGGGAAGATGGATGCCATATATGCAGATCTGAATGGAAAAATTGAGTCTCTCAGTATTCATCAGAAGATGCTGGAAACTCAAATAGCTCAGACTACAACAACTGTCAAGGGAAAGATGGTTCATTCACATAATGAATACGTCAATGCAATCACCTTAAGAAGTGCAGAAAATTTCAAAAACCCTGTAGAAGATGACGATGAGGATTCAGAAAATCCCAGGGTATCGACCGACACCACCGAGTATCGATCGACACCAGTCCAAATACTTTCTCGAGACGTGTCAAAGCCCCAAGTATCGATCGATACCCTTCATGTGTCGATCGATACTCACTCTGAGGTCGACAACACTACTTGTGTCAATCGAAACCCCTCGCAGACTGAGCCAGAGATTGTGAAAAATCGGAGATGACTGAGGAACGTGTCTACAAGCCTAATGTGTCATATCCTAGACCACTTAGTCATCTCCAAGGTCCCATTACTGCAGAGAAGTTGCTCGCTTTTGAGAAGATGGTAAGGAGAATTCCCCATACTATGTCTTTTGAAGAAGCTTTTGAAAATCGCCCTTTAGATTGTTACTTCCGAGATTGCAGAGAAACTGAGGAGGAGATCAAGGCACTCTTCATCAAAGCAAGAAGCACACCACCACCGATGAAGCAGTTGACTAAGAGGGAAGGCCCAGGAAAATTTTCAGTTCCATGCTCTATCTCTGGAGTTGAATTCAAAGAGTCTCTCGTTGATTCAGGGTCGAGCATCAATGTCATGTCAAAGGCACTTGCAGAGAGGTTGAAAATTGGTGATATTAGATCTACTCAGATGACTCTCGCATTCGCGAACTCTTCCACCTCAGTTCCATACGGTACAATCCCTGATTTGATGGTTAAAGTAGGAGACTGTCTGGTTCCTACTGATTTTCAGGTTGTGGAGATGAGTGAAAGATCTAGTACGCCTTTGATTCTTGGAAAACCGTTCATGGCTACAGTTGGTGCAATTATAGATACGCCCAGTAAGAGAATCTCGTTCTCATACATTTACAAGGAAGTCTCCTATAAAGCCATTCCTTATAGAAGAGCTCCCAAACATATCTCTTGCATCATTGTTGGCACAGAATAGACGTTGATGGTTGATATTTTGGACGAGCCTTATGATGAGCCAACTATCATAGAAATTTTAGATGGTCCTTCTATCATCACCAAGAAAGACATCAAAACGGCTAAGGCAAAGAAGAATGTGAAGAACAAAAGAGTCAAGGGTGCTACCTATATGACTTTAATCCCTCAGAAGTGTGATGAAGATTCGATTGAATATAAGGTGAAGTGCAAGGGAACTTCGAGACCATTCTCTAAGGTTAGAGCTATTCTCACTTCAGAGCTGAAAGAGAAAGGAAATGATGTTGTGAAGGGTATGTTGAGCAGAATTCCGAAGCTGGAGATGTCAAGTTGTGGAGCTTGTTTTGGAGCGAGTTCTCATTCTTATCCTGACTGATCATCCGTAAAGTCAATCTCGTGACGTAAAACAAGCGCTTGGTGGGAGGCAACCCACTGGTAAGTCTGTATATAAGTCCTTTTATTTTTGTGATTTTTTCGTTTTTTGTATTTTGTATCTTGAGTGAATCAGATTGAAGCAAACGAGGAGAAACTGAACTTGCATCGACGAAATCACCAGGGTATCGATCGATACCCTATTGGTGTCGGTCGATACCCTGCGGGCATTGATGGAATCGTTTAAGAGAAGTCTCCTGTGTCGACTTAAGCCCGGTATCGATCGATACCAGGCTGTGTGTCGGTCGATACCCATGCTCCATTACGGTAACTTCTTGTTTTCATGATTCTACTCTGTTCTTTTGTTTCTTTCAACATCCTTAGGCTAAATACCACTGGGGACAGTGTTTTTTAAGTCTGGGGGAGGTGTCGGCGGACATTGTGTTTGTTTTCCTTAGAGTCAGTTATTTTTGAGTCAAAATTTGTTTTATTGAGTCAAAACTTTGTTGGAGATGATGATCTTTTTCTTGAACCTATTGTTCTGATTTTGCTTTTGAGTAACCAGTGTTACAGGATCAGTTCTAGATCGATGAATGAAAAATCCAAAGGTTGACAAGACACCCATGTTTCCAGCATAGTTATTCTAAAGCCTGAGCCTAATTTTTGCACTTCATCGATGTGGTTAGTGTTCATAGAGCTTGATTCCTCATTCATATATGACAAAGAAACCCATGTGTTTAAAGTAATGGTATCTCTCTCCCCTGTTATAAGTTAATAAATAAGAGCATAAAAAGATGAAATGATTTTCTTCTGAGTAGAGGGCTAGAAAAATTCCCAGCGATCCCATTATTCTACTTGTGAAGGAATGATCACACAAAGGTTGGAAGCAAGGTTAGGAAAATTTCTCGTGATACCACTATTCGCCTAAGCCTTTGATACATAGAGATGGAAGAACCAGGGAGTCGGTAGAAAACACCATCAATACTCGCGTTTCAGACCTTAATGTGTATATGCAGATTTAAAAAAAAAAAAAGAGAAAGAACATGATGAGAAACAAGTCTGGGGGAGAGAAAACAATACCAAAAAGTGTGTAAATTGGGTGGTTCTTTTGTCATGATATTGTATGGGAAATAATCTAGAAGATTCTTGAACATTGGCTGCAGCAATGAAACTGGCGATGAAGGCTTTATTGGACAATGCTGTGAGATAATGTGTGGAGTCTAGGAAGCTGCGAATGTCTACGGAGAAGTACATGGTGGTTAGATATGGAGCTGGTTAGGCGATATCTGGAAAGCTTAGGAAAAGGGTCATTGCGATGGTTTAGGAACAGGTGAGTCTCCGTGTTTTCAAACCTCTTTCTCTGATTTAGTTTTATGTTTTGCTTGAGGGCAAGCAAAGGCTAAGTCTGGGGGAGTTGATATATCATGGTTTTTATCCCTTTTTAGCCATGATATAAGTCCTTTTTATAGAGTATTTCTAGTTTTTTCGTAGTCTTTTAGAGTCTTTTCAGGGAGAAAATGAGCCGTTTTGGGTGAAAATGAGCATATGGAGATGCATAGTCATGCAGAGACGTCAGAATTTTGGCATTCGTTGGAGAACTTTCCACCGATGGATTGAGCTCAAATTTGGGTACAAGACAGATCACTGGATTAGCTTTCATTTGGAAGTGGTTTGAGGCCATTCCAACGGTGCGATCAAAAGTTATGCCAGTTTTCGTGAATACAGTCCAGTCTGGCGAGCAGAAGAGTCGTCAGGCAAGAAGGGTATCGATCGATACTAGTCAGTGTCGACCGATACCGACTTCAGGAAGAAGGAAACGTGATTTTTTACAAGTTTTAAGTTTGCACATTGGTACAGAAGATTTTAATAATTACAATTAGCTTTAATTCGTGTTTTAGGTTAAAAATTAGGTTTTTCAGCCACTTTTGTTGGCTACGCTTTATTTTACTTTCGTTTTTGAGAGAGAACTTTGTGAGGGAGACAAGTCAGAACTCTGTACATCTGAGAGAAGATTTCGAACCCTCTTGTTACCCTTTTCTTATTGTTTATTTTAATGATCTATTCAATTATGTTGATTGTTTAATTCTCCATGTCTGAGTATATCCATCTTAGGTTTAGGGTTTTCTCATAGGGATTTCTCTGATTACTGGTAATTGATTAGTTAGGATTCACTATCTGAATTAGTTCTTCACCATAGGTTGTTCTCAAAACTAATTCTAGGTTGACGAATCTGGAACTTAGATCTTAGGTTAATCGATTAGGCACGACAGTGCAATTGAATAATCTGATAGAACCTAGGGTGAGCAAATTAATTATTCGCAAAGAGATTTGGTTTAGTTGATTTGTGAACATATCAAACTCGGTATTAAGGCTGATTTGGGATTCTGAAGTTTAGATTTAGATAATTCTCGCAACGACAGTTGGTTAATTATAGCTTGGTGATTTGAGTTCAAGAACCGCACTAAATCTGAATCCTGACTGATTGGTTATTTGCATTCATTGATTTCCTGAGAAATACCCTGGGCCTATCTTACTTTCAATCGAATTACAACTTGTTTAATTTACGTAATTGCTTTCAATTCTATTGATCACTTAGTTTAATTCTCATCTATACAATCTATTGTGTGATTTCTTGAGTCTCTGTGGATTCGACCCCTAAGTATTACAATCGACAAAGCTTTAGTACTTTTAAATTATCAATTTGAGCTTATCACCATAACGGGCGAACTGATCGTCAGACTGGCCTAAACCCCTCCCAACGATCAGCTGTTGGCTCACCGACAGAGGATCAATAGGAACAAAGTTTGAGCCCGTATTACCAGAAGGATCCATTTGTTCAATTAAAAAAAAGAATGGATTCAATCAAACACGAAAATAAGTTTAAATAAGGACAAAAGCATCTCAACAAAATCACCGGCACAGACTAGTCAACCGAATCTACGGGATTTTCCAAAAAACAATAAGGATATAATTTACGAATAAGGCAAACAAATATTCACATTTAAAAAAAAAATCTCCTCGCATGCATAATAATGGAGATCCCGCAGCCAAGTACTTGGACTAAAAACCTAAAAACGAAAGAGGAAGATTCAGAAAAAAAACAATCACATCCAACACTACGGTTAAAGGATAAACGGGAATTCAAACCCTGAATCGGACTCATGAGTTTTATCAAAAAATACCGGGTATCTTGCAAAAAAAGGATCTGCCAATAAAGCATGGAAAATAAATAAAAAAACCTTTTGAGTCGGACTCAAAAACCGAAGCTTTTGTTATAAAAAGAAATATAATTTATCATAAAGATAAATATTAATAAAGACAAAAATATTATACCCGGTAGAAGATCGGGATACTGATAATATAAAGAAGCGAGAGAGAGATTTTGATTTTATTGAAGTTGTGAAGTTGTAACTTATGTTTACAATCGAACGAAAACGTTCGTATATATAGAGTTAAAAAAAATAAGTTACTGTGTATGCATAGTGATGGTGGGCTCCACAAAAATTTACTCACGTTTATTTGTACGTACCATTTTTCTGACTTTTGTAACACTCCCCCTTGGAGACCAGTGTCACGATTTTCTCTTGCGTTATGTATTTGTTGCCTCGTTAAAAACCTTTCCAGGAAAACCCAGTGGGAAAAACCATAGGAAGGTAAAAAGAGTACAACTACACAAGCTCCCCCTCGAATGATTAGGATGTCATCTTATAAGTCTAGTAGATGACGCATTCCAATGTTTTGGACATGTTTTATGAACACAGTGGTGGGTAATGATTTCGTGAAGAGATCCGCTGCATTTTCACATGATTGGATATATCTCACTTCAATTTCTCTATTCTTCTCGAGTTCTTGAGTGTATGAGAAGAACTTCGGAGTGATATGTTTGGTTCTATCACTTTTGATATATCCTTCCTTTGTTTGGGCAACACATGCATCGTTGTCTTCATATAAGATAGTTGGCTCCGTATCTATGCGAATTCCACTGCTTGATAGGATGTGGTGATTAATTGATCTCAGCCACACGCATTATCTACTTGCTTCATGGAGTGCAATGATTTCAGCATGATTTGAAGAAGTGGCCACAAGCGTCTGCTTTTGAGAACGCCAAGATATAGCGGTGCCTCCGATCGTGAACACATACCCTGTTTGTGATCGAGCTTTATGTGGATCCGATAAATATCCTGCATCTGCAAAACCAACCATTTGACTTTTTGAATTTTTAGGATAGAGTAAACCTAAATCAATAGTCCCTTGAAGATAACGAAAAATATGTTTAATCCCATTCCAATGTCTTCGTGTAGGGGACGAACTGAATCTTCCCAAAAGATTAACAGAAAATGATATGTCAGGTCGTGTACAATTGGCAAGGTACATAAGGGCTCCAATTGCACTTAGATATGGTACTTCAGGACCAAGTATCTCTTCATTTTTCTCATGCGGTCGGAATGGGTCATTTTCAACCTTAAGTGTTCTAACGACCATAGGAGTGCTTAGAGAAGTTGCCTTATCCATGTTAAAGCGTTTTAACACTCTTTTGGTATATGTGGATTGATGCACAAATATACCCTTTTGAGAATGCTCAATTTGTAAGCCAAGACAGTACTTTGTCTGTTCGAGATCTTTCATCTCAAATTCTCCTTTTAAATAATCTGATGCTTTTTGTATTTCCCCTTGAGTTCCGATAATGTTTAGATCATCAACATATACCGCGATAATTACAAATCCGGATGTTGTTTTCTTGATGAAAACACATGGGCATATAGGATTATTCACATATCCTTCTTTCGTTAAATGCTCACTGAGACGATTGTACCACATACGTCCAGATTGCTTTAGCCCATATAATGATCTCTGCAACTTTATTTCACATACTTCTTTGGGTTTAGATTTCAATGTTTCTGGTATTTTAAACCCATCGGGAATTCTCACATATATATATATCAGTATCTAATGATCCATATAGATATGCTGTAACGACATCCATGAGATGCATCTCTAGATTCTCGTCAGCCGCTAGACTCATTAAGAATCTAAACGTGATTGCATCCATAACGGGAGAATATGTTTCCTCATAATCAATACCGGGTCTTTGAGAAAAACCTTGAGCTACAAGGCAAGCTTTGTATCTCATAATCTCATTTTTCTCATTTCGTTTTCGAACGAAAACCCATTTGTATCCAACCGGCTTCACATCTTTAGGTGTGAGCATAATAGGCCCGAATACATCTCGTTTATTAAGCGAATCAAGTTCGACTTGTATAGCATCCTTCCATTTCAACTAGTCTTGCCTGTTTTGGCATTCATATACAGATCTTGGTTCTGGATCTTCGATTTCATCGTCTATTTCTTTAGACACTAAGTATGAGAAAACGTCATCAACATCATCCATTTCATTTCGATTCCATATCTTTCCACTGTGGATATAGTTGATGGAAATTTCATGATTTCTTTCAGGTTCATGATGCTCTATATTATCATTAGTCTCATGATTTGATTCTTCCAAAATATTTTCTGCTATTTTGGGAATATCATGCTTTTCAGCTTCCTTACGTTTTTTTAGGATTTTTATCCTTAGAACCAACAGGTCTACCACGCTTTAAGCGTGTTCTTGATTCATGTGTATCATCTGCTCTTTCACTTTCTTGTGGTATTTCAATACGAGCAGGGGCATTTGCAGCAGGTATATGTGATTTAGTTACCGTTTTAGTATCTGGAAATGCATCAGGTAGCTGATTTGCTATACTCTGTAAATGCATGATTCGTCGAACTTCTAGTTCCGACTGTTTAGTAGGAGGATCAAGGTGCAACAAGGTTGGCACACTCCATTTGATATCCTTTTCTACTTGTTTATTTTCTCCCCTAGAACCGGGAATACTTTCTCATCAAAATGACAATCGGCAAAACGCGCCGTAAAGATGTCACCAGTCTGTGGTTCTAGGTATCGTATAATTGATGGAGAATCACAACCAACATATATTCCCAACCTTCTTTGTGGTCCCATCTTTGTATGTTGTGGTGGTGTTATAGGCACGTAAACCGCACAACCAAAATTTCTTAGATGGAAAATATTTGGTTCTCGACCAAATGCTAACTGTAGTGGAGAATACTTATGGTACGCACTTGGTCTTAACCGAATGAGTGCTTCTGCATGCAAAATGGCATGTCCCCATACAGAGGTTGGAAGTTTTGATCTCATGATCAATGGTCTTGCAATGAGTTGCAGACGTTTAATTAATGATTCAGCCATACCATTTTGTGTGTGAACATGTGCCACAGAATGTTCAACTTCGATTCCCATTACCATGCAATAATCATTGAATGCTTGGGATGTGAATTCACCAGCGTTGTCTAGTCTAACTCTTTTAATGGGATAATCAGAAAACTGTGCTCGCAGTTTGATTATCTGAGTTAGAAATCTTGCAAATGCAATATTTCGAGATGATAATAGACAAACATGTGACCATATGCTGGATGCGTCAATTAACACCATAAAATAGTGGAATGGTCCACATGGTGGATGTATTGGTCCACAAATATCCCCTTGAATTCGTTCAAGGAATTTTGGTGATTCATTATTGATTTTGGTTGGCGATGACCTTTTGATCAGTTTTCCTAGAGAACATGCAGTACATGTCATTTTACTTCTCTGATAAATCTCCTGGATTTTCATCAAATGACCATGTGAGCTCTCTACGATCTTTCGCATCATCGATGTGCCTGGGTGACCGAGGCGATCATGCCATAATATTAAATCCTCTGGATTTCTTTTGATCACAAGATGCGATTTTATTGAATATATATAAGTATGATGCAAACCAGAAGGTAGTTCTGAGAACTTTTCCAATATAACCCCTTTTCCCAATTTATCAGAATTTATGTATATATACTTCTTTCCATCCTCAGTTGCAGACTGAGTTTCATATCCTTGAAGGTATATGTCTTTGAAACTCAACAAATTCTTTTTAGAATTTGAAGAATACAAGGCGTTATTTATGGAAAATTTTGTTCCATTAGGCAACATAAAGTTGGCTTTGCCTGTTCCCTCAATCAAGTCTGTAGGACCCGATATTGTGTCAACAATCATTTTTGTTGGTTTTAATACAGAGAAAAATCTCTTGTTTCTCAGAATAGTGTGTGTTGTTCCACTATCTGGTATACAAATTTCTCGAATAATTTCCTTGGATATTGTTCCATTCGTATTGTGATTCATTTCTATAATCAACATAAACATCAATAAAGAAAACAAAAAAAAATCATTCATAGAAAAACACACAATAATTATATATTAGATTGTTTTTAAAAACATCATTTATTTATTTTAAAACTGAAATGTAATAATTATACATGGCATTACTCGAGACTATTCAGTAGTCTCACTACAAGCATTTCAGTTATCCGCAAGAGCGGTCTCGTCGAAATCATTCGCAAAGTCGGGGGAGTCGAGGTACGATGTACTCTCAAAGTGTTCCATGAGGTTCACTTCCTTCCCTTTTCCTTTAGTGGACTCTTGGTATAACTTACAAAGATGTGGAGGGGATCGACATACATGGGCCCAATGCCCTTTTGACCCACATCGTTAACAGTTATTCTCACGCTTATTGGTGGAATTCTCTTGGATTTCTTTCCCTTTATTAGTATATTCAGGTCGAACCCATTTGTACGATCCCCTCCCTTTTGGGTTGTAAGCTCTTCCACGTCCGCGATTAAATAGACGACCACGACCCCGATAGGTTTGATTTTTTCTCTCCGGATTCCTCACATTTGTGGCATTCACTTCAGGGAGTGCTCTAGTTCCAGTAGGTCGAGAGTTGTGGTTTTTTATGAGAAGTTCACAATTCTTTTCCGCTAATATGAGAGTCACAATTAGCTCAGAGAACCTTTTGTATCCGCGACTTCTATAAAGTTCTTGCAGGATACCGTGTTCTTTATGAAAAGTGAGGTAAGTCTTCTCGAGCATCTCTGCTTCGGAGACAGGCTTACCACAAAATTTTAATTGTGAGTATTCTCAAAATAGAGGAATTATATTTATCCACCTTCTCAAAATCCTGAAATCTCAGGTTTTTCCACTCCTCTAAGGCATGAGGGAGAGTTATTTCCATCTGGTTGTCAAACCTTTCCTTCAGAGCTTGCCACAGCTCTGCTGGGTCTTTTATTCCCGCATAATCATGCGTCACATTCTCATCTAGATGTTTTCTTAAGAAAATTATCGATTTTGCCTTATCTCCGGCAGGAGAGTTGTTTCCTTCTTTTATTGTGTCAGATAATTTTTTCGACTCTAGATGGAGTTCCACATCGGTGGTCCATGCTATGTAGTTCGCTCCATTAATTTTGAGAGCTGGGATCTTAAGATTTTCAACGCTTACCATTTGTGATTTCTAAAAATAAAATCATAAAAATATTATTAGTAATTTTATTAGAAACCGTTTACATGAATAACTAGAGCAATTACAAGAAAAATAATGCATAGAAAATTAGCATAACAGTTGATGCAAACTCTTCGGGACTAAATTCTCCAACGAAGAGACCATAAATAGAAGCAAAAATTACAATTGAACATAAAAACAACAAGAAGCGAATCATTTATCTTATGGAATGAAAAACCGAAAAATATTTGAGAGGGAGTAGAATTTTTAAGTGAAGAAAAATGAGTGAAAGATGATTATATTTATAGATTGAAAATACTGTTCATAGCCGTTTGAAAAAGTAAAAAAATTTGAAATTTTTTCTTTGTGACCGTTGGGATTAAAGAAAATCAATCTGGAAATTTAAATAATCAATCAGTTAAATTTACCAAATTTCAGATACAATGTTTATATACAGGCGGCCGAGCCTCCTTATATAATAACCATAACAAACAAATAATTAAGGACAAAATTGTGGTGACAGAAACATCCACATTTAAACAGTAAATAAATTTTGTGGCGTCTGAGACGTCCACTATAATATTAACAATAAATAATTTAGGTGGCGTATGAGACGTCCACTATAATATTAACAGTAAATAATAATGGTGGCGTCTGAGACGTCCACTATAATATTAACAGTAAAAAATAATGGTGCATTTAGCAACCATGATATAATAATAACGAGGCGACAAACCGCTCTCTATAATATTTAGTAAATAGTGGTGCATTAAACAACCACTGTAAAATAATAAATTATTATAGAGGCGAAATACCGCCTGCTATGGTAGGGTATATATTATGAATATATATTTAGCTATAATGAAGAGTGATCATGCTGATAACGTGTTATAAAAAGAAATATAATTTATCATAAAGGTAAATATTAATAAAGACAAAAATATTATACCCGGTAGAAGATCGGGATACTGATAATATAAAGAAGCGAGAGAGAGAGATTTTGATTTTATTGAAGTTGTGAAGTTGTAACTTATGTTTATAATCGAACGAAAACGTTCGTATATATAGAGTTAAAAAAATAAGTTATTGTGTATGCATAGTGATGGTGGGCTCCACAAAAATTTACTCACGTTTATTTGTACGTACCATTTTTATGACTTTTGTAACAGCTTTCACTTTGTTTGCTCAAATATAAGTTGTAGGGATTATAACATCACTGAGAAGGTGGATTGTTTAAATCCAGAATATCCAAATCATTTTGGATTAATTTAGTTTCCTTCCGGAGGCCTCTCTCATAATCTGATTCATCAATCCCTCTTCCTAAGAAATCTGAGATCTCAAATCCATTATAATTAAGTGCTAAAATCGAAATCTAAGCATTCTAGAAGTTCAATGTAGAGTTCTCTAACAATTATTAGCCATCATAGACATATATCTATTTAAATTAAAAAAATCTTAGGGTTTGGCTCATATGAAAAAGTAGAAGTTTAGGATAATACCTTGTTCTTGCTCAAAATCTCCAAGTTTCTTGGAAGAGAAAAAGAAATATAACTTTTAATCTAGAAATACTCTTTTTGTCTTTGAAAAGTTGTTTTATGCAAAAAGAAGTATTCTGTTTTTCAAAAACAATTTGGAACTTATCTTACCGGGACACGAAAATTAAACCGGGATGGTTCAATTTCATGTTGGGAACATGTACGGGATTGCACAGTTCAGAGTCGGAATGGTTCAGGAAACATCGGGACATTTTTCGGGTCAGAATGGGTCTGGAATGGCTTGGCTGTGGGTCAAGCCTACGCGACCGTAGCCAAACCCTTCTTCGCCGCGGCTCGGCTTCTTCCAGCCGCGGCTGTATGCTTCTTCACCGCGGGACCGGCCAACGAAGGGGCGGTCGATGCTCCATTCGCCGTGAATGCAGCTCCTCATGCCAAGACCGAATGGCTCTTCTTCTCGGGTCATTTTTGCCTTTGTTCCTTTGGCGTTTCGCGATTCGTTTCGACCGACTTCTTCATTTTTTGTGTTTTCTGATTTTTAATGTTTTGTGTTTTTATATAAAGTCTGAAATATTAAAAAGAAAACGTTAATGGAAAAAGAACGATAATATAAAAAGGCAAAACTTACCAAATGGGTTGCCTCCCATCAAGCGCTTTTGGTTAAAGTCGTTAGCTCGACTTTTGGTGGGATATAGGCGTGAGCAGAAGATGTCCCGAGAACAAACGTTCCTTGGGTTTCATTGAATTTGAAATGTGATTCGCCTAGGCTTTGTATCCCTTTCTTCTTTCCGCGTTTTCTTGAAACCTTCGCGTTTTGGAGAATTTATTTCGTCTTCTCAATCATTCATTCAACTACAAGAAAACACAGTTTTTGCGCTCCCAAAAGAGTCCCAAAATGGTCGCAAATGACTCATTTGCGATTTAGCGACTAATTTGTGACTCTTACTATCAGTCGTAATTTAGGGACTGATTTGCGACTACTAGTAAAAAACAAAAGAAAAAAAAATTAAAATTCCATAAATCCGATTTAATATCCGAAAATTACCAAAAATACCGAAACATAAAATTCAATATGTTTCTATTACACAAAGAAAATCAAAAACATGAAACAAAGTATCCAAAATGTATAATCTCAAACATGAAACAAAGTTTTAAGATGGAGAGGTGGATGGTAAGGTTGCTGGTGCGGTGCCTGGTGCGTTGGCTGTTGCGGTGAGTGTTGTGGCTGTTGCGGTGGCTTCTGCGTTGGTGGCTGCGGTTTCCGGTGCTAAGCATAACCAAATAGGAGAGGATACGGAATCCAGTATCTATATACATATATGAAGTTACTGTAACTTACAGTGGAAAATATGTTTTGCCAAAGTTTCATTAGGCATAAACTCTGCCACAAGTAGTCTCTCTTCACCTTCAAAGCAACATGCAAGTTTCATTAGGCAAGCTATATCAACACAATCTTATAAAAACAAGTTTTTAACAGTATCGATCATATGATTTACCTGCACCAACACTTTTGCTCCATAGTTCTGTTTAACAACACACATAGGAGATAGAAAGGCTTAAGAACATCAAAAAATAAAATAGACTTAAATCAATCTCTTGCTTTAAACTTACTCATGCTTTTGAAGATAATGCCGAAAATGACGGAGTAATGGAACTAGCTTATCTGTTCCTAGATGAAGCTTTTCATTGACCAGAATATTATCAGGAGCCCCAAAACGAACCAAAGTTTTCAAGAACTGTGCTTGTATAACAAGTGGGAGTCTCAGAATACTAACCACTAAAACAGTGGCACTGTTCTTTCCAATCCGAGTAACAAGCTTTCCATCACTCCAAGTACCTGCACACCACCCTGCGATGCATAAGTGCTAAAATATGACTATGGCAATAACAAACAAGACGATAAAACTATCCAAAAGATCTAAGTACTTAGGATAAGTTAGTTTAAAAGAAGGATTTTAAACCTCGCCAAAGTATAAATTACTCTCCACATCCAAAATCTTAGGAACTACCAAAGCGCCTATATCACGTCCCCTTTCTTCAGCTGCTTGGCCTCTGCCAGAACAAGAGATTAGAGCGGGCACCAGTACCAAGAAGTTTCAATTATATAGTAAGCTACAATCAAAGAAAAGAGGATATAGGTATTAGTCACATGGCAAGATCGAAAGATAATTCCGACAAACATGCATCGAACCTTGCAAACAACTAGAGAAAATAAACCAAAACCGTTCCTTCTCAGCGATGGTGAAGTACAATCACTATTAATTATTAATGAATTTGGAGAAATTAGAATGAGAATCGGAAAGTAGAAAAGATACAATTAGCCAAATTGGTTACTGTGATCTAACAGTAGTTAAAAACTAAAAGATCCAACTTTCTATAATTTCTCACAGCTATATCAATATATCACGAAATTGGGGCAAATCATTCGATTCAACTCTCCTTTCCTCGTCCGGATTAATCCAAGAACAACAACATAAGAATTTCAATCATCAAAACAAAACCTAAAAAGTGTCAATGGCTACTCACCTAAGCATGTAACATCAGGATTGGATCTTCCAGACTCTGAAACGCAGCAAAGTACAAATAACTTCGAGACCTCACAGCCCATTTCCCAAAAGTTTCAATCAAACCATAAATCATAAACCACACTCTCTTCTCAATCGAACTTTTACAGATCATACCTCAACGAGATGTGCTTCTCAATCGAACATTCATCTCCAATTCTAATACAAGAAAAATTTGTGAATAATGAAAAGGGAATTACCGAAGTGAGAGTAAGAATCGAAGTAGTAATCGGCGCTGGTGGTATCATCAGCCGCATCGGTGCTCTCGGCGTCGTCGCAAATGGATTCATCTTGGGCAGCTTCCTCGCCGGCAACACCGGAGCCTTGTGAAACTTCGTCTTCATCAGCATCTTCAAACCGTATGCTTATCCTTGTAAGATGTGAGAAGCAGCGAGAGAGAGAAGCAGCGAGAGAGGGAGTCGGCGATAGAGAGGGAGTCGGCGAGAGAAAGGGAGTCGAGTGAGAGAAATAGAAGGGAGAAGATAAACACAAGGGAAATAAGTTTAATTAGTAATTATCGAAGAAGTACCTAAGTAGTCGCAAAACGGTCGCAAATTTGGGACTGTTTTGTGACGATTCTTAAGGCAGGATAAATTTCTGCATAACATTTTATCAAAAAAATTCATGAAATTTGAAATGGTCGCAAAACAGTCTCAAAATGGTCGCAAAAGTGCGAGTGTTTTGTGACGATATTTTATAAATCACAAACCTATACCCTAAACCCTAAACATTCAATAATTCTTATTCTACTTATGACTTTACAATCATTCTTATTCGAATTCTAACACTAAAACTCTCTATTTAAACAGTAAACTAAGATATGGTAAGTAAATTTTGAAAAATTTCAATCTTTCAAAATAATTCCATATAAAAAACATATACACTTACTACATTTTTAAGAATATACAAGCATAAGTTTAAAAATATTAGAATTTAAAAGTTTTTCTCTGTTATCATGATTCAATGTATATAGTAGTTTAAATCTATGTAAAAACGTACAAATTAACATATTTACAGTTCAATATTGATGATTTTTAATAAAAAAACGAGTGGAGTTGCTAAACGGTCGTAAATTTGGGATCTTTTTGTGACTACTATTAAAAAAAATGGAGTAGAGTTGCTAAACGGTCGCAAATTTGAGACCATTTTGTGACTACTTATACATGCATGTTATGAGTAGAAACAAACATAAGTTTAGAATATTGAAAATTACAAGTTTTTTCCTCTAATATCATGATTCAATCTATATAATAGTTCAAATCTATATAATTATATATTGATGAATTTCTTTAAAAAAATCGAATGGAGTTGTAAAACCAAAGCAAATCAGTCACAAATTTGGGACTACTTTTGCGACTACAAAGTAAAATTACAAATCAGTCAAAAATATGCGACTCTTTTGTGACTACTATGTTTCGTTGTTAATTTTTTTAAAAAAAATCGACTGGAGTGGCAAAACCGAAGCAAATCAGTCACAAATTTGGGACTACTTTTGCCACTACAAAGTCATACTACAAATCAGTCACAAATTTGTGACTCTTTTGTGACTCCTCTGTTTCGTCGTTAATTTGCAACTGTTTTGCCACTGCATTGCGAGTAGTCGCAAAATAGTCGCAAATTAGTCACACTTTCGTCCCACTTTTTTGCGACAAAAAAAAGAGTCACAAAGTTGGTCGCAAAAACTGTGTTTTCTTGTAGTGTTCCACTCGTTCTTCTTTGGCGTCTCTTATGTCGGGTGGAATGGTGATCCTAATTTTTGCAAATGGTTTAAAGACAAAAGGTTGAGTTACCTTGGGAGTTCTTGGCTTAGTCGACTCATGTCTCTCTCTTTCTCTAGGGAGAATCGACTACTTCTTCTTGTGATGGTCCCTCGGGATTGGAATTCTGTCCGGGACAGTAGGATAGAACTTTCTTCGATCCACATTTAAGAAGAAAACATGACGGTTGGCGTGATTAAGTATGGCGCTAACGGTAGCTAAGAAAGGTCGACCAAAGATCAATGGTCATTTTTGTCTCGATCCATCTCATGCACTTGAAAATCAGCAGGAACAATCGTGTTCTCAATGAGTAGTTGGAGGTCTTAAATTACTCCTTCGGGATTCTTTTGGGATGAGTCTCCAAAGATTACACTTTCGGTAGATGGTGTGAGTTTCTTTATACCGAGCTTCTCGGCAAATGTCTTTGACATAATGTTGACGTTGGCTTCCGAATCGCATAGACAATCTACAAAATTTATTCCGGAAATAGAGTAAGAGAAAGAAAAACGTCTCGGATCATCGGTTTTTCTTAGCCTTTGAAATGGTGTTTGTTTTGGTACCTCAAATAGTGGTTCTCATACCATGTTGGATTCGGTATTGGCTCTTCCATAGAGTGGGATGAATTCTGAAGCTTCTCCATGTTTCATCTTATTGTTGACTTCCTTTTTGGGTACGGTGGAGATCCCGTTGCAATATCTCTTTAGGTTATCTTCCACTCTTCCGGGTAAAGCTCTGTTCGGTCTCTTAGATGAGTTAGTGGTTTGAGAGACTTTCATATCCAACTTCTTGACATGGGTCAAAAGAGATTCAAATTTCCCATTCAAGTCATTGTACATACAATCTACTTTGACGTTGAATTCTTTAGCCGTCTTCTCGTTGCTTTGTGCGACTAGTTGAATCGATTGCTCAAACTTCGCTATTTGGACAGCAAGTTGATTGTTAGACATACCTTGTTGTGTCGTGTTTGAGTTGTTGTAGGGAGCGGCTTGAGCTTTGAAAGGTGGTCGTGGTTGGAAGTTCACATTTCCTTCATAGTTCCCGTTTTGGAACCAGTTTTGAAAAGGCTTTGGTTGTTGAGAATAGAGCTGGTCTTGGGAGTTCTCCACGTTCGAATTTTGATACTAGATGGTTTTGAAGTTGGCATTGCGGAAGTTGTTGTTGAATCCGTTGTTGAAGCGGCTTTGATAAAAAAATTGTGCTCCCACATAGCTAACTTCTTCTTCTTGAGAATACGAACCGTTGTTGTCAGGTTCGTAGTAAACATCATCCTCGCCTCCATTAGTAGCTTCACAAGCATGCACTTGCAATTTTGGTTTTTAAGAAGTTGATTCATCATGTTCTTTAGCTCGGCTATCTCCTTGGATTCCTATGCATTCGATCGGGTCGATCTATCATAGTCGGGATAATTTTTGCTATTAGCCTTAGAAAGATTCTCGATGAGAGCTCTTCCTTGGTTTATGGTCTTTGTCGAAAAGTCTCCATTGCTGGCCGTGTCGAGAGAAAGTTTATATTTCAGTAATATGCCTCGGTAGAAAATTCGGACCACAAAAACCGTGATGAGGACAATCTCTCTCGTAGTCCTTGAAACGTTCCCACGCTTCATGGAAAGACTCCACCGATTGTTGATGAAAACTTTGAATTTTGTTTCTCAACGAGTTGGATCTCGACTTGGTGTAGACATAGTTTAGGAAGACAGCTTTGCACTCTTCCCGATTAGTGATAGATCCTGCGGGAAAAGATTTCAACCAACGGTGACCTTTATCGGCTAAAGAAAAGGAAAAAGCTTACACTTCACATAGTCGGCGGGAACATGGTTTGTTCTCATCGTGTTACAAATCTCTTCGAACAACTCGATATGCTCCATCGGGTGCTCGGTAGTAACTCCATGAAATTGGTTTTCCTTTATCAAAGCAATGATTTGAGGTTTGATCTCAAAATCGTTCATATGAAGTAAAAGAAGTTGAATTACGGCTCAGTTTTGGAAGTGTTGATAAGGTGCATCAAAATCAGCAATGATGTGTTACGCGCTTGTCTCCACGAAGGATTAGCGGGTAAGACAGGACGGTTGGCGTTCTCACCATTAGGAGGAATCAGTGCATTAGCTTGAGCAACGTCCCTCGGTTCATCACGATCGACGGGAAGTTATCGCCTCGGATTTTCAGCATCTTGTTTGGTTTTGGTTTTCTACGGGATCGAGTTGTGACTGGTCATTAGCACCATGGACAGCCTCTCGGTCATCTTCATGATCCGAAACAGCATGATAACTCTCGTGATCGAGTTGATCATGATTTAGGTTATCTTCAGAACCGGATGATTGTTTTCGACCATCCTTAGCCTTCTTTTAAGCCTTATGAGTTCTCTCTCGTGTTTGTCGATATCATCTACTTGCGGTACAGTTTCTCTAAGAGTACTCCTAGTGTTCATGCACCTTAGAACAAAAGACAAAGATAAAATAGAATGTCAAAAGAGCAACAAAGAGCTTGAAAATCATAAGTGTCTAGAGAAGAAATTAGAATGCGAAATTTAACAAGCAAATCAATCCCCGGTGGCAACGGCGCCAGAAACTTGATGCACTGGGATCGCTCCCGGCACGTGGTTTTACCCTTTATCTAGGCTGAAAGTGCACAACAAATGCAGTAGTATTTAGGGAATGAATCCACGGGTGATGTTGTCGATTTCTATTGATTTCTAAGTTCTTTCTAGACGTAAACTATTTTTTGGGGGTTTTGGATGTCACGATTGTAGCTAGAAAAATAAACTAAATTAAGCGATGAAATAAAACAGAAAGTAAGCAAGAAAATGATTAAAACGAGGTTGTAAAACAATGAAACAAAACGTTGGGCAACGGATAATCTGGTTCATGGCCGATTTTTACTAAGACTTTGCTAGGATTTCTAAAGCGACCTTTTGTCGTCTTTGGATTCTTGAACTTGTAACAGTGACATTATGTGTAGTCTACACACCTACAACTTTAGTACTCGACCGATAGCTTTCGTCTCCGCCCGCGCAAAAAGTTTGTGATTATACTCAAAAGTCGTTAACGCACACAACCCCTCCACAAGTATACTTTCAAAATCTTGTGATGGTTTTACTCGTCTACCCTAGGTCAAGCATATGGATCCAGTACTTGCGTAGTTCTGAAAATACCTAAGTTCAATTGCAAGGTGATCAATCAAGCAAACATGCATTAAGAAAGAGGATAAAACGAAGAACCATAATCGGTATCCTAGTCTAAAAACCTAATGAGAAATTGAACCATGACAGCTCTTTTGAAACCCTATACCCAAAAAGAGAACTACTCAGCCATAGCTGAGCTAAACATAATCAATATATTAAAAAGAAAACAGTAAGAAAAGGGATGAAGAAAAGCTTATCTATCGAAGAACTCGAGAGTCGAGAATCTTTACTTCAAACCGAAGAACAAGAGTAACAAAGTTGCAAGGGATCCGCCTCTGCCTTTAGCGTGATAAAACTATGTGTGTCTCTTTCTAAAATACCTAAAACAAGTATTTATAAACTTCTCGTCGTTTAGGATTTGGTGTGAAAATTAAGACGGTTTTGGCATCGGGTGAAGAAACGAGTTGTTTTTGGTCGCAGCAGAGAGTGGCCGCGGGTCGGGCTCCTCCAGGCGCGGCGAACTGCTACTTGGTCGCGGCTCGAGCTCCTCCAGGCACGGCGAACTGATGTTTGGAAACGGGTCGGGATTCTCCAGCCGCAGTGGATTTCTCTTTGAGGCAGTTGCATATGCCTTCAGTGCTTCGCGTGTAATTAAAGATCCAACCATTGGATTGTCTCCAATCCAATTGCATTTGAAAGCTAGTTTTATCTAATTTGTTGTGTCCAATTTTGGTGTTGATCAGATTGTGAGAATGTCTTCTTTGACTGCAAGATTTCTGACGGTCCGAGTTTATCCAAAAACGTACTTTTGTTCCGAAATGCACTCTTTTATCACAAGTTACCTGAAATGCCTTTCAAAACATTAAAACATGGAAATCACTTGAAAACCATTGAAAACGGAGTTAAAACACCTGCACAATATATTAAAATGGTCCATCAAAATGGTCAAAAACCGGTGTTATCAGCCAGCTTGTCGCAGCGAGGTACCAAGGTATGATTTAATCTTTACGGAAATCTCTAAGTGACTGTTCAAACGCCATTCATCCATTTTCTTTTGCAATTTGTGGCCTCATAAACGAGATGGTAGCCGTCTATGAATCGGATGCTCGTAAAGACAAGCGCCGATTCGACGAGGCAAGAAAAGATGTTGCGATGATGAAAAACAAACTTGGCGAGGTAGAGAAGAAGTTGATTGTTGCTTCAACCAAGATCGCAACCCTTGAAGACGAGAAGAAGGTTCTGACGGAGGAGAAGAAGGTTCTGAAAGAGGAATTAGCTCGGTCGATAAATATGGCTCTTCCGTTAGAGGAGTCCCGGACAAGAAATGTTGTTGAGGTGGCTTCCTTGAAGAGACAGCTTTAGGTGAAGGAGGCTCTACACGAGGCTAATATTAAGAAGGCTCAGAGAGAAGCAAGGAGGGAACTAGCTCAGAAGTTCCAAGGTCGTCTTGTCAAAGTGGAGCAAAGCATTGAAAAATGCCAAGGATAAAGAGCTCGAGTTGGCGAAAGTTTATTGGAACCTGCAATTCATTGATCTTCTTCGTAAAGAGGATGCTCTGACTCTGGATGACGAGGTGTCAAAGCTGAATGAATGGAGGGCTGAGCTAGTAGGTGCAAATGAATAGTTTGATAGAATCGCTACCGGTTTGAGAGACGAGCTGAAACTTTCCCTTGTTTCGACATATTCTGTGAGCTCTCTTCTCGATAACGAGCCAGTGGAATCTACTGCGGTCAATCTCTGCATAGTTAACCCCTATGGATCTTATGTCAACACTTCCGGCGTCACCAACCTTTCTGTCGAGGAGAACGTTGAAACGGATCGTCCAAAGTAGTTTACGCCTTTATATTTTGTCTTTGTTGTAAGGTCTTTACCATATGTTTTTCTTTAGACTTTAACTCAGTTTTTGCTTTGTTATGAACATATGCATGGATGACGTTATCCATATTAACTTCTTGAATCTGACTTCTGAATTGTCTCTTTAAATCTTTGCCGAGCAATTTAAGTATCTCAAAACCAGAGCAGTTGTTGGGTTTATGATAGTCTGTATTCCAAACTTAGGGTTTGTGATATGGTTTTGGCGTACGAGCCCGTATTAGTTTAAATAGAACATGATGAAACATGTTTAAA
This sequence comes from Eutrema japonicum, assembly GCA_030161315.1. Classification (NCBI taxonomy): domain Eukaryota; kingdom Viridiplantae; phylum Streptophyta; class Magnoliopsida; order Brassicales; family Brassicaceae; genus Eutrema; species Eutrema japonicum. Next base: position 31,147,277 of record BSQW01000013.1, read on the forward strand.
TATCTCATATTAAGTGATGTGTTTAGTATCATATGTCGAGATGTCGAAGACCAGTGTGCATAGAAGCGAATGACTACTGGGGTTTGGATTTTACTTTGGTTTTAGGAATTGCGATGTATACTCGACTTACATGCCCATTTTGATAGTAAAACTTTGAGTGGTTAGGTCGAGGTATATATTTTCAATTCTCTGGTCTAGATATACCCGCCTTTAATTTATATAGCGCGTTGTAATCCATGGAGGATGTAATAGAACCCTAATCCGTATAGGATATAGTGGTTGAAAATCCGTAAAGGATGTAATAGTTTGTTGTTGTGGCCAGCAATAGACGAGATTGATGAGTGTAAAAAATAGATTTGTATTGATAGAAACTTAGAATCTGCGAAAATCGTGTTTACAAAGATGGGAATTTATGTGTATATGCACCCACTCCCCCCCCCCCCCCCCCCCCCCCCCCCCTTTTGAGAGGGGGATAGCTGAACCTTTCAGAAGATTGGTTGCCTACGTACCCTTTGCATGAATTAACCCGTCCCATAGTTAATAGATAGTATAGATTAGTGATTGTTTGGGTTCGAAGCGGCGCTTCCGTTTGCTGACTTTTCCAATTCGTACTTCTGAGATGAGACCCTCAATTCTTCCTCGCGGACTATGAAGTCTGAGACTCGATGCAGATCATTTTGGATCGTCTGGGGGTGTGTTCAATGCAACCTCCCTTCGGAACTCCGATTTGAACCATATTTAGTTCTTCAACGCGTTGAGGGAAACTTTTTCACTTTCGCCTTCAACTTTTGATACCACCGTTTTGAATCGTCCCATGAAACTTCACGAAGTCTCTGTTGGTCCTTGAGATAGAGTCCATAGATCGGCATCGGAGGTCCCTCGGTCCATAAATATAGAATAATGCTTCAGGAAAGCGGCGAACAGTTGTTGATGGAGTTTCGGTCGAGTCGCATGATAGTAGGACTTTTTCAAGTTTTAAGTCAATTACTCAAATTCCACTCATGTCATTGTGGTATTTAAGATATTGAACCAATGAGGTATGAGGATAACACACTAGGAATCCAAGAAACTATATAAGCTAAGCAAATCAAGTGGTTTTAATCTAGCAACCTAATAATTCAAATTTAAACAAAATAAGTAAGTAACAAGACTAAACAAGCACTAAACGAGATTAACAAATTGATAAAGGCAAGCTCTTGGATGAGGATATGGATTTTGAAGAATTCTATGATTAACCTATGATGTCTAAACACACAATCAAACATGTTTTCCTTAGCCTAGAACACTTAAACGAAGACTAATCCACTCTCATGGTCTTAATCACTTTGCTAATCAACTAATCAAGAACAAACTCTCATTTGTGAAAAGTTGATTACCAAGCATTAATTACATGTTCATAAAGCCATAATACTCCTTAAACATCTACTCTCATAAGTTAAGCAAGTAAAACCTCTTATTTAGTTCTTGGGGAATTTCATCGAACACCTTGTGTGCATGAAATTCCTTATGATCTAGATTAGCTTTCTGAAGCCTAATCTAGCATTATGAACACTAAATAAGAGAGGAAACATGTAATCTAATCACTACACATCATAGCTCAAACAAGAAAACCCCTAATCAACCTCATCAATGAGCTCTAAAAGGACCTACTCACTAATCATGGTGAAACCCTCAAATCCCATAAGAAAGATGATTGAATCCATGATTAGAAATTAGGGAGATTAAAATAAAAGAATGATTAGATAGATTAAGAAGATTTAAACCTTAGATTGAATAAAAATAAGAGATAATTACTCAAATAGCACAAAAACGTTGTGATATGACTAGAGTAATACATAACTTTTAGATATTAATTAAATGATATAAACTCTAAAGAAAATGTACATTAAGGGCAGTTTAAAACTGTAATTAACGATAAGGCCATTTATATATTTTTTAAGTGAGATATATAGAAGAAAAAACAACATTAATCTCCCATTTCTCACTGTTTCTCTTGTCGTTTTTTCTTCAAAATAAAACACTAGCCGCATTTCTCACTCGCCGAACCACCTCCGCTCTGGCTCCGGCTCCGGCGAAGACGTAGTTTTGTTCCCGGATTCCCTCCTCGTCTCAGATTCTGACGTCGTTGATACCAGTAAGTCTTCCTTTCTCCTTCTTTATCTTCGTCTCCTTCTACTCTTCGTCTCCTTCCTCCTCTACTGCCGTGTCGACCCACGGTAAGTCTTCTTTTCTCCTATTTGTCTCCTTCTTTCTCTTCTTCTCATCTTCTTATTCTCCCTCTTCATCTTCTTCAGATCTAACCTTTTTGTGTTGGTAACCTCATCTAATAAGAATACCCGAATCCAGTTTCGTCAAATATTTGTGTTGGTTCATCGTTATTATAGATCTAGGTTATGTCGTATTTATCTGAATTGTTCCTCAGATCCAATTTTTTTATCTGTGTTCTTAATTTCGTTGACGCTTTTGAGTTTGTATGATATTACTATCTCAATTTGATTCTTCATAGGTTGTCTATGGCTTTGTGGTATCTTTGGTTCAATCACCTATAAGTGGTCAAAACCTGCCATGAAAACCAGTGCCATAATCATCCACGCTACATTGATGGCTAATTTATGTATATTTGATGGCTGATTTATGTAAACTTGATGGCCGATTTATGGATACTTGATGGCTGATTTATGTACACTTGATGGCTGATTTATACATACTTGACTTATTTATATTTGATGGCTGATTTATGTAAACTTGATGGCTGATTTATGTTTATATGATGGCTTATTTATGTAAACGTGATGACTGGTTTATGTTTATATGATGGCTGATTTATGTCTTTATATCTTTAAACGATAATACCATTTAGGAGTTACTGTTTTAAGTGAGATTTATTGTTAATTAAAAAATTTAACGATTTAGTTTCTTCTCGTTACTATCAATTGTAATGATTCAAATTCTTAATAAGAGAAATAAATTTCCCGAAGCGAAAAAAGAAACGAAAAAACCTATATGGGCGATTCCCGAAGCGAAACCTTAACCGCCGAGAAACCTTAACCAAACTAGTGATGGCCGATTTATCTATTTTGTTCAAACTAGTGATGGCCGATTTATCTATTTTGTCCAAACTAGTGATGGCCGATTTATCTATTTTGTCTAAACTAGTGTGCTCACTTCTCAAACAAAAGCTAACATGGGACGAATGTTTTATCGTTGCGCCATGGGATCTGGGCCAATTCACGTGTTTAAGTGGGTGGACGAAGCTCACGATGAAGAATTAGAGATTATTTCCGACAAGCATGCGTCTATGACCCAGGAGATTAGTGAACTTAAGGAGGACTTTACGGATCTGAAGACTGACATTAAGGAGATAGTGCAAATGCTGCAATCTATGAGTTCTAAGTAGGAACTTGTAACTTTCTAAACTCGCTGTCATGGTTTTAATATGACGGATTTGGCTGATTTAGTAAACATTGCAAACACCTATATGGCTGAATTAATAGCCAGACCAAGCAACGTAATGGCCGATTTACGAGAGGAAAGTAGGGATTCACGTTGTGTCTCGAGATTACAAAAAATGTAGGTGGGAAACTTCAATTTCGTCGATATCCACACGTGAAAACTATTGAATTAAATTTCGTCGATATTCACGCCCATTTTGAATTCTAATTCAAATCGTTTGAAAATTCAATATTTTTTTTTGACGTCCGTTTGAAAATTCAATTTTTCAACTTTTTGGTATCCAACTAATTCAAACAACTTCATGGGCGAATTGTAAGCTATTAGGGTTAGGATTTAGGGGATTAAGACTGTAAGGATTATGTTGTTACTATATTTAGGGTTTAAGGTAATATAGATATGACATGTTTATAACTTAGTAATCTAAAGGAAAGAATGATATTATGGGCTTATTTATGGATATTTTTATAAATACATGGAAAGGAATATATTGTATATTGTATAGGGTTTAAGGTTTGAGATGAACATGATAAGAATAAACGTACAAAATGTGTAAAACTTACAAATATAACCCATTGTTTTGATGTAAGATATAAAATTACTTAACATTGAAATAAAAATATTAATATAACCTATCAAATTAAAGAAATTTTTTAAAATGCAAACACACAGATTTGAGGTTTGGCTGATTTACAACTGCCGGATTTGAGGTTTGGCTGATTTATTAAGCATTGCAAACACCGTTATGGCTGATTTACAAACCAGACCAAACCCCGTTATGACTGATTTAAAGTAACATTATTCACGTACGTTATTAAACCCTAAAGAAAGTGTTAAAGATGAGAGAAAGGAAAAAAAAAAAATAAGAAGAAAAAAGGAAAGCACTAATCGATGTTTATGTTTCTCTTTTCTTCTCAAACCTACGTAGACGAATTACGTGTTGCCATGTGTCGTCCATGGATTTTTATAAGTACGATCCCCATGTCAAATTGGACCGTGTTTGGGCATACGACCCAAACAGCCCAGACTTTTAGGGTAATACATATATGACATGTTTATAATTTAGTAATCTAAAGGAACGAATGATATTATGGGCTTATTTATGGAAATTCTTATTAATACATGGTAATGATTATATTGTATATTGTATGGGGTTTAGGGTTTGAGATGAACATATTAAGGGTAAACCTACAAAATGTGTAAAGGTTACAAATATAACTCATTGTTTTGATGTAAGACTTAAAATTACTTAACATTGAAATAAAATTATAATTATAACCTATCAAATTAAATAAATTTATTAAAATTGGAAAAAAACAAATTTGAGATTGGCTGATTTACAACTGCTGGATTTGAGGTTTGGCTGATTTATTAAGAATTGCAAACACCTTTATGGCTAATTTACGAACCAGACCAAACACCGTTATGGCTGATTTACAAACCAGACCAAACACATATTGGAGAACATGTAGCTCAGCTGAATCTTACAGCTTCGCGACTCCAACCCATAATCCTCCATTATCATCTTCACAAGATTGTTGTAGGTTGTCTCTACGTTAACTTCTAGAACTCTACACCCTCTCTTGTCAGCGTTGAATACATATCGATTTTTGAGAACCCATGAACCGCAAACAATTATTATTGAATCCATCCTCTCAGAAATTTATATTTGGTATAAAGCTCGAAAAAATGTAGAATGATGAAGAAGGGAGAAGATGAAGAACAACGACAAAGAAAACGGCGGACGGCGGCTAAACCTAATAATGTGTTTAGAGCTGATGTAATCTTTGTTTTACTGACATGGAAACATGCCATCAAACGAACGCATAAATCAGTCATATAAAATCAGCCATTAAACAAAACTGTAAGTCAGTCGCCACTAAAAGACTATTTAAGTAATTAAAAAAAGTTTATGAAATCAGCCATTAAAACACATAAATCAGGTGGAAAAAATAAGTCACCCGCTACATCATATAAGTCAGTCGTCAATAGCATACTATTACAGTAATTAATCTTTCGCTAATTAGTCAGCCATAATTAGGCCAACTTTTAAGTAAATCAATCTTATTACAGCTGATTTACAATAAGTCAACCACAATTAACCTGCATAAGTATGCCGTTGCAAAATAAATCGGCACATAAGTGAGCCGGATTAACGATAAATCAGCGAGCAACAATAAGTCGGCCATGTCATAGCAATAAGTCAGCCAAAGTTTTCATAAATCGGTCGTCAGAATAAAAATCAGCCGTGTCGTGTACTCCTAAGTCAGCCGATAATTCATAAGTCGGTCGAGGTTCATGTAAATCAGCCGTGACCTCTGGCTGACTTATGAATATAAATCAGCCGACCAACTAATAAGTAGGCCATTATTTTAAATCAGCCGCTCGTCCTGTAAGTCTGCCGTCACTAGAGAAATTTATGCGGCAGACTTTCATAATACACGTAGACAGTTTTTGTGCCACATAGGCGCCACGCCTGTTTTTTCGCTGATGTGGAAAAACAAATTATGGCATTCCTGTAATTACGTTTTTGTTATCAAATGCTTAGAAGGGCATTCTGGGTATGGAAAATATTTCAGTAATAAAAAAACAATTTGTACTAGTCTAGTCATTTTACCTAATTTTCGTGCTATTTAAGTAACTCTCCCTAAAATTAAAGGCCTATTTGCAAAAATACCCTACAATTTGAAGTCAAAGCTAAAAATGCCCCATTCCTCTTCTCTTTTTCAGAATCCCACGAATTACCCTTTAAGAATCTGGGTATTCACGCAAATGTCATTCCTCAGACTGCTGTTAGAGTCTAACGTTTTTTTCAAAATACAAAAAAAAATTTCAGATCTAACTTAATTACGAAAATGCCATTGCCGTCAATTCTTAACCTCCACGACAACCACCATCGTCGACGAGTTAATGCAGTAACTAACCCATTTTCGCCATTAAAGCCCAAGAATAGAGCTCGGACTTCATTTTCGTGAGTTCTCCTCTCCGATTTCTCCCATTTCCCCTCGATTTTCCGATTCAAACTTACCAAAATCATTTTTTTATGGCATAAAAACGGCAAAACACGACTGTGCTTGCGGGATTTCGGTGATATTAGACGTTCTGGGCGCTCGACGAGAGTGAAAACAAACTCTAAACGGATATAGGTACGAATTTTTGCATATCGTCGATTTTCAGATCTGAGTTGTATACTCAGACTGCTTTAGAAGTATGATGAAACCCATATGGTCAACGAGAGGGTAGTTTTGCAATTGACTTTTAAAAAATCATATTAAAATTGAAGTCTGGTAATCTCTGAGAAGTCTGAGAAATCCCGATTCTCTCAGACTTTTCCGATAAGTCCGAGTATCCCTAAATCTAATATTTAGCACTTATGAGTGACAATATTAAAACATAACTTCTAGGAAGCATCAAATTCGTGAAATATATGCACATTACAACACATATGTGCAAATTTAAAATTTCAAATGTAAATTTGGTAAACCATGAATCTAACCCTAAATGTATATGTAAATGTTTCTATTACAAAGCATGTTTTTAGGTTTACAACCTACTTTGCCTTACATATTTTTAAATTGATTCAATTTTACGAAATTTAATTTTAATACTTCGAAATCATCTATATTTAATTTATGTATAAGAAATTTTTAACAAAATAATTTTTTACAATTTTTAATTTTAAATTTACTAAATAAATCTGTATTAAACTTCTTCGAGAAGTCTGATATTTATTGAGTTATAAGCATAATTAACTAACCTTGTTTAATTTGATTCAATTTTATGAAATATTAATTTATATACATCAAAATCGTTTATATTTATTATTATAGAAAAAAGTTTTAACAAATTTTTTTTTTTAATTTTTAAATTTAAATTTACTATTTTAATCTGTATGAGACTTCTCGAATACATCTGAGAGAAGTCTGGTAAGAGAAATCAATCAGACTTCTATTAGAGTCTAAATGTCTGACCTCTATAGGAGTCTGACATGTCGCGAAGGTTAAAATGGTAATAGTGGTTTCGCGTTTTTTGTTTTGTCATAAGTGGGTAACTGTAATTTTCCACCCCCGAAAGTGTAGCGCAGCATTTGATTGAAAGTACAATGTATTTTTGTCATAAAAACGAAATTTTGGGGTAAAAACAGCAATTTGCCCAAAAATAAATAGGTCTTCTACAAAAATCCAAGAACACTCAAAAGAGAGGGTTTTGCCTTAGGAAATTAGATAGAAAAAGACTTAGAATGAAAATAGGGTTTTTTTTTATATTTATAGGAAAAGGCTCATGTTGGCACACCGGACCGTTGCACCGGATGGTGGGTCCGGTGGAGATGCACTAAAGATGCACACCGGATGCATGGACCGGTGTGGGATAGCTTCGTGCGGTGCATAGCTCCTGGTGCTGCAATGGACCGTTGCACCAGATGGTGGGTCCGGTGTAGATGCCCTGAAGATGCACACCGGATGCATGGACCGGTGTGGGATGGCTTCGTGCGGTGCATAGCTCCTGGTGCTGCACCAGACCTTTGCACCGGACGGTGGCCGCGGTGTGGAACGTTCGGCGGCCAAACGGACATAATCTCAGTAAATCGGCCATATCTCACTAACCACATATCTGAATGACCTAAAACTACCTCCTGTAGTCAGATAACTCACTTGGCTACAACTTTCATGAAGGCCATTGAAGCTGAATCAGAACGCGAATACTTTTTCCTGCCAGTTCTTTTAGACACTTATGAATGCTCGTTTTGCTCCATTACTCCAAACTTCTCCAAAATGACTCCAGTCACCTATAAAACACTTCAAATGATGCAAGACTCACTATGACTTAATGCAACCTAGATAGACTCTAATTTAGACCAAAACACTAAGGAAAACAATGATTATGCATGCATGTGACTCAAAACGCTAAGTAGAATGCATGCTAAAACAAGTAAAATATGAGAATATCAACTCCCCCCAAACTTACTCATTTGCTTGTCCGAGAATATTATCAAAACAGTTCGAATCAATGCCCTTGAGAGTAGTTACATGATGCACAAATAATCTATACCTTAAAAGATTTAGCCATACTCGTTGCTACACGAATTTGGTCTAAGCCTTAGCATTCATAAGCATTCCTAAACCCACAACTCTTTAACATTCATTAAGTTCAATGGTGGATCATGCTTATGCAAATCAAGTGAACTCGTTTGGCTTAGGGAACTGACTTGAGATAAAAGTGATCTCAATCATGTGGATATTCTTAAACAAAGGGATCTCTCACGAAAGAATGAACTTTAGCAAAATGGTAAGAGTAAAGAACAACCAATGCATACAAGGATGACTTTCATCTACCCAATGCCCCAATATGAACCCCACTCCTATTTCTAAATCCATCAAGATCTATTCCTAAGCTACCCTTATCACAAAGCGTTTTTGCCTTCTCAAACCCGCACTTCTCATCACTTTTCACTTGGGGGACTTCTTCTTCAAACTTGATTGGATTGGCTTCTCATCTTTTCTTTTCCTTTAGCTCCTCTTTTGTTTGCACGACTTGTCTCCATTTCATCCTTTGGATGCCTTAGCCATTTTGACTCTTTTCTTTCTTTCACACTTAGAGATCCTTACAATTCCACACTTGGAGCTACATCACTTCCTTGTTTCAAACCAATCCAACTTTTGTTTTTCCGCATTCCTTTCTCCATATGGTTTGCTTTCTCCACATTCTCTTTTTCTTTTCAACACCACCCAAAACTCCCTACCTATCTATCCTAGCCTATGTCTATCTCATTGATGTGTGAGCTAGTTCTACATGAAAGCTTCTCCTTGTCGTCCCAAACTCAATATTTTTTGCTAAGTTCATTCGAAATTACGCCTCGCGACACACACAAGAGATGAAGGTTAATTTGAAGGAAGGTTTGGTTTAGGGTGTGATAAACCGTTCCAAATGTGGGAATCGGCTATTTGAGCTACCAAGAGTGGTAAAAAGGGAAAATATAGCTCAATGTAAAAACATGATAATTCAAGTCTAGATTAGAGTTCACTAGATAGAGTTGGGATCAAATCAAAGCATGCTTCAACCAAAACATAAACATTCAACCCACAAGATCAAAGCATGTATCATCCTTAACTTCGTGATCGCTCAAATGCATCAAAGAACTCCTAACAAAGGCATTAATTCAAGCTCTTAAGTTTACATTCCACATGGACATTTCTCTCAATGCAAGTGAGTGCAAACCTATATGCGTCTAGACTCAATCTTAATCATGCGAAATGAAACTACATGCTTCTTTTAATGTTCAAAATTTTCAAATTTTTGCGGTTTTTCTATGAATGAGACTCATGTATTAAAAGAGGAAAATAAGAAAACAAAACACAAGATCAAATAACACAAACCCCTCCCCCAAACTTGAATTGCACCGTCTCGGTGCACAAAAGTCAAGAGAGAGCAAAAATATGCAAAAAGGCGAATGTACAATGAAATGGAGTGTGGTTCGAACCTTTGAGATGGAGAAAAAGGAGTGGTGGTGTGACCTTTTAGGAGAGGCATTTGAGCTCCGACATTGAACACCGTTATTGCTTCGACATGACCTTGAGACCATCAAGAACCTTGCAACCACTCAACAAAAACATCAAAAAGCCCTAGAAAGACAAATCAAACTAGAAATCAAAGAGAATATATACAATGATAAACATGGGAATGTCTCCCAAGTTCACTTTGTTTAAAGTCGCTAAGTTTGACTTGGGTTACCCTTTTTAGACAGGTAATTGAGGAGCGTGAGTACTCCATGGTGGGTCTTTAAGCTCAATTTTGAGCTCTTTGCACATGATCACTCGAAGACCGGGTTCCCCTTTCTCTTTGAACTCCGGTGTGAGAATTGCCTTGACCGAGGCAAAGGGCTTAGATCTTCCCTTACACTTCACTTTATACTCAACAAATCCATCGTCGTACCTCCAAGGGATGAGTGTCATTGTGTGAGAAGGTGGGACAAGGGTGGGAGGGTGGGTATCATTCGGTTTCTTCTTATTGGTCTTATTGCCTTCACCCTTGGTACTTACTTTCTCTCTCACCATTGTGGAAGAGAAAATAGATTCCAAGAAAGGTCTATCCAATGCTAAAGCTTCTTCAACATTACCATAACCCAAAGCATTCTTGTCATGGGATTCTTTCTTCTTCCTACAAGCCTTTGGGGGTGGAGCTTTTTCTATCTTCTCACAACTACCCATGTCTTTTACCTTCTCATCATTCCTCTCTTGTTCATCATTCTCCATAATCTCAAATGAGGGAAAGAAGAAAGAGCTTAGGCATGTTCCATCTAGAGCAAATTCATCGGCAATAGCATTTCCCAAGGTTATTTCCCCTTTGTTCTTCTCAAAATAACTCTCTTCTTTATAAATATGTTGGATGGAGACTAAAGCATACCTTGGAGTTATGCCTACGTCTCTAACTTCCTCTTCTTGCTTGGAGTTTCCAAATTGCTCATTAAAACCCTTGGAAGTCCTTTCCTCATCAATCCCAACATTAACAATTGGTAAATCCCTCACTTCCTTGGGTTCCGGTGGAGATGCCTTGAAGATGCACACCGGATTCATGGACCGGTGTGGGATGGCTTCGTGCGGTGCATAGCTCCTGGTGCGGCACCGGACCGTTGTACCGGATGATGGGTCTGGTGTAGATGCCCTGAAGATGCACACCGGATGAATGGACCGGTGTGGGATGGCATAAAAACGGCAAAACACGACTAGGCTTGCGTGATTTTGGTTATATTAGACGTCCTGGGCGCTCGACAAGGGTGAAAACAAACTCTAAAAAGATATAGGTACAAATTTTTGCATATCATCGATTTTCAGATCTGAGTTGTATACTCAGATTGCTTTAGAAGTCTGATGAAACCCACATGGTCAACGAGAGGGTAGTTTTGCAATTGACTTTTAAATACTCAGATTAAAATTGAAGTCTGGTAATTTCCTTTGAAAACAAAAAAAATCAAGAAAAATCCTCTAATCGAGGCATAGGGTAGTTTTGCAATTGACCAAAAACTTGACTTTTTATTCAGACTTCATATCCAGTATAGAGGAAAAATGAGCGACTTTGACCGGAAGTTGACTGTTTTTTCAGACGGAATCAGAAGTCTGAAAACAAAACAGGGTACTGGTAGTAATTGACCGAAATTTTTCAAAAGTTGACCAAAATGAGGGAAAAAGTATCAGACTTCTTTGGCAGTCTGAATAGGAGGGAAAAATTTTCAGGCTTCTATGGCAGTCTGAAAATGATGAAATCTTTCAGACTGCTAAAGAAGTCTGATATCGAAGATTTTGGTCAACGCAAAAAATACACCAATTTCTGCCAGACTTCTATCGCAGTCTGAAGGATCTCTTCAGAGTGCCCTGCAAGTCTGGGAACGAAAGTCAAACTTTGGTCAATTGCAAAACTACCCCATAATTTTTTCAAACTGCGGGAGAAGACTGACTCCGAGAAGTCTGACAAAAAAGTCAAATTTTTGGTCAATTTCATAAATACATTTTTCTTTTTCTCAGACATTTAATGCTGGCTGAAAAAAAGTCAAAGTTTGGGTCAATTGCAAAAATACATTTTTTGTCAGACTGCGATAGAAGTCTGCTCTGATAACTTTTCATCAGACGGCATCCGCAGTCTGCTTTGTAGCATTCTAATTGCAAAAATACCCTCTTTTTCAGACTGCCATAAAGGTCTGACGTACTGTTTGTCAGACTTTTGTGGCAGTCTGGATTGACAAATTTTTTAAAACCATTTTGTTTTGTATATTTGTTATGAATTTCGTTGATTTTAATTTTTTTATATGTTTGTTAGTTGTATATGTTCATCCTGCGTTAGTTTTACATGCTTATGTTCGGTAATTATTTTTAAATAATTTTTTTAATAATTTTGGCAATGTAGCTAATTTTTTTAAGAAGTCTGATATTTCCATTAAGATCGCTAATGTTGTTTTTCCATGATTGTTTTTACAGATAATGGTGCATCTACCTGTTAATTTTGGTGAATGGGTTGTTAGAGACCAGATTTGGCATTTTGTGGTGGATACTCTCAAAGGAGGATGGTTTATCACTTTGGGCGATCGTTCTACATATTGTGAACTTGTTGAGATGGTACAAGATGATTATATGCTGGACAAGAAAACCGAGTTGGTGGAGTTATCATATCCGTTACCGGAACCACTCTTGCAACAGATCGGTCCGGATAGCCCTCCTATTTATGTCACAAATGATAGGCAAGTAAGGAGCATGGTCGAGTTAGCTAATGCGCATTTAATCCATCTTTGTGTCTCGAGGCGATCCGGTTTGGCATATCAAGATGCGGGGAATCACGATGTAAAAGATGAAGATGAAGATGAAGATGAAGATGAAGATGACGAAGACAAAAACTGGGAAGACGAAGATATGGGCTCAGTATCAGATGATTATATTTGTGGTGGTGGTGATGATGGTGGTGTTGGTTGTGGTGGTGATGGGCCAGAGCAAGTTTTCAAGAAACACGCTGAGTCTTACTATGATGGTGTAGATTATGGCATGTATGGGAAAGTGGGAGATGAAGATGAAGATGATAAAGAAGATGAAGATAATAAGACTTACGAGTTGCAGCGTGTGGCTGAACGATTTGCTGGTTGAGGAAGAAATTGGTCCGACGGCATCTTTCTCGGAAAGTGTTTTGATAGCAAGCAAGATCTTATATCAGAGCTGCATTTGACGGCGATAATGAGGAAATACGCATTTACAGTAGATAAGTCTGACAAGAGCCTGTTTTTCGCTAAATGTCTTGTGGAAGGATGGAACTGGAAGCTACGAGCGGCTGTCAAGAACGAACCAAACAAGTTTTGGGTGATGATCTACAATAGAGCCCACACATGTTCAACGCTGGACAGGAAGGCTAAGAAAAAAAGTCATACTCCGCGTTATATTGGTTGGTTGTTTCTAGAATGCTTTGGAATAATTGAGAAGATTACACCAAAGCATGTCTTAGTATCAATGAACAAGCAGTATGGGATTAAGATGAGCTACACAACCGGATATATAGCGTTATTACATGCTCAAAAGTTGGTGAGAGGATCAGCGGAAGATGGCTATGAGAGACTGCCTGCTTTATTGCATGGAATCGAGCAAACCAACCCGGGAACGCAGACTGCTCTAGAACTAGATGAGTAGAATTGATTTAACTATCTATTTCTAGCATTTGGAGCTTCCATATAGGGATTTAAGTATCTTAGAAGAGTCATTGTGGTAGATGGTACGCATCTTACGAGGCCGTATGGAGGTGTTATGCTAGTGGCGGCCTCACAAGATGCCAATTTTCAAATATTTCCGTTGGCTTTTGGCATTGTAGACTCTGAGAATGATGCCTCGTGGGAGTGGTTTTTGACAAAGCTTAGAGACTGCATTTCAGACCAATATCCTCTGGTCATAGTCTCAGATAGGCACACATCCATCAAGAATGCTATTGAAAAGGTTCTTCCTTGGGCAAAGCGAGGGATTTGTTATTACCATCTACAAAATAACGTAGTCACAAAGTTCAGGGGAAAACATCTTTTATACTTGGTGAAAAACGCGGCGTACGCATATACGATGTACGATTTTAACCGATACATGGCCTCCTTACGAGCGGTAAATCCTGACCTTTCTAGATACTTGGAGGAGGCGGATCCGAGTCTATGGTCACGCGTTCATTTCAATGGAGACAAGTATAATCTGAAAATGCATTTTTCTTATCAGACTTCTTGTGCAGTATGATTCGTCTTTATCAGACTTCTATTGCAGTCTGATTTTTATCAGACTTCTATTGTAGTCTTGTTTTCACTTGCATTAACCGCGTTCACTTTGTTGGAGAAAGGTACAACATAAAGACGAGCAACATTGCCTAAACTATAAACTTCGTAGTCAAGAAGGCTAAAGGATATCCTATCTCTTTCCTTTTAGAGTTCATACAAGAGAAGCTAGGGATGTGGTTTTGTAAAAGGCGGCTAGATACATTGAGTCTCACAACAAAATTTAGCCGAAGAGTTGAATATTTGATGGCTATTTGTGAATATTATTACTTCATGACGGCATAACGCGTTGATGGGTTTCGATTCGTTGTTAAGGGAGGACATAGGGATTGTGTGGTCGACTTGCACAACCGAACGTGTGAATGTGGTGTGTGGGGTTACGAAAAGATACCTTGCTCACATGCAATCTGCGCTGCACCAGAAATTGAGCTACACCCATATACGCTGCCATGCCCATCATACGGTAGAGACTATCTGTTTCAGGCATACGCAATGAACATCCTTCCGAAGAACTGTACTATGAAAGCTCCTGACACCGTACGTATCCTTCCCCCGCATAATCCTCGTCCTCCTGGAAGACCTCAGAAGTCGAGGTGGCAAACTTGGCTAGAAATTGCCAAGATAAAGGGCAATAAACCACAGAAGCTTCCCAAGCAATATACTTGTTCTAATTGCAAACAACCAGGCCACAAAAAAACAAATTATGTAAGCTAAATCACCTTACACTCACCTATTTTATAGTTGTTTTCATCTATCTACTGTATATGAGAAGCTGCTGTCTTTTTCGGTGGAGACAGGTAACCAAACCTGAGAAGGATTAGATCTGGTAGAAGTCTGATGTACTGACGAATGAAATTTAGAAGTCTGGTAGAGAAGTCTGAAGAAAGTCTGAGAGGAGTCTTTTGGTGTCTTTCCAGTACAATATTTCGTTTCCAAGTCGGTTTTTAAGTTGTCTAAGTCTAAGAACTTGTTATGTTAATCGTTGGTTGTTGTTGTTGGCTTAAACTTAATTTGTAGTACTTATGTGTTTGCTGCATCTCGTCAAGTTTAAATAAGTCTTAAGAAAATCACACCCTTTCCAGACTGCAATATAAGTCTAATAACAGAAATTCATTACACAAGATAGAAATAGAAGTCTGACACTAGACTTCTATAGAAGTCTTAAACCAATTACCGTAGAAATACCCTACATATGCCCAACACGCTTTTGAAATCACAATTGGCATGGCACAAAAAATTTCCGCATAAAGTAAGCCAAACGATGGATGAGTTTTTCTTACATCTACAAAAGATAAATATATGCAAGAATCCATTGTTCTCGGGAATCCAAAAGTTAAAGAGGAACTCTACTTCACCTATTCCTAGATGTCTAGCAATTCATTCTCGGTGTCGGTACGAGCCTCTTCACCTGTTCGGCAGAGCTTAGTTAATATCTCATACGCAAGCTTCTCTCTGCAAGTCTTCATGTTCTTACCACACATCCACTTCGGAAACAGCATCCCAAGAGAATGGAACTCAATGAACTTCAAACAAAACACCCCACAATCACCTGTCTGGATGTTTTGGGGAAGTTGCGGGCTCCTTACGATCGTGTAGGTGTATTGTTCAAGGGGATAATTACACCTATCATCTAGTGGGGCCAAACAATGCATCACGAAGGGAAAGATCTCACATATAGGTGCCACTGCCGCTCCTACCACCTCATCGGTTTTCCGTCCAATGATGCTGTCCCATATGGTTACGTGCCTATCTGGGATAGAATTCATAATAACTATCCAATGATTTCCCCCAACGTGCAAGGAAGTGTAGATGTAATCAATTTCCAGCCCCCAAGTCTTGTTTGATTTCATGAATAAGGGTAGTTCACCAGTATGGTAGTCCCATACACCAGGTGGCAGCCTCCTTGCAGTGGGCATCACATTTTCTCATTCGCCGCTCTTCAAAAAATTATCATAATGTTTCTTCCACAAATTACCCAGCAGTGTGTCAATGAAGGCCAGCCTCTCGGACCAGAACCATTCCGGGTGTTCGTGTTGTCGAAGCCTCATCAGATCAATCCCAGCATCTATTTGATGCATTCAGTCAACATTGTGCAAAAAATGTCAGACTTAAACAGAAGTCTAAAGAAACTCTAAAAGAGAGAACACCAATGTCAGACTGCAAAACAAGTTTGAGAAAAGAAATTCTTTCACCAGACTTGAAAAGAAGTCTGACACCAGACCTCTAAAGTAGTCTGACACCGGACCTCTAAAGAAGTCTGAAGGAAGTCTAAAAGAGATAACAACAATGTCAAACTGCAAATCAAGTCTGAGAACAGAAAATCATTAAACCCGACCATATTATATACTAACCGTGTCATGCAGCCATTCCTTGGGGGTGCGCAGATCATAGTACCAAGATAGGGATGTGTTCGCCTCCCTATTCGGATAACCCCTATAGAATATATTACGCGTGTTAGACATCGAGCTAATTATTCTAGAATATAGGTAGAGTGTGACGACATACGGCAGTTTTTTGACGTGATCATTAAGTGTCTTCAATTCCGTCCTGGTTGCCGGAGCACAAGGATCATATGTCTGGGTGATCTGCACTTGGGTTGAGCTCTTTCTCTCCTTCTTATCCTGCTCTTTCTGTTTGAGTTCTTGAGCCTTCGCCTTTACATAAGCTCCAGCAGCTGCCTGCTTAGTGTCTTGTTTCGACATATATGCAGCATCGAAGTTTACGCCCGTGGCCGCCTTATCGACGATAAGAACACTCTGTTCGCTGCCCGTGACACTACTCTGCATTTACAAAATAAAAAAACCACCTCCGTCAGACTGTAATAAAAGTTTAAGACAAATAATCTAACAATATCCACGCCACCTACAGACTGCAATATAAATCAAAAACACAATCAGACTTCTTTAGAAGTCTGACAGATATTAAAATAACACAAAAATCAGACCTAAATCTCAGTCTAATACCAGATAACCATGTTCACATCAAACACAACAACAAAGCGAAATAACTAGTTTTTAGTTGCACATATGTTCAGGTTCTTACAAACAACTATCACACTTATACTGCATATTAAGCAACGGCTTTGTCCTTAAGTCTTCGACTACTTCTCCTTTCTTGAACATTTTTTGTTCGAGGGTTTGGGACACTAACCCCAACATCCACCACAGTCTGAATCTTGGCCTTAGACGGTTGGGCATGGTTGTCTTCAGCCAGGGCTTCCTTTGCATCCTCTACCGCTGAAGCTTCTTTTTAAGATCCTTTTTGGTCTGCAGCTACAATAACCGCGGCAGGCTTAGGAGGCTTCACAACAATTTTTTTGGGTGTAATATTCTTCCGCGGAGCCTTTTTACGTTTCCCCGCCCTAGCCTCACCACCATCATCAACCTTACCACCATCATCAGACTTCTTCTCAACACCACCATCCGACTTCTCAACACCAGATTTCCTCCTCTTTTATCCCCTTAACAACCTAACTTCCTTCTCACAATCATCTTCTCATTCACCTGCTCAAAACCTTCTTTAACAAGACTAAAAAGTTCATTCATCTTCACACCCACCAACTTGATCAAGTAAACAACCTCACCACCATCATCACCGCCTGATTTTGCTCGATTCTTATCATCATCAACATCCTCACCATAATCATCAACAACCTTCCTCTTAACACCCTTTCCCTTGGCCTACTTCATACCACCCTCAGACTTAACCACCGCGGACTTAATAAGGGGCACCTCTTTCTTGAATATGGCCAACATACCTTCAGACTTCCAGTGTTTAAAACTCCACCTCCAACGGCGCTCAAACTCACCAAACATTGCTTTCACAATGTTCACAACTTTCTCATCATCCTCACCATCGTCCCACCGGGGGAACATGTCCTCAAACTCCTTGACGATGAAGTTGTTGACGCGGGTCTGCAAGTACAAGTCAACGAGCAAAATGTATATTAGTATGTAAAAAATAAATAAAATCTACCAGACTGCATATCCCGTATGGTACAAATTTTCAGACTTCAAAAAAGGTCTGACTTCAATATTTCAGACTGCAAATTCAGTCTGGCAACAACTTTCAGACTACAAATTAAGTCTGGGAAAAATTCAGACTTCAAAATTAGTCTGATAACTTATCAGACTGAATTTGCAGTCTGACATAGAGCAATCAATGGTGAATTTTAAGGAAAAAAAATCAGTAAAATACCTGCTTGCGCAACTCTAAATCGACTTTCTTCCGATTCCTTAATCCTTTGTAAGCCAAGAGCGGTGGGGCTGGGTTATCTTGCAAGTGCATTCCATAAAACGTAGCAATCTCGGGACATGCCCAATATACCCAAACGTTCAAGACCTCAGCGAAGCCCTCAACCTGATAGTTTTTGTCATCTTGGAGTTTTTTGTTTG
Organism: Eutrema japonicum; assembly: GCA_030161315.1. Taxonomy (NCBI): domain Eukaryota; kingdom Viridiplantae; phylum Streptophyta; class Magnoliopsida; order Brassicales; family Brassicaceae; genus Eutrema; species Eutrema japonicum. Next base: position 31,165,895 of record BSQW01000013.1, read on the forward strand.
CCTCTGTTTTGACATAGTCTACCAAGATTTTGAAGGCCATTCTTCTCCATGGGTATGCTTCTAAAGCCCCTGGAGACAGCAGTAGCTTAGTCATGTCAGCCCTTGCGGAAACTGACCAGTGTTGAGCCTCAATGAAGCTCGTGTAGATGGCTAGGTAGCCCAACCAAATCCTATCTTGCCGTTCCCAGCCTCGACATCTGTTGCAAGCGTCCAGTAACTGAAAATAACTTGGCCCTACCTCAAAATCCAGCCCAAGAAGCTCCCACATTGATCTCATATCGGCTGTATACTCAACCTCCGGGTACTCCAGATTCTCAACATAGTCGCAATTGAGTCCGGTTATCTGTTGAAACTCATGAAAGGGAAAACCTCACCGGTTGAAGGCCAAGAAGATACCAAAGCTCATGCTTCTGATCTACCTCTAGTTGCATAGTAAGCATGTAGTGCACCATCCTTGAATACCATACGAAATTCAACTCATGCCACTTCACAAAAACCCCAAAGGCTAAGTTGCGAAGCTCTTCCCACTCATCATCATCCAACGCTTCTTGGAGAGCGTCCATGAGATCTCTCTTACCGCTGAAGTAGTGTATGCTTTTGTCTGGTTGAGGCTCATACCCGGTTGTGAACATTCTTGGAGGGAATTCACGTTCTGCCATTATGTCTAAAACCTGCATAAACCACAACCAGACTCCATTAGCAGTCTGAAAACTTAAAGTCATACGTCATATGCAGTCTGACTACTCAAATTCAGACTCTATTTGCAGTCTGACGAAATATATTCAGACTTTATTTGCAGTCTGACGCAATCGGACGAATCCAAAAAATCCACAGAACACAATACAACTCAAACCCAAAGATCTAAACATTATTGCTCAATTTGAATCTTTTACCTTCTATGGAAGACTTGAAGGAGCGGTGACAACGGCGATGTGAGAGAAACCAGATCTGGAAATAAAAAAAAGACAAGAGTTCAGCGCTGAGTTCTAGAAATTAGTATCGAGAAGGTGACGATTTGCGGCAAAGAGAGGAATAGAAGAATCTTACCGTCGAAGGCACATGAGATGTTGTAAGCGACGAATTCCGGCAGCGACAACGAAGATGTCGGTTCAGTTTCTCCGAGAGAGAATCGGTGTTTTTTTTTTTTGTTATTTTCTTCGGTAACTATAAAAATGAGGTGATAAAAAAAGCTTTTTATATGTGACCTAAGCGGCGGTTAAAAAAACGATTTTACCACATAAAAATACCGCTTTCGCAATCTGATGTCAGACTTCTTTACGCAGTCTGATATCAGACTCTTTTAGCAGTCTGATAGTGATGAGATAATTGAGCGAGAAGTCTGGAAATTTTGGCAGTCCGCCTTTTTCTGCGGTTTTTTCTAATATTTTTAATTGCCGCTTAGATGTATTTTTCCAATACTTCTACTGCCAGACTCGTTTTGCAGTCTGAAATGGTGCTATTTTCAGGACCAGACTTGTGAAAGTTTTCAAAAGTTTAAGTTTTTTAGACTTCGAAAGAAGTCTAATAAATTCGGACTTCATAAACAGTCTGACATAGTAATGAAGGACACAGATAAATTAAAACGACTTCATAATCAAATATCTCGTTCCATGGAAAAAATACAAATTTTGGTTACAAATTATTACATATTACAAGAAAATTAAGCAGATAAACATGATCAGGACGATAATAATAGCACCAGCGAACGTCAGATTCTTCAACTCGACTCCACGCATTATCTGGCCACATGGCTTCTCCGTCAACCGCTCCTTCAATTGAGCTATCTCTGCCTTCGTTACCTTGACGTCATCGAGCAACGTGGACAAATACTTGTCGCTTTGAGCATTAGAAACGAACATGCCATCAATTAGTTGACCATGTTGGTCAACATACAGCTTTACATCGTTAAACTCCTCAGTCATAGCCTCATCCAACCACTTCATTATATGGTAACCACCATCCTACACAGCCACATTTATACAATCATATTAAGATCCCAAATTATAATAAGCAGCAAAAAAAAAAGAACCACATGACATATAGAGGCCATTACATCATAGTTACAACATCCGAAGAATCTTCTTCCCGGATTATCGGCAGTAGTGGATGTTCGAATGACGGGCTCCAGATCGCATAAGCATTTCTTGGGGAATCCGTACGATGATTCGGATCGACGTCGACCTGTTGAACATGAACTACTCGACGTTGGAAGGTGACTGAATCGCCTCATCCTGTGTACCAGAAAACAGTCGCAAAAATTAAAACAAGTCTAAAGCCAGACTTCTAATAAAGTCTAATTTAAAATCAAGTCGAAATTCGGACTTCTAAAAGAGTCTAATTCGGAAAAGTCTAATTTCAGACTTCTTCTCAAGTCTAATTCGTACAAACTCCTCAAATTTCAGACTTCTAATAGAGTCTAATTAAATGAAAGTATAATTTCATACTTCTAATCGAGTCTAATTCAGATCAGTTCAAGTATCAGACTTCGTATCGAGTCTAATTCACTTTCAGACTTCTAATATAGTAATTTTCAAGTAGATTTAAAACGGAATTAATTAGATCTAGGCAAAGAACCCATCTGTTTGTTTAGATTTACGCTAAGAGCATGGAAAATGGTCTTATTTCGTATAGATCTACAATTTTTGCAGAAAAAGTAGAGTAGAATGCGAAAAAGGAGAGGTAATTACCAAACTGAAGAAGCTGACGACGGCGGTGGCGGTGGCGGTGGCGACGAGGGTTTCCGGAGAGATGTTTGAGAGAGTTTAGAGAGAGAGAGTTTAGAGAGAGAGAGATTCTTCCTGTTTTAGAGAGAGAGAGTCGATAATGACTTTTACAGATTAGGGTTGGTAACTTTAGTTTATATATGGGGTAAAATCACAAGTAGAGTAACTTATTTCAGGTTAATTCACAGGTTTCCATCAAGAAGTCTAATAAACCATGGACATGATCAGACTGAAATGGCAGTCTGATAAACCCTAAACTTGATAATTACTACTTAAATACCATCATATTATATAGAAAACTTATAACAAACATCAAACTCGTTTAACTTAGTCACAAACTAACCAGTATATGTAAGAAAAACATTATGAATTAAAAAATTTGAAACTCTCAATCTAACCTACATATAAGAACAGGATATCCAACTTCATATATCGAACATAGACAAAACTTTTGTTTTCTTTGTTATTTGCACAATGCGATATATAACTCGATATTCACACTCTTTTATAGTTAATTACACTCCAATGGCAAACTTTTAACCCTAATCCAACAAATATTGAGCCCGTAAACCGTAAACTCTTACCTACATAGTGTTTAGATCCATATTTTTCTCATACTCACTCATTTTGACTAACTTTTATGTAATTTAAATTTATTTACATCTACAATGATTATGTTTAATTTATGTATCAAAGATTTGTATGAAATTTTTTTAATTATTTTCTTAATTTAAATTTTCATATTAAATACAATTCAGACTTCTCCGAGAAGTCTGAGAAACTGCAAACTTGTGTTTAGATCCAAATTCATTTCCAATGATTCAATTTGATTAAATTTTATGTACTATTAATTTATTTATTTAATTTTTTTTTTGTCAACATGTACTTTTAATTTATATACAACAACAATGAGTATGTGTAATTTATGTAGTAAAAATTTCTAAAAACTAAATTTTTAATATTTTTTAAATTTAAAGTTTCATATTAAATACGTTTCAGACTTCTCTGAGAAGTTTGAGAAACCCCGATTCTCTGAGAAGTCTGAGAAACCCCGATTCTCTGAGAAGTCAGAGAAACCACAACAACCACCATCGTCGACGAGTTAACGCAGTAACTAACCCGTTTTTAACGCCATTAAAGCTCAAGAATAGAGCTCGTAAACACTTTTCGCGACTTCTCTCTCCGATTTCTCCCATTTTCCCACTGATTTTTCTATTCAAACGTACCGAAATCGGAAATTATGGCATAAAAACGGCAAAACACGACTGGGCTTGCGGGATTTCGGTGATATTAGACGTTCTGGGCGCTCGACGAGGGTGAAAACAAACTCTAAACGGATATAGGTACGAATTTTTGCATATCGTCGATTTTCAGATCTGAGTTGTATACTCAGATTGCTTTAGAAGTCTGATGAAGCCCATATGGTTAACGAGAGGGTAGTTTTGCAATTGACTTTTAAAAAATCAGATTAAAATTGAAGTCTGGTAATCTCTGAGAAGTCTGAGAAATCCCGATTCTCTCAGACTTTTCCGATAAGTCTGAGTAACCCTAAATCTAATATTTAGCACTTATGAGTGACAATATTAAAACATAACTTCTAGGAAGCATCAAATTCGTGAAATATATGCACATTACAACACATATGTGCAAATTTAAAATTTCAAATGTAAATTTGGTAAACCATGAATCTAACCCTAAAGTTATATGTAAATGTTTCCATTACAAAGCATGTTTTGAGGTTTACAACCTACTTTGCCTTACATGTTTTTAATTTGATTCAATTTTACGAAATTTAATATTAATACTACGAAATCGTCTATATTTAATTTATGTATAAGAATTTTTTAACAAAATAATTTTTTACAATTTTTAAATTTAAATTTACTAATTAAATCTGTACCAAACTTCTTCGAGAAGTCTGATATTTATTGAGGTATATGTATAATTAACTAACCTTGTTTAATTTGATTCAATTTTATGAAATATTAATTCCTATACATCAAAATCGTCTATATTTAATTATTGTAGAAAAACGTTTTAACAAAAAAAATTTTAGAATTTTAGAATTTAAATTTACTATTTTAATCTGTATCAGACTTCTCGAATACGTCTGAGAGAAGTCTGGTAAGAGAAATCAATCAGACTTCTATTAGAGTCTAAATGTCAGACCTCTATAGAAGTCTGACATGTCGAGAAGGTTAAAATGGTAATAGCGGTTTCGCGTTTTTTGTTTGGTCATAAGGGGGTAACTGTAATTTTCCACCCCCGAAAGTGTAGCGCAACATTTGATTGAAAGGACAATGTATTTTTGTCATAAAAACGAAATTTTGGGGTAAAAACAGCAATTTGCCCAAAAATAAATAGGTCTTTTACCAAAAATCCAAGAACACTCAAAAGAGAGGTTTTTGCCTTAGGAAATTAGATAGAAAAAGACTTAGAATGAAAATAGGGTTTTTTTATATTTATAAGAAAAGGCTCATGTTGGCACACCGAACCGTTGCACCGGATGGTGGGTCCGGTGGAGATGCCCTAAAGATGCACACCGGATGCATGGACCGGTGTGGGATGGCTTCGTGCGGTGCATAGCTCTTGGTGCTGCAATGGACCGTTGCACCGGATGGTGGGTCCGGTGTAGATGCCCTGAAGATGCACACCGGATGCATGGACCGGTGTGGGATGGCTTCGTGCGGTGCATAGCTCCTGGTGCTGCACCAGACCGTTGCACCGGACGGTGGCCGCGGTGTGGAAAGTTCGGCGGCCAGACGGACATAATCTCAGTAAATCGGCCATATATCACTAACCACATATCTGAATGACCTAAAACTACCTCAAGTAGTCAGATAACTCACTTGGCTACAACTTTCATGAAGGCCATTGAATCTGAATCAGAACGCGAATACTTTGTCCTGCCAGTTCTTTTAGACACTTAGGAATGCTCGTTTTGCTCCATTACTCCAAACTTCTCCAAAATGACTCCAATCACCTATAAAACACTCCAAATGATGCAAGACTCACTATGACTTAATGCAACCTAGATAGACTCTAATTTAGACCAAAACACTAAGGAAAACAATGATTATGCATGCATGTGACTCAAAACGCTAAGTAGAATGCATGCTAAAACAAGTAAAATATGAGAATATCAACTCCCCCAAACTTACTCATTTGCTTGCCCTCAAGCAAACAAATAAGAACAAGAAGAGAGAGAGGTTGAAGTGAGAGATAAAGTCCCAGAATATTATCAAAACAGTTCGAATCAATGCCCTTGAGAGTAGTTACATGATGCACAAATAATCTATACCTTAAAAGATTTAGCCATACTCGTTGCTACACGAATTTGGTCTAAGCCTTAGCATTCATAAGCATTCCTAAACCCACAACTCTTTAACATTCATTAAGTTCAATGGTGGATCATATGCAAATCAAGTGAACTCATTTGGCTTAGGGAACTGACTTGAGATAAAAGTGATCTCAATCATGTGGATATTCTTAAACAAATGGATCTCTCACGAAAGAATGAACTTTAGCAAAATGGTAAGAGTAAAGAACAACCAATGCATACAAGATGACTTTCATCTACCCAATTCCCCAATATGAACCCACTCCTATCTCTAAATCCATCAAGATCTATTCCTAAGCTACCCTTATCACAAAGCGTTTTTGCCTTCTCAAACCCGCACTTCTCATCATCTGACTTGGGGGACTTCTTCTTAAAACTTGATTGGATTGGCTTCTCATCTTTTCTTTTCCTTTAGCTCCTCTTTTGCTTGCACGACTTGTCTCCATTTCATTCTTTGGATGCCTTAGCCATTTTGACTCTTTTCTTTCTTTCACACTTTGAGATCCTTACAATTCAACACTTGGAGCTAAATCACTTCCTTGTTTCAAACCAATCCAACTTTTGTTTTTCCCCATTCCTTTCTCCATATGTTTTGCTTTCTCCACATTCTCTTTTTCTTTTCAACACCACCCAAAACTCTCTACCTATCTATCCTAGCCTATGTCTAGCACATTGATGTGTGAGCTAATTCTACATGAAAGCATCTCCTTGTCATCCCAAACTCAACATTTTTTGCTAAGTTCATTCGAAATTACGCCTCGCGACACACACAAGAGATGAAGGTTAATTGGAAGGAAGGTTTGGTTTAGGGTGTGGTAAACCGTTCCAAATGTGGGAATCGGCTATTTGAGCTACCAAGAGTGGTAAAAAAGGAAAAGATAGCTCAAATATGTATATGGTATCCATGAGTCCACTCTTCAATGTACAAACATGATAATTCAAGTCTAGATTAGAGTTCACTAGATAGAGTTGGGATCAAATCAAAGCATGCTTCAACCAAAACATAAACATTCAACCCGCAAGATCAAAGCATGTATCATCCTTAACTTCGTGATCGCTCAAATGCATCAAAGAACTCCTAACAAAGGCATTAATTCAAGCTCTTAAGTTTACATTCCACATGGACAGTTCTCTCAATGCAAGTGATTGCAAACCTATATGCGTCTAGACTCAATCTTAATCATGCGAAATGCAACTACATGTTTCTTTTAATGTTCAAAATTTTCAAATTTTGGCGGTTTTTCTATGAATGAGACTCATGTTTTAAAAGAGGAAAATAAGAAAACAAAACACAAGATCAAATAACACAAACCCCACCCCCAAACTTGAATTGCACCGTCTCGGTGCACAAAAGCCAAGAGAGAGCAAAAATATGTAAGAAAGCGAATGTACAATGAAATGGAGTGTGGTTCTAACCTTTGAGATGGAGAAAAAGGAGTGGTGGTGTGACCTTTTAGGAGAGGCATTTGAGCTCCGACATTGAACACCGTTATTGCTTCGACATGACCTTGAGACCATCAAGAACCTTGCAACCACTCAACAAAAACATCAAAAAGCCCTAGAAAGACAAATCAAACTAGATATCAAAGAGAATATATACAATGATAAACATGGGAATGTCTCCCAAGTGCACTTTGTTTAAAGTCGCTAAGTTTGACTTGGGTTACCCTTTTTAGACAGGTAATTGAGGAGCGTGAGCACTCCATGGTGGGTCTTTGAGCTCAATTTTGATCTCTTTGCACATGATCACTTGAAGACCGGGTTCCCCTTTCTCTTTGAACTCCGGTGTGAGAATTGCCTTGACCGAGGCAAAGGGCTTAGATCTTCCTTTACACTTCACCTTGTACTCAACGGATCCATCGTCGTACCTCCAAGGGATGAGTGTCATTGTGTGAGAAGGTGGGACAAGGGTGGGAGGGTAGGTATCATTGGGTTTCTTCTTCTTGGTCTTATTGCCTTCACCCTTGGTACTTACTTTCTCTCTCACCATTGTGGAAGAGAAAATAGATTCCAAGAAAGCTCCATCCAATGCTAAAGCTTCTTCAACATTACCATAACCCAAAGCATTCTTGTCATGGGATTCTTTCTTCTTCCTACAAGCCTTTGGGGGTCGAGCTTTTTCTATCTTCTGACAACTACCCATGTCTTTTACCTTCTCATCATTCCTCTCTTGTTCATCATTCTCCATAATCTCAAATGAGGGAAAGAAGAATGAGCATTTCCCAAGGTTGTTTCCCCTTTGTTCTTCTCAAAACAACTCTCTTCTTTATAAATATGTTGGATGGAGACTAAAGCACACCTTGGAGTTATGCCTATGTCTCTAACTTCCTCTTCTTGCTTGGAGTTTCCAAATTGCTCATTAAAACCATTGGAAGTCCTTTCCTCATCAATCCCAACATTAACAATTGGTAAATCCCTCACTTCCTTGGGTTCCGGTGGAGATGCCCTGAAGATGCACACCGGATTCATGGACCGGTGTGGGATGGCTTCGTGCGGTGCATAGCTCCTGGTGCGGCACCGGACCGTTGCACCGGATGGTGATACGCACTCAAACCCGTCTCACACAAACCGGAGGTCGATGGTCGAGAATTTGGGCCGAGAGGATGTTGTTGAAGAAGCTGGACTAAGGTCTCTCTCTTCTGTCAACGGGATAAGATGGATTGTGCTGGTGGAGCGATGAGAACCACAAGAGAGGCGACGGTCTCTTGATACTTCAAGGGTTTTTCCCTAAGGATCGGACTCACTCATGACCTAGAGAGAAGAAACGTTTTTGTGAAGAACAAAAACTTGCGAATAAAATTCTTAATGTCTGCGTTACTGAGAAAGGACAAAGCCTTAGGGTTTTTAAAGAAAGCACACGCCCAAAAGAAAAGAAATGAATTGAAAAAGAAATAACAAGACGGGTCCTTAACAATTTAGGCTCGTTTACAAAATAATTAAAAGACTAAGAGAAATAGAAGTGAGGCCTCGTGTAGCTGGTCTTCATGGGCTTACAGAGAGTCATTAATTGGGCCAATAATATTGCAAGCCGTTTGGCCTCGGTAAAAACCCATCTTCGCAAAACCCAGTGGGACAAAAACGAAGGTTGGGAAAAGAGCACCAAACGACTTACAAACCCAACTAATGACCTTCCTTGGGCCTAAGTCATCTCTGGTGAAGTGAAATCGACCTTAGATAAGTGGGCCACGAACCTGGGCTTCATGAGTGGCTACTTAGTGTTATCGGCCAGCAAAGGATCCAGCCGATATGTCTTCAGTGTTTGGACGTTCTGGTCCGAATGGTAAGGAGTCTTGGGCTGATCTCTAGTGTTCTGGAAACTAGAATCAAAGAGCTTCAAATCCATATGTGGATCGCCTTTGGATCGTCCGGGATCATGAGTGGATCCTGCTTGAAAGAATCGGCCCAATAACTTCTCGCTAACGGGCTTAGCGGACTAGTGTCCGTCTTGAAGAAACCTTCTGATCTGAGCTGGTCCATCAACATGTTGAACTTCTTTTCCATGTCCCTGCTCCTGGTTCTAGTCACTGGTCCACTTGGTACTAGTGGTGCTTGTATGACTTGGGTCGTTGACTCGATGTCCTCATCAGATGGTGGGTCCGGTGGAGATGCCCTGAAGATGCACACCGGATGCATGGACCTGTGTGGGATGGCTTCGTGTGGTGCATTACTCCTGGTGCTGCACCGGACCGTTTCACCGGACGGTGGCCGCGGTGTGGAACGTTAGGCGGCCAGACAGACATACTCTCAGTAAATCGGCCATATCTCACGAACCACATATCCGAATGACCTGAAACCATCTCCTGTATTCAGATAACTCACTTGGCTACAAATTTTATGAAAGCCATTAAAGCTGAATCATATCGAGGATACTTCTTACTGCCAGTTCGTTTAGACACATCGGAATGGTCGTTTTGCTCCATTACTCCAAATTTCTCCAAAATGACTCCCAGCACCTATAAAACACTCCAAATGATGAAAGACTCATTAGGAATTAATGCAACCCATATAGACTCTAATTTAGACCAAAACACTAAGGAAAACAATGATTATGCATACATGTTACTCAAAACGCTAAGTAGAATGCATGCTAAAACAAGTAAAATATGAGAATATCACCGCCAAAACCATTCGAGGACTTCTCCTTTAAGGTGGTCTACGAACAGGACACAGAAACCGGCGTCTCTCTCATTGTTGCTGAGGTTGGCTCATCCCATTGCTATGCAAAAAACCGTTATGTGAGTTTTTGGGTCGGTTGTCCCTTCGTAGAAGGGGATCCTGATCTTCCCGGGGTTTTGAATTCTTTCCTCAGTGATCCGAGCTATGAATGGATACCTCCGCGTCTCTTCCAACATACAATCTATCTCCAGCGCCGTACTAGTTGCCTCGTGCACTTGGGATCGGACAGATCTCCCTCCGTTAGCAGTTCGAGCCAAAGAAGCTCGAATTTCGTTCAGATCTTCGATATCTTTGAGCTCAGCTCGTCCCTCGCAGCTCGTCCCTCGCAGCTCGTCTGATTTATTTCGGCATGCCCTTTTCAGCTCGTCGGCATAATGCGCCTGCTGCACCCAGAGGAGGTTCTCCTCTTCCTCCGTCATGACTCTGTTTCGTTCCGAGCCGACATCTCCCGCATTGGTTCTCTATTAGACGGCAGCCCAAGCTAAAGAAGCTCGAATTTCATTCATATCTTCTCTTTGAGCTCGACTTGTCCCTCGCGGCTCGTTGGATTGATTTCAGCTTGCCCTTCAAAGCTCGTCGGATTGATTTCGGCTTGCCTTATAAGCTCGTCGTCTCCTGATAACACCGTATTTTTACCCGTTTTACTATCTATTTAAGAAAGCTTTAATAAGTGTTTCACTCGCTTTTCTATGTTTTTATTACGGTTTTTGCATATTCGTAGTTTCAAGACTCTTTTCAGGTTACTTAGGCGAAAGCATTGAAAATCGGAGAAACCCCAGATTTTCGGCTTAGAGTCCAATTGTTATAAGTTCAATTGCCAAAGATGTTCTTCTCACCGTCTGATCCAGCCCAATTTCGGAGATATTTAAGAAGGACCATCTACCTTTTCATTCCAATAGATTTGAGGACGATCCAACGGTTCAATCAAAATATACATGAAGATCAAGACGTCCCATGAGGCCACTCCTAGAATCACTCCAGTCGCGGCCAAGAGGGAATACGCCGCGGCCAGGAAGCCTCCACCCGCGGCCAAATGAAGGTTTGTCGTGGCTAGACAAGTTGGACCTGCGGTGAAAGCAATTTCATCCCGTAAGCCCATTTTCCAAGGCCCATCACTTAAAACCCTAAAGACCGACGAAAGCACAGCTTAAGACCTATAAATATGCCTCTTAGAATACCTAATTTCGTGTGCTTGCTTTTACACCACTTTTGGTTTAGTTTTGTTCTTGTTTTTTTCTCTTAAACCCTTGTTCTTTACTTTTCGAGATTGGTGAAGAGGTTCTCACCGGACTTAGTTCTTAAAATTGCGAGGATCCTTCATCAATCTCCTGCAATTTATTTAATCATGATTTTCGTTTCTTGTAAGTGTGAGTAGTTTTATTGTTTGGTTTAAAGGAGTTATCAAAGGGGAATTCTATGTTCGATAAGTATTTCAAGAGCTAAAACCCTAGCCGATTTCTATAGCTCTTTCTTATAGATAGTTGTTAATGCTAACTCTAGCGTCATGAACTAGATGTGATTAATAGGTGTTAAGTACCACCAAAAGTGATGGATCTAAAAACACTTGAATCGTTTATCTATAAGAGCGTGTACGTCGTAAGATTTCGAAAGTATACTTACGGAGTGCCGTACTCTATGAAGAACCAGCGCGTACATCATGATTTTCCATCCGGCCATAGACGAAAGCTATTGGTCGAGTGTATAGATTATTGGTGCGTAGGATGTACGAAAGTAGACTACGCCGTTTATTCAGTTCAGTTCGTGGAGTCGAAATCTAGAAATAATTAATAAGAGCTTAGGGACCGTGATTGAATCGAGCATCCCCCTAGATATTCATGTCGACCCAACACCATTTTATTATCGTTTACAAATCTTTTTTTTTGTTTAGTTTAAGCCATCGATTTTCTTAAGTTATTTTACAAACAATTTTCCGTTTTTACGTTCTTTATATTTTCGTGACAAAAACTCTATAAATCTTATTTTCGTCTTAGACTTCCTTGCTTTTCCTTGACTAAGGTCTGGCAGAACAGCTCTCTCTCCCTGTGGATCGATACCTAAAGTACTACCACGCACGTATGTTCAATTGCAGAACTTTTAGGTTTACAAATTTAAAACATGAAGTTTCGGAGAACAATTTTAGCCGCATCATCTCCGCACCGTTGTTGTTTACGTCATCGCCTTTTCTTTCTCTTTCACCGACCATCTCTTCAGATCTAGTTCTCGGTAGTTTCTCTGAGTAAGAAAACTTATATTCCCGACAGTCGGCGCCAAATTGTGGAAGTTGAAACTCGCACAACTAAATCTTGTAAGAGACTTTTAGAGGGAACAAAAGATTCTAAGATCGAAATAGGAGAACAAAGATCCAAATGTGGTTTTATTGTTGTTTCGTAAAGCTTTTGATACAAGAAAGTGATAAGCGATTTGCTAAGTGTTTGCTAGGGTAAAACTCATTTCGTTTATGAATGACTATGACATCTAATTATATAAGTCTCGTAAACCGCCTAAGCGATGATCACAGAAGGTATATTCGCAGATTCCATTTAATCTTTATGCGGCCGCCGACTCGGATCGATTCCTAGGGCATACGATAACTTGAGTCGTCTAATGGGCTCGCGGTTCGGCCTACTATGCTTGAAAGGGAAGCCTCACCTCAGCCCATTAGTCCTCCCTTCGGCCCACGAAAGATCCGTTTCGGCCCACATCGCTTTGTTCTGTCGTGTTCTCAGACTCTTTCTTCTCCCAGGTTGGCCAAGGTGAAACGGGTCGAATCGATGCGAGCCGGTTCAGCTTGGTCTGAGTCAATCTTCTTCGTCTCGGTTTGGGAAGAGTCTCCTCAGACTTTGCTTGGCTCGGTTTGACTTGGCTTATTCTTTTTACTTAGTCGCTTTTGGAATTTGATCTCCGGTGTATGAAAACCGACCACAACAGTTAGCCCCCTAGCTCGACAGACTCAGGAGTGATTGTGATGAGGTTAAAGTTATCAAGATCGATATCAACAGTCGAGCCGAGATGATGCCGAGTTGTCCCTTTCATTGACGAAACTCCATTGACGCCGAGCCAAAAGGATGCCAGAACAAGATCACCCATGATCAACTGCTAAAAATAAATAGGCCTAGCCAAATCGGGCCGAACCGATCCAAAGAAGACCATTGTCGAACCGAGCCGGAGAGAGGAAGGCCTCTGACTAACCTGAGCCGACCTGCCTCGAACCATCCTGATTCGCGTCGGACCGAACCGAAGGAAGAAGAGGCCGAGCCAAAAATGGTGCGACGCATCATGGGCCAAGCCGAACGCTTCATGAGCCGAGGAAAGAGCTTATGAGCCGAGGCAAGGTTTATCCGTCAAGTGTAATGGGCCAAACCGTGGACCCATAAGACGATCCAAGTCACCTTTCGCCCTAGATGACTCAAGTCGGTAGCCGCACAAAGATAAAAGGAAATATTCCAAAAATAATTTCCAAGATCCTCGCTTAGGCGGTTTACGAAACCTTTATAAATAGATGTTGAAGTCATTAGCTTTTACCTAGAAAAAAATACTTAGCGGATTCTCATGTATGCAAATGCTTTTGTAAACAGCAATAAAACCAGCAATAAAAACTACAATAGTTTTTCTTTTTAGATGCTTTGCGAAAATATAATTATTTTTTATATTATTGATATATGTTTATTAATATTGATTAATTTACGAAATCATTAAATTTGTGGTTCTATATTAGATGTTCAGTTTTTTCGTGAGATAATTATGAATCATCATAATTCATATAGTCGCCAAAAAAAATGTTACTTTAATATATTTTAGTCTCGTGATGAGTAAGAAATTATAAATTTTTCTTAAATGACAGGACGTATTTAATTCTTAGTAGACTCGCAAATATTTCTGAAAAAATTGGAAATGGTAAGTGTAACATCATGGATTCGATGATACGGACCATTTTAAATTTTACTATTAGTAAGCATGTAGGCATGTGAGCCAATTTGTAAACCTAATGATCCCGACCTCTTTTCTCAATAAAAAGGAGAGAAAGTTGAGAGAAGAGGCAATGTTGAGAGGCGGGGGCAAAGCCATGGTCGTTTTGTTCCTTACCTGTGAACTCTTGTCGCCACCATGAAACTGAGTTGCTTCCGCCGCCACTTTGAGAGACGGATTACCGGCTATCTGTGTGGAACCAGGTGACGATATACCTACCCATATCTTCGACTCCTCCAGCCTGCTCCTTCCGCTCGAAATCAGCAAATACAGCTTGGCCTGAACTTCAGCAATCTGCGATCCATCAACTCCTCCAGCCTGCTCCTTCCACTCGAAATCAGCATTCTTGGTGCTATTACTAGACGCCAAGTTCTCAATCAGCACAACCGCATCATCTGGATACCTGGAGTTGAAGTTCCCATTACTCGCAGCATCCAAACCCATCTGGTACGTCCAATCGATCCCTCTGTAGAAAGTACCCAGCAACTGAACCTGAGTGAATCCATGGTGCGGACAATCTCTCTGATAGGACTTGAAACGAATCCAAGAAGCCTTGAACGCCTCATTAGGTCCTTGAGAAAATTGGGAGATCTTGCATCATCATAAAAGTTGTTCAGGAAAGTAGTCTTAGTCTCTTCCCAAGTAGTCAATGATCCAGGAGGTAACTGCTTCAGCTAGTAAGTTGAATCTCCACCAAGAGAGTATGGGAAGAGCTTGCAAAAGAAGTAATCATAGGATACTCCATTGCTCTTGATGCTTGTAACCAAATCCTCAAACTTCTCAATGTGATCCATAGGGTGCTCATGATGAAGACCATGAAAAGGGTGATGACCCACAAGAGTGAAGTATGCAGGTTTTAGGTCAAAGTCATTCCTCTGAAAAGGCGGAGGACGAATCGCTGATCGATTGGCATAAAATTGATCAGGCCTGTTGCACTCACCAATCGTTCTACCACGATTAACCACAACATCCTCAGCGTTCGCGTTCCCAGCGACAATCCTAACAGCAACAGGAGCAGCGGGAATGATGTTCCCCTCTCCATCCAGACGTTGTCTCTGCGCATTGCACAAACGACCTTCTTGGTCTCTGTAAACACCAGCCTCATCTCGAACCAACTCTTCCTGATTGTTGTTCATCGCTGCTGGTTTCCTTGCTTTTCTGTTTGTGCGTTCCACAAGTGCTAGCTGCTCCAAAGACAGTTCAACTAGCTGAGTGTTCTTGTTTCCTCTGGTTTTATGATTATGCATACACCTGAAAACAGAAGTCAAGAACGTAAGTAATCGGTAGCACGATGAGTATCGACCGATACCAAGTGGTGTCGATCGATATCAACAAAAGAGAACGACGAGTATCGACCGATACTAGGTGGGTATCGATCGATACCGACGAACTTAGTCGAAATTCTCAAACAAAAATCTAATGGCGAATTGAGTCCCCGGCAACGGCGCCAAATTTAATATGCTCAAATTAATACCCTAAAAGTACTAAGCAGTAGTTGCAGTATAGTAAGGGTCGAACACAAGGACTCACAGAGACACACAATAGATTATAAATATGAGAATCAAGCTAAGCAATCAATAATATTGAAAACAAGACTTAAATTAAAACGGTTGTAAATTCAATTGGGAGAAAGATAGGCTCATGGTATTTCTCAGGAGATCAATGAATGCAGATAAACTAACTAGTCAGGATTCAGATTTAGCACGGTTCATGAACTCAAATCACTAAAGTATAATTAACCAACTGTCATTGCGAGAATTATCTAAATCTAAATCCTAGGAATTCCAAATCTCTTTGTGAATCATAAAGTCTAAATCAGCTTTTAGATCAGGTTTGATTTGTTCACAAAACAACTAAAACAAATCTCTTTGCGAATAGTTATTTTGCTCACCTAAGGTTCTATCAGGTAATTAATCGCACTGTCGTGCCTAATCAATTATCCTAAGATCTAAGTTCCAGATTCGTCAACCAAGAATTAGCTTTGAACACAACCTATGGTGAAGAACAAATTCAGATGGTGAGTCCTAATAACTAATCAACCTAGCATTCAGAGAAAACACTTATGAGAACCCTGAACCTAAAGTGAATAAATCATCAAATAAAACAGAAAGACTATTAAGAGGGTTCGAAATCTTCTCTCGGACGAAGGGATTTTCAGACTTGTCTTCCTCCCAAAGCTCTCTCTCAAAACCAAAGTAAAATAAAGCGTAGAAACAAAGCATAGCCAACAGAGTGGCTGTAAAATCCCTATAAATAACCTAAATCATGTTTTGGGGCTTCTTGTAAATAATAAAGACTTCTGGACCAAATTGCAATTCTTCAATTCTTCATTAAAGTCGCGGGTCGTGTCTGCTGCGATGGGTATCGACCGATACTAGTGAGTATCGATCGATACCAAGCGTGAAATCGGGTACTCAGCTACACGAACGTCTGCTTTGCTCCAAAATGCTCCAGAAAGCTCAAATATCTCTAATTATGCTCCATACGTGCTAAAACCTGTAAAATACTCTAAAACACTACGAAATAGTAGAAAGACTATATAAAACGGACTTATATCATGGCCTAAAAGGGGTAAAAACCATGATATATCATTTCGCACCATGGATCCAGGATGACTGACACACCCTTTTTCCCAGTGTGGCTGGTGGCGGGTGTCACTAAGGGTTTCATGCCGTGGTTCCCAGTGCGGCTAGTGGCGGATGATACATGGATTAGTATATTGATGCCAGGGCATAAACGCTTATGTCTCAGGGGTGTCGAACACATCGTGATTCCCAGTGCGACTTGTGGCGAGTGTTGACACATACGTCTAGGGGTCATTCTATGTCTTTGAGTTATCTTTGGACATATTGTGCTAGATGGTTTAGCTTGCGACTTGCGTTTGTCGTGAGGTGTTTGAATTGTCGAAGAGTTCGTGGGTCCCCAAGACCTACACTCACTGAGTAATCCCAATTAATCACCCCTCTGCTTTTCTTTTCAGGTGAGTTCGAGGAAGTACGGGAGTAGACATTCCGGTGTCGTGCAGGGGCTTTGGAAATTTTATTTATTCTTTTCGTTTATTCGTTGTTTTTTATTTAAAACATTATTATTGAGGTTTGGTTTTAAGTTGGTTATATTGTAAGATGTTGGGATTCGATCCTTGGGAATAAATGAGCATTTATGACCTTTGAGTGGTTTACTTGTGTTTTAAGTCGATGCTCGACAATGCTGTCTCGGTTAAGCAAGAACGGTTGACTCAATCCTTGTAACGCCCCGACCGCCACCGTTCGTAGACCATCCCACCGTTCGTAGGCCCTCCCACATGATTTCATGACAATCCTTGTAGGGCCTACGAACGGTGGCGGTCGGGGCGTTACAAGGATTGAGACAATCCACTCTTACTTAACCGAGACGGCATTGTCGAGCATTGACTTAAAACACAAGTAAACCACTCGAAAGTCATAAATGCTCATTTATTCACAAGGATCGAATCCAAACGTCTTACAATAAAACCAACTTATAACCAAAGCTCAATAATAACGTTTTAAATCAAAAGCAACGAATAAACGAAAACAATAAATAAATTCCCAAAGCCCCTGCACCACACCAGAATCTCTACTCCCGCACTTCCTCAAACTCACCTGAAAAGAAAAAGGAGAGGGGTGAGTAATTTGGATTACCTAGTGAGTGTAGGTCATGGGGACCCACAAACTCTTCCACAATTCACACACATCACGACAAACGCAAGTTGCAAGATAAACCATCCATCACAACGTCTCCAAAGATAACTCAAAGACATAGAATGACCCCTAGACGTATATGTCAACACTCGCCACCAGCCGCACTGGGAACCACGATGTGTTCGACACCCCTGGGATATAAGCGTCTCCGCCATGGCATCAATATACCAATCCATATATCATCCATCACCGGTCGCACTGGGAACCACGGCATGACACCCTTAGTGACACCCGTCACCAGCTGCACTGGGAACCACGGTGTGTCACTCATCCTGGATCCATGGTGCGCCACACGCATTCCAGGTCCATCAAACATCACTGGGTCATCCGGGAAGGCACCCGCCTTTTCTCTGTACCCCTTATCGTGGCTTAACCGCCTACAAAACCGTTTCCCTTACCATATGCCCACGCATACATATCATCATGAAACAGTTTTCTGTTTTAACAACCTACACGTTTAAGTGACACAAACCATTATCAATAGAACAAGTCTTAACTATGGTGTGTATATAAATATATAATATCTTCAATCAACAAACAACTATGCGTAGACTTATAGCTACACATAGGATGCATAGTTTAACGAGTGACTACTCGTCACGACACGACACTAATGAAGAATAGAGAGAGTTCGACTGATATGCTTGGTTTTTACCGTTTTCTAACACTTGTTTTGGTGTTTCTTTTGAGTATTTTATCGAGTCAAAGTCCGTTTTATAGTCTTTTAGTCCTTTATTTAGTTATCTCAGGTAAAAAGGTGTTTAAGGAAGAAATTGTAGTTACATGGGCAAAAACGCATGGAACAGTACGAAAAAGAGCAGAATCGATAGATGCAACATGCTCAGAAAGTTTAAAGTCGATCGATGCACAATTGGAGCCTATCGATGCATCACCCTCCGAATAGCCAGAATCGATCGATTCAAGGAGTGCATCGATCGATGGAGAATGACCAGAAAGTCCAAAATCGATCGATGAAATATGTGCATCGTTCGATGCAAGTCGGCGAGAAGGAAAAGGAAATTTCTGATTTTCCTGTTTTGCCCCGGAAACTGCCTATTCTGACCTAATTCGCCCAGAACCCTATTTATACTCTATTCTCAGCCACTTTTTAGGCTATCTCTCTTTTTACTACTTTCTATTCTACTCAGATTTTTGGCCATCGATTTTATAAGCAAGAAGAAGAATCTCTGCATCTATTGAGAAGAATTCTAAACATTTTCCTCTCTTTAATTATTATTATGAGTTTCTCTCTATCTCCTTGCTTGTTCTCCGTTGCCATGTCCGAGTAGTTTCATAGTTAGGTTTAGGGTTTCAACGGGATACATGAATCATTGAATTAGACATAGATAGGGATTCATCTTTTGTGGTTTTCGCTTATTGTTGTGTTTATTGCTTAGGCTAAGTTGACCGCTTTGCCTATGATCTAGGGTTTAATCTATACCACGAAAGTGTCGTAGGTTGCTAGAAAGAACATAAGCGAGCGAATTGTCCTTAGCCAACGAAAGTTGATGTTAAGGCGATTCGCGAACATATTGAACATATTCGTTAATGATGGTCTAGAACTCTATGTTCAACGGAAGTTAGGATTTTATGTTGCTAGATTTAGTAATAAATGCCACAGAAGTGGATTAGTTAGATATTTATGTTTGAGTTTGAAACTTGTGTTTAATCCTTCCCTGAATAATTGTTTGATTCATGATCTTTGGATTCCGGCGAAGAAACCCTCGACCTAACGTTTTTCTTTTATTGAATTTACATCGCTTTTATTTATTTTCATTACTTTGCAAATCAACCCTTATTATCATCTTAGCTTAATTTCATCTTGTGAGAATCGTAATGTAACCTTGGTCTTTGTGGATTCGATCCTAAAGTACTACATTGGCTTACTGTTATGATTGCAGTAGTGTACACTTTAGTTATTAATTGACTACGTGGTAAAACACCTAAATCAATTTGGGGCCGTTGCTGGGGACCAATAGCATTACCTTCAATTTTGAAATTGAAATTTAGTATAAGATTTACTAACATATTCTACCTTGATCACTTGTGCATTTCAGGTGACTGGCGGAAAATCTGAATAGAGTTACCAGAGGCAGGGGCTCTGAAAACCTTTGCGAGCTCAGCAACGAAGAGCTAGCAAGGTTAGAATGAACGAACCGGAGAGCAAGGTCAATTCCTGTCACCACGGACGATCAGAACAACGACCAACAAAATGTTGCAGCTGCCGAACTCCAGAGACTAAAACAACTGCAGCAGTTGCAACAGCTGCAACAACAGCAATAGCAACAACAACCTGCCATCGGGGACTCAGACACGCCTCACACCATCTACCAGAACAGAGCTGATATCTGCCCACCATCTGTTACGAGGCAATATTATGAGATCAAGCCTCAGATGATCGCATTGGTGAAGCAGCACATGTTCCATGGTTTGCCTGCAGAGCATCCAATGGACCACATTGAGAATTTTGAAGAGATTTTCAGCACCACTAAGTCAAATGGGGTACCTGATGATTACCTCAAATGCAAGTTATTTCATTTCTCTTTGGCAAACAAAGCTTTGAGATGGCTCAAGTCACTACCTCCTAGATCATTGACTACTTGGGACCAATGCAGAGCTACTTTTCTAGATAACTTCTATACCAAATCTAAGACTGCTTCATTGTGGAATAAAATCACTACTTTCCAGGAGCATGTAGGAGAGTCTTTTTGCGAAGCCTGTGAGAGGTTCAGAGATTATCGTAGAGAATGCCCTCATCATGGGTATTCAGATGAGAAGATTCTTAGCATCTTCTACGATGGAGTTGGCTGGGATTACAAGCACACTCTTAATGCTGCGAGCAACGGAGACTTCATGACCAAAACTAAGGAAGGAGCGTACCCGTTGATAGAGAACTTGGCTGCAAGTTCTGAAAATTGCTACCCTGAGTACGACAGGTCTAAACGTGTTAAAGGTGTGGAGTCGCAGAAGATTGATGAGCTGACTGCGAAAGTGAACTTGCTGCTGAAGGGAAATCAGAGAGGTGTCTAGTCTTGCGAGGAGACAGGAGATGCAGTTTTCTATCGGGGATTAGCACTACACCAAAACAGGGTTTTTGCTACTGATTGTTGCTACTGATTAGGCAGTCGGTAAATTTACCGACTGTTTCGCTACTGATTTCCGAATGATTTGCGACAATTCAAAAATAGTCGCAAATCTGTAAGTATTTAGTGACTAAAAATTTCAGTCGTTAATTAGTAGCCATTTTACAACTGATTAGTGACTGAATTGTAGTCGAAAACATGCAGTAGCTAATCAGTAGTAATTTTAGCGACT
Source organism: Eutrema japonicum (assembly GCA_030161315.1). Taxonomy (NCBI): domain Eukaryota; kingdom Viridiplantae; phylum Streptophyta; class Magnoliopsida; order Brassicales; family Brassicaceae; genus Eutrema; species Eutrema japonicum. Next base: position 31,187,134 of record BSQW01000013.1, read on the forward strand.
GATTTTCTACTGAATTCGGTGGGTTTTAGAACAGTAGAAAATCAGTAGCAAAACAGTAGCAAAAAGTAGTTATAAATCACGTGGATTTCATTTCGTGGTTGGTGTACCTAATTTGGTTTGTAGTTAGGAATCAGTCGGGAAATTTTCTATATATTTTCTAACTAAATCTTACACATAAATATCAAATAATTAATATACAAAAAATTCAACACTTACACATTTTTTAAATATAATCATTTTATAAATCATAAATTCTAAACTCAACCACAAACCCTTAACCCTAAACCCTAAACCTCTAACCCTTAATCATAAATTCTAAATCTTAAATTGTAAACTAGATTTTACACATAAATATCAAATAATATACAAAAAAAATTAACACATACAAATTTTTAAAATATAATCACTTTACAAATATTAAATTCTAAAACTCAAACACATACCCTAAACCCTAAACCTTAATCATAAACTATAAATCTTAAATTGTAAACTAGATCTTACACATGCATATCAAATAATATACAAAAAAATTCAACACTTACAATTTTTAAATATAATCATCTTATAAATCATAAATTCTAAACCCCAAACACAAAACATTAACCCTAAACCATAAACCTCTAACCCTTAATCATAAACTATAATTCACTACACCAAAACAGGGTTTTTGCTACTGATTGTCGCTACCGATTAGGGTTTAAAGTTTAGGGTTTATGGTATAGGGTTTATGGTATAGGGTTATGGGTTTAGGGTTTAGGGTTTAGGGTTTAGGATTCACAACATATTTTTCCTATTTGTCAATTAACAAAAGAAAATACAATAAAATTATTGTTTCATAGTATGAAAACATATTTGGGGGTTAAGGTTTAGGGTTTAGGGTAACAAACACGTAATGTTTTTTTTTGTTTAAAGGGTTAGATTTAGTCAATAGGATTTAGGGTTTGAAATATATATAGTTTTTTCTTGAGTTTTAATTTATACCACAATAGACTTAGTGTATAAGGTTTATGGTTTGATTTAGTGTATAGACTTTAAAGTTTGATTTAGTGTATAGTATTTAAGGTTTGATTTGATTTAGGGTTTGAAATATTTTTTTTTTCTTGAGCTTCATGTATATCACAATACACTTAGTGTATAAGATTTAGGATTTGGTTTAGTGTATAGAGTTTAAAGTTTGATTTAGTGTCTAAACCAAATGAAAGCTTCTAATTCGTTAAACCTAAGTTACAAGGATTACTCTTTTATTTTAATGAACACCGTTAGATCATATTAAATCCAAAGGACGTAAATCCTCCAATACACAAACCATTTTCCCAGCGTCGATCTTTTCGTCAATCCATTCCCCTATCTCTCGTGTCTAGGGTTCTTGAGACCCGGTTTCTATTCTTCGATCGATTTCTTCTCCACCTTCGATTTTCTCATCAATTTCTCCACCATATGATCTTTTCTCACTCAGATTAAAAATGCATCTTCAGATCTACAGCCGTAACTGAAACAGATCTCAAAAATAGAATGGTCCAAAAGTTGGGGAAAAAGAAAACAGATCTCACAAAATCTCGCTTGATACTCCACCGACGAAACGAAACCACTGGATCGAACTAGTGTCAGTGAATCCTCTCTCTCCACCTTCCTTTGAATTAAGCCTATCGCTCTTTCGTTTCCTCATCTCTCGATCTCGTAATCTTAGATCCAGTGAGCTAATTGCTCTCCTCCGATTGGCGAATGCAGTTACATTGACTCCGATCTAAACGAGCTCTTGTGGTTTTTTCAGAAACAATGGGGGAGAAATCGAAGTCGAGAGGTTGGTGCGGTTGGTTTATCGCGATTATTGTATTGGCTGCTGTTGTGCTCGCCGTCGTTTACACGGTCAAATCGAGAATGAAGAAATCCGATGACGATGGCTCCGGTCCGGTACCTTGACCTCCCGGCGCCATTGATAAGAAATACGCTGATGCTCTCAAGATCGCCTTGCAGTTCTTAGATATCCAGAAATGTAATCATTCTGCTTCACTTATTTTACTCCAGATTTGAGGTTTCCAATTCATGATTGAATGCAGCTGGAAAATTGGTGAAGAACAACATATCTTGGAGAGGAGATTCGGGTCTTAAGGATGGAAATGGACTTGGCAAAAAGTGTTGGGTTTAGAGCGACAAGGAAAGGTTTTCATGTAGATTTAGCTCGCACATCATCGGGCTAAGCATAGGTTAGGCTAGATAGATGGGGAGTATGGGGTGGAATGAAAAGAGAAAGTCTTGGGCGTGCAATGAAAAAAAAAGGTAGAAACGAGGAAAAGAAGAAAAGAAGCCAAAAATGGCTAGTGCATCCAAAGGATGAAGAAAGAGACCAAATACGAAAAGCAAAAGATGAGCTAAAGAAGAAAAGGAAATGAGCCAAACCATTTGTTGATCAAAGGTGAAGAAGAAGTTTTCCCCAAGTCCTTAAATGAAGAAAAATCGATGAGGTATGTGGTCTATGAAAGGCAAAATGCCTTGGAGAAAGGGTAGCTTAGGAGTGATCTTCATGGGGCTTAGAGGTAGGGGTTGGAGTCATTTGGGAAATTGGGTAGATGAAAGTCTATCCTTGTATGCATCAATTGCTTTTTACCCTTAGTATTTTGCCAAAGTTCATTCATTTGTTGAGAGACCCCTTGATATGGAATTGCCACATTTATTGAGATCATTTTTATCTCAAAACCCTTGTCCCCTAGCCAAGTGAGTTCTTTTGATGTGCATATGTGTGATTCATGGTTTCGTTTAATGAATGTTAAAGGATTTGGGGATATGAACGCTTGTGTAGGCTAATTCTTGAGTATGGCCAAATATTTTGGAGTAGAGATTGTTCAAGTGCATTTTAGAATCACCATTGAATGGTTTTCTTTTGTTGACATTTTGGACTCTGTCTCATTTTCATCGCACTCTCTCTCCTTTTCTTGTTTTTTTTGCTTGCGGACAAGAAAATGTATAAGTTTGGGGGAGTTGATATTCATCCATTTTACATGTTCTAGCTTGCATTTTAGTTAACACTTTTAGTCATTTCCATGCATGATCATAGCTTTGTTTAGCATTTTGGTTTAAATTAGAGTATTAGGTGTTTGTATTAGTTCCTATGAGTCTTTCATACATCTGGAGTGTTTTATAGGTGCTTGGAGTCATTTTGGAGAAGTTTAGAGAAATGGAGCAAAAAGGACCATTCCGTAGCGTCTGAAAGAACTGGCAGGAAAAAGAACCCCCGATCTGATTCAGATTCCATAGCCTTCATAGAAGTTGTAGCCCAGTGAGTTATCTGTCCACAGGAGGTGGAATCAACTCATTTGGACGTGTGGTTTGAGAGATATGGCTGTTTGACTGGAGACATATCTGCCTGGTCTAGAAACTAGTGCCTTGTATCGGCCAACCACACCGCGATCCTTCCATCCGGTCTAATCCGTGCGGTCCCAGCACAGGAATCGTAACCGGCCCAAAGATGAAATCCCAACCAGCCAGAAGCCACACGGTCCAACACATCAGCATTCACACATCCAAGTTACAGCATCAGCCGAAGTGACTCAAAGCTCAGGACAAATGAAGACCTTCACGTGCCCAGTTTAATCTGAGGTCTTGACAATCGAGCTGAATTTCGTTTAGTGGTGGTTTCATGTCATTCAGATCAGCCGTTCAAGAGATATGGCAAATATAGCAAGGACACGTATGTCTGGCATCCAAACGAGTTCTGCTCCAAATACGATGTCTGCACGTTCAAACCAGACGAAGGGTTTTCACTCCGATTCAGCTTTTAAGTTATTCATAGAAGTTGTAGCCCAGTGAGTTAGCTATCCACAGGAGGTGGTTTGAGACCATTCGGAAATGTATTCCAGGAGATATCGCGGTTTTACCAACCGGTGCTCTCCTCACCTCGACCCACTTTTAACCGGGTCAATACCCAGTTTGTCCCGGGTTGAACCGATCCGCCCAGCTTCCTATGAATTTCAAAAAGACCCAAATTTCATTCTAAGTCTTTTTCCCTAATTTTTCTAAGGCAAAAACCTCTCTTTTATTTTGTTATTGGATTTTTGTAAGAGACCTTTTGATTTTAATGCAATCTTGAGTTTAATTCTTCTTAATCTATCTAATCTTTCTTTCATTTTAATCTTCCTAATCTCTAATCATGGATTCAATCATCTTCCTTATGGGATTTGAAGGTTTCACCATGACTAGTGAGTAGGTTCTTTTAGGGCTCATGGATGAGGTTGATTAGGGGTTTTCTTGTTTGATCTATGATGTCTAGTGATTAAATTACATGTTTCCTCTCTTATTTAGGGTTCATAATGCTAGATTAGGCTTGAGAAAGCTAATCTAGACCATAGGGCATTCCATGCACACAAGGTGTGCGATGAAATGCCCCAAGAACTAAATAAGAGATTTTACTTGCTTAACCTATGAGAGTCGTTGTTTAAGGAGTATTATGGCCATATGAACATGTAATTAATGCTTGGTAATCAACTTTTCACAAATGAGAGTTTGTTCTTGATTAGTTGATTAGCAAAGTGATTAGTGCCATGAGAATGGATTAGTCTTGTTTAGGTATTCTAGGCTAAGGAAAACATGTTTGATTGTTTGTTTAGGCTTCATAGGTTAATCATAGAACTCCCCAAAGTCTATAACCTCATCCTAGAGCTTACCTTTATTAATTTGTTAATCTCAATTAAGCTATTTAGTCTTGTTTGCTTGTTTACTTGTTCAAATTGAATTAGGTTGCTAGAACTTAGATTAAAACTACTTGTTTGCTTAGCTTATATAGTTTCTTGGATTCCAAGTCTGTTAGCCTCTCACCTCATTGGTTCGATATCTTAAATACCACAATGACATGAGTGGGATTTGAGTAATTGATTAGTAAAAATCCTACTATCATGAATCTGATGTCGAAGGCTGTTGCAGAGAGGTTTGGAATTGCGGATATGAAGCCTCCTCAGATGACTCTTGCCTTCGCCAACTCCTCTACCACAACCGCATATGATATCATCCCTGATTTGCTGGTTAATATAGGAATTTGCCTTGTTCCTACTGATTACCAGGTTGTGGAGATGTGTGCAGGTTCTGATATGCCTTTGATTCTGGGAAAACCATTCATGGCTACAGTGGGGGCAGTTGTAAACATGTCCAAAAAGAGAATCTCACTCTCTATCATTGAAAAAAGGTATTCTACAAAGCCATCCCCACTAGAGGAGCTCCCAAACACGTCTCTTGCATCACTGTTGTCACAGGAGAGACGCTGGTTGTTGATCCTTGGAAAGAGCGTTATGATGAGAACGAAGTCAAAGTAGTCTTAGATGATCCTCATATCATCAGTAAGAGCGACATCATAAAGACTAAGGCAAAAGGGAAGGTAAAAAGAAAAAATGTCAAGGGATATGCTTATATAACCTTGATCCCTCAGAAGTGTGATGGAGATTCGATTGAGTATAAGGTGAAGTGCAAAGGAACTTCGAAGCCATTCTCTAAGGTTAGAGCAATTCTCACTTCAGAGCTGAAGGAGAAAGGAAAAGATGTTGTAAAGAGGATGATGAGCAGAATTTTGAAGCTGGAGATGTTTGATGGTGGGACTTGTTTTGGGGCAAGCTCTCACGCTCTTCCTGACTGTACCCGAGCAAAAGTCAAGCTAGCGACGTTAAACAAGCGCTTGGTGGGAGGCAACCCACCGTGTCTCAGGTAAAAAAAAAGGGGGGTCGAACAGAGCAGAATCGATCGATACCACCTGGGTATCGATCGATGCCAAGAGTCCATAGAATCAGAAATCGATCGATGCAAGGCGACCAGAGAAACAAAAATCGATCGATGCATATCTTACATCGACCGATACCGACCCAGGTAAGTTAGCTTTGACTTTTTCTTGATTTTCTTTCTTTGAGTCTGCTTATACCTTTTCTCAGATTTATTCTCACACCGAGACGGTGTGAAATAAGTCTGGGGGATGGTCTTTATCGTTATTAACACTATTTTCTTTCTTTTGTTTTCTCTTTTGAGTCATTTTGATGTTTTTTTGAGTCATTCTGTTTTATTGAGTCAAAACTTGTTGAAGATTATGATCACGACCTTTGAATTTTTATGTGATTTGCATCTAAGTTACCATTGTTACAGAGTTGGCTTCAAATCAGACTAATGGAAAATATAAAGGCTGAACAGTTAATCAGAGGCATCCATGTTTCCAGAAAAATTCAAAAAGCTTGAGCTAGGATCTGAGCTCTTCCTTTTACCTCATCATCGTGATTGTTGTCTTCAGAGCTTGACTCATCATTTATATCTGACAAGATGACCTGTGTGAAAGTATGGTTCTCATCTCCCTTATTTAAAATAAAAAGCAGAAAAGATGAAATGATGAAATGATTTTCTTTCGGGTAAAGGTCTAGGAAAATTTCCATCGATCCCATTAGTTTACTTCAAAATAGATGATCACACTAAGGTTGAAAGCGAGGTTGAGGAAAATTTCCGGGGATACCACTATTCGCCTACACCTTAGAAATGAAGGGTGGCACTAAAATGAACCAGGGATTCGGTTGCAAAAACCATCAATACTCGAGTTCCATAAGCCATTGACCCTACGGAAAAAATGAGAAAAGAATGTGTTTTTGTCTTGTCACGATATCGAAAGGGAAAGAGTCTAGAAGGTTCTGGGCACTATGATCTTTGATGAGGCTCAGCGATGATAGCTTTTGATTATTCCACGAAATAATGAGTTGAATCTGGGAGGTTGCGATGCTTGCAAATAAGTACATGGTGGTTCGATCTAGAGCTAGTTTGGCAATACGTGGATTACTAAGGTAATGGTCATTGTCGAGTTCTAAAGGAAATGTGAGTCTTCGTGTTTTTCAACTTTTTCTTCTTGCTTAGTTTTATGTTTGCTTGAGGACAAGCAATAGACTAAATCTGGGAGAATTGATATGCTTGGTTTTTACCGTTTTCTAATACTTGTTTTGGTGTTCTTGTGAGTATTTTATTGAGTCAAAGTCCGTTTTTAGAGTCTTTTAGTCCTTTTTAGTTATCTCAGGTAAAAAGACGTTTAAAGAAGAAATTGGAGTTATGTGGGAAAAAACGAATGGAACAGTACGGAAAAGTGCATCGATCAATGCAACATGCTCAGAAAGTTTAAAGTCGATCGATGCACAATTGGAGCCGATCGATGCATCACCCTCCGAAGAGTCAGAATCGATCGATGGAGCATGCCCAGAAAGTCCAAATTGATCGATGCAAGTCGGCGAGAAGGAAAAAGAAATTTCTGATTTTCCTGTTTTGCCCCGGAAACTGCCTATTCTGACCTAATTCGCCCAGAACCCTATTTATACTTTATTCTCAGCCACTTTTTAGGCTATCTCTCTTTTTACTACTCTCTATTCTACTCAGATTTTTGGCCATCGATTTTGTAAGCAAAAAGAAGAATCTCTGCATCTATTGAGAAGAATTATAAACTCTTTCCTCTCTTTAATTATTATTATGAGTTTCTCTCTATCTCCTTGCTGGTTCTCCATTACCATATCTGAGTAGTTTCATAGTTCGGTTTAGGATTTCAACGGGATCCATGAATCATTGAATTAGACATAGATAGGGATTCATCTTTTGTGATTTTCGCTTATTATTGTGTTTATTGCTTAGGCTAAGTTGACTGATTTGCCTATGATCTAGAGGTGGCGGCGGCATCAACTCAGTTTCATGGTGGCGACTAGGGTTCACGGGTAAGGAACAAAACGACCAGAGCTTCGTGTAACACCCGTGTTCCGCGAATCTGCGAAACGGGGGAAATTGGTTAAATCATGATTGATTTTTAGCCGAGATGAAGTGGGAACGATTGAAGTTTAGCCGAGGAATCAGTCATTTCGGGTGATCGCCTAGCTGAGGGAGTTTTTACCGAGCTAAAATCAGATGGCCGTGATTTTCGGAAAGTTTAGCCAGCTGAAATAGACTGTCCGAGTTTTTCGAGACTTAGCCAAAATTCGGATCGCGGAAGAAATTTAGGGGAAATGATTATCGGGGGAAACAATTAACTGACACAAGCGTTTGGCATTAATCCGGGGGAACGGTTATCTGGGAATAGTTATCAGTCAGACCAAACAACAAAACTCGCGGAACGGTTTTCTAGCCGATGATAATAGAAACGTGTGGGCAGTTATGCACGGTTTCTAGCCGATGATAATAGAAACGTTCGGGCAGTTATGCACGGTTTCTAGCTGATGATAATAGAAACGCGCGGGCAGTTATGCACGGCTTCTAGCCGATGAAAATAAAAACGTGCGTGCAGTTATGAAATGTTTTAGCCGACAAAAATAGACATGTGTGGGTAGTTTTAGCCGAAGAAGTACGAAATGAGATTAAGGCGGTTAAGGACAGTTTTATTCGAGGAAACAACTGACTTATCTATTTAAGATAGATCTCCGCCTCATTTATTCAGTTTCGCGCGACCAAGAACTCAGAAAGATTGAGAGAAATTAACCGAGGGAAGGATTTAGTTGGGGGAAATCTGATTCTTACCGAGGGAAGGAGTTTAGCCGAGAGAATCTGATCATTGCCGAGAGAAGATTCTTAGCCGAGGGAGTTATCTGATTCTAGCCGAGAGAATCCGTCTCTTGCCGAGAGAAGGAGATCGATCGATCTGAAGGCAACAAGAGGTGTCAGAACGTTCTTATCCATCAGAGGGAAATCAAAGGTGAGTGCGTGACCGTGGCTTTAAGTCTCGAGTCGTTTCATGTTTGGATTTTGTAGTATGTTGCTTGGTAGATTGCGTGGCTTATCATTTATTATTCTTCTTGCTATCCGTGAAAGTTGATCTACCTTACTCGGCAATCTAGATCCGGCAAGGCGTTTGGGGGCAGTAATGCTTGCCGAGGCTTGTCTGGTTGTGGGAATATTGGCCGGTAAGCGTGGGTGATTATGCGCGGTTAGTTTCTGTTGTGATAAGTATTCTGGCTATATAATCGATGCGTGTTGCGATTTCTGGACTTTGGCTTTGTGAGACGGGATGACCGCGATAAAAGGCTTGTCAAAATCGATCCAAACGCGAAAAAGTTAAGAAAATGTTAAAAACTAATTCGGCTAGAATTTGGCTAAGTGTTGGCTAAAAATTGAAAAGCGGGTTAGGTTTTTACAAGTTGGTATCAGAGCGCTGTCGGTTCTAGGACAGAGTCTAGCATAAGTGGGTTAGTGGGTACATCCATCCTTCAACGCCTTGTCTCGCGGTAAGTCTGATTTTATGTGGTTTATTTTCTAAGTTAGTTTGCCGGCTAACTTAGGAATATCTGTTCTCGTCATTGCAGATGGCAAGAGGTAATCGCAGAAGGCGAGGTGTGGAAAAGAACACCGGCGAGAATTCTGGAAATAATGCGGCAAGGAATGCCGTGGAGGGAAATGGAAAAAATTCCGTCGATGGGTGATATTCCCATATTTTATACATTTTAGCATGCATATTATTTAGTGTGTCGGGTCTCGCGCATGTGTATTCCATAATTTTCATAGCATTTTGATCTAAAATAGAGTCTAAGGTGTTTTCATTAGGTCCTAGTGCATATTGCATGTTTTGGAGTGTGTTTAGGTACCTTGGAGGCATTTTGGGGATATTTGGATTGTTGGACCAAAATATGATGCAAAGGTCATAAGGTCATCCGAGACAACGGAAGATTGCGGCTAGACGAAGGCCTTACGGTCTGAATCAGCTTCAACAGTCTTCATAGAAGTTGTAAATGAGTGAGTTATATTTCTATAGGAGTTGGAACTAGGTCATTCGGATGTCAGGATCAGAGGTTATAGCAAAATCACTAAGGCAATGTCTGTCTGGCCGAGCCAATCCCGCAGCACCAACTTTGGACCATCACGAGGACAGGGATTCCACCGGCTGGCAGCACCGACTGGCCCTCACCCAGTGTGAAGACGCCCGGCGTGAAGACGTCCCAAGGCAGGGATTCCACCGGCTGGCACCACCGACTGGCCCTCACCCGGTGTGATGCCGCCGACCAGAGAAGATCCAGACCCAGCCGGGTCGGTACCCGGTTTGTCCTGGGTCGACCCGTCTGGGTCGGTACCCGGTTTGTCCCGGGTCGACCAGGTTCGCCCCCTTGCTTATAAAACCCTAAAAACCTAATTTCTTATATCTATCCTATTTTTTTAAGGCGAAGAACCCCCTTTTAGTGATTTGCTAAGTATTTGTAAGAAGATCTTGGTTTTATTTATGCAATCTAAGTTTTATTAATCAAGTTTCTTTTTTTTTTCTTTAATATTTCATTTCCCTAATCATTTTAATCATGGGATCTTTAACTTCTCTTATGAGATTTGAGGGTCTTATGATGATTAGTGAGTAGTTTGTTTTGAAGCTCATGGGTGAGGTAGATTAGGTGTCTTCTTGAATGGTTAAGGATGTTTAGGACCTAGATCATCTTCTCCCTCTCTTATCTAAAGCTCTTAATGCTAGATTAGGCTTGGAAAGGCTGGTTTAGACCTTAGGGCATTTCATGTACATAAGGTGTTTGATGAAATGCCCATATAAGTTAGATAAGAGATTTTACTTATTTAGCCTAAGGGATTAGATGTCTAAAGAGTATTATGCCCCTTGGAATTTGATATTCATGCTTGTTAATTAGCTTTTCACAAATGGAAATTTGTTCTTGATTGGTTAATTAACAAAGTGATTAAGATCATGGAAGTGGATTAGTCTTGTTTTGATATTCTAAGCCTAGGGAGAAATGCTTGTTTATTGTAATTAGCATCCTTGATCAATCAATGAAGTCACCTAAGTCAATAACCTCACTTTAGAGTTTGCTTTAATCATTTGTCAATCTCGATTTTACTAGTTAACTTGTTTACTTATTTGCTTTGCTTGAATTGAATTAGGATTGATATAACTCCAACTAAAACCAACCTTGTTGCTTAACTCAAGTAGTTCTATGTATTCTTGGTGTTTTGGAACTTAACCCATTGGATTCAATACCTCTTATACTACCTAGTATCTAGAGAATTGATATCTAGAAAGACTGAAAAGTTCATTATCAATTTGGCGCCGTTGCCAATTAAGTTTATTTTTCAACATTGAGAGTTTAGATCTTATTGAGATTAAGCTTTCTTTCTATTTCGGTTACTAATCTCTTTCACTCTTTGTTGCTAGCTCTCTATTCAAGGTGTATGCATACGCCTTCTCGAGGCAAAGACAACATAGTTGAGCCAATAGATGACATCCACCTTCTAGACCGAGGTCGTAGAGCTAGGAGAGCAAGAGACCGAGTTCAAGAGGTTGCCGATTTGGGTATGGAAGACCTTGAAGATATTCCAATCGGTGACATACATGACAACGTGCAACCACGACAAGGTGGCAATGGAAACCACCCCACACAAGGTGGCAATGGAAACAACAACACTCAAGGTGGCCAAGCTCACCACGTCCCACCACAACCCGCCCGGCCAATGAGAGCCCATAACCATCCCCCAAGGGCTCAAAACGTGGTTGGTACGGGTGATGCCGCCAATGCCCATCAAAACCGTCAAGGGATTGAAGCCCCACTGGTTGAGAACAACAACTTCGAGGTGAAGCTCGGCTTGATCAACATGGTCCAAAGCAACAAATTTCATGGGTTAGCTTGGGAAGACCCATTGGATCACATCGACCAATTCGATAGGATTTTCGGTCTCACAAAGATCAATGGAGTATCCGAGGACGGCTACAAGCTAAGACTCTTCCCATTCTCCCTTGGAGATAAGGCTCACCAATGGGAAAAGAGTTTTCCCCAAGGTTCAATCACGTCATGGGACGATTGCAAGCGAGCTTTCCTTGCGAAGTTCTTTTATCCTTCAAGGACCGCCAAGTTGAGGAACGACATCTCGAGTTTCACACAACGCGGAAATGAATCCTTCAACGAAGCTTGGGAACGGTTTAGAAGGTACACCTCTCAATGCCCACATCATGGCTTTTCCAAGGCCTCTCTTTTGAGTATCCTCTATCGCGGTGCTTTACCCAAGATAAGGATGCTCTTGGACACGGTTTATAGCGGGAACTTCTTAGCCAAAGATGTAGATGAGGCCATTGAGCTCGTGAAGAACCTAGGTCAAAGCGATGGAACTTATGGGGATGATTATGACCAGGCTACGAGGACGACTAGCGATTTTGATGAACAAAAGCGGTCTAAAGAAATAAAGATTCTCACCGAGAAAATGGACAAGGAAGCTTCAATGATTGACAAGCTCCTTAGCGCTTCTCAAAAGCCGGTTCACTTTGTTGGGAACTTTGAGGACACACAAGGCTACCAAAGCGGCGGTTTCAACAACAACAACCGTAACCACCCAAACTTCTCATATCGCAACCCCAACGTCGAAACCTGATATGCTCAAATTAATACCATAAAAGTACTAAGCAGTAGTTGCAGTAAAGTAGGGGTCGAACACAAGGACTCACAAAGACACACAATAGATTATGAAGACGAGAATTAAGCTAAGCAATCAATAATATTGAAAACAAGACTTAAATTAAAACGGTTATAAATTCAATTGGAGAAAGATAGATTCAGGGTTTTTCTCAGGAAATCAATGAATGCAGGTGAACTAACTAACATGATTCAGATTTAGCGCGGTTCTTGAACTCAAATCACTAAAGTATAGCTAACCAACTCTCGTTGCGAAAACTATCTAAATCTAAATCCTAGGAATTCCAAATCTCTTTGCGAATCCTAGAGTCTAAATCAACTTTTAGATCAGGTTTGATTTGTTCACAAAACAACTAAACCAAATCTCTTTGCGAATAGTTATTTTGCTCACCTAAGGTTCTATCAGGTAATTAATCGCACTCTCGTGCCTAATCAATTATCCTAAGATCTAAGTTCCAGATTCGTCAACCTAGAATTAGCCTTGAACACAACCTAAGGTGAAGAACTAATTCAGATGGTGAATCCTAATAACTAATCAACCTAGCATTCAGAGAAAACCCTTATGAGAACCCTAAACCTAACAGGAGATCTACTCAGACATGGAAATTGAAACAATAAACATGTTTGAATAAATCATCAAATAAAATAGAGAAAGTAACAAAAGGGTTCAAAATCTTCTCTCGGACGAACAGAGTTTCAGACTTGTCTCCCTTCAAAAGCTCTCTACAATACCAGAATAAAACAAAGCTTAGAACAAAGCGTAGCCAACAAAGTGGCTGTAAAACCTAATTAAATAGTCTAAACACGAATTGGGGTCTTCTTGTAAATATTAAAGTCTTCTGGGCAAGTTCTGCAATTCTTCAAACTTCATTAAAAGTGGCGACTTGTAACCTCCTCGATGGGTGTCGATAAATACCAAGGGGTATCGATCGATGCTTGACGCTTTGATCGGGTACTTAGTCACCAAACTTCATTTTTGCTCCATAAAACTCCAATATCTCCAATAATGCTCCAAAAGTGCTAAAACCTGTAAAAGACTCTAAAACACTACGAAATAGTAGAAAGACTCTATAAAACGGACTTATATCATGGCCTAAAAGGGGTAAAAACCATGATATATCAAAAACCCTCAAGACCAAGTTTATCCACAACAAAAGACCTTTGTGCCGTCCAACCAAGCTCAAGGTTCGAACTTCCAACAACAAGCTTTTGCTCCAAAGAACACTTTTAATGGGAACCAATGTGGTTTATAACCTAAGAAATCGTTTCCACCACCCGGTTTCACGCAACAAGTCCAAGGCACCACGACCACAACTCAAGACATTGATTTGAAAGCCATGCTTCAACAAATCGTCCAAGGTCAAGCAAATGGGGAAATGAACTTGAGCAAGAAGATGGCGGAGATCCACAACAAAGTGGATTGCTCCTACAACGATCTTAACTCCAAGCTTGAGATATTGAACTCCAAGGTTAAGAACCTTGAAGGCAAGAGTGATCCCTCCTCATCTCAATCTCAAAGTTTCTTACTCGGAAAAGCAATACAAAATCCCAAGGAGTATTGCAATGCTATATCCTCCAATGATGACCATTAAGCCGTTTTTAGAAAAAATTGAGCTTCTACTTTATGGTCCACAAGTCGAAGAACTACCCCCTAGAGATGTTTCCTTGAAGCTCAATGAGGACATTGAGGAAAAAGGTGGGGGTGACCTTTGGGAGTGATGATGACGTGATTTTGAATGAGGAACAAGCGATTCCAACGCAAATGGAAGTTAAGAAAGCTCCTTGCATTAGACCTTCTCCATATGAGCCTCCAATTCTATTTCCCGGTCGTATTCTCACCAAGGCACAAAAGAAAGTTCTCTTAAACTTCAAGGCCAACATGGACAAGATTGGAGCGCCTTTGCCTAGTGTGAGTGACTTGTCTCAAGTTCCACAACATCAAAAGTTCATCAAAAGCATACTTGAAAACCGAGAGAAAGTTGAAGAGCTTAAGTCTCTCCCCAAGCTTGGGAAGTTCTCCATCACTTATTCTCTTGGAAACTTGAAGATAGATGATGTCTTGTGTGACTTGGGATCAACCGTGAACGTCATATCCTTGGAAATGGCCAAGAGTCTTGGGATTACTAGAATGGAAGACTATCCCTCCACCATCACGTTTGGAGACTCATCTTCAAAGAAACCGTTAGCCATTGTTAAAGATTACCCTCTCAAGGTTGGAGAGTGTGTTGTACCAACGGACTTCATTGTCATGGAGATGGGACAAACCAAAAAGATTCCTCTCCTTCTCGGGACTCCATTCCTTAATACCGCTGGTGCAAGCATCGACTTCACGAGCAAGAAGGTAGTACTCAAGAAGGCGGTCTTCTACCTAATCGTGCCTTCCTCTACCGCGGTTTGTGGCACGATCACTTGTGAGATAAATGGGGATGAAGCTCCAAGAGTCGAGTATGTTGGTGTTTGTGCAACGGTGAGGTATTGCGATGATGAAGAAGCCCGTGCATTGGACGGTTATTGCCTAGGATCTCTCTTCCAAACCACAATGGAGAATGAGGCTCATAGTAGCACAGTTGCTAAGAAGAGGGCAAAGACCAAGGCCAAGATGAAAAACGAGCCAAGTATACTTGATGGGTCTAAGTCCGAGCTGAGCCAACCTTCCATCATGACTCTCACCCCTTGGAAACATCAAGATGTGGTGATTGAGTACAAAATCAAGTGTGAAGGACGGTCCAATCCCTTTGCCTCGGTGAAGGCAATCCTCACACCGGAATTCAAAGAGAAATGACTATCTTTGTAAGTGCTTTTTAATGTGTTTGCTAAGCGGTTTCAAGGTTCTTGACGGTCTCACGTTCTTGGCAAGCAGCAACGATTTTCAAATGTAGGAGTTCAAGTGCCTCTCCTAATAGGTCACTCCACCACTCCCGTTTCTCCATTCCAAGGTTTGAACTACACTCCATTGCATTGTACATTCATCTTTTGTCTTTTGTTTGCTCTATCTTTGACTTTTGTTGCACCGAGACGGTGCAATTCAAGTTTGGGGGAGGGATTTGTGTTACTTGACCTTGTGTTTTGTTTTCTTACTTGAGTCTCATGCATAGAAAAACCACAAAAATTTGAAGTTTTGCATCTCATGTTAAGATTGAGTCTAGTGTTCATATAGGATTTGCATTCGTACGCATGGGTGCAATGATGAAATTTTCCTTGTAAAATGTCAACTTAAGCTTTAGTAGTTAAATGCATTTGAACAACTTGAAAGTAAGGACTCACCATACTTGGATCATATGCATTGATGCTTTCATCTTGGTTGAAACAAGCTTTGAATTGAACACGATCCTAACTATTTGAACCCTTAATTTTGACTAGTAATTATTATGTTTATGCATTTAAAAATGAACTCATAGATACCATAGACATATTTGGGCTATCTTCTTCCTTTTTACCACTCTTGTTAGTTCAAGTAGCCGATCCCCATCTTTGGGACGGTTTTCCTCACCCTTAACTTACCCTCCTTTCAAGCCTAATTCTTTAGTGAGTGTTGTGAGGCCTATATTTTCTTCGAATGGACTTGGCAAAAAGTGTTAGGTTTATAGCGACAAGGAAAGGTTTTCATGTAGATTTAGCTCGCACATCATCGGGCTAAGCATAGGTTAGGCTAGATGGAATGGGAGTTTGGAGTGGAATGAAAAGAGAAAGTCTTGGGCGTGCGATGCAAAGAAAAAAAAATGGAAACGAGGAGAAGATTTGGAGAAGAAGAAGGGGAAAAGATAATAATTGAAATGGTTGGCAATGAATGTTTGGTATAGCTCAAAGTGTTAAAGAAAGGGTGGTTTCTACCTACAAAAAGAAGAAAAGAAGCCAAAAATGGCTAGTGCAACCAAAGGATGAAGAAAGAGACCAAATAATGAAGGCAAAAGATGAGCTAAAGAAGAAAAAGAAAAGAGCCAAGCCAAGCCATTTGTTGATCAAATGTGAAGAAGAAATTTTCCCCAAGTGCTTAAACAAAGAAGAATCGATGAGGTATGTGGTTTATGAAAGGTAAAATGCCTTTGAGAAAGGGTAGCTTAGGAGTGATCTTCATGGGGCTTAGAGGTAGGGGTTAAAGTCATTTGGGACATTGGGTAGATGAAAGTCTATCTTTGTATGCATCAATTGCTTTTTACCCTTAGAATT
Organism: Eutrema japonicum; assembly: GCA_030161315.1. NCBI lineage: Eukaryota > Viridiplantae > Streptophyta > Magnoliopsida > Brassicales > Brassicaceae > Eutrema > Eutrema japonicum. The sequence continues at coordinate 31,203,666 of BSQW01000013.1, forward strand.
TTGCCAAGTTCATTCATTTGATGAGAGACCCCTTGATATGGAATTGCCACATTTATTGAGATCATTTTTATCTCAAAACCCTTGTCCCCTAGCCAAGAGAGTTCATTTGATGTGAATAAGTGTGATTCATGGTTTCGTTTAATGAATGTCAAAGGACTTGGGGATATGAACGCTTGTGTAGGCTAATTCTTGAGCTTTATTCATATTGTGATGAGTATGGCCAAATATTTTGGAGTAGAGATTGTTCAAGTGCATTTTAGAATCACCATTGAATGGTTTTCTTTTGTTGACATTTTTGTACTCTATCTCATCTTCATTGCTCTCTCTCTCCTTTTCTTGTTTGTTTGCTTGGGGACAAGCAAATGAATAAGTTTGGGGGAGTTGATATATATTACCATATTTTATACATTTTAGCATGCATATTATTTAGTGTTTCGGGTCTCGTGCATATGTATTCCATAATTTTCATAGCATTTTGGTCTAAAATAGATTCTAAGGTGTTTTCTTTAGGTCCTAGTGCATATTGCATGTTTTGGAGTGTGTTTAGGTACCTTGGAGGTATTTTGGGGATATTTGGATTGTTGGACCAAAGTAGCGGCTAGACAAAGGCCTTACGGTCTGAATCAGCTTCAATGGTCTTCATGGAAGTTTTAGAGGAGTGAGTTAGATTTCCATAGGAGTTGGAATCAGGTCATTCGAATATCATGATCAGAGGTTATGGCAAAATCACTAAGGCAATGTCTGTCTGGCCAAGCCAATCCCGCAGCACCAACTTTGGACCATCATGCAGATAGGGATTCCACCGGCTGGCAGCACTGACTGGCCCTCACCCGGTGTGAAGACGCCCGGTGTGAAGACGTCTCAAGACATGGATTTCACCGGCTGGCAGCACCGACTGGCCCTCACCCGGTGTGAAGCCGCCGACTAGAGAATATCCAGAACCAGCCGGGTCAGTAACAGGTTTGTCCCGGTTCGACCAGGTCGGGTCATTACCCGATTTATCTCGGGTCGACCCGGTTCGCCTCCCTTGCCTATAAAACCCTAAAAACCTAATTTCTTAGATCTATCCTATTTTTTAAAGGCAAATAACCCCCTTTTGGTGATTTGCTAAGTATTTGTAAGAAGATCTTGGTTTTATTTAGGCAATCTAAGTTTTATTAATCATGTTTCTTCTTCTTTTCTTTAATATTTCATTTCTCTAATCATTTTAATCATGGGATCTTTAACTTCTCTTATGAGATTTGAGGGTCTTATGATGATTAGTGAGTAGTTTATTTTAAAGCTCATGTGTGAGGTAGATTAGGTGTCTTCTTGAATGGTTAAGGATGTTTAGGACCGAGATCATCTTCTTCCTCTGTTATCTAAAGCTCTTAATGCTAGATTAGGCTTGGAAAAGCTAGTTTAGACCTTAGGGCATTTCATGCACATAAGGTGTTTGATGAAATGTCCATATAAGTTATATAAGAGATTTTACTTATTTAGCCTAAGGGATTAGATGTCTAAAGAGTATTATGGCCATTGGAATTTGATATTCATGCTTGTTAATTAGCTTTTTACAAATAGAAATTTGTTCTTGATTGGTTAATTAACAAAGTGATTAAGATCATGGAAGTGGATTAGTCTTGTTTTGATATTCTAAGCCTAGGGAGAAATGCTTGTTTGTGTTAATTAGCATCCTTGATCAATCAATGAAGTCACCTAAGTCAATAACCTCACTCTAGAGCTTGCTTTAATCATTTGTCAATCTCGATTTTTACTAGTCAACTTGTTTACTTATTTGCTTTGCTTGAATTGAATTAGGATTGATAGAACTCCAACTAAAACCAACATTGTTGCTTAACTCATGTAGTTCTATGTATTCTTGGTGTTTTGGAACTTAACCAGTTGGATTCGATACCTCTTATACTACCTAGTATATAGAGAATTGATATCTAGAAAGACCAAAAAGTCCATTATCAATGGGAACCTGAATGATGCGGCAAATGCTGGGAATGTCGAGCATTGTAATGCTGTTACAGTTGGTCTGGAAGCGGTGTTGGGTTTGCTGACGCAAGTGTTGGCGAGACTGTCGGCTGCTGCGGCTGCTCCTGTGGCACCACCGCTAGTCGTGGAGCCTTTGATTCCACCAGAAGATGATGATGGAACACATGCAGAAGATAGGAACAAAGTTTTTCTCCGGCGGAACCAAGCCCATTGAGGCCGATGGCTGGATAGATCGCTTATAGAGGAACTTTGCGTCAATCCGTTGCCCAGAACAATACAAGAAGGAACTTTCCGTTCACTACTTGGAAGGTGGCACGCATACTTGGTGGTGGGGTTTATCTGAGCAACCAATTAACTGATTGGGCTCGTAGTACGGTTTCTGTGATCTGTTCCGGGCTAAATACTTTCCACCGGAAGCTCATGATCGGCTGGAGGGAGCCTTTCTGGATCTGCGTCAAGGGGCAAAGACGTTGAGAGAGTACGAGGCTGAGTTTAACAACCTAAAGAAGTATGATGGCCGCAATCTGATGAACGAAAGGAGGCAAGTCCAAAGGTTCATGCGTGGCCTAAGGATTGAGCTCCGTAAGCACTGTCAGATTCGAGACTATGACACCTTTGCGGAGTTGGTGGAAAAATCAGCTCAGTTGGAGTCTACTTCGGCTGAGGAAGCCAGGCTGGTTGGTAATGCTGCTGGGCATAGGAGGAATGTCCCTTAGGGGAAGACACCTGCAAGTCGTAACGTGGGAACAATCAGTGAGAAAGGAAATTATGGCTCTAACTGGCTTGTGTCTGGCGCATGTCTCCGTTGTGGGAGTATGGACCACAAGGTCCATGACTGTCCTGAAGAAGATCGCAGGGGGAAAACTCAAGGGAACAGGTCTAGGGAAAGATTTTGTTATCAGTGTGGAGAAGCTGGACACTTCAGGCCGAATTGTCCACAGCTGACACAGTTGGTGCAGCAACCTAGAAAGAGGCCAAGTGAGGGACTGCCACTGCCACCGCCACCAAAGAGGCAGGCTTTGATGCCGCGGCTCTATGCGATGGTTGAGGAAAACAGGGACGACCCAAGTTGTTCTCGCCCGATCACCGGTAAGACCTATCACTTGCCTTAGTACATTTCTGTGTGAAATTCTGTTGCGTGTTGCGTTAGTCTTAGCATTCTAGGTGAATGTGTAGGGACCCTTGCCATAGGTGGTGTGGCAACCCATGTTATGTTTGATTCCGGAGCAACAAATTGCTTTGTGAATCCGGATATGATTGGGAAGGGTGGTTTCCGCAAGGAACCCGGGGAAAACCTTGGCTTTCTCCAAGCGGCTGGTGGACAGGTCATGTGTACCCTCGGGAAAGTCCGTAATATGTCAGTGATGGTCGGCTCAGTGAAATTGTCGGCTGATCTAGTAATCTACGACGTGAAGTCTTATGATGTGATCCTTGGGATGGATTGGCTCGGAAAATACAAGGCACACTTAGACTGTCATCGTGGGAGAGTTTGGTTTGAGAACGAGAAGGGAATTTTGGAGTATCAAGGGATCCGACTGACCTCGGGGAGCTTGATTGTCTCGGCAGTTCAGGCTGAACAGATGATTGAGAAGGGGTGTGAGGCGTATCTGGCTACAATCAAAACCACCGAAGTTGTGTCGGATGCGGAGTTGGGCATCATTCCGGTAGTAAAGGAATTTGAAGTTGTTTTTGAGGCGCTGAATGGTTTACCACCATCACGTTCTGATCCGTTCAGGATTGAGCTCAAGCCTGGAGCGGCTCCGGTTTCTAAGGCTCCATATCGGATGGCACCGGCTGAGATAGTCGAGCTGAAGAAACAGTTGAACGAGCTGATGGAGAAAGGGGTTTGTGAGACCAAGCAGTTCACCGTGGGGCGCACCGGTGTTCTTTGTTCAGAAGAAGGATAGGAGTTTTCGGCTTTGGGTGCAACTGGTTGTCTTCCAAAGTAACAAGATGAATAAAAATTAGTAGAAAAAATATAGAAGAATATTTTTCAACTTGTTACTCTCCTTGTTAGTGGAGGAAAGTTTTCCTTAATTTTCTCTTCTTTGTTCATCTAACTAACGTGGAATGAGTTGGAAAAATAGATTCCTCTCAAGTTTCATTTTCAACCTAAATGGTAAAACGTGAGAGGAATCTATTTTTCCTCTGATTTTTTTCCTCTAAAGGTGTAACCAGTTGCAGCCTTTGTATCAACTACCGCGGGTTGAACAGAGTTACTGTGAAGAACAAGTACCCTCTTTCGAGGATGCATGAGTTGTTGTATCAACTCCGAGGTGCTACTTGTTTCTCCAAGATCGATCTGGCTTCAGGTTACCATCATATTCTGATAAACGAGTCGGATGTCAGGAAGACTGCCTTTCGGACAAGGTATGGTCACTTCGAGTTCGTAGTCATGCCTTTTGGGCTGACGAATGCACATGCGACTTTCATGAAGCTCATGAACAACGTCTTTAGAGACTGCCTGGATAAGTTTGTAATCATCTTTATAGATGATATTCTGGTCTACTCAAAGAACCGAGAGGAACACATTGTTCACCTTAAGACGGTGATGAATAGACTGAGGGAACATAAGTTGTATGCTAAGCTTAGCAAATGCAGCTTCTGGCAATTGGAGATCGGATTTTTGGGGTATGTGGTATCGGTTAAGGGACTATCTGTAGATCCGAAAATGATCAAGGCAATCGCGTATTGGCCTAGACCTATGAATGCCTCGGAAATAAGGAGTGTCCTTGGTTTAGCCGGGTATTACCGACGTTTTGTTAAAGGCTTTGCGAGCATGGCTCAGCCAATGACTAGGCTAACTGGGAAGGACGTGCAGTATGTGTGGTCGGCGGACTGCGAGAAGAGTTTCTCTAAGATGAAGGAAATGCTTACGAGTACTCCAGTGTTGGCTCTGCTTGAGCCTGATCAGCCTGGTGTGGTTTACACAGATGCGTCACAGATGGGTTTGGGATGAGTCCTGATGCAGCAAGGGAAGGTAATAGCTTATGCTTCAAGACAGTTAAGGAAGCATGAGGTGAATTATCCTACCCATGACCTGGAGATGGCTGCGGTAGGGTTTGTGTTATAAAATTGGCGATCTTACCTATACGGTGGGAAAGTTCAAGTTTTTACGGACCACAAGAGTTTGAAGTACATATTCACCCAGCCGAAGTTGAATATGAGGCAGCGTAGATGGATGGAGTTAGTGGCCGACTATAATCTGGATATTGCCTACCATCCGGGAAAGGCGAATCTAGTGGCGGATGCACTAAGTCGGAAGAGAGTGGCTGCGTCTGTAGAGAAAGATATTGCGGGATTGGTCAGCATGGTTGGGACTTTGCGTCTTGCAGCTTTGACTAATGAGGTAGAACCGTTGGGCTTAGGTGCAGCAGATCAAGCAGATTTGTTAAGTCGGTTACGGTTGGCTCAAGAAAAAGATGAGAGTCTCATGAAGTCGGCGAAGAATGATAATACGGAATATCAGACTTCAAAGATTGGGACGATTCTGGTTAATGGCCGATTATGTATTCCGAATGGACAAGGAACTAAGGGAATAAATTCTTAAGGAGGCTCACCATTCTAAGTTTGTGATTCACCCAGGATCGACTAAGATGTATAAGGATTTGAAGCGATACTATCACTGGGTAGGGATGAAGCGAGATGTGGCTAAGTGGGTCGCCGGATGTCAGACTTGCCAGATGGTGAAGATTGAACATCAGGTTCCGAGTGGACTGTTGCAAATCCTACATATTCCAAAGTGGAAATGGGACATGATCACAATGGATTTTGTGATCGGATTGCCAGTGTGTGGCAAGATTGATTCAATTTGGGTTATAGTCGATAGATTGACTAAGTCTGCTCATTTCCTTGCAATCAACAGGCAGGACAACGCTGAGGGACTTGCAAAGTTGTATCTCGAGCAGATCGTTAAGTTGCATGGAACGCCTGCGAGTATAGATTCTGATCGAGACTCGTGGTTTGCATCGGCTTTTTGGAAAGCACTTCAAAAACGTTTTGGGACAAGGGTCCATTTGAGTACAGCATATCACCCGCAAACAGATGGACAGTCCGAGAGAACAATCAAAACACTTTAAGATTTGCTGCGAGTTTGTGTTTTGGATTGGGGCGGGAGATGGAAGAATTACTTGCCTTTGGCTGAGTTTTCCTACAATAATAGCTACCACGGTAGTATTGATATGTCTCCGTATGAAGCATTGTATGGACGGCCATGCCGTACACCGCTATGTTGGACCCAAGTGGGGGAGCGGAATATCTATGGCCGAGATTTCGTGGAAGAAACAACTGAAAGAATCAGAGTGTTGAAGCTCAAGATGAAAGAAGCTCAAAATCGGCAAAAGAGTTATGCTGATAAGCGCCAGAAAGAATTGGAATTTCAAGTGGGAGATCTGGTTTACGTCAAGATGGTTATCAACAAGGGTAAAGATAGAGCTGCGTTACTCCAACAAGGGTAAACATGGGACCATATAAGATTCTGAAAAGGATTGGACCAGTGGCTTATAAGTTGGAGTTGCCACCAGTATTGGAAGCATTCCATAATGTCTTCTACGTATCCTTGCTAAGGAAATGGGTAACTCATGGGAAAAGGGTTACCGCGGATCAACCACCGGACTTGCAAGAAAACTGGACTCTTGAGGGAAGACCAGTTCGGATCGTGGAAAAAAGAGTGAAACAGGCTGGTCGGAAGAAGATCAAAATGATCCAAGTTATTTGGGATTACGAATGGGAAGAAGACACAACCAGGGAACCAGAAGAACGGATGAAAGAAAAAATTCCTAAGTGGTTTGAGAAGCAACCAAAGTTGACGGAAAAGCCGAAGAAGAAGAAGAAAGATTCGGGGACGAATCTAGTCATAAGTGGGGGAGAGTTGTAGCATCCGTGTTCCTTGAATCTGCCAAACGGGGGGGAAATTGGTTATGGCATGATTGATTTTTAGCCGAGAAGAAGTGGAAAGATTGAAGTTTAGCCATGGAATCAGTCAGTTCGGGTGATCGCCGAGCTGGGGGAGTTTTTACCGAGCTAAAATCAGGTGGCCGTGATTTTCGAAAAGTTTAACCAGCTGAAATAGACTGTCCGAGTTTTTTGGGACTTAGTCGAAATTCGGATCGCGGAAAAAATCCGGAGGAAATAGTTAACTGACACAAGCATTTGGCATGAATCCGGGGGAACGGTTATATAGGAATGGTTATCAGTCAGACCAAACAACAAAACTCGCGGAACGGTTTTCTAGCCGATGATAATAGAAACATGGGGGCATTTATTCATGGTTTCTAGCCGATGATAATAGAAACGTGCGGGCAGTTATGCACGGTTTCTTGCCGATGATAATAGAAAAGCACAGGCGGTTATGCACGGATATTGCCTAGGATCTCTCTTCCAAACCATAATGGAGAATGAGGGTCATAGTAGCACAGTTGCTAAGAAGAGGGCAAAGACCAAGGCCAAGATGAAAAACGAGCCAAGTATGCTTGATGGGTCTAAGTCCGAGCTGAGCCAACCTTCCATCATGACTCTCACCCCTTGGAAACATCAAGATGGGGTGATTGAGTACAAAATCAAGTGTGAAGGACGGTCCAATCCCTTTGCCTCGGTCAAGGCAATCCTCACACCGGAATTCAAAGAGAAAGGGGAACCCGGTCTTCAAGAGATCATGAACAAGGTGCTCAAACTTGATCTCAAGAATCCACCTAGGAGTTCCACCACTCCTCCTCTCTCACCCGCCTAAAAGGGTAACAAACTTCGACCTTAGTGACTTTAAACAAAGCGCACTTGGAAGACATTACCTGATACGAGCTCAAGTGTTGTAGAAGCTGGACTAAGGTCTCTCTCTTCTATCAACGGGATAAGATGGAGGTTGCTGGTGGGGCGATGAGAACCACAAGAGAGGCGACGGTCTCTTGATACTTCAAGGGGTTTCCCTAAGGATCGGACTCACTCACGATCTAAAGAGAGAAAATGTTTTTGTTCCAAACAAAAACTCGAAAATAACCAAGGAAAATTCTTATTGTCTGCGTGAATGAGAAAGACAAAGCCCTAGGGTTTTTAAAGCAAGCTCACACCCCAAAGAAAAGGAAATAAACCGAAAAAGAAATAACAAGACGGATCCTTAACAATTTAGGCCTGTTTACAAAATAATTAAAAGACTTAAGAGATATAGAAGGGAGGCCTCGTGTAGCTGGTCTTCATGGGCCTACAGAGAGTCATTAATTGGGCCAATGATGTTGCAAGTCGTTTGGCCTCGGTAAAAACCCATCTTCGCAAAACCCAGTGGGATAAAAACGAAGGTTGGGAAAAGAGCGCCAAACGACTTACAAACCCCAAATAATGACCTTCCTTGGGCCTAAGTCATCTCTAGTGAAGTCCAATCGACCATAGATAAGTGGGCCACGAGCCTGGGCTTGATGAGTGGCCACTTAGTATTATCGGCCAGCAAAGGATCCAGCCGATATGTCTTCAGTGTTTGGACGTTCTGGTCCGAATGGTAAGGACTCTTGGGCTGATCTTTAGTGTTCTGGAAACTAGACTCAAAGAGCTTCAAATCCATATGTAGATCACCTTCTGGATCGTCCGGGATCATGAGTGGATCCTGCTTCAAAGTATCGGCCCAATAACTGCTCGCAAATGGGCTTAGCGGACTAGTGTCCGTCTTGAAGAATCCTTCTTGTCTGAGCTGGTCCATGAACATGTTGAACTTCTTTTCCATGTCCCTGCTCCTGGTTCTAGTCACTGGTCCACTTGGTACTAGTGGTGCTTGTATGACTTGGGTCGTTGACTCGATGTCCTCATCTCTCCCTCCCTCTTCATGAGGTTTTGACCCCAAAACATCAGCACCTATATCAAAACGAGCTAAGTCAGAAACATTGAATGTAGCAGACACCTTAAGCTCACCTGGGAGCTCGAGCTTGTAGGCATTGTCATTGATTTTCTCCAAGATTTTGAAAGGGCCGTCTCCGCGAGGCGATAGCTTCGATTTGCGTTTGTCCGGGAATCGCTCCGGTCGCATGTGTAACCACACCCATTCTCCAACTTCAAAAGACACGTGCTTCCTGCCCTTGTTGGCATTCTTCACACGTAGGGCATTGGTCCTCTCGAGCTGATCTTTGACCGATTGGTGTAGCTTTTTCACGTCTGCGGCCTTCTTCGCTCCATCGAGGTTTAAGAACTCCGTTTGAGGTAGAGGTTTAAGATCCAGTGGCGTCTGTGGATTAAATCCATATGCAACCTGAAAAGGAGACAAATGAGTAGCACTATGGACAGCTCTATTATAAGCAAACTCGACAAAAGGTAGAGCTTCAAGCCAAGTTTTAAGATTTCTCCCTATTGTTGCGCGAAGCAATGTTCCAAGTGTACGGTTAACGACTTCAGTTTGGCCATCGGTTTGTGGATGGCAGGTCGTGGAGAAGAGCAGCTTGGTTCCTAGCTTCTTCCATAGGGTTCTCCAAAAGTGGCTCAGGAACTTGGTGTCGCGATCCGAGACGATCGTCCTAGGTACTCCATGTAGGCGGACAATCGCTTTGAAAAAGAGGTCCGCGGTTTGTGTAGCATCGTTTGTCTTGGCACATGGGATGAAATGTGCCATCTTTGAGAACCGATCCACCACGACAAAGATGGAGTCTTTGTGTCTGATCTTAGGCAAACCTAACACAAAGTCCATAGAAATATCAATCCATGGTAAAGTAGGAATCGGTAAAGGAAGATACAAACCGTGTGGGTTAACCCGAGACTTGGCTTTCTTGCAAGTGATACATCTTGCACAGAAAGTTTCGACCGACTTCTTAAGGTGTGGCCAAAAGAAGTGTTCCTTCAGCATGGCAAGAGTCTTCTCAACGCCAAAATGACCCATGAGGCCTCCGCCATGAGCTTCTCGGACTATAAGCTCTCGTAAAGAACATTGCGGGATGCATAGGCGTTTATCTTTAAAAAGATAACCGTCATGGGCATAGTAAGAAGCGTGGGCTCCCTTTCCATGGTTCTTGTATGTCTCTGCAAAATCAACATCAGATTCATATAATGGAATAATCATTTCAAAGCCAAGAACCTTGGCCTCCATGGTCGATATTAGCGCATATCTCCGAGATAGGGCATCGGCCACCACATTATCTTTTCCTTTCTTGTACTTGATCACATAGGGAAACGTCTCTATAGACTCCAGCCACTTAGCATGTCTTTTCTTGAGGTTAGTCTGACCCCTAAGATGCTTCAAAGTCTCATGGTCCGTGTGGATGACACACTCCTTCGATAGTAGGTAATGCTGCCACGTCTCCATTGCTCGGACTAAGGCGTAGAGCTCCTTATCATAAGTAGGATAGTTGAGAGTGGCTCCACTAAGTTTCTCACTGAAGTAAGCAACAGGTTTGCCTCCTTGAGTAAGCACAGCACCGATCCCTAAACCTGAGGCATCACACTCAATTTCAAACGTTTTAGAGAAATCGGGTAATGTTAAAACGGGAGCATGAGTCAAACGATCCTTTAGGCCTTTGAAGGGCTCTTCCTGGGAGTCTCCCCACTTGAATGCCACGTCCTTTTTGATGATGGTAGTTAGGGGTGCAGCAAGGGTGCTGAAATCCTTCACGAATCGTCGGTAAAAGCTAGCCAAGCCGTGAAAGCTTCGAACTTGGCTAACGGTTGTTGGCGTAGGCCATTCTTGGATGGCTTGGACCTTCTCCTGGTCCACTCTAAGTCCCTGTGAACTCACAACAAAGCCTAAAAACACAAGCTCATTAGCGCAAAATGTGCACTTCTTCAAGTTGGCGTAAAGACCATCTCGTTGAAGCGTCTTAAGAATTTGTTCTAAATGAGATAAATGTTCAGCTAGAGTTCGACTATAAATGAGAATATCATCGAAGTATACCACTACAAACTTACTAATGTAGGGTCTAAGAACCTCATTCATGAGTCGCATGAAGGTACTTGGCGCGTTAGTTAGCCCGAAAGGCATAACTAGCCATTCGTAGAGGCCTTGCTTCGTCTTGAAGGACGTCTTCCATTCGTCACCTTCTCTCATTCGTACTTGATGGTATCCACTCCTGAGATCAATCTTGGAAAATAAATTAGAACCAGAAAGCTCATCAAGCATGTCATATAACCTTGGTATCGGATGTCGGTATTTGATCGTTATGTTGTTTATCGCGCGACAATCCACGCACATCCTCCACGTCCCATCTTTTTTTGGCACCAAAAGGACTGGTACGGCACATGGACTAAGGCTCTCACGAACATAGCCCTTGTCCATAAGTTCTCTTACTTGCTTCTCTAGTTCCTTGGCTTCGTCCGGATTAACGCGATATGCGGCTCGATTGGGTAATGGGGCTCCGGGCACAAAATCGATCTGGTGCTCTATTCCTCTTATAGGAGGTAAGCCAGGAGGTATCTCATCAGGAAACACATCAGAAAATCGGTCCAAGAGTTGAGTAACCTCAGTAGGAAGTTGTTGCTCCAACGCCCTAGAACCTGCACTTAAAGTCTCCTTAAAGATCATTAGTAATACCGGTTCTTTGCAAGTGATTGCCTTAGAAATATAACTTGACTTGATAAACAAATTGTTCCTGGTCGATGCATCTTTTTCTTTTAACATTTTAACTTGTAATTCGTGTACTTGAGTAGGTGTAAGAGGTTCTAAATTATACTTCTTTTTATCATGCACAAACGAATACATGTTACTTCGGCCATGGTGAATGGCGTCCTTATCAAACTGCCAAGGCCTACCAAGAAGAAGATGGCCAGCTTGCATAGGAACAACATCACACACAACTTCATCCGAGTACTTGCCCACATTGAATGGTACAAGCACTTGGTCCGTGACGCGTAATTCAGCCTTATTGTTTAACCATCTTAGCTTATATGGGTGAGGGTGTTTAGCACGTTCTAGACAGAGCTTAGTGACCATGTAGTCACTTGCTACAATGGTACACGACCCTCCATCAATTACCAAATTACATACCTTGCCTCGGATGGAACATCTTGTATGAAAGATGTTGTCTCTTTGGGCTGTCTCGTCGGGATGAACCGTGAGGTTCAAGGCTCGTCTTATGACCAGAGACTCACCATATTCAGCCTCACAATCTACTTCTTCAGTGGCTGACTCGGTCATTTGCACATCAACCTCATCTTGAGACTCGTACTCACCCGAATCCAACATGATCATAACTCGGAGATTTTGGCATTCTCTAGCCATGTGTCCTCTGCCCTTGCACTTAAAACATGTTATATCACGAGTTCTAGAAGTACTTGGGTTAGAAAACTTACCTTGATTAGGCTCAGAGGCCTTAGAAGTGAACCTATGGTCGATTTCGACCGACTTGCCCTTCTTCGCGGCCTTAGATGGGAAGCTGGTTGGAGTTTGGGTCTTGGCTTGGTTCTGGTCCCATGTTTGGTTACTCCATGTCCGTCCAGTAGCATAGGACTTCTTCTTCAAGTGTTGCTCAGCTTGAATGGCATGGTGTAAGATGTCCTTCAAGTCGTGGTATGGAAGCTTCTCCACTTTGTGACTTAGTCGTTCGTTGAGTCCGTCTAGGAACTGAGCCATGAGTGTCTCGGTGTCTTCATCCAGCTCCAAACGATTTCTAAGATGTTCAAACTCTTCAAAGTATTCTTCTACGCTCCTGGTTCCTTGGGATAATTTTCGGAACCTCTTTTGAAGATCTCGATGATAATAGCTCGGAACATATCTCTTCTTCATGAGCTGTCTCATCTCTCGCCAAGTGCTGACCTGAGGTGATTGGCTCCTTCTTCTGTCAGCTACCTCACGATCCCACCATGAGAGAGCATGGTCAGTGAGTTGAGCAACGGCCAAAGCCAGCCTTCTTTGCTCGTTGTAGTCGTAGTACACGAAGATATGCTCCATTCGTTGCTCCCACTCCAAATAAGCCTCGGGATCGACTCTTCCAGCAAATGTAGGTGCCTTAAGCTTCATGTCCTGGGAATATTGGTGCCTTGGGAAGTCACCTTCGGCCTCCTCAAAAATGTCTTGTCTCGGTCCTCGTCTCCTTACTCGCGGCTGTTCCTCTATCGGAACATCGTCCGGATCTTCGTCTAAGTTGTAGGCTCGTCGCTGTGCTCTTGGTGGATGATTGTTGTTGGCTTGATGCTGTTCCCTCTGGTCTAGCCTTTGGACTACGCTCTGGAGCAGTTGTTGCATAGCCGTGATTGCTTGCATGAGAATGGCATTAGGGTCTTGCGGTGCAACATTGTTTTAAGTCTAGACCATTACCCAATTGTTTCTCCTTGCAAAAAAAATTAACAAAGTGTATCAATGGAGTTTCAAGAAAATCGACAAAGACAAGTAGTAAGGTAAGAAAAAAAAAAATTTCTTAAATCTAAAAGGAAAAATTCTAATCTAAAACACTCTCCTATTTTTTTTTTTTTTTTTTTTTTTTTGAACAACTTAACAAAAAGGAATTAACAAAAATCGAAGATGCTAATATATGGTTCTTTTCTATTTTTTTTTTTTTTTGACTAACTAAGAATATGCTAAGTTTCCCTTTTTTTTTTTTGATTAATCTTGCTAAGGTACACAAAGAAATCGACACAAAAGAATTAGGGTTCTTCTATAATTTTTTTTGACTAAAATCCTAAAAGGAAAAATTGCAAAATCGAATAAATTAGAATAAGCTAAGTTTCCTTTTTTTTGATTAATCTAAAAAAAAATCGACACAAGCAATAGGGTTCTTCTATTATTTTTTTTTTTTTTTGAATCTAGCAACCTAACAAGAACAAGAAAAAAAATACAGAAAATTAAAAGATGATAAGGGAACGTTTACACCTTAGATTCAGGAGCTTTTGAAGCTCTGATACCAAAATGATACGAGCTCAAGTGTTGTAGAAGCTGGACTAAGGTCTCTCTCTTCTATCAACGGGATAAGATGGAGGTTGCTGGTGGGGCGATGAGAACCACAAGAGAGGCGACGGTCTCTTGATACTTCAAGGGGTTTCCCTAAGGATCGGACTCACTCACGATCTAAAGAGAGAAAACGTTTTTGTTCCAAACAAAAACTCGAAAATAACCAAGGAAAATTCTTATTGTCTGCGTGAATGAGAAAGACAAAGCCCTAGGGTTTTTAAAGCAAGCTCACACCCCAAAGAAAAGGAAATAAACCGAAAAAGAAATAACAAGACGGGTCCTTAACAATTTAGGCCCGTTTACAAAATAATTAAAAGACTTAAGAGATATAGAAGGGAGGCCTCGTTTAGCTGGTCTTCATGGGCCTACAGAGAGTAATTAATTGGGCCAATGATGTTGCAAGTCGTTTGGCCTCGGTAAAAACCCATCTTCGCAAAACCCAGTGGGATAAAAACGAAGGTTGGGAAAAGAGCGCCAAACGACTTACAAACCCAAATAATGACCTTCCTTGGGCCTAAGTCATCTCTAGTGAAGTGCAATCGACTATAGATAAGTGGGCCACGAGCCTGGGCTTGATGAGTGGCCACTTAGTATTATCGGCCAGCAAAGGATCCAGCCGATATGTCTTCAGTGTTTGGACGTTCTGGTCCGAATGGTAAGGATTCTTGGGCTAATCTTTAGTGTTCTGGAAACTAGACTCAAAGAGCTTCAAATCCATATGTAGATCACCTTCTGGATCGTCCGGGATCATGAGTGGATCCTGCTTCAAAGTATCGGCCCAATAACTGCTCGCAAATGGGCTTAGCGGACTAGTGTCCGTCTTGAAGAATCCTTCTTGTCTGAGCTGGTCCATGAACATGTTGAACTTCTTTTCCATGTCCCTGCTCCTGGTTCTAGTCACTGGTCCACTTGGTACTAGTGGTGCTTGTATGACTTGGGTCGTTGACTCGATGTCCTCATCATTACCATGACTATCTTTGTAAATACTTTTTCTCTTTCTAAGTGCTTTTTAATGTGTTTGCTAAGCGGTTTCAAGGTTCTTGACGGTCTCACGGTCTTGGCAAGCAACAACGGTGTTCAAATGTAGGAGCTCAAGTGCCTCTCCTAATAGGTCACTCCACCACTCCCTTTTCCCCATTCCAAGGTTTGAACTACACTCCATTGCATTGTACATTCATCTTTTGTGTTTTGTTTGCTCTCTCTTTGACTTTTGTTGCACCGAGACGGTGCAATTCAAGTTTGGGGGAGGGATTTGTGTTATTTGACCTTGTGTTTTTCTTACTTGAGTCTCATGCATAGAAAAACCACAAAAATTTGAAATTTTGCATCTCATGTTAAGATTGAGTCTAGTGTTCATATAGGATTTGCATTCATACGCATGGGTGCAATGATGAAATTTTTCTTGTAAAATGTCAACTTAAGCTTTAGCAGTTAAATGCATTTGAACAACTTGAAAGTAAGGACTCACCATACTTGGATCATGTGCATTGATGCTTTCATCTTGGTTGAAATAAGCTTTGAATTGAACCCGATCCTAACTATTTGAACCCCTAATTTTGACTAGTAATTATCATGTTTATGCATTTAAAAATGAACTCATAGATACCATAGACATATTTGGGCTATCTTCTTCCTTTTTACCACTCTTGTTAGTTCAAGTAGTCGATCCCCATCTTTGGGACGGTTTTCCTCACCCTTAACTTACCCTCCTTTCAAGCCTAATTCTTTAGCGAGTGTTGTGAGGCCTATATTTTCTTCGAATGGACTTGGCAAAAAGTGTTGGGTTTATAGCGACAAGGAAAGGCTTTTATGTAGATTTAGCTCGCATATCATCGGGCTAAGCATAGGTTTGGCTAGATGGAATGGGAGTTTGGAGTGGAATGAAAAGAGAAAGTCTTGGGCGTGCGATGCACAGAAAAAAAGTGGAAACGAGGAGAAGATTTGGAGAAGAAGAAGGTGAAAAGATAATAATTGAAATGGTTGGCAATGAATGTTTGGTATAACTCAAAGTGTTAAAGAAAGGGTGGTCTCTACCTACAAAAAAAAGAAAAGAAGCCAAAAATGGCTAGTGCATCCAAAGGATGAAGAAAGAGACCAAATAATGAAGGCAAAAGAATAGCTAAAGAAGAAAAAGAAAAGAGCCAAGCCAAGCCATTTGTTGATCAAATGTGAAGAAGAAATTTTCCCCAAGTGCTTAAACAAAGAAGAATCGATGAGGTATGTGGTTTATGAAAGGTAAAATGCCTTGGAGAAAGGGTAGCTTAGGAGTGATCTTCATGGGGCTTAGAGGTAGGGGTTGAAGTCAATTGGGACATTGGGTAGATGAAAGTCTATCTTTGTATGCATCAATTGCCTTTTACCCTTAGCACTTTGCCAAAATTCATTCATTTGTTGAGAGACCCCTTGATATGGAATTGCCACATTTATTGAGATCATTTTTTATCTCAAAACCCTTGTTCCCTAGCCAAGTGAGTTCATTTGATGTGAATAAGTGTGATTCATGGTTTCGTTTAATGAATGTTAAAGGACTTGGGGATATGAACGCTTGTGTAGGCTAATTTTTGAGCTTGATTCATATTGTGATGGGTATGGCCAAATCTTTTGGAGTAGAGATTGTTCAAGTGCATTTTAGAATCACCATTTAATGGTTTTCTTTTGTTGGCATTTTTGGACTCTATCTCATCTTCATTGCTCTCTCTCTCCCTTTCTTGTTTGTTTGCTTGGGGACAAGCAAATGAATAAGTTTGGGCTAGTTGATATATATTCCCATATTTTATACATTTTAGCATGCATATTATTTAGTGTTTCGGGTCTCGTGCATGTCTATTCTATAATTTTCATAGCATTTTGGTCTAAAATAGAGTCTAAGGTATTTTCATTAGGTCCTAGTGCATATTGCATGTTTTGGAGTGTGTTTAGGTACCTTGGAGGTATTTTGGGGATATTTGGATTGTTGGACCAAAGTAGCGGCTAGACGAAGGCCTTCCGGTCTGAATCAGCTTCAATGGTCTTCATGGAAGTTTTAGAGGAGTGAGTTAGCTTTCTATAGGAGTTAGAATCAGGTCATGCGGATATCAGGATCAGAAGTTATGGCAAAATCACTAAGGCAATGTCTATCTGGCCAAGCCAATCCCGCAGCACCAACTTTGGACCATCATGCGGACAGGGATTCCACCGGCTGGTAGCACCGACTGGCCCTCACCTGGTGTGAAGACGCCCGGCATGAAGACGTCCCAAGACATGGATTCCACCGGCTGGCAGCACCGACTGGCCCTCACCCGGTGTGAAGACGCCCGGCGTGAAGACGTCCCAAGACAAGGATTCCACCGGCTGGCAGCACCGACTGGCCCTCACCCGGTGTGAAGCCGCCGACTAGAGAATATCCAGAACCAGCCGGGTCGGTACCCGGTTCGACCCGATCGGGTCGTTACCCGGTTTATCTCGGGTCGACCCGGTTCGCCCTCCTTGCCTATAAAACCCTAAAAATCTAATTTCTTAGATCTATCCTATTTTTTAAAGGCAAAGAACCCCCTTTTGTTATTTGCTAAGTATTTGTAAGAAGATCTTGGTTTTATATAGGCAATTTAAGTTTTATTAATCAAGTTTTTTCTTCTTTTCTTTAATATTTCATTCCCCTAATCATTTTAATCATGGGATCTTTAACTTCTCTTGATGGGGACATCAGTACCATGAAAGCTCATGGAACTACTACCACCTCAGAAAGAGACTGTACTGTGCGTACGGCAGGCTTAGATCCTGATCCTATTGGCGACAGCAGAACCTTTCTTGTTGTTGGGACAGTTGCTCCTACGCTACTATCGCTCAGCACCCATCAAATGGAAGAAGGTGCATGTCTTGAAGAGTTATGCCTCAAGCACAACGATTCAGGCCATGAAACCACTTGGGCTACATTCCTAGCTCAATCAGATCACGCCTCGAAGTGGAATCAGTCCAATTAGATCCCAGATGAAGGAGTTATGCTATTTACAAATCAGGTGTCTTCCAATTTACCCGATTTGGACATAGGTGCATTGATTGGAGGTTTCCAATCGAACCAGAAGGAATTAAGCTACAAACCAACTTGTTCTGGAATCTTGATCCATCCGGGAAGAACCGACAATTGGATTCATCTCATTCCCGGTTCAGACTTGAGAGTTATCGATTTTACAAATCGATGGACCTGCTTTGGACGCAATCCAGCGACTAGGCCAAAGATCGAGTTACACAGCCCAACTCAGGAAAGATCTAAGCTCAGGACCACTTGGATAATATCAATGGGCCTCTCATGGATCCAGCAAGCTAAAGATCCAACGAAATTCCCATCGGATCCACAAGTTACACCCATTTTCCCAAAACGGGTTGACTTGGTTCTGTTTAAGGAAAGTCCTCGATCCAATGGTTGCTACTCCTTGCAAACATATCTATGGCGACCAGGAGAGATTCTAGGGCAACTAAGGAAGCTTGCAAACACCTTACCATGCACCAACACACACAGGATCAGGCGGATCCCCTTGCAAGTATACTTTCCTTTTATGGCTGCGTTCACACTTAGGGCCATAAATGGCCAACGGATCCTTGCCTTTGAATGCCACGACTTGGGCAACCTTTATGGAGATTAGAATGTTCCAGAGAGGCTCACATATCCTCTCAAACCGTCCAGATACAAGGCGACATCACAGCTGCCTTATTTTGCCGATTTGCTCATTATTGTCCAACGGCTAGTTTTTGATCATCTTTGATTTGTTTCTTGCTAAGAATTTCGTGTAGAGCATTATATAAGCTCATCTTAGCTTTCATTTGTATTCACGCAGACAATAAGAATTTTCCTTGGTTATTTTCGAGTTTTTGTTTGGAACAAAAACGTTTTCTCTCTTTAGATCGTGAGTGAGTCCGATCCTTAGGGAAACCCCTTGAAGTATCAAGAGACCGTCGCCTCTCTTGTGGTTCTCATCGCCCCACCAGCAACCTCCATCTTATCCCGTTGATAGAAGAGAGAGACCTTAGTCCAGCTTCTACAACACTTGAGCACGTATCATTTTGGTATCAGAGCTTCAAAAGCTCCTGAATCTAAGGTGTAAACGTTCCCTTATCATCTTTTAATTTTCTGTATTTTTTTTTCTTGTTCTTGTTAGGTTGCTAGATTCAAAAAAAAAAAAAAAAAAAAACTATTTTGTTTCAATTTTGTTCTTCGAATTTTTTTTTTTTAAATTTAATTTCCTATTAAACTAAAACCAAAATAAAAATTGTCTTACTTGAATTGTTTTGTTTTGTTTCGTAAAAGAAAAGTCCATAAAAATTTGTTCTTTTTGATTTCGTTTTATTTTTACAGTTTTTGCACCCTTTCAATTTAAAATCAGAAAACCAAATAAAAATCTTTTGTTTTTGAAATATTTCTGTTTAAATCTTATTATAAACCAGAAAATAAAAAATAAGAATTTATTTCCTTTTGTTTTGTTTGAATTTCGAAATTTGTTTTAGTCAAAAAAAAAAAAAAACCATCGTTTTGATTTTGGCCATTTATTTGTTTCCTTTTCTTGCTTATTACGATTCTGATTTTTTGATTCATTGTCTTCTTTGTTTTTTGGCAAGGAAACCTAGGACACAGCAGCCGCCATGGATTCAGGTGAAGAAGAAGATGGAGCAAGTGAATACAACACCTCCGAGATTGATTGGGGTGAAGAGCCCGAAGCTCCATGGGAAGGAGGAAGAGCTGGCTATTCAAGCTCTATTTTTGAAGAGGAACAAGGCGGGGGAGAACCTGAACCGGAGCCCCCATATCACATCTTTTTTTCAGGTCATGGACAAGGACCAGAAGCTTACCTACGGTGGGAGGAGGACATGGATTATTGGCTTCGGTCCCACAACATCCCAAAGGAGGATAGATTGTCCTACGCCATTAACACACTTGTTGGAGATGCTCATACATGGTGGATACAAGAAGAAGCTCGGGCCTACTATCATAATCCGATCATCATTTGGGGTAATCTCAAGCAGCGTATGTACATAGAGTATGTACAGAAGTCCCACAACCGCAGCTACATCCCCAAGAGGCATATGTTCCCAACAACTTCAAAAAGATGGATGTCAACTCCTACTGCCCATTCTTGACCACAAGAACACCTACTGCCCTGAGCTAGGGAAGGTGATTTCAAACACCTTAAAGAAGCAAACAGAGGCTAAGCAATCATTTCAAATAAAGGAGGTTCAACAAACGCCAAATCCCATACCATTGCTTGAACCGCAAAGCGAACAAGAACAAGATGAAAGAGGTGTAGAAAAAGTACCACAAAAGGTTACATCTAATCCAGAGTTAGTTCTTCCTACAACTAATTGTTCCAATGCTTGTTTAATACACTTGTCTACTACCAAGAGTGC
This sequence comes from Eutrema japonicum, assembly GCA_030161315.1. Lineage (NCBI taxonomy): Eukaryota > Viridiplantae > Streptophyta > Magnoliopsida > Brassicales > Brassicaceae > Eutrema > Eutrema japonicum. Next base: position 31,223,866 of record BSQW01000013.1, read on the forward strand.
AAAATGATATAAGCACGGAATCACTCCAATACTACGACCACTCGATGATCGAGAGATTCCAAGCTTTGTTGCGGAAGTGGGGACGATGGTGAGATGGAAGGTGGTGGTTTGATTGACTCTCTCAATCGATGGTGATTGACTCCTCAATCCTTGATCGAACAAGCTATTTGAATCTCACAAATAACTTAATCCGAGGCTTCTAGAGAATATAGTGAATCGCACACAATATTCTAAAGAACAAAACAATCTTCGCAAAGAAACACTCTTTGAAAGAAAAACGAAATACTTTATAAAATTCTTGATTGAAAGGTGAATTACAATGAAAGCAAAGCTGAGCTTATATAGTGCTTATACACGAAATTAAACAAGAAGGAAATCGCAAAGTAAATGCTAAAACTAGCTGTTTGAGTCATAATGACGAGAATCGGCCAAATATGGAAAACGGAGCCTTTCTTTAGTCTTGACAACTTAGGGGCGAATGTCAAGTGTCTAGGTACGTTCTGGTTGCTGTGGAAAAGCTTCATTTCGAGGCCAAACTTCAAATAATAGAGCCGTTGGAGATGAATGGCGAGAATCTCCAAATAAGGCAAGTGTAGCTCAAACTTGATCCACTTGATCAAATGAGGTGTGGTGCACCATAGGTCGTGAAGGGAAGCTTCTAGAAAGCTTCTTAAGTGTATCTTAAGCTCATAGAAACCATTCTCAAGTGGGTTTTCATGTTTGGGCTTCAAAAGATTCCACTTGACATTTTCGGGTAGGATTGAGTCCATTAGATACGTCTCCACTGTTGGGCCTTTTATGAGCGATTGGCCTGGCTGATTGGAGAGATCTTGGATGTTCTGGAAACTAGACTCAAATATCTTTCGATCCATATATACTTCGTTACCTGAAGTGCCGTGATCTGGAAGCGACACTTGATTGAACATTTGATTGAAATCGGAGCTCAACAACGGGGTTAGGTTCCAACCTTCAAACTGATCAAGCCTGATCAGTCCTTCGTGTTCCAGATGCTTCAGCTTCTCCTTGAACATGTTGAAGCTATTTTCCAGACTCTTCCTCTTAATAATTTTCTCTGGGGTTGATTGATCCTTCAAGTCGTTTGCTCGCTTTCCACTCGTTGAAGTAACTTTGGAAGTTACTGTCCCAAATCCATAAGAGAACCGCTGTCGCCAATAAACAAGATCTAAGCTTGTCGTACGCTCAGTACAATTCTCTTTTGAATTGATAGTATCCAAAACTCCTCCGGGTTTCCAATGTCGGTTTTGTAATGCATCCAACCGATCGTTCATCATAGTCTCCATAATCGGCCCGGTTTGGTCTTGTCCGAGCTTTGAACTCACCTCTGGTGGGCTAGCTGGTTCGATGTCATCATCACACCCTCCCCCTTGGAAAGGTTTCGTCCTCGAAACTTCTAAACCTGCATCAAAATAGAGCAAGTTAGTATCTTCGTAAAGAAGTGAGTCTAGAAATTTACCATGAATAACGATTGGTGTGGGGCTCAGATATAATCGATGTTGAACATCAGGTAGTTCTTCTTTGATCAGCAAAGAAGAGATGACTCCTCTCCATGGTGTGTTGCTGACTTCCTTGGGCAGTAAGGTAGCCGTTTTAGTGAAATCTCCTTTTTCACTTTCGATGTCGCCATTGTTCCTTTGCGGTTTTGGTCCTTGTTGCTTCTCCTTGGTACCTGAGATATTCTCTAAATTTTTGGCAAGAAACAAGTGTGTTATGGCGGTCATGGCATTATCATAAGCAACAGAGCAAAATTCAGTTCGAGTCAATTCATCTACTTTTTCTTCTACGTGTAACTCAAGATACAAAATCTGGTTTATAGATTTTTCCACCGAAATTATTTTATCATCAGATTCAATGGGACTTATCACGTCCATGAACACATTCATTGAGTCATCAGAAGTATATAACAGTGAGGGATGACTTACCTGATCAGAACTGTCGATGAGTTCTAGTTCCTTCGTCGCCACGGTATTGTGATTTATGGCTCGATCGGGCGGCTCTTCTTGTAGCAGCACTTTGCTGGTGCCACTTCCATTATTTTCAGTGGCTGCGTCTGTCATAGTGTGCTCCACTCCATGTCCTATACCTGCACTAACAACCTTTGGCAAAGACAAGTGCATCAAATCTGAATTCGAAACTTTAAAACCAGAATTTTCTAGACAATTATCTAATGGATTCAGTTTCGGCTCAGGTTGCCCTCCCTCTAGTTGCCCTCCTTCTAGCGCCAAAAATGATACGAGCTCACGGCCTAAGGTACAAGGCCGGGTGGTCTAGACAATTGGACTAAGGTCGCTCCTTGTCTAGGCCGGGATAGGATGGAGGCGTGGGTGGATTGAGGTGAACCACAATAGGTGCGAAAGCCTACTGATACTTCAAGGGTTCTCTAAACTCGGACTTGCTCACGAGACAAAGAGAGAGACATGTTTTGGAAGAACCAAAAACAATAGCTTTACTATTTTTATTCAATTTCGAGGTGTCTATTATAATTGTTCAAATGAGCTTTTATATGCTCATAATACAACTAGCTTATGGTCTAAAATATAAAACATGGAAACAAATAACTCAACAATAAATGGAAATGATTTCTCGGGTTGAATGGAGACGTTGGGGCTGGCCTTGTGCATCCAAATGGTGTGTTAAAGTGAAGCTGGCTCGTGGTCTTGATAAGGCAAGGATAATTGATGTCTCAATCAGCATTCAACCCCTTCCAATTAGCATTAAAGCTTTCTCTCTCAATCAGCTTTGAATCTCCTAGCAATCGGAAGTTAATGGCAAGGTATGAACGAGGCCAATAATGGAAAGTATGATCTCCCTTGTATATGGACGTGATTCCTTGTATTAGCTCTCTCCCATGACTCTTTGATAGGCTTTGAATATCTAGATTAATGAAGAGAGATGCGGTGGTCAAAGGAGTTTGACGAGTTTCCTTAAATGGACAAGAACGGACCCGTCGGATTGATTTGGTGGCATCGGGTGGATCCTGGTTGGTATGGATCTTTTCTCCACGGTTATGGACTCTTAAGAAGCCCACAAATACATACCAAGGGGGCTCAGGGATGGGCCGCTTCATACTTGGGTTGTGGACTTCATCTTTTTGGCCATACTTGAAATCGGGTGGATCCGGTAGTTTCTCTTCGATTGGGCCTGTTTTTGGGTGAATGTCTTGAGTCTCCACAAGTCTTGGCATTGTTTCCTCTTCATGTGGATATGATGATTTGATGTCCACATCACTCCCTCCTTCTTGAGAAAGCTTTGTCCTCAAAACTAAAACCAGATTTTGCATTTTTTTTTTTTTGAATATATTTTTTTTAAACCGAAATATTAAATTCCAATAAAGAAGAAGAATTTTTTTTTTTTTTTGAAAATCTGAAAACAAATCAGAAACTATTGAAAAAAAAAAAATATATATATATATATATATATATTTTTTTTTAAATTTCGTTTAATGAGAGAAACAAATTAAAACTTCAAGGAAAACAAAGAAAACTATTTTTTATGGTGTTTTCTTTTTTTTTTATAAAATAAAAAAACAAAAGCAGAAAACTTTGTTTTTTTTTTTTTGATAAAAAGATGAAACAAAAACGAAACAGAAATGAAAACGATAGAGGATATGATCTTTTAGCTCTGATACCAAAATGATACGAGCTCACGGCCTAAGGTACAAGGCCGGGTGGTCTAGACAATTGGACTAAGGTCGCTCCTTGTCTAGGCCGGGATAGGATGGAGGCGTGGGTGGATTGAGGTGAACCACAATAGGTGCGAAAGCCTACTGATACTTCAAGGGTTCTCTAAACTCGGACTTGCTCACGAGACAAAGAGAGAGACATGTTTTGGAAGAACCAAAAACAATAGCTTTACTATTTTTATTCAATTTCGAGGTGTCTATTATAATTGTTCAAATGAGCTTTTATATGCTCATAATACAACTAGCTTATGGTCTAAAATATAAAACATGGAAACAAATAAATCAACAATAAATGGAAATGATTTCTCGGGTTGAATGGAGACGTTGGGGCTGGCCTTGTGCATCCAAATGGTGTGTTAAAGTGAAGCTGGCTCGTGGTCTTGATAAGGAAAGGATAATTGACGTCTCAATCAGCATTCAACCCCTTCCAATTAGCATTAAAGCTTTCTCTCTCAATCAGCTTTGAATCTCCTAGCAATCGGAAGTTAATGGCAAGGTATGAACGAGGCCAATAATGGAAAGTATGATCTCCCTTGTATATGGACGTGATTCCTTGTATTAGCTCTCTCCCGTGACTCTTTGATAGGCTTTGAATATCTAGATTAATGAAGAGAGATGCGGTGGTCAAAGGAGTTTGACGAGTTTCCTTAAATGGACAAGAACGGACCCGTCAGATTGATTTGGTGGCATCGGGTGGATCCTGGTTGGTATGGATCTTTTCTCCACGGTTATGGACTCTTAAGAAGCCCACAAATACATACCAAGGGGGCTCAGGGATGGGCCGCTTCATACTTGGGTTGTGGACTTCATCTTTTGGGCCATACTTGAAATCGGGTGGATCCGGTAGTTTCTCTTCGATTGGGCCTGTTTTTGGGTGAATGTCTTGAGTCTCCACAAGTCTTGGCATTGTTTCCTCTTCATGTGGATATGATGATTTGATGTCCACATCATCTCTTATGAGATTTGAGGGTCTTATGATGATTAGTGAGTAGTTTATTTTAAAGCTCATGGTGAGGTAGATCAGGTGTCTTCTTGAATGGTTAAGGATGTTTAGGACCTAGATCATCTTCTTCCTCGCTCTTAATGCTAGATTAGGCTTGGAAAAGCTAGTTTAGACCTTAGGGCATTTCATGCACATAAGGTGTTTGATGAAATGTCCATATAAGTTAGATAAGAGATTTTACTTATTTAGCCTAAGGGATTAGATGTCTAAAGAGTATTATGGCCATTGGAATTTGATATTCATGCTTGTTAACTCGCTTTTCACAAATGGAAATTTGTTCTTGATTGGTTAATTAACAAAGTGATTAAGATCATAGAAGTGAATTAGTCTTGTTTTGGTATTCTAAGCCTAGGGAGAAATGCTTGTTTGTGTTAATTAGCATCCTTCATCAATCAATGAAGTCACCTAAGTCAGTAACCTCACTCTAGAGCTTGCTTTAATCATTTGTCAATCTCGATTTTTACTAGTTAACGTGTTTACTTATTTGCTTTGCTTGAATTGAATTAGGATTGATAGAACTCCAACTAAAACCAACATTGTTGCTTAACTCAAGTAGTTCTATGTATTCTTGGTGTTTTGGAACTTAACCCATTGGATTCGATACCTCTTATACTACCTAGTATCTAGAGAATTAATATATAGAAAGACCAAAAATTCCATTATCAATGAGAACCTGAACGATGCGGTAAATGTTGGGAATGTCGAGCATTGTAATGCTGTTATAGTTGGTCTGGAAGCGGTGTTGGGTTTGCTGACCCAAGTGTTGGCGAGACTGTCGGCTGCTGCGGCTGCTCCTCTGGCACCACTGCTAGTCGTGCAGCCTGTGATTCCACCAGAAGATGATGATGGAAGACATGCAGAAGCTAGGAACAAAGTTTTTCTCCGGCGGAACCAAGCCCATTGAGGCCGATGGCTGGATAGATCTCTTGGAGAGGAACTTTGCGTCAATCCGTTGTCCAGAACAATACAAGAAGGATCTTGCCGTTCACTACTTGGAAGGTGGCGCACATACTTGGTGGTGGGCTTTATCTAAGCAACCAATGAACTGATTGGGCTCGTGGTACGGTTTATGTGATCTATTCCGGGATAAGTACTTTCCACCGGAAGCTCATGATCGGCTGGAGGGAGCCTTTCTGGATCTGCGTCAAGGGACAAAGACGGTGAGAGAGTACGAGGCTGAGTTTAACAACCTAAAGAAGTATGATGGCCGCGATCTGATGAACGAAAGGAGGCAAGTCCAAAGGTTCATGCGTGGCCTAAGGATTGAGCTCCGTAAGCACTGTCAGATTCGAGACTATGGCACCTTTGCGGAGTTGGTGGAAAAATCAGCTCAGTTGGAGTCTACTTCGGCTGAGGAAGCCAGGCTGGTTGGTAATGCTGATGGGCATAGGAAGAATGTCCCTTCGGGGAAGACATCTGCGAGTCGTAACGTGGGAACAGTCAGTGAGAAAGGAAATTATGGCTCTAACTGGCGTGCGTCTGGTGCATGTCTCCGTTGTGGGAGTATAGACCACAAGGTCCATGACTGTCCTGAAGAAGATCGCAGGGGGAAAAATCAAGGGAACAGTTCTGGGGAAAGAGTTTTTTATAAGTATGGAGAAGCTGGACACTTCAGGCCGAATTGTCCACAGTTGACACATTTGGTGCAGCAGTCTAGAAAGAGGCCAAGTGAGGGACTGCCACTGCCACCGCCACCAAAGAGGCATGCTTTGATGCCGCGGCTCTATGCGATGGTTGAGGAAAACGGGGACGACCCAAGTTGTTCTCGCCCGATCACCGGTAAGACCTATCACTTGCCTTAGTACATTTCTGTGTGAAATTCTGTTGCGTGTTGCGTTAGTCTTAGCATTCTAGGTGAATGTGTAGGGACCCTTGCCATAGGTGGTGTGGCAACCCATTTTCTGTTTGATTCCGGAGCAACAAATTGCTTTGTGAATCCGGATATGATTGGGAAGGGTGGTTTCCACAAGGAACCCGGGGAAAACCTTGGCTTGGTCCAAGCGGCTGGTGGACAGGTCATGTGTACCCTCGGGAAAGTCCGTAATATGTCAGTGATGTTCGGCTCAGTGAACTTGTCGGCTGAAATAGTAATCTACGACGTGAAGTCTTATGATGTGATCCTTGGGATGGATTGGCTCGGAAAATACAAGGCACACTTAGGCTGTCATCTGGGAGAGTTTGGTTTGAGAACGAGAAGGGAATTTTGGAGTATCAAGGGATCAGACCGACCTCGGGGAGCTTGATTGTCTCGGCAGTTCAGGCTGAACAGATGATTGAGAAGGGGTGTGAGGCGTATCTGGCTACAATCAGAACCGCCGAAGTTGGGTCGGATGCGGAGTTGAGCAGCATTCCAGTAGTAAAGGAATTTGAAGATGTTTTTGAGGCGCTGAATGGTTTACCACCATCACGTTCTGATCCGTTCAGCATTGAGCTCAAGCCTGGAACGGCTCCGATTTCTAAGACTCCATATCGGATGGTACCAGCTGAGATGTTCGAGCTGAAGAAACAGTTGAACGAGCTGATGGAGAAAGGGTTTGTGAGACCAAGCAGTTCACCGTGGGGCGCACCGGTGTTGTTTGTTCAGAAGAAGGATAGGAGTTTTCGGCTTTGTATCGACTACCGCGGGTTGAACAGAGTTACTGTGAAGAACAAGTACCCTATTCCGAGGATACATGAGTTGATGTACCAACTCTGAGGTGCTACTTGTTTCTCCAAGATCGATCTGGCTTCAGGTTACCATCATATTCCGAAAAACGAGTCGGATGTCAGGAAGACTGCCTTTCGGACAAGGTATGGTCACTTCGAGTTCGTAGTCATGCCTTTTGGGCTGACGAATGCACATGCGGCTTTCATGAAGCTCATGAACAACGTCTTTAGAGACTGCCTGGATGAGTTTGTAATCATCTTTTTAGATGACATTCTGGTCTACTCAAAGAACCGAGAGGAACACATTGTTCACCTCAAGACGGTGATGAATAGACTGAGGGAACATAAGTTATATGCTACGCTTAGAAAATGCAGCTTCTGGCAATTGGAGATCGGATTTTTGGGGCATGTGGTCTCGGATAAGGGAGTATCTGTTGATCCGGAAATGATCAAAGCAATCGCGTATTGGCCTAGACCTATGAATGCCTCGGAAATAAGGAGTGTCCTAGGTTTAGCCGGGTATTACCGACGTTTTGTTTAAGGCTTTGCGAGCATGGCTCAGCCAATGACTAGGCTAACTGGGAAGGACGTGCAGTATGTGTGGTCGGCGGACTTCTAGAAGAGTTTCTCTAAGCTGAAGGAAATGCTTACGAGTACTCCCGTGTTGGCTCTGCCTGAGCCTGATCAGCCTGATGTGGTTTACACAGATGCATCACAGATGGGTTTGGGATGCGTCCTGATGCAGCAAGGGAAGGTAATAGCTTAAGCTTCAAGACAGTTGAGGACGCATGAGTTGAATTATCCTACCCACGACCTGGAGATGGCTGCGGTAGTGTTTGCGTTAAAAAATTGGCGATCTTACCTATACGGTGGGAAAGTGCAAGTTTTTACGGATCACAAGAGTTTGAAGTACATATTCACCCAGCCGAAGTTGAATATGAGGCAGCGTAGATGGATGGAGTTAGTAGCTGACTATAATCTGGATATTGCCTACCATCCGGGAAAGGCGAATCTATTGGCGGATGCACTAAGTCGGAAGAGAGTGGCTGCGTCTGCAGAGAAAGATATTGCGGGATTGGTCAGCATGGTTGGGACTTTGCATCTTGCAGCTTTGACTGATGAGGTAGAACCGTTGGGCTTAGGTGCGGCAGATCAAGCGGATTTGTTAATTCGGGTACGGTTGGCTCAAGAAAAAGATGAGAGTCTCATGAAGTCGGCGAAGAATGATAATACGGAATATCAGACTTCAAACAATGGGACGATTCTGGTTAATGGCCGATTCTGTGTTCCAAATGGACAAGGAACTAAGGGAATAAATTCTTAAGGAGGCTCACCATTCTAAGTTTGCGATTCACCCAGGATCGACTAAGATGTATCGGGATTTGAAGCGATACTATCACTGGATAGGGATGATGCGAGATGTGGCTAAGTGGGTCGCCGGATGTCAGACTTGCCAGATGGTGAAGATTGAACATCAGGTTCCGAGTGGACTGTTGCAAATCCTACATATTCCAAAGTGGAAATGGGACATGATCACAATGGATTTTGTGACCGGATTGCCAGTGTGTGGCAAGATGGATTCAATTTGGGTTATAGTCGATAGATTGACTAAGTCTGCTCATTTCCTTGCAATCAACAAGCAGGACAAGGCTGAGGGACTTGCAAAGTTGTATCTGGAGCAGATCGTTAAGTTGCATGGAGCGCCGGGGAGTATAGATTCTGATCGAGACTCGCGGTTTGCATCGGCTTTTTGGAAAGCACTGGACTCTTGAGGGAAGACCAGTTCGGATCGTGGAAAAAATAGTGAAACAGGCTGGTCGGAAGAAGATCAAAATGATCCAAGTTATTTGGGATTGCGAATGGGAAGAAGACACAACCTGGGAACAAGAAGAACGGATGAAAGAAAAAATTCCTAAGTGGTTTGAGAAGCAACCAAAGTTGACGGAAAAGCCGAAGAAGAAGAAGAAAGATTCGGGGACGAATCTAGTCATAAGTGGGGGAGAGTTGTAACACCCGTGTTCCTTGAATCTTCCAAACGGGGGGAACTTGGTTAAGGCATGATTTATTTTTAGCCGAGAAGAAGTGGGAAAGATTGAAGTTTAGCCAGGGAATCAGCCAGTTCGGGTGATCGCCGAGCTGGGGGAGTTTTTACCGAGCTAAAATCAGCTTGCCGTGATTTTCGAAAAGTTTAGCTATCTGAAATAGATTGTCGGAGTTTTTTGGGACTTAGTCTTAATTCGGATCGCGGAAGAAATCCGGAGGAAACAGTTAAATGACACAAGCATTTGGCATGAATCCGGGGGAACGGTTATATAGGAATGGTTATCAGTCAGACCAAACAACAAAACTCGCGGAATGGTTTTCTTGCCGATGATAATAGAAACATGCGGTCATTTATGCATGGTTTCTAACCGATGATAATAGAAACGTGCGGGCAGTTATGCACGATTTCTAGTCGATGATAATAGAAAAGCGCGAGCTGTTATGCCCGGTTTCTAGCCGATGTAAATAGAAACGCACGGGCAATTATGAACGGTTTTAGCCGACGAAAATAGACAAGTGCGGGCAGTTTTAGCCGAAGAAGTGTGAAATGAGATTAAGGCGGTTAAGGACGGTTTTCTTCGAGGAAACGAATGACTTATCTATTTAAGATAGATCTCCGCCTCATTTATTCAGTTTCGCGCGACCAAGAACTCAAAAAGATTGAGAGAAATTAACCGAGGGAAGGATTTAGCCGGGGAAAATCTGATTCTTACCGAGGGAAGGAGTTTAGCTGAGAGAATCCGATCATTGCCGAGAGAAGATTCTTAGTCGAGGGAGTTATCTGATTCTAGCCGAGAGAATCCGTCTCTTGCCAAGAGAAGGAGATCGATCGATCTGAAGGCAACAAGAGGTGTGAGAACGTTTTATCAATCCAAGGGAAATCAAAGGTGAGTGCGTGACCGTGGCTTTAAGTCTCGAGTCGTTTCATGTTTAGAATCTATAGTTTGTTGCTTGGTAGATTGCATGGCTTATCATTCATTATTCTACTGGCTATCCGTGATAGTTGATATACCTTACTCGGCAATCTAGATCCGGCAAGGCGCTTGGGGGCAGTATTGCTTGCCGAGGCTTGTCTGGTTGTGGAAAGATTGGCCGGTAAGCGTGGATGATTATGCGCGGTTAGTTTCTGTTGTGATAAGCATTATGGCTATATAATCGATGCGTGTTGCGATTTCTGGACTTTGGCTCCGTGAGACGGGATGACCACTCTCACTAGGCAATTATGTTGCTTATATCTCCTTTTTGAATGCAGATTCTGAGTTTAGCCGAGACGGTACTTGTGATGGCTAATCAGATCGCGGGACAAAGGCTTGAACGGATGGATGGACGTGTGGGTAGATTCGGTCTGGTAAACGATGTAATAGTTTATTAGCAAACTTGCATGTTAAACTAGAACTTCGTTTATAAATTCAAGTATTCTATTTAAATTCACTTATGCTTGTCAAAATTTATCCAAACGAGAAAAAGTTAAGAAAATATTAAAAACTAATCCGGCTAGAATTTGGCTAAGTGTTGGCTAAAAATTGAAAAGCGGGTTAGAGTTTTACACTTCGCCCCCGCCTCTCAACCTTGCCTCTTCTCTCGGCTTTCTCTCATTTTTATAGAGAAAAGAGGTGGAGATCCCTAGGTTTTAAGATGGGCTCACAGACTTACATGCTTACTAATAGTAAAATTTAAAATGACCCTTATCAACGGATTCAGGATGTTACAATTCTCCCCCACTTGAAATGAATCCGTCCTCGAATTCGCGAGTAGTTCTCCCCCACTTGGTTTCCAACCAAACACAGATGATCCTTCTTCTAGATATTCTGTCCGATTTTCCATTTTAGAGCAGATCAACAATATGTCTGATTTTCCGGTTTAGAGCAGATCAACAATATCTTCCCTTGTCACCATATTCCTTTCCATTCGGGTAGGGTAATTTTTCATAGTCCAGTAGGAATGATGGACTCCGCCCTTGCTTTCGACAGAACTTACACATGATGCGAGATATTTTCCTTCAGATCATTCTTCTCTAGAACACACAATAATTTACTGATGAGAACTCCCTAGAATCGACACTCTAGAGCTGGGAAGTAAAGGTGATAAACCTTGCAAGCACAAGTGCTTCAAGGGCTGTGGATCGATGGGTCACACAAAGGAGATGGTGGATCCTTTGATTTACCTTGTTCTACTTTAGATATGACACACTAAAGAAGAACAATACTGGATATTACACACCAGCAAGGAAGAAGAGATATTGACTCTCTCGAAAACCTAAGAAGAAAGAGGTTGCGCCTGTTTTAATAATATGAAAGATAAAAATCGACAAAGGGGGGAGTAGGGTTTATAAAACCAGCGACAAGAAGAAAAAAAAGGCAAAATTTAAAAGAAAAGGAAAAATAACATAAAGGAAAAAATAACAACTTAAATAGATGGGCCTTGCTTCTCTTTGTTCGAAAATAATAAGCTTATGGGCCTTGGCTTTGCCTTGGTCGAAATTCCTTCATGGGCCACGACTTGTCTCTTCGTTTTGGGCTTGAAATACACTTCTATTTCACTTTGTAAGGCCTGGTCGAATTTGATGATGAAAAACATAAGTGGGCTCAGACAAAACTTCTCATTGCTGGCCTTGGATCATGATCAAGAAATGGGCTAAGGGGATGTGATCCATTTGTCTCATTAACTACCTTGTTTTGGAAAACCCATTGGGACAAAACCAAAATAAGGGAAAAGAGTGCAAATGGGTCACATACCCATTTGTTGATCCTCTTGAAATTCTTGGATCAAATGTCGTTGTTGGTCTAATCCAGTTCTTCTTAACTTGAGCTTTGGTTAGGGGACCAACAGTGCAACAAAAGCTTCCTCGGCTATATCTCCCCTGGTTACACTTCCCTCGGCTAAGCTTCCCCCGGATGCACTTCTCTCGGTTGCAATTCCCTCGGCTAAGCTTCCCTCGGATGCACTTCCCTTAGCTGCGCTTCCCTCGGATGCGCTTCCCTCGGATGCGCTTTCCTCGGATGCGCTTCCCTCGGATGCGCTTCCCTCGGATGCACTTCCCTCGGCTGCACTTCCTCGGATGCACTTCCCTCGGATGTGCTTCCTTCGGATGCACTTCCCTCAGTTGCAAGTCCCTCGGCTAAGTTTTCCTCGGATGCACACTACACCAAAACAGAGTTTTTTCTACTGATTGGTCCTACTGATTAGGCAGTCGGTAAATTTACCGACTGTTTCGCTACTGATTTCCGTTTGATTTACGACTATTTTCAAACAGTCGCAAATCAGTAGGTGTTTAGTGACTAAGAATTTCAGTCGTTAATTAGTAGCAGTTTTACGACTGATTAGTAATCAGTAGTAATTTTAACGATTGATTTGCTACTGAATTCGGTGGGTCGTAGAACAGTAGCAAATCAGTAGCAAAACAGTAGCAAAAATTAGTTATAAATCACGTGGAATGCATTTGGTGGTTGGTGTACCTAATTTGGTTTGCAGTCGGGAAATTTTCTATATATTTGCCATACTCGAATTTTCTTGTCACAATTGTAGAAATACAAAGCAAAGAAAGAGTTTATAAACACAAATCAAAGAGAGAATAAGGTTTCTCAACTTAGAATGTCGGGAAATTATAATTATGGTAATTTCCGGGAGTGGATTTATAATATTAGCCTCTCAAGAAAAGCAAGTGTTTTATTCCAGGGTAGATGAGTCATCGAGTTGGTATATAGCTATGAGATGTCCTACAAGAAGATACAGTGAAGAAGATGCTGAAGATGGAACTGTAGATTATTAGCCATTGCCAGCAGTAGTGGACATGGATGCTGATGACTTGGTTGATGAAGCTAGAAATGCCCGAGATGACTGTGAAGGAATTTATGTTTGAAAGAATTCTATTGTGGATTGAATTTTGGATCTATGATTGCTTACAATCTGTTTTTAATGTTCTTATCATTTTCTTGTTCATGTTTTTTATGTGTAAACTTTGTGTTTATCTTTAATGGAAAAACATCAAGTATTTATATGTGTTGACATGTTCTCTTTTGTAGTTCATAGTTCATGTATTTGTTTTTTTATGTTAAAGTATAGTTTGGAAAATCTACATACGTTACTAAACAAGAATTAAAAGTATCATACTCTATAAATATTGGTTTTTAAACAAATATTAAAAGTATAAATCTAGAATATTTGATATATTATTTTTGTTTGTTTAATGATTTAGGCTTAAAAATGATTAGATTTGAATTTTTGACATATTTTACAAATGGGGTTCGGGGGTTTGGGTTTAGGGTTTAGGGTTTAGGATTTATGGTTTAGGGTTTGTGTTTAGGGTTTAAAGTTTAAGGTTGGTATAGGGTTTAGGGTTTAGGGTTTAGGGTTTAGGGTTTAGGGTTTAGGGTTTAGGGTTTAGGGTTTAGGGTTTAGGGTTTAGAGTTTAGAGTTTAGAGTTTAGGGTTTAGGGTTTATGATTCACAGTTGAAACATATTTTTCCTATTTGTCAATTAACAAAAGAAAATACAATAAAATAATTATTTCATCGTACGAAAACATATTTGGGGGTTAAGGTTTAGGGTTTAGGGTAACAAACACATAATTTTTTTTTGTTCAAAGGGTTAGATTAGTCTATAGGATTTAGGGTTTGAAATATATATAGTTTTTTCTTGAGTTTTAATTTATACCACAATAGACTTAGTGTATAAGGTTTATGGTTTGATTTAGTGTATAGGCTTTAAGGTTTGATTTAGTGTATAGGTTTTAAGGTTTTTATTTGATTTAGGGTTTGAAATATATTTTTTTCTTGAGCTTCATGTATATCACAATACACTTAGTGTATAAGGTGTAGGGTTTGGTTTAGTGTATAGAGTTTAAGGTTTAATTTAGTGTCTAAACAGAATAATTCTTTCAGTTTTAATTATAGGGTTTAGGATTTAGAGTTTTGGAGTATATGTTGGGCCCAACTCACGCACTCAAGGCTCAGTACGCAAATACAGGCTCAACAAGAAGAACCCAACCCACAAGAATAAACAAGCTCGCTCAAAATCCCAAGCAACGAGCATGCTGGAAGCAGCAAACGTGCTGGAAGCACCGAGCATGCAGAGAAGGAGCAAGCTCGCCAAAGACAGGTGTACACGCTCAGGCATTGTCAAACACATTGATCTCGCATTAAAGTCGGAGATCAAGAGTTTAATTTAGCGATTAAATGTAATAATCAGGCAGTTACACTTTTCTCAGCTAGTATAAGTTTAAAATATCGACATCATTGTAAAAAGACCGAATTCTTGGTTAATATAACAATATACAGTATTTTTCTCTCAAATTCTTTGTTACTTCTTCAAGAACATATAACCTGAAAAGTCGAGAATTGAGGTTGTGAGATTCTGCTCTCACAGTATAGTGTTTACGATTCACGTTTGAAACATATTTTTTTCTTTGTGAATTACAAAAAAAATATAAATTTTTAAATCAGATATATTCAATTGTTAAATCTTAAAACCCCAATTCCCAAATCAAAAATTATGACCTATTAATCTTAGATTATAGATTTAAACATCAAAATTAACTAAAAACTATATTATACCAAATGAAAGCTTCTAATTGGTTAAAACTAAGTCACAAGGTTTACTCTTTTATTTAATGAACACCGTTAGATCATATTAAATCCAACAGACGTAAATCCTCCAATACACAAACCATTTTCCCAGCGTCGATCTTCTCGTCAATCCATTCCCCTCTCTCTCGTGTCTAGGGTTCTTGAGACGCGGTTTCTGTTCTTCGATCGATTTCTTCTCCACCTTTGATTTTCTCATCAATTTCTTCACCATATGATCTTTTCTCACTCAGATTACAAATGCATCTTCAGATCTACAGCCGTAACTGAAACAATTTCTCGTGCTTCACTGTTTGTTCATCTGGACGATGTCGTTGACGGTGCTAGATGACGGACTAGTACGCAGGATGGCTATCGGAGCAGTCTTCTCTGATTTCGTACGAACTAGTTTTCTCTTTTCGTTCTCCTAAGATTTCTTATTACTCTGATTAACTTTGCCAAAATCCAGTTTTTGAGATTAATCCGTCGAATTTCGTTGTTGGATTTCCAGGGAGGAAAGATACTTTCGGTCGGTTTTCATAGCACTGATGATCTACTGGTTACATCCAGCGAGGATGATTCACTTCGCCTCTTCGATATCGCCAACGCCAAGTCCGTTTCTTCCTCCCTTTTTAGGTTTTTCTACCTATCCCATAGAGAAACTAATTTACTTAGGAAATCGAGAAGGAAGTTTCGGATGAATCCGATATGGATATGATTTCATAGATTTGTTGAATTTCCTTGGAGCAATAATTTGTATGCAGAAGGCTGTGACAAATCACTTTCAACTGAAAGTTTGTTCTGATGTTTGTTTTGACGTAGACAGCTCAAGATTACTTACCATAAGAAACATGGCACTGATCGTGTATGCTTTACCCATCATCCCAGCTCTCTTATTTGCTCTTCTCTATACAATTTGGAGTCCACCGGAGGTGAGTCGTCCTTTTCTCCTGCTTGAGATTTGGATAATCAATAATGGTGGATAAAACACTTACTTGAATTCTTTTTCTTGTACCAGAATCCTTGAGATATCTCTCAATGTATGATAACTGGATCCTTCGCTACTTCAAAGGGCACAAAAGACAGGTATGATAATAACACCTTTGAAATTGGGTATATTTCTGACCTGCTAACACTAGTATATATGTACGTTGATGGAAAATATTCTTCTGCTTCAGGGTTGTTTCGCTTTGTATGTTGCCTATAAATGATAGCTTCATGTCTGGTTCTCTTGACCGAAGTGTCAGACTCTGGGATCTTCGTGTCAATGCCTGCCAGGTTGGTTTCCAGTTTCATCCATATGGAATATGTCTGAATATATGCTAGAGTTTTAATCGGGAAAGTTCTCATTTTTTCCTTTTATTCAAACCCTTGTAATTTCAACTTGAAAGTTAACTTAATGAAGATGCTGGAACCATGAAACATTTAGAACCAAAGTTTTCACGATTTAGGCTCTCTTCCTTAATAGCCTCTCTATGAATGCCTGGGTTTCATGATTTATGCTTACCTTTTTTAGTCTATAGGGAATTCTACATCTACGTGGTAGACATGCAGTAGCGTATGACCAACAAGGACTGGTGTTTGCAATTGCAATGGAAGGAGGTGTTGTTAAATTATTTGATTCCTGGTGTTATGACAAGTTTAGCTACTCACTGTGATTCACACAGTCTTACACATGAATGCTCAAGTAGTTCTAACTTGTAAACCCATCTGATCTATTCCGTAGGGACCCTTTGACACATTTCTGGTGGGTGGGGATACTGCCGAGGTTAACGATATAAAATTCAGCAATGATGGAAAATCCATGCTCCTAACAACCACAAATTGGCTTCATTTTGTAGCATATAGTTATAGGAATATTGGATTTGGAAGTTTGATTATGACTTGAACCTTGTAAACTTGAATATTTTATATGTAATTAGTCTACATTTTTATAAATAAATTGAAGTTTTTTTTAAAATTTAAATAATATACCAGTCGCAAAATAGTAGCTATATTCTGCTACTGAATATCGACTTGACTCTATGTAGTAGCTAAAATCAGTCGTAAATCCGTCGCAATTCAGTAGCATTAGTTTACGACTGAATACTGACTACAGATGTAGTAGCAAAATTCAGTCACTAATTAGTCGTAAATTTTTGCTACTGATTAGCGACTGAATAGTGATCGCATAGATCAGTCGTAAATGAGTCGTAAATTAGTAGCAATTTTGCGACTGATTGTATTTGCGACCAGGCCTTTACCTACAACATATATCAGTCGGTAATCAGTCGTAACATGGTCTTTTGCTACTGATTTCCGACTGTTTTTGCAGTAGTAAAAAAACTGTTTTCTTGTAGTGGCACTTCCCTCGAATGTGCTTTCCTCGGCTAAGTCCTCCGTGTTGTGTATGATGCCCATGATCATATCATCCTCTCCCACTTGAAAAGGATTTGACCTCAAATCCGAACAATCTGCAAGGACAAGAACTAAGTTAGAATTATAGAAGTCACTCAGAATATACTCACCTTGCAAACAGATCTTGTAGGCTTTGATCTGTTCTATGATTCGGAGTAGACAGCCTCCTCTTGGCATCAGCTTGCACTCCTTCTGGGCTGGAAAATGTTTCTCTTTCATCCGAATCCAGAACCGATATCCAGGCTCAATGATCACATTGCTCTCCTCTTTGTTTGCTTGCGTTTGATGCTTATTGTTTTGCAAACACTCCATTGGTTCAAGAATAGCTTGAACAAGAATTTTCTTAAGTCAAACATGATAGAGCCATGTTTTTGGTGCATGAAAGTTCAGCTTTCCATCCTGTATAACATGTACACTCACAGCAAAGACTCGAAACAAAAGATCATAGGTGCCAAAGATATATTCATTTCGACTAGCAAACAGTTTTCCACTTAGATCATCTAAAACAAATTTCAAATGCTCAGCATGATCATCTAAGTGTTTACTAAACTTCAGAGTGCTGTCAAAGTAAACAATTTCTCCAAAGAATGATTCATCATTCGGTGAAGCACTAAGAGAATTAGAGAATCTATCAATATTCATAAGCACATAATTTCTATTAGGTTCATATGTTTTATCCTTATCAAACAGAAAACCTCCATGCCTAAAGAACTTCTTATGCTCAAACTTTTCACAATAATGAAACACATTTTCAAAATCATCATGTAAATGATGAAGCATCTTAATTTGTTCAAATTCCAGCAACTTAGTATTAGGAATAGTCAGAAATGCATACCTTGGAATTCTTGCATCAGCCATAATAATTTCCTTACCTGACTTGTCTCGGATGTCACAAGGGTTTGTCTTGATGTTTGCTTCTGGTTCAAAGGCAGTAGGACGTTCTATGTCACCGATTGGCAGTAGAAAGTCACATATCGGCAGTAGCAAGTCTTGATGGTGGAAGATATTTTGCTCATCAAAGAGACAACTTCCCGTTTTTAAGGCAGGCTCGCGTAAGATCAGATATTTCATCACTGTTGGGCCTGTCTGGGCCGATTGGTAAGGCTGATTGAGATGATATAGATCGTTTTGGAAACTAGACCCACGGGGCTTTGGATCTATATTTAGATTGCTTTCAGAGGTGCAGTGAGTTGGGCTGTGTAGCATGATCTTTGGCACGGTCTCGCAATAGGGTCTAGTGCAGATCGATTGATTTGTAAAGTTCATATCTCTCAAGTTTGAACCGGCGTTATTGTGAATCCAATTTTCCCAGTTTCTCTGATGAATCAAGATTCCAGAACATTTTGGTTCATAGCTTGATTCCTTCTGGTTCGGTTAGGAAAGTCCTTTGAACGCACACATGTCCGAATCGCATAAGCTGGGATTCACCTGTCTTGGAAATTGAATAACTTCTTTACCTGAACTCGGAATGGATTGATTCAACTTCAAGGAGTGCTCTAGTTGAGGTGAGAATGTAATCCAATTGAACATTGGGCTATTAAAGTTGATCACCGACTTTTTTGTATTGAACAAGGCTCATGGGTCCTTTCGGACGGTGTCTTGATCATATCAACAGTAAAGCTCCTGGTTGAAATTTGTTCCAACTTATCACATGTGTTATGCTGCTCACTTTCAGAATGCCTAGAGTTCAAATCTGTGTTTTTTGCATCATGAAAAAGCATATCAGTTTTACTACTTGTAGCTAGGATTGGACACTTACCTTGCATAGTGTTGCTCATATTAGAGTTGAGGTGTTGTTCTGGTTGCAAGCTTTTAAGCAAAGTGATTTGCATAGTGTCTTGAGTTTGCTCTTGGTCCATTGCTTCTCCTTTGGATGTGTGCTCTTTAGTAGGACTTGTTTCAACACCTTTGACAAAGACAAGTGCATCATACAAGTGATGGATAAATCAGGAACCTGTTTGTTTAAAACAGAACTTATCTTAGCTTTTTTTTTAACAATTGCTTGTTCTGATCTTGCTCTCGACTTGCACAAGATGTCTTTGCTGAGAACGTTCTTCTTTTCCAGGGCCTTTGGAACGTCACCCTTCTATTTTGGCTAAGGGACAAGTGTGGAAACGTACTCCCTTTGTTGTCTCAGCTGGTCTCTCCTTGGTTCTTTCTTTTTGAGCAATCCAAATTTGTAACTCGGTTCTTCTCTTTGTTGGTCTGCTTCTCTTCTAAGAGCTCTAACACGAGCTCTTCTTTGCTGGTTGTCACTATGTACTTGTTCTCCATGTTATTGCAGCTCTTGACAGAAAGCTTCTAGTTTAGTATCTAGAGTAGTTTTCATCATCTGCTCCATTCGAGCCATCATTGTTTTCATCCACAACTTGTTGTCGTTGCTGGTTTTATCCTCATCTTCAGCCATCTCTACCTGAAAGATGAATCACAAATATAAGCCAGTAACTAGTTCTTTATGAAATAAACAGGTTCGATGAACACAACACTTGTGACTTCACTAGCTGCTGCAACTAAGATTTAATTCTGGACCTAGAACAACTAGCAGAATCTCTAGTCTTAAACAAGCAACAAACTGAAACAAAAAACTTGAAAACTAACACCTTAAAACTCGATTTAACACACAAAACTGATGTGACAAGTTAAGAACAAATTCGACAGCAACTAACACAAAATCAGAAAAGGAAACTTTCGACCTAGAACTCTTGCCCTAGTCGCCGTGAACAGGTATGATCCTAGCTTCTCTTTTTTTTTTGATTTCTAACTATAACATAATGCAAACTTCAACTAACAGGTTACTAAAAGATACAGACAACACAAGAAGATGAACAAGACTCGTAAACACTAGAACCCTAACTCGACCTAAACAAAACGCATATTCTATAAACACTAATTTTTTTTTTTGATTTTTTTGATAAACTAATTCGATAACACACTAAAACAACTAACTAGCTGCGAAAAAACACACAGGAATAATAGAAACAAGACTCGACAATACTAGACACCACAATTAGACTTGAAACTCAACAAAAAAAATAAAAAAAAAATAGATTCAAAACAGAAGAGGAACGAGCTTACCCAGAGTTCTTAGAGCGTTGCTCTGATACCACTTGATGAGAACTCCCTAGAATCGACACTCTAGAGCTGGGCAGTAAAGGGGATAAACCTTGCAAGCACAAGTGCTTCAAGGGCTGTGGATCGATGGGTCACACAAAGGAGATGGTGGTTCCTTTGATTTACCTTGTTCTACTTTAGATATGACACACTAAAGAAGAACAATACTGGATATTACACACCAGTAAAGAAGAAGAGAGATTGACTCTCTCGAAAACCTAAGAAGAAAGAGGTTGCGCCTGTTTTAATAATATGAAAATAAAAATCGACAAAGGGGGGAGTAGGGTATATAAAACCACCGACAAGAAGAAAAAAGAAAGGCAAAAATTAAAAGAAAAGGAAAAATAACAATTTAAATAGATGGGCCTTGCTTCTCTTTGGTCGAAAATAATAAGCTTATGGGCCTTGGCTTTTCCTTGGTCGAAATTCCTTCATGGGCCATGTCTCTTCGTTTTGGGCTTGAAATACACTTCTATTTCACTTTGTAAGGCCTGGTCGAATTTGATAATGAAAAACATAAGTGGGCTAAGACAAATCTTCTCATTGCTGGCCTTGGATCATGATCAAGAAATGGGCTAAGGGGATGTGATCTATTTGTCTCATTAAAAACTTTGTTTTGGAAAACCCATTGGGACAAAACCAAGACAAGGGAAAAAGAGTGCAAATGGGTCACATACCCATTTGTTGATCCTCTTGAAATTACTGGATCAAATGTCGTTGTTGGGCTTATCCAGTTCTTCTTAACTTGAGCTTTGGTTAGGGGACCAACGGTGCAACAAAAGCTTCCTCGGTTATAGCTCTCTTGGCTACACTTCCCTCGGCTAAGCTTCTCCCGGATGCACTTCCCTCGGTTGCAATTTCCTCGGCTAAGCTTCCCTCGGATGCACTTCCCTCGGCTGTACTTCCCTCGGTTGTGCTTCCCTCGGATGCACTTCCCTCGGTTGGAATTCCCTCGGCTAAGTTTCTCTCGAATGTGCTTCCCTCGGATGTGCTTCCCTCGGATGTGCTTCCCTCGGCTAAGTCCTCATTTGATGAGGACATCAGAACCAAGACCGACCATGGCGAGGAGAAGATGCGCACATATGAAGATATCATAGACGATATCAAAGAAGAGACGATTGTCGATGCTTCAATCGTCAATGTGAAAGCGCATTGAAATACTACCACCTCAGAGAGGAATTGTACTGAGTGTACGACAAGATCACTAGCTGGTCTTTTTTATTGGCGACAGCGATTCTTGTATGTTGTTGGGATAGTTGCTCCTACGCTACTATTGTCCAACACCCATCAAATGGAAGAAAGTGCACGTCTTGAAGAACATTGCCTCAACCACAAGGAGTCAGGCCGTGAAACCAATTGTACTACATTTTCAGCTCAACCAGAGCACACCTTGAAGTGGAATCAGTCCAATCCGAGTTCAGGTGAAGAAGTTATTCAACGTTCAAGTCAGGTGATTCCCAGCTTATGTGATTCAGACATACGGGCTTCAAAGTATTTTTCCAACCAAACCAGAAGGAATCAAGCTACAAGACAGTTTTTTTTGGAATATTGATTCATCAGAGCAACCGGGAAAAATTACTCATCTCAAACACGGTTCAGACTTGGGAGTTATCGATTTTACAAATCGATGGACCTGCTTTGGACTCAATCCAGAGACTAGGCCAAAGATCGTGCCACACAGCCCAACTCAGCAATGATCTCGACCCAAAAGCAATTGGAGAACATTATTGGGTCTCTCCTGGATCCAACAAGCCCAAGATCCGAAGAAATTTCCATCGGATCCTCAAGTTATGCCATTTTTCCCAATACGGGTTTACCTGGTTCCGTTTAAGGCAAGTCCGAGTTCCAATGGGTTTAATAAATTACAAAATGGAAAATGGTGACCAGGAGAGTTCATTTACCAATTATAGGCCTCAAAGATCATCCCACCATGCACCAACACACACAGGATCAAGCGGATCCCCTTGCAAGTATACTTTCCTCTTATAGTCGCGTTCACACTTGGAGTCTTAAATCACCAACATCTATATTTTCAAAAGTACTGCAACTTCAGCATAGGTTCAATGCACCTGGACGTCCCGAGGCATCACACTTACTCTCCCACGCTGTCAAGACTCAAGCGCAGCTCCACTTACCTTATTTGGCCAAGAAGAGCAATTAAGCCTAACGGCTTTGTGATTATTTTGCGATTTGTTTCTTTAGTCTTTTGATTTTAGCTTTCTAGAATATATTTTTATGAGCACTATATAAGCTCAGCTTTGCTTTCATTGTAAATCACCTTTCAATCAAATTAAATCTAAGTATTTTCGTTTTTCTACAAAGTGTGTTCTTTGTGAGAATTATCTTTTTTTTTTGAATATAAGTGTGCGATTCACTTCTATTCTTTAGAAGCCACGGATTAAGTAGTTTGTGTGATTCAAATAACTTGTTCGTTCACCGATTGAGAGAGTCAATCACCCACCGATTGAGAGAGTCAATCAAACTATCACCTTCCATCTCACCATCGTCCCCACTTCTGCGCAACAAAGCTTATAATCTCTTGATTATCACGTGTCCGTAAGTTTGGTGGATTCCAATCTTACATCATCTGGTATCAGAGCTTTAAAAGTTCCTATCCCAGGTTATGTTCATCCAACCTTTATCCCTAATATTTCTGTTTTGTTATTTTTCTTCATCTAAACGAAAAATCCATAAAAACTGTTTTGTTTCAATTTTGTTCTTTGTATTTTTTTTATTTGATTTCTCATAAAACTAAAACCAAAATAAAAAATTTCTTACTTGAATTGTTTAGTTTTTTTCGTAAAAGAAAAGCCCATAAAAATTTATTCTTGTCGATTTCCTTTTATTTTTGCAGTTCTTGCACTGTTTCGAACTAAAATAAGAAAACCAGATAAAATCCCTTGTTTTTGAAATATTTTGTTTAATTTCGTTTTATAAAAAAAGAAATAAAAATAAGAATTTTCCATTTTTGTTTTATTTGAAATTTTTGATTTTGTTTTAGACAAAAAAAAAGAAAAAAAAAAAGAAGGAAACCAACGTTTTTGATTTTGCCATTTATTTCTTTCTATTTTTCTTGTTATTTGCTTTTAATTTACATATATCATCAAAGCACGATTCTGATCTCTTGCTCTTTGTTTTGCGAGGTACTTACAAAACTAAGACGCCATGGATTGTGAAGATGACGAGAGAAGTGAATTTAACACCTCCGAGGTAGATTGGGGTGAAGAATCAAACAACTCGTGTGAGGAAGGGGATGATCATGGCCGCCTGTCATGGAGTGGAGAAACTGATTCTGAAATCAGCTATGGAGGAGAACCAGAACGTGAGGGAAACGAACCAGAGCATGAAGAATTCGGTTATGAAGATGAAGAATGGCGTGAGGAAGAAGAACCTGAACCACACAACCAATGTTCAGAGAATTATCATCCCAAATCCGAGCTCAAACATTACCAAGGCCACTCATCCGAATATAATGAGGATTTTGAAGGAGAATACTACAAAGGCGAATCATGGCATGAAGAAGCCATCGAAAAAACTGATTCGGAAATGAGTAATGAAGATGAACTAGAGTGTGAAGAAAATTCCAGCCAACGCTCACGCGAAAAAGGAGACATCAACGTGGCTGAGACATGGGAAGAAGATGAACCAGAACGTGGTGACATGGAGTCAGCACCACCAGATCAGACTTCACATGATTACACTCACCAATCCGAAAGCAACCAAGGTAATATTTGTGATCAATTTGATTTACAACTCATATATTTTTCAGGTCATGAACAAGGACCAGAAGCTTACCTACGGTGGGAGAAGGAAGGTTTCGGTCCCGCAACATTCCAAAGGAGAAGAGACTAACCTACGCAATTGATTCCTTTGTTGGAGAAGCTTATACGTGGTGGATACGAGAAGAAGCTCTGTCCTACTATCGTAATCCGGTCATCACTTGGGGTAATCTCAAGCAGCGTATGTATAGAGAGTTTGTACAGAAATCCCACAACCCCAACTACACTCCTAAGAGGCATATGTTCCAAACGACTTCAAAAATATGGATGCCAACACCAAAATTGCAGCCTATTCTTAACCACAAGAACGCGTGCTACCCTGAGCCAAAGAAAGTGATCCAGAGTATCTTGGAGAAGAATACAAAGGCTAATAAGCCAGTGGGCACAAAAGAAGTTACACCAGCCCCCAAACAACTCGATGTAGCTCATACGAAGAGCACAAAACCGAAGTGTGAGCCACAAGTCGAAACAAAGCAATGTAAGTCTCCTAAAACTTTGAAAGTAAAAGACACCATCTGTTATAGATGTCATCATAGAAGACATTTTGCTATGACATGCCCAACTAGAAATTCAGAAACAATTTCACCAACTAATTTAGATATAGAAGAAACTAGAGAAGTAGTTGAGTTGAATTCTGAAATTTCCAATTCTAGTATAATGCACTTGTCTTGGCCAAATGTTGATATTCCAGGTCTAAAACATGAGGTGAAACACACCATGAAGGCAGTAGACCACGAGGCAATAGCTAAGAAAGAAGAGGTTATCACCAGCTTCACTTCGATCCAAGAAGAGCCGCCCGATAAAGAGATGATTCACAATACCGTGGAAACTACGAAAACAGAACTTACCGAGAGTTCTGATCAGACAAGTAACCCCTTTCTAAAAATCATTTCTGATGATTCCAACAATGTGATCATAAGCTTGTTAAACCCAGAAATTTCCGAGAAAATAAGAGAATCGAATGAAAAAATAATTTTGGTGAAAAACTCTATAAACCAGATTTCTTATCTTAAGTCACACGTAAAAGAGGAACTAGTTGAATTGCCGCAAGCTGAATTTTGCTCTGATGTTTGATATAATACCATGACTGTTATAAAGCACTTGTATCTTGTCAAAAGTATAGAGAATATTTCAGGTACCGAGGAGAAGCAACAAGAGCCAAAACCGCAAAAGATCAATGGCGACATCGAAAGTGAAAAAGGAGATTTCACTAAAGCAACTACCGTACTGCCCAAGAAATTCAGCAACACACCTTGGAGAGGAGTCATTGCCTCTTTGCTGATCAAAGAAGAACCACCAGATGCTCAACATCAATCCCACCCGAGTCGCAACAAAACATTTCCGCGAGGTAAATCTCTAGACTCACTTCTTTACGAAGATAATAATTTGCTCTATCTTGGTGCAGGTCAAGAAGTTTCGAGGACGAAAGCTTTCCAAGAGGGAGGGTATGATGATGACATCAGAACCGAGACCGACCATGGCGAGGAGAAGATGCGCACAGATGAAAATATCATAGGCAATATCAAAGAAGAGACGGTTGTCGATTCTTCAATCGTCAATGTGAAAGCGCATGAAAATACTACCACCTCAGAGAGGAATTGTACTGAGCGTACGACAAGATCAATAGCTGGTCTTGTTTATTGGCGACAACGATTCTTGTATGTTGTTGGGACAGTTGCTCCTACGCTACTATTGCCCAGCACCCATCAAATGGAAGAAAGTGCACGTCTTGAAGAACTTTTCCTCAACCACAAGGAGTCAGACCGTTAAACCACTTGTACTACATTCTCAGCTCAACCAGAGCACACCTTGAAGTGGAATAAGTCCAATCCGAGTTCAGGTGAAGAAGTTATTCAACGGTCAAGTCAGGTGATTCCCAGCTTACGCGATTCAGACATACGGGCGTTCAAAGAATTTTTCCAACCAAACCAGAAGGAATCACACTACAAGACAAATTGTTTTGGAATCTTGATTCATCAGAACAACCGGTAAAAGTTGACTCATCTCAAACACGGTTCAGACTTGGGAGTTATCGATTTTACAAATCGATGGACTTGCTTTGGACTCAATCCAGCGACTAGGCCAAAGATCATGCCACACAGCCCAACTCAACAACGATCTCGATCCAAAAGTAATTGGAGAACATTATTGGGTCTCTCCTGGATCCAACAAGCCCAAGATCAGAAGAAATGTCCATCGGATCCTCAAGTTATGCCATTTTTCCCAATACGGGTTTACCTGGTTCCGTTTAAGGCAAGTACGAGTTCCAATGGGTTTAATAAATTTCAAAATCGACAATGGCGACCAGGAGAGTTCATTTACCAATTAGAGGCCTCAAAGATCATCCCACCATGCACCAGCACACACAGGATCAGGCGGATCCCCTTGCAAGTATACTTTCCTCTTATAGTCGCGTTCACACTTGAAGTCTTAAATCACCAACATCTATATTTTCAAAAGTACTGCAACTTCAGCATAGGTTTAACGCACCTGGATGTCCTGAGGCATCACACTTACTCTCCCAAGCTGTCAAGACTCAAGCGCAGCTCCACTTACCTTATTTGGCCAAGACGAGCAATTAAGCCTAACGGCTAGTTATGATTATTTTGCGATTTGTTTCTTTAGTCTTTTGATTTTAGCTTTCTAGAATATATTTTTACGAGCACTATATAAGCTCAGCTTTGCTTTCATTGTAAATCACCTTTCAATCAAATTAAATCTAAGTATTTTCGTTTTTCTACAAAGTGCGTTCTTTGTGAGAATTATCTTTTCTTTTGAATATAAGTGTGTGATTCACTTCTATTCTTTAGAAGCCACGGATTAAGTAGTTTGTGTGATTCAAATAACTTGTTCGTTCACCGATTGAGAGAGTCGATCACCCACCGATTGAGAGAGTCAATCAAACTATCATCTTCCATCTCACCATCGTCCCCACTTCCGCGCAACAAAGCTTATAATCTCTTGATTATCACGTGTCCGTAAGTTTGGTGGATTCCAATCTTACCTCATCCTTGTTGTGCATGATGCCCATGATCATATCAGTTACAAATCAAGAACGTTACATTGTTCGCTATGTGATACCATATCACTTTAATGATGAAAAACACTTCCTCTAACTGCCTCAGAGACGCACAAATAGCTCTCTAATGAACTATTGCAATCTCGATCCCACTGTTGAGCCTCAAGCTTGTAGTACAATGAAAAACTCCACCAAGTTTCATCCAGATCGGACCCGGCACCAGCCTCCCACAAACTCTTAAATTGCTTCGATATAACTGTTTTCTAGGTTCATACTTAGCACAATTTATGGACAGTTTATGCAGATTCTGCTGATTCTTGCGCAGGAAGCAACGCAAATAACTTATTAAGTGAAACTCCAATTAGAATAACGCCAGCTCCTATGGCTTCTATGACATGCCCTATGTCAAGAATCACTACATGTCTAACGTCACTTACTCAGATATGGCTGTAAACTCTCTCTCAAAACTCCATCTCATATATGCTTTCATTTTATCATGCTCTTCTCTATTTTGGACCAACGATTGTGAATTTTGACTTTTGATGACAATGATGACTCCCTAGAAATACAGCGCTCTTAGTGGTGACAAATGGCAACAAAAAAAATCAATGGGGCTTGACGATGAAGAACGACGAACGAAGATGTAGAGGTCGAACCGGAGACAAGAACACGGGCTCAAAATTTATCACGGCGATGGAGTTAAAAATCATAGATGATGCACTTAAAATATCTAGCGCTGCTGCGAGCTCCTACACTTCCTTTGGCTTCCAACACAACACTTCACTTTGGTATATACGACGATCTGTCTTTACAACAAGACGCTTCACTTGGGGATCAATCCAAAGAGGCACAAAGAACAACACACTAGGAATGCAAGAAATAACTTAAGCTAAGCAAAACAAAGGTGGTTTTAGTTTTCAAACAACCTAAATGATTAAAATTAAAAGCAAGAACACAAGTAAACAAATGCTAGACGAGATTAAAAAGATGATAAAAGGCGAATTCAAGGATAAGATAATTGAGATAAGGCAATCCAATGGCTAATTAATGATGTTCAATGCTTAATGAAGACTAATCCCTATGCAAAGATCACTAATCTTAACTAATCCTTTTTCAAGGCATTAATTACTTTGTTAATCACTAATTCAAGATAAAATTCTCATTTGTGAATCACTAATTAGCAAGCTTTAAGACTAAACATTCAAGATCAACCAAATAATCACTCTAGACAACTAATCTCGTAGGCTAGAAATGAATATCTCTTGATTAGTTCATCAAGGCATTTCATCGAACACCTTGTGTGCATGAAATGCCTTATGATCTAGATCCACTTTCTCAAACTAGATCTAGCTTTAAAACCACTAATCAAGAAGGAAAATCATATAATCTAATCCTAGCCATCATTAATCATCCATCAAATCACCCTAAATCTACCAAATCTTCAAATCCTAAAAGACTACTCACTAATCATGAAGAACACACCAAATCTTGTGAAAGAGGTTATGTTAATCATGATTAGAGATTAGGAAGATGAAAGATTAGAGAAAGAACACAAGAACTAAAATCAAACTTTCATAAATCAAAAGATCCTTGGGAAAAATCCCAAGAACCTAAAAAGAAAGGTTTTTGTTCTTGAGAGAAAAGGAAAGAAAAAGGATAAAAAAATGAGATGGATCTAAAAACTGGGTCTTAACAATATTTAAAAGTGTTTTCTTGAGTTGGGTCGGACCGGGTCAACCCGGGACAAACCGGATATTGACCCGGCCAAAACTTAGATACGTCTTCAGTGAATCGGCCATAACTCCTGTAGCTGACATCCGAATGACCTGAATCCAACTTCAGAAGATAGCCAACTCAATTATCTACAACTTATATGAATAATGCAGAAGCTGAATCGGAGTGGAAACCCGTCGTCTGGGTTGATCGTTCAGACATCGTATTTGGAGCAGAACTCGTTTGGATTCCATACAGACACTTCTTTGCTATATTTACCATATCTCTTGAACGACCGATCTGAATGATATGAAACTACCACTAAACGAACTTCAGCTCGATTTTCTATGACTTTCATGAAGACCTCAGTTTAAAGTGGGAACGGGAAGGTCTTCATTTGGCCTGATTTTTGAGTCACTTTGGCTGGTGCTGCATCGATCAGTTGCAACGACCTGTGGAGTCGATGTAACTGTCCTGAGGTGAAGCATCGAGGTAACAGGTTGATGTAAGAAGGGGCTGGGTCGATGTTAAGGGCCTGGACCTCCACCGATCAGTTGCATCGCTCTGTGACGTCGGTGTAAGTCGAAGCTTACTCGGCAGGCGGACATATCTCTGGTAAAATGGCTGTAACTACCGAACCACACGTCCGAATGGCCTGAATCCAACTTCCATGGACAGCTAACTCACCCCTATACAACATTCATGAAGGTCATCCAAGACGATTCGGATCAGAAGGTGTCCGTTCAGCCACACCTTTATGGTGTATCGGATGGACCTTTCACTCTACTTTGGTCAAACTCTCCAAATATGCCCAAATTGCCTCCAATCACCTAGAAAGTACTCCAAAACATGCAAGAACTCACTAGACCTAATGAAATATGTCCTAATCTCTAAATGATACCTAAATGCAAGACAAAACCATGATTATGCATGTAAATGACACAAAACTCTAAGTGAGATTCATGCTAAAACATGCAATATATGAGTATATCAATTCCCCCAAACTTAAACCTTGGCTTGTCCTCAAGCAAACAAGAATAAAGAAAGGGAGAAGACTAAAAATGGGAGCTCAAATCCAAAAGTTCCATAAAAAGAATTCAACTCAATGTCCAAGTTAATAGCTCTAAGATGCGAACAAACAAGTCTACTCAAAAAGAGCTAGCCATATATTTTCCTATACGAATCAAATTCAAGCCTTAACCTACACTAGTATTAATATCATCCAAACCTTTAACATTCATTATTTGTTTCAAGTGAATCATGCTCATGCAAGTCAAGTGAATCCATTTGGCTAGGGTGAAGGTCTTGAGATAAAGATGATCTCAAATGTATGGGATTACTCCAATGCAAGGGATATCTCAATGAATGAGCAAGCTTTAGCAAAATGCTAAGAGTAAAAGGCAATCTATGCATACAAGGATAGACTTACATCTACCCAATTCCTAAAATGTCTCTAACCCTAGCATATCTACCCATGAAGTCTTCATCCTAAGCTACCCTTTTCTCACTTGGCCTTTTTTCTGTCATGTCCCATACTTGAACTCCTTCTTCCAGTTCATCCTTTCTCACTTGGGGAATTTCTTCTTCTCCATTGAATCTTGTGGTCTCGTGCTTCTTTTTGTTGTTTCTTTAGCTCTTCTTTCTTTCTTTTTCTTTGCCTTGCCTCATCATTTACCAATTGATGCCTTAGCCAATTTTTGGCTTTTTCCTTTGTTTCTATGAGGCTATAACTATCACTAAGAGCTTTTCTTGATAACTTGCACTAACCACATCGCAATATTGCATTCCCCTTTCACCTTCACTTTCTCCCTTTTGAACCCACTTACTTCTTATCAACAATTCCATTAGTCACACATTTTCGTTCACACCAAACCCAAAACTTCCCTTTCCCACGAGCCTAGCCTAGTCTAGCATTTGATGTTCGGCTAGATCTACATGCAAACCTATCCTTGTCGCCCTAAACTCAACACTTTTTGCCAAGCTTACTCGAAAAATTAGGCCTCACATACGCACACTAAAGATTTTGGCTTGAAAGGAGGGTAGGTTAAAGGTATGGTAAACCGTTCCAATGATGGGAATCGGCTACTTGGACTAGCAAAAGAGTGGTGAAAATGATAAGAGAGCCCAAGTATGTATATGGTAACCATGAATTCACTATGCAATGCACAAGTATGATAATTTCAATGTCAAAATTATGGTTTTCACTTAGGTAGGATTGAAATCAAATCAAGACTTGCTTTAGCTAAGACCACTACAAGAAAACACAGTTTTTGCGACCACCAAAATAGTCACAAAATGGTCGCAAATGACTCATTTGCGACTATTTTGGGACTAAAAAAAGTGGTCGCAAATAAACGGTCGCAAAATACAGTAGTCGCATAATGGTCACAAATTTATGACTCTTTAGTGACCACAATATGTTGTCACATATAAGCGACTATTTTGACACTGAAATTATTAATCGTAATTTTAAGACTAATATGTGACTCCCACTATCAGTCGTAATTTAGAGACTGATTTGTGACTACCATTAAAAAAAACTAAAAAAAAAACAAAATCAAAATTTCATAAATCTGATTCAATATTCGAAAATTACAAAAAAAAATAACAAAACATAAAATTCAATATCCAAAAATATCAAAATTTCTCAAACTAGATAGCCAATTTCATCTTCTAGTACAGTTTCTTCTCTGCTCGATCAAAATCCTTTTAAGAACTTTTCTTGTTGCTGCCGCTCAAACCATGTGTATGCATCTGCCCACGCTGAAAAAACAAAAAACTAAAAATAAGCAAACATATAATTATATATACAGAAAGTCAAACGTGGACAGAAGACCAAACTTTATAAAGGTAGCTAGCTAAAACATGAAACTCCATCTCTACCGACACCAAACTTCGAACTGTACAGAGAGAAAA
This sequence comes from Eutrema japonicum, assembly GCA_030161315.1. Lineage (NCBI taxonomy): Eukaryota > Viridiplantae > Streptophyta > Magnoliopsida > Brassicales > Brassicaceae > Eutrema > Eutrema japonicum. Next base: position 31,255,754 of record BSQW01000013.1, read on the forward strand.
CAGACTCACCATGTCGCAGACAAGTCAACCAGAACTGGCTTATCAGAGTTCACAAACTGATCCTTGAACGAGTTGTATGTCTGCTTCTTCGCTTCAATCTGAAGTAATAACGACAATTGTTTAAACCCTATAGAACTAGCAGAAACTAAAAAAGAAGAAGATATTTACAAGATGGTTCACCACCTGAAACTAAAAGCGTAAATCTAACCAGAAACAAAGTGTTGAAGCTGAAATTAAAAACTCCAATCTAGAAGCAGCAAGAAGAAACTTAACCTTTTGGAGATGATGATTCATCACACGTCCTTATACTTGTTTTCAACTCTTCTCAAGATATCAATGCGGGTAAAGCAGAACCGAGGCTTGTCTAAACGAGGCAAGGGTGCTTCCATCAATACGGATGCAGCCCGCTTTCTTTTTCTGCGATTTTTTTTGTAACTCGTATGAGAAATATAGGGGCTTTTTGGAAGCTTTGCTGAGAATTCAATGCCTTACTTTAAAAAACTGTTGTAATGACTCAAGCATGGACTGATGATGTGCAAATACTAGAAATTTACAGCCAGCCTGCATCACAATGCTCAAAGAGAAAGGACAATAACAGGTATCTGACATGTATGAGAAATTTTCAAAACAGCCAAAGAACGGATAAGGTTGAACCCCAAACAAAAATAAGAGGAAATCTATATGAAGGGGAACAAAAGTAAAAGCTAAGGGAGAAGGAACAAAATCGAAATCACGAGCAGAATACCGCGATGGTGTTGTTGACACAAGAAATGAAATCGAAGCTTCCATTTGTACAGAGAACAAATCCGAATTTCGTGGGATTGAAAGATTCACAACGGAGATCACCAAAACGAAGGAGTATCACACCAATCGACGCACATAGACTCAAAAAAGAGTTTAATCCAAGGCCTTGAAACCAAGGCCACTGAAATCGATAATTTGAATATGAATAAAGGAAACCAAGGCCAATCCATTAGTATTCAAGCGCTCAGCGAAAGATAAAGGAGAGAAATTTATTCAAAAAAAAAAAAAAAAAAGAGCGAGACCAACCTGTATATGGTGAGAACGAGTCGAACCACGAAGAAATCGAGGAGAAGAAACGATGCAGAGAAAAAAGAAGGAGAGTCAATCGACAATAGAAGAAGAAGAAGAAGAAGAAGAAGAAGAAGAAACGATTCGGTGATTGAGTTTTAGAGAGGAGTGGAGAGAGAGAGTTTCAGAGATTGAGAGTTGAGACATCGACAATACAATGGAAAAGAAAAAGAGAAGGATAATAACTTCACTTAGTCGCAAAAGTGGTCGCAAATAGCAGAAAAGAAGGGATCAGTTACCGCCTAATATTTCATCAAAAAATTTCATGAAATTTGAAATGATCGCAAAATTGTTTTAAAGTGGTCGCAAATGTGAGACCGTTTTATAACTATACTTAATAAATCACAAATTTATACCCTAAACCGTAAACTTTCAATCATTCTTATTCTAAATATGACTTTGCAATCATTCTTTTTCTAATTCTAACACTAAACTCTCTATTTAAACAATAAACTAAGATATGGTAAATAAATTTTGAAAAATTTCTATTTTTCAAAATCATTCCATATAAAAAACATATACACTTACTACATTTTTAAGAATATACAAACATAAATTTAAAAATATTAGAATTTAAAAGTTTTTTCTCTATTATCATGATTCACTGTATATAGTAGTTTAAATCTATGTAAAAACGTACAAATTAACATATTTACAATTCAATATTGATGATTTTTAATAAAAAAATCGAGTGGAGTTGCTAAACGGTCACAAATTTGGGACCATTTTGTGACTACTATTAAAAAAATGGAGTGGAATTGCTAAACGGTCGCAAATTTAAGACCATTTTGTGACTACTTATACATGTTATGAGTAGAAGCAAATCAGTCACAAATTTGGGACTACTTTTGCGACTACAAAGTAAGACTACAAATCAGTCACAAATATGCGACTCTTTTGTGACTCCTATGTTTCGTTGTTAATTTTTTTTTTTTAAAAATCGATTGGAGTGGTAAAACCAAAGAAAATCAGTCACAAATTTGGGACTACTTTTGCGACTACAAAGTCATACTACAAATCAGTCACAAATTTGCGACTCTTTTGTGACTCCTCTGTTTCGTCATTAATTTGCGACTGTTTTGCCACTGCATTGCGAGTAGTCGCAAAGTAGTCGCAAATTAGTCACACTTTCGTCCCACTTTTTTGCGACCAAAAAAAGAGTCACAAAAACTGTGTTTTCTTGTAGTGGACCCTAGTAACGAAACGCAAGATCGAAATATGGTTCATCCTTGATTTCAACACGAGATCAAAAGCATCAAACAACAAGCAACGAAGACATTGAATCAAGCTCTAAAAATGACACTTTACAAGGATAAATCTATCATTGCTCCTAATGCTCATGAAAAGCTACCTAATATGCCATGCATCTAGACTCAATCCTATATGGAATGCACAAAAGTTCAATTTTTTTCAAAATTATTGAAAATGCATGATATGCATGAGACTCAAGATGCAAAAGGCAAAATAAGATCACAAAACATAAAGTTAGATAACACATAGACCCTCCCCCAAACTTAAATTACACAGTCCCTTGTATAATAGAAACTTAAGAGAGAGCTAGACAATGCATGAAAGAGAAAAGAAGACATGATTCTAAATGCTATTCACAAAGTTTGGAGTATTACCTTGGAAATGAATGGAGGGAACGAGAGTGATCACCTCAATCCTACACACCTTTGTCCTTAAGCCCATGACCATTAGACCATCAAGAACCTATTCACACTAAGCAAACCCATCAAAAAGAACAATAAAACATAGAAACTCATAGAAAGAGAGTATGTACAAGGATAAGCTTGGGGTGTCTCCCAAGAGCACTTTGTTTAAAGTCACTAAGTTTGACTTTGGTTACCCTTTTAGGCGGGTGAGAGGGGAGTGTGAGCACTCCATGGCGGATCTTTGATCTCAAGCTTGAGCACCTTGCTCATGAGCTCGTGAAGAGCCTTTGAACCTTTCTCCTTAAGTTCAGTGGTGAGGAGCGCTTTAACCTTTGCAAATGGCTTACATCTTCCCTTACACTTCACCTTGTAATGAATGGCTACATCGTCATACATCCAAGGTATGAGTGTCATTGTGTGAGAAGATGGTTCAAGTGTGGGAGGGTGGTTGCCATTGGGTTTCTTCTTCTTGAACTTAGTGCTTTCACCCTTCTCTTGATCATTGGTACTTTCTTTCTCTCTCCCCATTGTGGTAGAGAAAAGAGATTCCAAGCAAGCTCCATCTAATACTAAAGCTTTTGGGGGTGAAGCTTTTTCTATCTTCTCACAACTACCCATGTCTTGCACTTTCTTAGCATTCCTCTCTTTCTCATCATTTTCCTTAATCTCAAATGAGGGAAAGAAGAAAGAGCTTAGGCATTTTCCATCTAGAGCAATTTCATCGTCAATAGCATCTCCAAAAGTTGTTTCCCCTTTGTTTTTCCTCAAAACAACTCTCTTCTTCATGAGTGCATCGGGCGGAGGCTAAGACATACCTTGGAGTTTTGTCAACGTCTCTAACTTCCTCTTCTTGCTTGGAGTCCCCAATTCGCTCATTAAAACCCATGGAAGTCCTTTCTTCATCAATCTCAACATTAACATTTGGTAAAACCCTCACTTCATTTGGTTCCTCGGATGGCGAAGAGAGTGTGACCAATTTGGGTTCCAAAGTTTCCAAATGGAACGCTAGTTGCTCAATCTTATTGGTGATCTCATCATGCAAAATCTTTATTTTATCATTCATTGTTCCCATCATCTTGTCAACATTGATATCATTCATTTGTTGATCTTCTAGGAATTGATGGAGCACCTCTCTTTGTTGCACACCTATGAGCTTTTCCATTGTATCCAATTCATCTTGCAAGCCTTTAAATTTAGAGTCTTGACATGATCCTTCTAGAGGGGTCGTATCATTCCTCTCCACATAGCTTTCAAGACTCTTAGCAAAGTTCTCAACAAGTAGCTCTCCTTGCTCGACGGTGACGTTTGCAAAACGCCCTTTGCTAGCGGCATCCAACATCCATTTGTGCTCTTGGTTAACTCTCCAATAGAAGATGCTAAGAATGGCTCCTTTCTTGAACCCATGATGGGGACAATCTCGAGTGTATCCCTTGAGTCTTCCCCACGCATCAAAAACTCTCATGTGTGCCTTGCTTGAAGCTCAAGATGTCCTTTCTAGTTTGGATCGTTCTTTGGATGGGATAGAACTTGTTAAGGAAGATCTCTTTGCAATCATCCCAAGACTTGACCAAGTGGGAAGGTAATGCTCTCTCCCATCGACTTGCCTTTTCTCCAAGAGAAAACGGAAACAAGATGAGCTTGATACACTCATGGGGAACTCCTTTAATCCTAATTGTGTCACACAATCTCTCAAATGAGTCCAAATGATCATAAGGATTCTCCTCCTTCGTCCCCAAGAACTTATACTCTTGAATCAATCTAACCAAGCTTGCTTTGATCTCATAAGCCTTGGCTTTAATTGGAGGAGGGTGGACACCATACCTCAATCCACGACAACAAGGAGTGTCAAAGCTTCCAACTGTTGGCTTGTCCCTTGGAGCTTGGGTCGGACTTGATGCCAACACTTGAGGACGTGGCTTTCCTTGAAGTTGTGTAATTTCTTGAGGTTTTGGAGCTTGAGAGATGCTACCTTGGTTGTCCATCTCTTGAGGTTGAAGATCTTCAAGAATGACTTTTCGATTGACCGGCTCAAACACCTCAATTGATTTTGTCTTCCCATGTCTCTTCTATTGATCTTGGTACCTTTGAAAGCACAAAAGAGCTAAGGAAGACAAGTTAGTAACAATAAATAAAAGAAAATTCATCATCTCAACGAGATGCATACTCTTAGTGATATGCATTAACATAGTGAAAATAAAAGCTTAGTCTCAAGCAAAATCTAAATCCTAATGGTTATTGCTATAGCCTCCCCGGCAACGGCGCCAAATTGATAGTGGATAATTGTGTGTATCCAAACCAATAACCCAAATGCTATCATTGTAGCACTTGGGGATCAATCCAAGGAGGCACAAATAACAACACACTAGGAATGCAAGAAATAACTTAAGCTAAGCAAACAAAGGTGGTTTTAGTTTTCAAACAACCTAAATGATTCAAATTAAAAGCAAGAACACAAGTAAACAAATGCTAGACGAGATTAAAAATATGATAAAAGGCGAATTCAAAGATAAATTAATTGAGATAAGGCAATCCAATGGCTAATTAATGATGTCCAATGCTTAATGAAGACTAATCCCTAGGCAAAGATCACTAATATTAACTAATCCTTTCTCAAGGCATTAATTACTTTACTAATCACTAATTCAAGATCAAATTCTCATTTGTGAATCACTAATTAGAAAGCTTTAAGTCTAAACATTCAAGATCAACCAAATAATCACTCTAGACAACTAATCTCTTAGGCTAGAAATGAATATCTCTTGATTAGTTCATCAAGGCATTTCATCGAACACCTTGTATGCATGAAATGCCTTATGATCTAGATCCACTTTCTCAAGCTAGATCTAGATTTAAAACCACTAATCAAGAAGGGAAATCATATAATCTAATCCTAGACATCATTAATCATCCATCAAATCACCCTAAATCTACCAAATCCTAAAAGACTACTCACTAATCATGAAGAACACACAAAATCTTGTGAAAGAGGTTATGTTAATCATGATTAGAGATTAGGAAGATGAAAGATTAGAGAAAGAACACAAAAACTAAACTCAAACTTTCATAAATCAAAAGATCATTGGGAAAAATCCCAAAACCCTAAAAAGTGACGTTTTTGTTCTTGAGAGAATAGGAGAGAAAAAGGATAAAAAGTGAGATGGATCTAAAAAATGGGTCTCAACAATATTTAAACGTGTTTTCTTGAGCTGGGTCGGACCGGGTCAATCCGGGACAAACCGGATATTGACCCGGCCGAAACTTAGATACGTCTTCAGTGAATCGGCCATAACTCCTGCAGCTGACATCTGAATGACCTGAATCCAACTCCAGAAGATAGCCAACTCAATTATCTACAACTTCTATGCAGAACGCCGAAGCTGAAGCGAAGTGGAAACCCTTCGTCTTGGTTGATGTTTCAGACATCGTATTTAGAGCAGAACTCGTTTGGATTACAGACAGACACTTCCTTTCTATATTTACCATATCTCTTGAACGGCCTATCTGAATAATATGAAACTACCACTAAACGAACGTCATATCAATTTTCTATGACTTTCATGAAGACCTCAGATTAAACTGGGAACGGAAAGGTCTTCATTTGGCCTTATTTTTGAGTCACTTCGGCTGGTGCTGCATCGATCAGTTGCATCGACCTGTGGAGTCGATGTAACTGTCCTGAGGTGAAGCATCGAGGTAACAGGTTGATTTAAGAAGGGACTGGGTCAATGTTAAGGGTCTGGACCTCCACCGATCAGTTATATCGCTCCGTGGCGTCGGTGTAAGTCGAAGCTTACTCGGCGGGCGGACATATCTCTGGTAAAATGGCCGTAACTCCCGAACCACATGTCCGAATGGCCTGAATTCAACTTCCATGGACAGCTAACTCATTCTTATACAACATTCAAGAAGGTTATCCAAACTGATTCGGATTGGAAGGTCTCCGTTCAGCCACATCTATACGGTATATCGGATAGATCTTGCACTCTACTTTGGTCCAACTCTCCAAATATGCCCAAATTGCCTCCAATCACCTAGAAAGTACTCCAAAACATGCAAGAACTCACTAGACCTAATGAAATATGTCCTAATCTCTAAATGATACCTAAATGCAAGACAAAACCATGATTATACATGTAAATGACACAAAATTCTAAGTGAGATGCATGCTAAAACATGCAATATATGAGTATATCATGGGCCCTCCCGCCTTCTCTATGCATGTGGGCCCCACCTTTGTTCGACTGCCGATGCGCTAGTCCGGGAGGTTTGCAAGACTTGTTTACTAGACCCTACAAATCACCACGTGATCTTTCTCCATGTTTTTTCCTCACTCGCACGGTACCGCGAATCATTTCCTGGTAGGTCATCCATCTTTAAATTGCTCCAGCTCAAGCACGCTTAACTTTGAAGTTCTCTTTAGACAAGTGATCAAAAAGATAAGTGCACTTTGCAGACATATGTACCCAAATCAATTCTTATAAATATTTCTGCATGCACCATCATATACCCGAAATTGGGATATTACAGAAAGAGTAGAAATTTGTGGATATAACAAGAATCACCTATTTAACCGAAAAAAAACAAAGAAAAAGTAACACTTGTCGCAATTCAACATAAAATGTTGGCCTATTTGCAAAAATACCCTACAATTTGAAGTCAAAGCTAAAAATTCCCCCTTCCTCTCTTCTTTTTCAGAATCCCAGGAATTACCCTTTAAGAATCTGGGTATTCACGCAAATATCATTCCTCAGACTGCTGTTAGAGTCTAACGTTTTTTCAAAAGACCAAAAACAATTTCAGATCTAACTTAATTACCGAAATACCATTGCCATCAATTCTCAACCTCCACGGCAACCACCATCGTCGACGAATTAATGTAGTAACTAATCCATTTTTTCGCCATTAAAGCCCAAGAATAGAGCTCGAACTTCCTTTTCGCTAGTTCTCCTCTCCGATTTCTCCCATTTCCCCTCGATTTTCCGATTCAAACTTACCGAAATTATTTTTTATGGCATAAAAACGGCAAAACACGACTGAGCTTGCGGGATTTCGGTGATATTAGACGTTCTGGGCGCTCGACGAGGGTGAAAACAAACTCTAAACGGATATAGGTACGAATTTTTGCATATCGTCGATTTTCATATCTGAGTTGTATACTCAGACTACTTTAGAAGTCTGATGAGACCCATATGGTCAGCGAGAGGGTAGTTTTGCAATTGACTTTAAAAAAATCAGATTAAAATTGAAGTCTGGTAATCTCTGAGAAGTCTGAGAAATCCTGATTCTCTCAGACTTCTCCGATAAGTCCGAGTAACCCTAAATCTAATATTTAGCACTTATGAGTGACAATATTAAAACATAACTTCTAGAAAACATCAAATTCGTGAAATATATGCACATTACAACACATATGTGCAAATTTAAAATTTCAAATGTAAATTTGGTAAACCATGAATCTAACCCTAAAGTTATATGTAAATGTTTCCATTACAAAGCATGTTTTGAGGTTTACAACCTACTTTGCCTTACATGTTTTTAATTTGATTCAATTTTACGAAATTTAATTTTAATACTTCGAAATCGTCTATATTTAATTTATGTATAAGAAATTTTTACAATTTTTAAAATTTAAATTTACTAATTAAATATGTATCAAACTTCTTCGAGAAGTCTGATATTTATTGAGGTATAGGCATAATTAACTAACCTTGTTTAATTTGATTCAATTTTATGAAATATTAATTTCTATACATCAAAATCGTCTATATTTAATTATTGTAGAAAAAGGTTTTAACAAATTTTTTAAAAAAAAATTTTAAATTTAAATTTACTATTTTAATCTGTATAAGACTTCTCGAATACGTTTGAGAGAAGTCTGGTAAGAGAAATCAATCAGACTTCTATTAGAGCCTAAATGTCAGACCTCTATAGAAGTCTGACATGTCGCGAAGGTTAAAATAGTAATAGCGGTTGCGCGTCTTTTGTTTGGTCATAAGGGGGTAAATGTAATTTTCCACCCCCGAAAGTGTAGCGTAGCATTTGATTGAAATGATAATGTATATTTGTCATAAAAACAAAATTTTGGGGTAAAAACAGCAATTTGCCCTAAAATGTTTGATGGATGTTGAGAATAAATTAAAATGAGGATGTAGTGGTTGGAGAGCACTCAAGACAAATGGGATTTTGCAAGGGAATCAAACTTTCAAATGATCTTTCAGATTATTTTACGAGTATTATTTTTGTACATATTAAAAATAAAGTTACGAGATATTAAATAACTTTCAAAAAATAATTTTTTTTAATTAAATATTAAATATTAAATATTATAGTTACGTTAATATTAAATTAAAAAATTACAAGAAAGCTATTTTTATACATTTAAAACATATATATTAACATATAATTGATAAAATTTCAACTTAATCGTAAATGTTATACAGTATATGTGTACATATGTATACATTTATTCATAGATATTGTTGGAAAATAAACACAAGGAATTTGCCCAACATATAGATATCTAGCGAAATAACCCTAAACACAATTCCACATCCAGTGGACCATTTTCTCTTTTATTTTTGGGATAATTAGAAATATAGGATCAATTTAAAAGATTATTGTCCCCTTAAGATTTAAAATCTTAATTTTATCCCATTTAAATTTAATTTAATGTTAAACCAGTTTTACCCAAAATATTGTTTTACTTAATTTGTAACATATGTTTTAATTATAAAATTTTACTTTTTTAAAAAAATTAACCCTAAAAATTACCTACATATGTTTTAATTACAAAAGTTTACTTTTTAAAAAAAATTAACCCGACATAGGTTACTCCGTCGGCGAAAAAAAAAGTGCTCTCTACTTGCCGTCTCCTCGCCTCACCTTTCTGTCTCCATCGCCGATCTGGTGATTTTCAGTAAGTCAAAACGAACAGAAATTCGTCTTCCTCCTCCGCCTATCCGACTCCTCTACCTATTCAAGCCTTCTTTTCTGTCAATTTTGCTTTGTAGGGTTATAAAATCACAAATTGATTTTTGGTTGTAGGCGGAGATTCATCAAGTCATTGTCGGCCTGAACCGGTTATTAAAGTCCGGTGAGCGTTTTGCTTCATCTCCAATTGTTTCTGCTTCAAACATTTGTATATCTTCACTTTTTGTCTCTGTTCTTAAACCATATTTATTGAAATTTTGTTTTCTTCTTCCCCGAGTCTTTGTTGCTTAGTCTCTGTTCTTAAGAATTCAAAAAATTTTGCTAAATAAAATCGGAGTGACCCGAGTCATTTAGCAAATAGAATCGTGCTTGGGTAATACAAATACAATGGTTCTTTGGTAATGCAAATAGACATAACAATTGTTTTCCTCTTCCTGTGTGAGATAAATGTTGCTGTTGTTTTTCTTTGTGTTGTTGTTGTTGTTTTCTTTGTACTGAAACCTTTGTGTTGTTGTTGTTGTTTTTCTTTTTGTAGGTATGGATTTGGATATGCCAAAACTGATATTTAGACAAGGAAGTAAGCCTCAAGTAGAAAAGATTAACAATCGCTGCATGATGACCATTCTAACCCCAGTGATGGAGGAGCTCCGAGAGGAGTACGAGAAGGTTTTAAGAGATCCAGTCTTTGGTCCGATTGTGGCAATTCATGAAAACGGTCTCGGATATTCAGCGAGATTGATCCACACCTTCATGTGTAAGCAACTCATCACTGACAAGAAACACGAGCTATGGTTTGTGTTTGCTAGGAGGCCTCTAAGTTTTTCTCTCCAAGAATTTTACGCAGTTACTGGGCTCAACTACAAAGACCCTGAGAATTGCAACTTCGAGAAATGGAAAGAGGATGATGGTTTTTGGAGTAAGTAGCTACTGAGTAACAAAGGAATGAGCGAGAAGAAGATAATGGAGGAACACCTAGAAGGTGTACACAACTGGAAGCGTGAGGACAGATTGAGGTTGGTGTACTTGTGTGTTATTGCGGGTTTAATCATGGCGCAGAGTGCAAGTGTTAATATCCCACACAAATATATCAAACTGGTGATGGATATTGGTCAGCTTCGGAAGTACCCATGGGGTCGTCACTCGTTTGACCTTATAGTTGAGAACATCATCAAAACTCGGGTGAAGCTGTCGCATCCCAAAGGCTACACTTTGGATGATTTTTCAATAGCATTGTTGATTTGGATTATGGAGGCAATTCCAGATTTTGGAACATTGTTGGGCAAAAGAATAGACAATGACATCACATCAGTTCCTAGATGCTCTAAGTGGAAGGGAGCGGCAAGAGTTTCGTATGAAGAGATTTATCAATGACAAAGAAGGTGAGTAGTTTTTTGAATAATTAACATTACTTTTAGTACATCATTTTATTTCTCTAGGATCGATTTAATGGTATTGTTTATTATCTTGTAGGAATTTCTCTATCTATACATATCTTCCACGGGGAATTTCGATATAATCGATTCAGCTGAGTTTGTAAGGGCGGATGAAATGACTGATGAGAGAGTAGATCTCTTGAAAACGATGATCGTTGGGAATAATGACTGGAGTGGCCATATTTGGGATGTTGAAGAAGCAATTAACACTTCTTCAGAAGTAAATGTCCAATTTACAGAGATTGAGAATGTGCTTGATGATGATGATAGTGAAGTTGGAAATCCAAACGTTGTAGGAAGCTCTGTTTCTGGTTTGAGGAGTGGCAGGAAAAGGCTAGTTAATCATGGTTTTGAGGCACGCAAACACAAACTGTTGTGCAAACGTTCAACAGGGAAAAACCAAGCTTTCGATGAAGACATTAAGTCTTTCATCGAAGCAGTAATTCAGGCTTCATTCAAGACTTTGAAAGACAAGATGATTGAAGGATTACAAAGTTTAGAGAATAAGTTTACATTGCGTAATGAACGATTGGACAAATTGGAGCCATCAGCCGCTTTAATCGCCTCCACTGCCGAGACATCTGAGCCCAAAAAAAGGTAAGAAAGACAAGAAACTATAAGTTATGATCTAGTTTATTTGGATATTGTCTCTTCTTTGAACGAGTTGTTTGTTGTTTGTAACATATGTTGTAACATATGTTCGGAAGTACCCATGGGGTCGTCTTATTTTGGTATGTAATATAAACTTGTTGGATTACGAGTTGTTTGTTGTTTGTTTAATACTATTTGGAATGTAATCCCAAACACTTATTGTTGTAACTTGAGATTGTAACATATGTTTGACTACATGTTGTCGTCTTATTTTTGGAATGTAATATGAATTTTTTTTTTTTTATTAACAGGCCGACAAAACAAAGAATCTACACGAAGTATTGTTGAGTCAAGTATCAGATATCGATTTGAGAATGGGTACACAAGATTTTCTCAAAAAAATAGTCGGTCACCTCTCTCAAGATTCGTTTGTAACCATATTTGATCCAACGCCGTCTACAAAAAAAGAAAAAGTAATCACAAGTCCGAAAGGACATTGTGAAAAGTCCACAAATTCACCCTTCACCTTCATACCATTGTCAGATATGGTACGAAACCCAAAAGACGATGCTGATTACTAATTAGTTTTCCTGTTCGAAGATTCTTGGACACAACTATTTGAGTGGTATATGGCACCCAAGTAAGTCTCTTCTAAATCAAACTTTTTCCTCTTAATATAACTGTTCTTAGACTCATTATTCGCTCTGTATTTTTTTCTTTTTTTGCTCGTTATTCCAACTAAAATAAACTTTGTCTTGCTATTTCAGAGACTTACAAATTGGTCCAAGTATTTTTTCAATTGAGTTAACTCATCGTATAATGGGACGTAAACAATGGCTACGAACCGAAGTGAGTATTAGACATGATATTTAGCTTACGAATATTACACATACACAACATATTTACACATATTATTTTCAGGAAATTGATGCAGTTATGTACTTATTTCGAGAGAACACATCTCTACGACGATGGAAACCAGATCGTGTTGTCTTCATGGACTGTTCATTAAGCGTCCGAATCTATGGTGCATTCAAGAAGTATTTGGAAAATAAAAATATACTCCCTCTGTTTCACAAAGAGTGTCATTTTGACACATTTCGCACATATTAAGAAAACTATTAAAAGTTCCGTATTACCCTTTATTAATACACTAAACAATTTTTTCTCTCCATTTAATACATTAAAACAACAGGGTTAAAACTGGAATTTTATTCAAAATTATGCATTGAAATGTAAAACGACACTCGTTGTGAAACAAAAATAAAACCTTAAAACGACACTCTTTGTGAAACGGAGGGAGTATACAAATTCGACTCTTGGATTTTGCATTATGGAATAGGTGATCTTCCATCTCATGGAAGAACACACAATATTTGGGATATCGACGTTGATCGTCTCTACACTCCGGTCCATGTAAATGGTAATCACTGGATTTCTTTGTGCATCAATTTCGTTCAAAGAACAATTGAAGTCTTCGATTGTTCAGGCTTGAAACACAACAGATATGTGGAAGCATTCGCAGTTCTAATCCCTAGGATTGTGAAGGAAGTTCAGTCATGCGTTGAAATACATTGAGTGTCACTTGTTTGGACTTAGCTTTTCCTTGATGGACGATGACAACATTTCTGAGGCCCGGCAGGAGATTGCATTTGATCTTTGGCAAGCGGCAAATGATTCGGTGATGATTGATAGAATGTCGAAATATGAACCTACACGAGGGGGGTCCGATTATGTGGAACTTGATTGAGATAGCCTTCTTTGTTTCCAAACGCCTATACAGACTTAGTCTGATGTTTGTAACTTACATTTTTATCCACTTCATCGATTACGGTCTTACTTTGATTATATCTCCTTGCTTTGAGTTAATTACTTACCCCAAACTTTGAGGCTTAATCGACTGCAAGAAGCTTTTTATTTGTCTACAAGACAGACTTACAAATGCAAAAAGCACCAACAATTACAACAAAACAAACAAGTTTCTTGACTACACCCTTGACATGTATTAGCTCATGCTCGATCTTTTTGTTCTTCTCCTCGATCTCTTCTACTTTCTCCATCAAACTATTCACCGAATTTACGATTTTGGTCATGTCTTCAACAAACAGACTCTGATTTTCCGCAAGAACATCAAACTCTTCCATCTTCGATTCTTTAGCCCATTTGAAAACATGGCCATAGTCACCCTAAAACAAAGGATTTACCAAATGAAATGAAGTTTTGTCATATGGAATTTCGGACTTACTTGTTTTGCAGCAACACATTTTTAGAATTTCCGATTAGGATTTTTAAATGTCGTAGAAACACAGATTAAGGTTTTCTCTCCACATCGACATCTTCTCGGTATTCCTCTGCTTGAAATGGCTGGAGAACCTGATGAGATGTAACTCATTTCCTATATAAACAAAGATCATAGGACATCAATTTATCTAAATCTCATAATGAAAAAGCATAACCCAGAAATTCATGAAAAGAAATTTAAACCCAGATATTCAATCCCAGAATTTTAATCCCTGAAATTCAATCCCAGATATTAAAACCCATAGCAAATCAAGACTTATCGATGAATGCATAAACATACCGATAAGATTGAGAATAATTAGACGAAGAACGGTATCAGAGTTGTTGTTCCGTTTTGAAGACATAGTTGTTTTAAAAGACGATCCGAATATAACCTAGTTTTTTATAAAAAAATTGAAAACGTTTTGCAAATAGGTCACCTATAGATCCGAACTCAAGACATGGGACTCATATATTGTGTGCGTAACCAGCGGTGCTAAGCACCTCATTCAACAGTTATTTGGAAATTATATCAAATATAAACAGCAGAACGTTGTTTTATCCCTATAACTCGATAACTCGAATACACGATATATGGAATGATCCACTCACACCTTCGACCAGTATTGAACAAATATCAAGAATGTGATTGATAAAAGTTTGCCAAAGTTTTCGAAAGAGATATTTAATGAAACATAGAAAACATGAGTCCTAAAAAAAACCAGATTGAAACGAACGAAAAAAAACAAAAGTTATCAAATTAAAACAGTGATAACAAACGCCTATATTGCCATGTCACATGTCCCTCTCTTGTGACTTTCAATACCACATCGACTACACTTATGCTTTTTAGAATCTTGTGATCTTTGTGAAGAACGTATCTTGTCTTCAACTGTTTCGTGTCTTCGTTTTCTTCGTCTACCAACTGCTCTTCGTGTTTCCGGTGGTAAAACTTTGGCCTCTCTAACTTCCAATGGGACAAGCCATGCGTCCTCAGGAACACTTATTGGATTAATGCATTCCTCATAAGTTGTTCTCCATGCAGCAGTGGTATACCTTTAAGTTAATTTGTACTCAATTTATTAGCAAATGATGTGCCAAATATTAAGTTTAAGAAATAGTGCAGTTGTGTACCTTTCATCGGTTATTGGGTGTGACTTCTTGCCCACTGAAAAAGCTGCTTTAATGGCGTGTCTGCAAGGAATTTTTACTAAGTCGTATTTTCGACATGAACACGTTCTTCTCGCCAAATCAACAAGACAGTCGATTACGTCGCCTTTCACTAGAAATCGATTCTAGTTTACCGGATAAACAATAAATGTTTTACCCTTCTCGATCCTCCTATCAATCTTTTTTTCAACCTCAATGGTTAAAGGGTCCTTCTGCTTTGAGCTTAATCTTCTACGCTCATAAAACCACCGGGTTAACATTTCTCTTATGCTATCCAACAAAGGAATAACTGGATACTCTCAAGGTGATAGCAATGCAAAATTTAACGATTCAGCGGGGTCATTGGTTCTAACGTCATAACTGAATCCAGGAAATTTGCAACGAGCCCATTTTGTGACATCAGCCTCCTCTAGATATTTTCCAACTCGTGGACTAATGCTATAAATATCCTTGAATCTCCTATCAAAATCAGCTACCCTATATTCTTTCGAAGCTTTTGTGATCATTCCAGTCAAACCCTTTGTCTTGGAATATGTAACCACATTATTCAACAAATGGTGGATGCAAATTCCATGAGAAGAAAGCGGATACACTTTACCAAGTGATTTAATAACCGAAGTATTTCTATCTGACACAAAAGTCAAACCGAGCTCGTCCCCAATAACAACCTTAAGTTGCATTAAAAACCACTCTCATGAACGGTCGTTCTCTGAATCAACAACCCCGAATGCAATTGGGTACAAGTTAGAGTTACCATCTAAAGCTGTAGCAACAAGCAGGACTCCTTTGTATTTACTCTTCAGAAACGTACCATCGACAACAATGACCCTACGAATGGCTTTGTAGAATCCTCTAACTGATTGACCAAAAGATATAAATAGATATTTGAATCTACCATCACAATCAGTTTCGTAATGAGTATGCGTACCCGGATTAGCTTCTTTCAACATGTACAAGTATTTTGGAATTTTTGCATAACTTTTCTCCGGAATACCTCTAACAGCATTAACTGCATACTCACGAGACTCCCATCATTGGATATAAGAAATATCACATCCATGCTCTGTACGCATAATATGTATGATTTCTCTCGGTTTAGGCCCTTCCTCGACACCCTCATACTTATTCATAATCACACTGCCAATTATTTTTACTGAAGGAGTCCTAGCGTAATTATTTTTTCTAGAAGGAGCATACGTATGTTCAGCCACATACTTGTTGATTTTGAAATACGTAGACCCCTGTAAACTCTCTGGATGAACATGCCAATTGCAGTCGTTATCCTTGCACCGTATATACCACCATTGTTTTGTTAATTTTTCAACAGTGTAGTCAAAGTTATGCTTCATTGCACAAATTTCCAGAGCCGCCTTCATAAAGTTTTTTCTTCTAAAAATTTGGTCCTTCTTTAAACCATCCGTCAACCAAAATGGAACTTTCTTTTCACTGTCTTCTTTGTTTTCAGAAATTATCCCATAATCGCCATTTACATGATCATTGTTTTTCAAGTCATCAATCGTCGACTCTACTACTTCTGTCACAAATTTTTCTGGCTTTTCAGGAAACTTAGCATCATCGCCCCATCGACTTGAATCAGATGGCTCCTTATTCAAATCAATCTTTCGTCGTTCATCTGTAAATGTGACAAACAAACATATCGACGCATTCTTCCTTGCATACCCAACAAAGTTTTTCAATTGACGATCATTTGTGATAATAACTGGGGGAGATCCGAAGTTATCAATCAAATTGCTTGGTAGATAACTAAACTCGACATTCTGTTCGACTACTCCATAGTCTTTCATAACCATCATTTTTAACTCATCAAGAGTGGTGCTTGATTCCAAAGTTAGTAATTTACCTCGTTTTTCTTCATCTACAATGAAAATCCACCCCTTATTGATATCCGATCTCCATAAACCAGATGAAACATACATATGCAGCATATTTGAAGAAGAACCGAAGCAAAAAGCTTGAAGAAATCCAAAGTCACGACGAACAGAATAGGTATAACGTGAAAAAAGTTAAACTCGTCGTGAGAGAGAACGGGGAGAAGAGAAAAGGAAATAAAAATATTTTTTAAAATATTTTTTCAGTTAATCCTAGATTTTCTCAGATTTTGTTAACTACCAGTGGAATATACACTACAAGAAAACAGGCATTTTGCAACGATTTTTTGCGACGATTGTATTTCGTTGCAAATTGCAATCGTTTTTGCGACGACTTTACGACGATTCTTAAAGACGTCGTAAAATCGTCGCAAAATGGGGACGAAAAGTTTTGTTGTAAAATCGTCGCTAATTAGCGACGATTTTACAACGATTACCGACGACATTACGACGATTATCAAAATCGTCGTAAAATCGTTGTAATTTAGCGAAGATTTACCGAGGTTTATATAAAACGTTGTAATATCGTCGTAAAATTACCCACGAATTAGCAATGATTATTATAATTTGAACTTTACATCGATTTCCCAACGATTAATCAGTTAGGTGAGCACGTTTTAAGTTCACGGTGTTCGGTTAGGTAAACATGTTTAATGTCGTTGTAAAGTCAATGTTAAAATTTTTAGATTCGTTGTAAAATCGATGTGAAATCGATGTAAAATCGTAGGTAATTCGATGGTAATGAAAATAAAAATCTATATATAGTGGCCAACTTCATAATAAAAATTTCATATTCAAAAACATTTAAACTTCTTTCTGACCAACAAAAAATGTCAATATACGAAATTAGAAGATGGATGTATAATCGTCTTGATTCAGAGGGATCGCTAACAAATGAGTTCAGTGATGGGGTGGAGGGATTCATGCATCAGGCAGGAAGTATACATAATACGATTATAAGTGGTAAGATGTACTGTCCTTGTGCCAGATGCTTGAATAGGAAATATATCATTATCTCGAAGGTGTGGTCGCATATATTAAATAGAGGGTTTATGCCGCATTACTATATATGGTATTATCATGGAGAGGGTCATGGGGGAAATGCAGCTAGTAGTAGTAGCAATTATCAAGCATCGAATTTTGATGAGTCAAATAATTTTAATCAATTTGATGATCATGCGGAGCAGCATGGTGAAGATAATGATAGGATTCATGACATGGTTACGGATGCATTTCATGAAACCGTAAGTACATTTGCACATGATCATCATGATGAGGAACCCAATCTAGATGCAAAAAAAATTTATGATATGCTAGATGCTGCAAATCAGCCACTCTACGATGGATGTAGAGAATGACATTCTAAA
Source organism: Eutrema japonicum (assembly GCA_030161315.1). Classification (NCBI taxonomy): domain Eukaryota; kingdom Viridiplantae; phylum Streptophyta; class Magnoliopsida; order Brassicales; family Brassicaceae; genus Eutrema; species Eutrema japonicum. Next base: position 31,274,161 of record BSQW01000013.1, read on the forward strand.
TTGTCGTTGGCGGCTAGGATGATGACTATTAAAACTGATCATAACTTAGCTGAGGTTTGCATGGATGATTGGGCTGATTTGATTAAAGAGTATTTGCCAGAGGACAATTTAGCAGCTGAAACTTACTATGAGATACAGAAGCTGGTTTATAGTCTTGGGTTGCCTTCTGAGATGATAGATGTCTGTGTTGACAATTGCATGCTTTTTTGGAAAGATGATGATAAGTTGCTGGAATGTCGATTTTGCCATAAGCCAAGATATAAGCCGCAAGGTACTGGTCGGAGTAAGGTACCGTTCCAGCGGATGTGGTACCTTCCTATAACTGATAGATTAAAAAGAATGTATCAGTCTGAGAGGACAGCTGCATCGATGAGATGGCATGCAGATCATTTGCAAACAGATGAGGAGGTTACTCATCCTTCAGATGCAAAAGCGTGGAAACACTTTAAGACGGTACATCCAGAATTTTCTAGAGACAAACGTAATGTGTATATTGGTCTTTGCACAGATGGATTTAGTCCATTTGGTATGTCTGGTAGGCAATATTCTTTATGGCCAGTAATCCTAACGCCTTACAACCTACCCCAGATATGTGCATGCAAAGGGAATTTTTATTCTTGAGTATTTTAGTACCAGGTCCGAAGCATCCGAAGCGTTCCCTTGATGTTTTTTTGCAGCCTCTTATACAGGAATTGGAGCAGTTGTGGTATACCGGGGTTCGGACATATGATTTTGCAAGGAAAAAAAAATTTACAATGCGTGCGGTGCTTATGTGGACAATAAGCGACTTCCCTGCGTACGGGATGTTATCAGGTTGGACTACGCATGGGCGATTGTCTTGTCCATATTGTCTCAATCGGACAGATGCGTTTCAATTGAAACATGGTCGGAAAACAAGTTGGTTTGATTGTCATCGCCGATTTCTACCGATTCATCATGCATATCGAAGAAATAAGCGGTTGTTTAGAAAGAACAAAACTGTTCATGTTCCTCCTCCTGTTTATATTTCCGGGGAAGATCTAGAAGCAGAAATTGATCATTATGGTGCATTGGAAACAGTCAATCGTGGTGGAAATTGGCACACTCCAGCTAATATGCCGGATGGATATGGGGAGCATCACAATTGGCATAAGAAAAGCATATTCTGGAAGCTTACGTATTGGAAGGATCATTTGCTTAGACACAATTTGGATGTTATGCACATTGAGAAAAACTTTTTTGATAACATCATGCATACATTGTTAAACGTGCGTGGAAGGACTAAAGACAGCGGTAAGTCAAGGTTAGACTTGCCTGATCTTTGTTGTCGGAATGAGTTACATATTACAAGCAATGGGAAAGCACATGTCCCCATATTTCGAGTGGGTGCGGAAGAAAAGTCAGCTTTGTTCAAATGGGCGACATCTGATGTGAAGTTCCCGGACAGGTACGTATCTAATTTAGCTAAATGTGTTGATAATGGCCAAACGTTTTCCGGGATGAAGAGTCATGACTGTCACGTCTTTATGCAACGACTACTTCCTTTTGCATTTGCTGAACTTTTACCAGGAAATGTACACGAAGCAATTGCAGGCATTGGAGGGTTTTTTCGGGATCTTTGTACCCGTACTTTGTCAGAAGATGTTATTGCACAACTTGATGCTAGTATTCCTATTTTGTTGTGCAACATGGAGAAAATATTTCCCCCAGCCTTTTTTGATGTTATGGAACATCTACCTATTCATCTACCTCACGAAGCAGAACTTGGGGGACCTGTGCAGTATCGATGGATGTACCCATTCGAGCGATTCATGGGACATTTGAAGCGGAAGGCTAAAAATCTAGCCAAAGTTGAAGGCTCAATAGTAGCAGGAAGTTTAACAGAAGAAACTTCTCACTTCACGGGGTACTATTTTGGCTCGAAGGTTCGCACACGGAAAAGGGCTGCACGGCGATATGATGATGGAGGTGTAGGCCGAACATATGCTAATGAAGGTGTCCCAGATATCTTTTCTTCAATCGGTCGATTATGTGGAAGAGTGAAGTCAGTTTGGTTTGCCAATGAAAAAGACCATCCTCTTAAATTGCGAAGAAGTTAGTCAATTTGAGACGTAAGTGTATAAACATACGTCTTATATATATGGCTAAATTATATATATGCTAGCTTTATACCAATTACAAATACTTTTGTATGCAGTGAATTTGTTAGACAAGTCCGAGAAGTCATTGAAGGAATCTCAGACGATGAAATCAACTAGCGTAAAGATCAACATTTTGCCCCGTGGTTGAAGACGCAAGTACGTAAAATTTTAAGTGATCTTATTAATTACTAACTTGGACAATTAACCTAATACATATTTTGATTACTTTTTTAATTAAATTAATTAATGATATATAGGTCGAGTATGGGGATACCGCATATCCACTCTGGTTCCATGAGTTAATAAAAAGCCTCATATCGAAGATAACGAGTGCACCCATGTATTGCACACGCGGATATATATTTCATACATTCAAATACGGAAATCAAAGAGCTACTGCCAACTACGGGGTATGTGTGCGGGGCGAAATAGATTTTTATGGAGTGTTGCAAGACATAATTGAAGTTGAGTACCCTGGTTGCTTAGTTTTGAAATGTGTTCTGTTCAAATGCGACTGGTTCGATCCAACAGTTGATCGAGGCGTCCGTATAAACAAATTTGGGGCAGTAGATGTCAACCAATCACGACGTTACAATAAGTATGAGCCATTTATCCTAGCATCACAAGCAGAACAAGTCAGCTTTGTTCCATATCCGCGAGTTCGCACCACCCGTATCTCATGGTTATCAGTTATAAAAGTTTCTCCGAGGGGTCGAATTGTGGGGGTTGATGAGGAACTACCAATGCAGCAATATCATTGCTATGATATGCCAGAACTAAATGAGAGCAATGAAGACATCCTTTTGATAGATCCTCAAAACAGGCAAGTTGAATATCTCCGAGACGATACAGAGGAAGAAGATGAGGAAGATGAGTTCGAAGAAAGTGATGAACCAGATGATCAAGAAACGGATGTGTACTACTCTTCGTCCGAAAATGAATCAGAGTGACCGCGCTAGCTAGTAATTATTGTGAATTTAATGTATTAATATAATATTGTGATCGAGTAATTATTGTAAAATTTAAGTGATATGATTTCTATGAAATCCCCTAAACTCCATACTAAATTCCATCTCCGATCTCCATTCATTTTCCGCCGTAGGTGCGGCGATTAATATATTACGAGACATATGTGTCTATGTGTCATGTAATTTATTAATTGCCTCTACAACGGCGGGAAATGAGTGGTGATCGGAAATGGGATTTAGTTTGGGGTTTAGGGGATTTCAAAGGAATCGTCGCTAAATCGTCGCTAATTGTGATTGTCACAAAATCGTTGCAATGTTTGCGACGATTTAGCAACGAATTAAGACTAATCGTGGCTAAATCGTCGCAAACTATAAATGTCTCAAAATCGATGCAAAGTTGCGACGATTTAGCAACGAATTGTCATAAACCCTAAACCCTAAACCCTAACATATTACCATCTCATTGTATTATGCATCTTTCAATGAAATTGATCGTGACTTTAGAGAATTGTCCGAAAATGAAAACTCGGTCAATCACAGTAATATCCACAAACTGAATCATTGTATTAATAATCTAACATATACGCAAACTATATGTTTTACTGATTTTTCAATCTCGATGAACTTATTGATAATTTCATGAATTTGGATTTACGGTAAACATGTAAAGTTGTTTCTGGAATGTTGCAATCGACATTACAATTTTGTACCTATACCCTAAACCCTAAAACAGATTTTACAAATATCCTCACTAATTCGTTGCAAAATTAGCGACGATTTAGCAACGATTTAAGACTATTCGTGGCTAAATCGTCGCAAACTATGAATGTCATAAAATCGATGCAAAGTTGCGACGATTTAGCAACGAATTGTCATAAACCTTAAACCCTAAACCCTAACATATTACCATCTCATTGTATTATGCATCTTTCAATGAAATTGATCGTGACTTTAGAGAATTGTCCGAAAATGAAAACTCGGTCAATCACTGTAATATCCACGAACTGAATCATTGTATTAATAATCTAACATATACGCAAACTATATGTTTTACTGATTTTTCAATCTCGATGAACTTATTGATAATTTCATGAATTTGGATTTACGGTAAACATGTAAAGTTGTTTATGGAATGTTGCAACCGACATTACAATTTTGTACCTATACCCTAAACCCTAAAACAAATTTTACAAATATCCTCACTAATTCGTTGCAAAGTTGCGACGATTTAGCATCGAATTAAGACTAATCGTGGCTAAATCGTCGCAAACTATAAATGTCTCAAAATCGATGCAAAGTTGCGACGATTTAGCAACGAATTGTCATAAACCCTAAACCCTAAACCCTTTGCCCTAAACCCTAAACCCTAACATATTACCATCTCATTGTATTATGCATCTTTCAATGAAATTGATCGTGACTTTAGAGAATTGTCCGAAAATGAAAACTCGGTCAATCACAGTAATATCCACAAACTGAATCATTGTATTAATAATCTAAAATATACACAAACTATATGTTTTACTTATTTTTCAATCTCGATGAATTTATTGATAATTTCATGAATTTGGATTTACGGTAAACATGTAAAGTTGTTTCTGGAATGTTGTAATCGACGTTACAATTTTGTACCTATACCCTAAAACAGATTTTACAAATATCCTCACTAATTCGTTGCAAAATAAAATGTTACAAAATCGATGCAAATTGGCGACGATTTAGCAACGAATTGCACTAATCGTGGCTAAATCGTTGCAAACTATGAATGTCACAAAATCGATGCTAATTTGCGAAGATTTAGCAATGAATTGTCATAAAATTTACCGCGTGTCGGTCAATTAAACTCCCGCGTGTATGAATGTCACAAAATCGTTGCAAAGTTAGCGACGAATTAGCTATGGTTTGATTGCCTCGATATAGCGACGATTTAGCGACCACAAGTAATCTTATATATACACACGAGTTCCTTGCGAATTCATTTACAAACAAATCAAAAAAAAAAAACTGATCATAACTTCTTTGCGAATTCCTTGCGAAAAAAGGTAAATTTTTTTTTAATGTTTTTAATTAATTAGTATAGATAAAAATGAAACAATTTAGGTCGGTAGAAACGGAATCAAATTAGAAAAAATAGCAGACTGCCCGGATGTTTATAGATAGTAATTTTTTTTCATTTTTATGCAGATGGGCCAGCGTCGTGCACATTACGCTCAGTTTTTGAGAGATATTGGTGATGCTTCGGGTACCGGGTTGCCTCTGTCTTCTGAGGCTACAGAGACGGATTTCGTCCCGGTGACGCAACCACAGAGTGCTCCTCCACCTCCACAACCACCTCAGATTCCGCAACCTGGAGGCCATGCCCCGGCCCCATATGCACACATGACGGTTCTTGATTTGCTTGCACAGCCGGGGCGTCATAGGCTTAAAAGATTAGATCCGGATCATACTGACGGGTCGGAATGGTAATATATATAAATATATATTTTTTACATTTATTATTACATATTTATATTTATTTCTAACAATTCAAAATTTTACAATTTTTTGTTTCAGGTTTGGAGTTGAATCCAAAGTTGGACGCACCGTTTCCGACATCATCAAACCCTATTTTATCGAGCCTCATACCAATTTTACCCAGCTTCCTTCACACGTCAAGGAGACATGGTTCAAGATGTTTGCGGTACGTATGGAAAAAATATTTTTTTCTCCCATAATTATTTTAATTATATTTAAATATATATTTAATTTAATTTTATAAAATATGTAATTATTTTTGTTTCTCATGCAGCAAAAATATCACTGGGATCTTTCGATTCATGGCGAGGTTGAAACTTTGTTTCTCGAGAGATTGAAGTTTCGTATCCAAGGCGTCGTTGGTGAGTGGAAGAAAGCATGGAAGATTTATGGGGATTTATCAAATCCCCTGCACATGGATAAAGCCGTTTGGGATGGCTTGGTGCGGTATTGGATGGATCCGAAGTCCATCATAACTGCTGAGAAGTGTTCGGCTTCCCGCAACACCGTTGATTCGGACGGGAAACTCAAGGCTCTGCCTCATACAGCTGGGCAAACACCTTTTGCGGGTGTTCGTCTACAGATGGTAATTAAATTTATTTAAATTAATTAATTTATTTAATTTACTTCGTCAATAACATAGTTTTTTTCTTTAGGCCGCCGAAGACGGATGTGTACTCCCTCCGATGACCAAGGTTTTTGAGCGGACGCACCGGAAGAAGGATGGTTCCTTTGTTTCCGAGACTGCCGAGCACATCTTCAATGAGGTAACTTCCAAGGTCACCGAACGAGAGACACAGCTCTCTCAACAGCTCTCTCAACAGCTATCTCCAGGTGGTTCGTCGGTCATGTCTGGAGGGTTGACCACACCCGATATTGACCGGATCTTCGAGCATGTATATATAATAGTTAGTACTTATTAATTTTTAGTTTTTGATTTTTTAAAAATTTCTAATTGTAAATTTAAATATAGGTTGCCCCTAAGAGAAAGGGGAAGGTTGTCGGGATGGGATCTATTCGAGATGTCTCCGCTGCTTCTTCATATTCTCCGCGACGACGATCGCCAGAAGATGATCCAGTCGTGTTACGTGCCACGATTACGAGTCTTCAGGAGCGGGTTGAGACCGAGGCTACTCGGTCTACGGCATATCAAGCGAAGATTGCGAGTCTTCAGCAGCGGGTTGAACTGGATGCTACGCAGAATGACGAACTCTTCGACATCTTGGCAACAGGGAACCCGACAATGCAAGTCATGCTACGGGAAAAGCGAAGACTCCGAGCAGAGGCAGATGCAGCGGCAGAGGCAGCGGCAGCGGCAGAGGCAGCGGCAGCGGCAGAGGCAGCGGCGGCGGCAGAGGCAGCGGCAGCGGCAGAGGCAGGCACATCCGGTTCGTCGAGACGTCCCGAAGAAGATGTAAATCTCGACGATTACGATATAGTTATTTAGATTTAGGATTTCGAATTCTAAACTTTGTTTTTTTTTGTAACATATTATAATATTTTTTTTTCTAACAAAATATTATTATATATTATTTTTAAAATTTTTATTTTATAATTTCGAAATTAATAAAATTTCAAAAATAATAATAAAAATCATATATAGAATCGTCGTTAATTCGATGGTAAACAATAGTCCTCGTTGATTCGTTGCTAAATTAATCGTCATAAAATCGTGGCTAATTTACAACGATTTTACGACGATTTATTAGCAACGATGTTGCGACGAATATTTAGCAACGATTTTATGACGATTAATTAGCAACGAATTAACGACGATATTTTTTGCCATCGATTTAACAATGAAATATTTCCCTTCGAATTTCCATCGTTTTTACGACGTATTTATATTCGTCGTAATTTCAATGTAATATTCACGACGATTTTACGACGAAAATTTACCGACGATTTAGCGACAAATTTTTGTCCCTCGTACTTTCCCGACGAATTTACGACGATTTGTGGTTTGCGACGATCAGTTAACGACGATCTCGTTTTCGTCGCAAATTCGATTCAAACCCTCTTTTGCAACGATTTTACAACGATATCTTTCGTTGCAAAAATGATGTTTTCTTGTAGTGATATATTCTGCGTTCCATAGAACAAAGACAAAACAGCAGAACTTCCTATTCTGCAAAAAGTAGAATGTAGAGTAATATGTAGAATATGTATTCCAAAATCTTTAGAATACAACACAAATTGTAGAATATATATTCTATAAGCCAAGTAGAATGCAGAACAAGTCGTAGAATATTGATTCTACGTTTGATAGATTATAGAAACAATACCAGAAAACATATTCTACAGAATCGTAGAATTTGTATGATTTGTAGAATGTGTATTCTACAAATCGTATATATGGTGAAAAAATATTTTTAAAATCAGAATATTTCCTTAAAAAATTATCGAATATTTATTTTTCCTTTTTTGGAATTTTTGAAATGTCTAAGTATTTAAAAATATTAATTTTATAATTTTTAACATTAATTAAAGGGTACTTGAGTAAAAAAATGACAAAAGTCCACAAAGTTTAAAGGGGACAAGATTCTCCTAAATTGGTCCTATATTTCCAATTCCCCCTTTATTTTATCCACACAAATTTTTAAACTAAGAAGTCAATGCAATCTGATCACTTAATCGTATAGGACATAAAAAATGTAGATGAATTCAGAAGAAAACAAAACGAATTTCCCTACGTATCCACTAGTAAAGTACATTTATGTCTAATTTTAATGAAAATTAGTTCTATAGATCTACGGAAAACAAGAAAAGAAATCATGAGACAAAAGATTTATTTTTCAAGTAATTATATTTGTTAAGTTTCATGGGATTCCAACTTAAAACTAATTGGCAATAAATGGATTGGCCCAAGTCTCTTATATATTAGTCAATGTCCCTTTCCACTTCCGATGTGAGACAATCTTCACACACTCCTTAGAGATCAAGGCTCATGGCCTATTAATCTCTACCTAATCCCAATACTTCCCCTAGAGATAATGGCTCTTCTAGCCATTAATCTCGACAGACCATCAATCATCGGGTCGGGGCAGTCGGGCCTTCTTCTGGGCCGGGTTACGGGCAGTGAGTGTTCGGGCTCTGATACCATGTTAAGTTTCCTGGGCTTTCAACTCAAAACCAATTGACAATTAGTGGATTGGCCCAAGTCCCTTATATATTAACCAATATCCCTTCCCACTTCCGATGTGGGATAATCTAGACACATTCTCTAGAGATTAAGGCACAAGGCTCATTAATCTCTACCTAATCCCAATACCTCCCCTCGAGATAATGGCTCTTCTAACCATTAATCTCGATAGACCATCAATCCTCGGGTCGGGGCGGTCAGGCCTTCTTCTGGACTGGATTACTGGCAGTGTGTGTTCGGATTCTGATACCATTTTAAGTTTTATGAACTTCCAACTCAAAATCAATTGGCAATGAATGGATTGGCCCAAGTTCCTAATATATTAGTCAATGTCTCTTCCCACTTCCGATGTGAGACAATCTTCACACACTCTCTAGAGATTAATGTCCATGGCCCATTAATCTTTACATAATCTCAATAATATTAAAAGGTGAATAGATCTGTAAAACTAATCAAGCTATCTAAATATATGTTAAAATCTAAAAACCTTAAACATCATTTAAAAATATGAAATCTATTAATAAACAGAAAATAGAAATAATGCATATTTATCTAAATCTATAATGTATCAAATTCTCTTATTGTATTTTCTGTTTGTCCATCAAACCTCAAATTTTACTCACAAACTTATGTTCCACTATTTTTTGTTTGTCTTATACGAAATCTGAATCAATGTGTTATACCAATTAAATCAGATTTAAGACCAATCTTTGAAACAATTCCAATGTTTATTCGTTGATATAAATTTGGTACTTTGTATATAAGGTAACGAAATGAAACTTCGTGGGGAGCATCTTCTAAACGTGAGAGCCTGGTTCTTAATTTCGTATACTTCCTAATTTATTAACCAAAACATTTTTGGGTAGTCATTTATAATATACTAGATTAGAATCCGCATGTGCGGATTTATAATTTAATATTTTATAACATGTGAAAAAAAAATTAAAAACAAAAAAAACGGAAAACAAAATTAGATCACTAGTGAAAATAAATAATATACAAATTTAAAAATAAAGTTTTCCATGAAAAAAAATATATAGCATGAAGAAAGAATTTGGTGGAACAGATGCAGTAAATGATTATTGGCTTTTGATTTTCTAGTGTGTAATTGACATACTAACAAATTGTTTATACTGAGGTGAGAAATTAGATTTTTTTTTCTTTTTAGGATTAGTATTGTTTGATTTTCTTAACCTAAAAAATGAAAAAACTAAGAATCTTTTTTTTTTCCTTTGATTAACTTTGCCTTTTAGAATAAATTTAAAATTTATACTTTTCTTTTTGTTTAGTAACTTTAGTTTTTAGAATTATGAATCCGTTATTAATTTTTTTGAATTTTTAAGTTTTCCGCTTTAATTGATCGATTTTGATTTTTTCCATTATTAATTTGATTTTTCTTTTTTTAATTATCTTTAACTTTTAGGATAAATTTATGTTTTTTATTTTTCCTTTTTGTACACACTGTAGATGTAACTATCTATTGTGATCTCATATATATATTATAATTAAAAACATCTATTGTGAATGTGATAGAAGTAATTAAAACCCAATGCCGTAATTAATGGTAAAGAAAGAATTGTATGTCATGGAATCGTCTGTGAAATCATTCATTATGATCACATATGCGAGGTTGTGAAGTTCAATTCATCTTTTATAGACAGCACATCATCTTTTGTAGTATGATAAAACCAATTACCTATAAATCATGTAACGTACGACGAACTTTTTGTTTTTAATTTGTTTTTAGTATTAAGAATCATATAGAACTCTCAAACTTTTCGATATTTTTTTATGTATTCGAGAATATATATGCAAAATAATGTAAGCTGATAAATATAAATTTTTTATTTTATAAAATGGAAACAAAATACATCAGAGATTTTACGACAACAACAATATCGAAGCCCAAAAATTCAAAATTCTGAATGAAAAAAAATATATAAATAACTAACACACAAGGTCATCAAGTGGAGCCAAACCACTTCAAAAGCATTCAATTTTAATAAAACATCATAGAGATCATCATTAAGGCGATCCCGACCAATCCAGTTCCCGCGAGTTTGGTTGCAACACCCTTGTCATCTTTAGGTGGTCCTACAATTTTTAAATCTCATTTAGTAACAATAAAATGATAAAGAAAAGTTTCTATCTAATCCAATTTGTTTGATCAAAAGTTTGCCTAACATTCCCCTTAAGTTCTTTGCATTGTATTGTAACGATTTTGTAACAAAATGATCAGTTATGTTATTGTAGTTAAAGAGAAAAAAACCAATTGGTTCTTACCTGAAACTGGTGGAATCCCTTGCGGCAACGGTGTTTTCGGGGCTATAAAAAAGGGAAAGAAAAATGGTTGATATCAAATATAATATGCTTGTTAATATTTAAATTTTATAAAAAGACGTACATACAGTAACTCAATAAGTTTGTGAATATATATGTTACCTGAACACATAGAAGATCCAGCATCGATGCCACAACTCTTAGGGATGAGAAGAGCATTGTCGACGGTGAGACCGAAGCTGGCCAATATCTGCGGGTTCGTAAGGATATCACAGAGGCACTTCAGCTGCGTCGTCACCGCTTTTTCTAGGCTTGTGCAACATTCTGCCGACGGTTTTCCTCCCTTTATAACTGCCGCTGCACATAGACCTAAATCCGCCCCGCAAACCATACCTGCGTTAGGATGAGGGGCCGCCGCTCCTTGCCCTGTAACTACTGTTGCCGCCATTAGTGACACGGTTATGAGGACAATGGTCATAGTCGCGGCGGCCATGGTCGTTGTTGTTTGAGACATTGCTAATGTTTGGGGATATAATGTGATTAAGATTATCGATTGTATATGATGTTTTCTTCCTTTTTTTTTGGCTTTTTGTATTTGGTGTCCCCCTCCTTCGTATTTATAGAAAACATGGGAATTATGTATTAGTAATTTGTAGCATAATATATATATGTGTGATTTTGTACAGCTTTTAGTTAGTCATTTTAAAATCGGTCTATTGTTGACAGCAAAAAATGTAAATAGTTAAAGGCTAAAAATAAATATGTCCAGCAAGCAAGAATAATATTCGACATCAGAAGTAGTCATTAGTTATTAATTTTTTGAAATAACTAGAAAAATGTGCAGCTAAAAGTACCTATTTTCCCTATGATCCAAGAGAGTCAGAGAGTTGAGAAAAGAAAAGAAAAGAAAATAATTACCGTTTTTTATTAGGATTAGATAGAGATTAATGGCCCATGAGCCATTGACCTTAATCTCTAGGTAGTGTGTGAAGATTATCCCACATCGGAAGTGGGAAACGACATTGAGTAATATATAAAGAACTTAGATCAATCCACTCATTGCCAATTGGTTTTGAGTTGAAAGCCCAGAAAATTTAACATTTTTGTCTATAGGGTCGTGAATGCATTGCACAATTCTACTCTATACGTTTTTCCAAAATAATCTAATTTTTTAGCCAATTTTTTTAATTAATTATAATATTAAAGAATTATGGCTTCGCCAACATATCAACGAAATATAAAATTGCAACCAACATGAGGCTCAATGTGTTCTTTGTCAAGACCGTTGGAAACACGAGATCCCCCTCTTCATTCATGTACTTACGCAAGCCAAGTGTGGGAGATTCTGGCCCGTGGCATCATGAAGAACGATTTCTCAACTGATTGGAACCCCATTGTTAACTATGTATCAGAAACCGCTCTTGATTACATCCCTTTATTCGTCATGAGGTCTGTTTTCCAAGCTGCGGCATATGGTAAATGGAAAGAAAGGAATTGTCGACGGCATGGAGAAGCTCCCCACCACCCGAGAGGCTTATCAAGATCATCGACAAGATTATGCGGAATCGCCTTAACTCTCTTTGCGGAGATAAAAGGTTCGAGGAGAGCATAATGTATTGGTTTGGTTCGAGACTACATTAAGGATATCTTAAGACTCTGTTTTTTTCTCGGTTTTCTAAAAATTTCGAAACAAATGGCACTTATTGTAAAAACGTCTTTTTTTTTGTTTTGAATATAATTTGACATTCAATTCAAAAGAAAAAAAATTGCTACCAACACATTTTTAATCTAAATATTAATTCTACATAATTTATTACGTGGCTACAACTGTAACAAATCTAAAAAGAAGAAAGGTCGACAATTACATAATAATCTTTTATCTTTGTTAATTATATGATTATATGATATTTAAACAAAACTTAACACGTCAATGATTTTGAAGTGCACGATCACAAATGACATATATTAAACTGTAGAGTATAATATAAATTGTTTCTTTATAAATCTGAGATAAGAATACATTAAGTTTTAGCACAAACAAAAAATACTGAAGCCCCCACAAAAATATAAAATTCTTAATCGAATAAACAAATTAATATACAAAGCCACCGAATAGAACAAAACCAATTTCTGACTTCACACGGTTATGGTCCATATCATATGCATATTGTTGAAGATTGATGATGGAAATCAATTGAATTGAACTTGAACCGGATTGGCTATGTCCAATTGAGAAGGCTGGTTAGATTGTTTTCTTTGGTTCATGGTTATTAGAGTAAACCGGTTTTACTTATGTAATTGACATTACTATATCAGTAATGCGTATCTGCATCTTCTCTCTCTTGTGTTGTTCTTCGAGTTGTAAGCAGAGAGAGAGAGAGAAATCTTGTAAATCGGAGAAGACGATAGTGGATTGCCTTGCCAGGCCGAGACGTAGGGATTCTCATATCGAGATCCTGAACTCGTTAAATCTCTGTGTACTGTTTTCGTTTCTTTCTTGTTCCACTCTCTTCTTCAAATCTGTTACTGATTTCTTGAGTGTTCGTGAGCTGAGAGGTTTTTCAATTGGATTCATATTCGGTCAATTTCCGTGAAGATTAAGCTGGGCATATCTCCTACAAGTGGTATCAGAGATCAGATTGAAGAATCCATGGCGAATGTGAAGATCGACATCGCGACGTTTGACGGTCAAGGGGATTTCTCGATGTGGAAGAAAAGGATGTATGCGCATCTTTCAATCCTTGGACTAAAGGAGTTTATTGTTGAATCAGAGATCTCTGGGGTTAAGATCGAGTTGAAGAAAGGTGAAGATGAAGATACGTTTAATGAAAGAAAGCTGAAGGAAGAAGCCGACTGGCTTGAGAGATCCGAGAAGGCGATGAACATGCTTATCTTTTATCTTGGAGATCAAGTTCTTCGGAAACTCGAGGAGTGCACATCTGCTGCGTCAATCTGGTCCGCTTTGGAAAGGTTATACAACACTAAATCTCTTCCAAATCGAATTCATATGCAGCACAAGCTCTACACATTTAGGATGGTAGAAACTAAGTCGATAGATCAGAATATTGATGAATTCTTGAAGCTAGTTTCTGAGCTGAGCAGCGTAAAGGTTACTGTCTCTGAGGAAGTTCAAGCTATCTTGCTATTGAGCTCATTACCTCAAGCGTATAACAGCCTAAAAGAAACCTTGAAGTATGGAAGGGAAACGTTAACCATAGAAGCAGTAACTAATGCTGCAAAATCAAAAGAAATGGAGTTAAGAGAGGCTAAAGCTTCAGGTACTCAGAAGGTTGGTGAGGCTTATGTAGTGCGTGGAAGATCTGAGAGAAGAGAGACTGGTAATGACAGAGGATACAACAGATCAAGATCCAAGTCTGGATCGAGAAAAACTTGCGGGTATTGCAAGAAGGAAGGACACCTAAAGAAAGACTGTTTTGCGAGGAAACGAAAGCTAGAGAATGAAGAAAGTGCTGAAGCAGCAGTAGTTGTTGAAGTATTTCAAGAAGATGGAGCTTTGTCAGTCTCAGAAAAATGGCATCATAATAAATGGATCATAGATTCTGGATGTTCATATCACATGACGTCTAGGAGACACTGGTTTGACACATTTGAGGAGCTCACTTCAGGACAAGTTCTTCTTGGTGATGACAATGCTGTAGCTGTTGAAGGGATTGGATCAGTAAACATCAATACCTATGGAGGAACAGTCAAGCAACTAACCAATGTCAGGTATATTCCTAAACTAAAAAGGAATCTTATATCTACTGGAACATTGGATAGACTAGGTTTTGAACATGCTGGTGGACATGGGAAGACTAGGTTTTATAAAAATGGAAAACTAGCTCTTCAAGGTAGTTTGTCTGGAACATTGTATATGTTAGATGGAGAAACAGTATCTGGTCAGGCTAACAACAGTGTGTCAAAGAAAAATGATGAGACAGCCTTATGGCATAGGCGTCTTGGACATATGAGCCTTAAGAATTTGCAGATACTGGTCAAAAAAGGGATCATCGACAAAAGAAAAATAGGTGATCTCAGTTTCTGTGAAAGCTGTGTAATGGGAAAGCACAAGAAGTTAAGCTTTCACATTGGGAAACATGATTCAGGGGAAGCTCTGAAGTACATTCACTCAGACTTGTGGGGTTCTCCAAGTGTTACTCCAAGTCTGTCAGGGAAGCAATACTTTCTGTCTATCATAGATGATTACACAAGGAAAGTTTGGGTATTCTTCCTGAGTGCAAAGAGTGAAGCATTCAAAAGGTTTAGTGAATGGAAGAAGCTTGTAGAGAATCAAGTGAACAAGAAGGTCAAGTGTCTTCGTACAGATAATGGCCTTGAATTCTGTAACAATGAATTTGATGAGTTCTGCAAGCAGCATGGAATAGAGAGGCATCGGACCTGTACATACACACCTCAGCATAACGGTGTAGTAGAACGTATGAACATGACAATTATGGAGAAGGTGAGATGCATCTTTGATGAGTCATGCTTAGAAGAGGTGTTATGGGCTGAAGCAGTTTCCACTGCAATTTATTTGATAAACAGAACCCCTTCTACAGCTATTGACAGCAACATTTCAGAGGAGTTGTGGCTGGGAAAGAAACCAGGATAAAAACATCTAAGGAGATTTGGGTCAGTGGCTTTTGTCCACACAGATCAGGGCAAGCTCAAACCGAGAGCTCTAAAGGGAATCTTCATCAGTTATCCTGCAGGAGTAAAAGGATACAAGATATGGCTGCTGGATAAAGAGAAATGCGTGATTAGCAGAAATGTTGTGTTTGTTGAGGATAAAGTCTACAAAGACAACAAAAGAACACAAGCTGTGCAGAGTCTAGATGATGACAACAATGACAGTGGGAAAGTGGTTCTTGAAACTGGCTTAGAATCAAAGACTGTAAGAGAAGATGTATCTTCAGGGGGAGCAGTTGAAGAAACAACAGAGATTGTTGATGATACAGAGTCAGAATCAGAAGAAGATCTTGAAGGTTATCAATTAGCTAGAGACAGGGAAAGGAGAAACATTGTCCTTCCGGCAAGACTTCAAGACTTTGATTTGGCAGCTTTTGCTTTTCTAGCAGCAGAAGAAGTAAGCTTGGAAGAACCAAAAGACTATTATGAAGCCATTCATAGCAAAAACAAAGATTTGTGGAATGGAGGAATGGATGAAGAAATGGGGTCACTAGAGAAAAATAAGACTTGGATACTAGTGAGAAGGCCTGATAACAGAAAAGTTATTGGCTGCAAATGGGTGTACAGATTGAAATCTGGAATTCCCGGTGTAGAAAAGCCGAGGCATAAAGCCAGATTAGTTGCAAAGGGTTATGCTCAGAAGGAAGGAATCGATTATCAAGAGGTGTTCTCGCCCGTTGTGAAACACGTTTCCATCATATTGCTTTTGTCAATAACAGTGAATCAAGACCTTGAGCTGGAGCAACTAGATGTGAAAACGGCATTTCTACATGGAGTTATTGAAGAGGAAATTTACATGGAGCAACCAGAGGGTTATCAAGTCAAGGGTAAAGAGAAGCATGTCTGTCTTCTTCAAAAAACTTTGTATGGGCTTAAACAAGCACCAAGACAGTGGAACAAGTGCTTTGACCAGTATGTGATCAGCCATGGGTTCAAGAAAAGTGAGTTTGATCACTGCGTCTATATCAAAGAGACAGAATGTGGGACATACATCTATCTATTACTATATGTGGATGATATGTTACTTGCTTCAAAGGATATGAATGAGATTAAGAAGGTCAAAGAGTTGCTTAGCAGTAGGTTTGAAATAAAAGATTTGGGTCATGCAAGAAGAATTCTGGAAATGGATATAGAAAGAGATTGTGAAGGTGGAGTTCTGACACTATCTCAATCTGGTTACGTCAAGAAGGTTCTTCAGGTGTTTAACATGAGTGATGCAAAGTCTATTTCAACACCAGTTGGAGCACATTTCAAGTTATCTGCTATTAAAGATGGTGAAGAAGAGACTGCAATGGAAAATGTCCCGTATGAAAATGCTATAGGAAGCATAATGTATGCAATGATAGGGACGAGATGCGACTTAGCTTATGCTATAGGTCTGGTAAGCATATATATGAGCAAACCAGGGATGGTTCATTGGTCTGCGGTTAAATGGGTTTTGAGATACATGAAGGGTACTAAAGATTTGAAGTTGGTTTTCAGGAAAAGAGAAGAGTTCAAGATTGAAGGTTTTTGTGATTCTGATTTTGTTTCTGATCTGGATAAGAGAAGATCTAACTCAGGTTACGTCTTTACTGCTGATGGAAATACGATCAGCTGGAAGTCCAGTCTTCAACACGTGGTAGCTCTCTCCACAACTGAAGCAGAATACATGGCCTTAGTAGAAGCTGTAAAGGAGAGCATCTGGCTGAAAGGTTTAACAGAGGAGTTGGGATTCAAGCAAGAATCTGTGATTCACAAAGTGCTTTGTGCATAGCTAAAAACAATGTCCATTACGAGAGGACAAAGCACATAAGCAGGAAGATGCATTTTATCAAGGATGTTGTAGCTCAAGGAGAAGTGAAACTTTAGAAGATTTCAACTTTGAAGAATCCTGCTGATATGTTGACAAAAGTTCTTCCTGTCAACAAGTTTGAGCAAGCTTTAAGCTTTGTCGGAGTGGCTAGACACTAAGGTGTTTGGCTGAGCCTGGCACATAATACGTTTGCAGAAGTAAAACAGTGATTCAATGTGATTGTCATCAAGGTGGAGTTTGTTGAAGATTGATGATGGAAATCAATTGAATTGAACTTGACCCGGACTGGTTATGTCCAATTGAGAAGGCTGGTTAGATTGTTTTCTTTGGTTCACAGTTATTAGAGTAAACCGGTTTTACTTATGTAATTGACGTTACTATATTAGTAATGCGTATCTGCATCTTCTCTCTCTTGTGTTGTTCTTCGAGTTGTAAGCACAGAGAGAGAGAGAGCAATCTTGTAAATAAGAGAAGACGATAGTGGATTGCCTTGCCAGGCCGAGACGTAGAGATTCTCATATCGAGATCCTGAACTCGTTAAATCTCTGTGTACTGTTTTCGTTTCTTTCTTGTTCCATTCTATTCTTCAAATCTGTTACTGATTTCTTGAGTGTTCGTGAGCTGAGAGGTTTTTCAATTGGATTCATATTCGATCAATTTCCGTGAAGATTAAGCTGGGCATATCTCCTACACATATGAACTACATATGTAGCACTCTTGAAAGTTTTAAAACTATATTTAATTTTAATAAAACACTGATGCGATCGTGATCAAGACGATTCCGACCAAGCCAGTTTCTGCGAGTTTGCTTGCAGCATTCTTGTCAGTTTTTGGTGGTCTTAGAAATGATGAATCAAAACATTTTCAGTAACCAAAAATATGGTAGACAATTTATTTTCTCACAAGAACTATCACATAGCACCAGATGTCTTTTAAATTATGACCACGTTCCGAATCCTCACGAAAGCAAAGTGAAAGACCTATATTCCCCCTAAAAAAAAGTTTGAAACCTATATTCCCACGAAATAAAAGTTCGAAACCGCAAAGCTCATAAAGGTCAGTTTTAGATGGTTTACTGTTTTCTAATCAATCGTTAACCATCTAAAGCCGACCCTAAACCGGATTAAGAGCCCATCACGACCCGAGTACATGTAATAAAACATTGATTTTCGACAAAGACCCGATAAAACCCCCCAAAAAACAAAATCCCCAAAATCGTGAACCATAATCAAAAACTCCAAATCAAAACAAATCCTCAAATCTTATAACCCTAGAAATAGAAACACAAAATCAACGCCGAGAGAGAATATTAAACAAGTGGTCGAGTTCAATGGCTTTAGTCGTTCGAGATTTTCGCGAAGAAAGCTTCAATGAAGCACTCAACAGAGATGCATTTGAAATCTAGAAGATGGTTGAAGACTTTGTCGATGAGCCTCCGATTCACCATGACGTCTATCCAGATAGCGATAATGAGAGTGAAAAAGCTCAGAAGAGGCCGAGAGAGCGGACCCATATCAGACGTGGTGATGGAAGATTGTACAAACACCAGACATTCTTCAATGGTGTGGCTTTCAATGAGTGTGTTCTCGACTATGTATTGAGAACATGCCAAAATTTGAAGCAATACATGTATGATAATGATAAGATATGCTTTAAATGTGTTGTTGGTAATAGTGAAGGTGAAAGATGTTCTTGGAAAATCTATGCTTCAACTCTTCCGAATGATCTTATGTGGAAAGTGTATGCTCCGTAAATCACACTAAGGGTAAAAACAAATAACTTTAATCGGAATCTCGTTTTATTAGACTTAGCTCGGCAAAGTACAACATTGTTTAGATTGGAAATAGCAAAGACACTAAGGAAACTAAAAGCCGTAGAAGTCTGAGCTCTCAATCTCTTAGGTCTCGCTTATGATTGTGAATGTCCTTGAATGTCTTCAAATCTCCTTCTTTTATAGATGTTTTGAGTCGGTTGAAACATGCGATTTCCTTTACATAGTCGAGCTCGGATAAGGAAGATTTCCCTTTTTCTCGAAGGAGATAAGAATTTATTCCATTTATCTCGGAGGTCGGGCCGACATCATTCGATCGGGCTTAATGGGTCCTGAGGCCGGTAGTTGCGATTGTGGATCAAATTCCTTCCCGAGTCTGAACCGTCGTAGACCGAGATCAATTGGGCCGATCTCGGTTCAAACCGGGTTAAATCGGGGAGTGCTAAACTCTCATCTAACAATGATCCCCCCCAGTTCGGCGAAGGAGTGCATAAATGAGTTCAGCGAAGTTCATGAAGAATCTTTTAGCTCGGTATGAATTGAGATCAGCACTGCTTACTTAGTCGTTTTGAGCTTATTATGCTCTGGCCTTGAACTCGGTGAATCTTTTCGACGAAGCGTGTCGTTTCAAAATATTTATCTGTTACGGAAATTGAGGAGTCGTCATGATTACTTCTCTCTCTATATATTCACCTCGACCCCTCCGATTCTTCACTTCATTTCGCTTATAAATGGTAGTTTCTCTCCTCCTTCTCTCTAGTTTGTTCTTATTCACTCTTTAGATTTTCCGTTTGTTCTTGAATTTTCCCATTGTCGTCCGACGAAATCTCCATCTTTTGCGGCGTGATTTCTCCGATTTACTCGAAGTTCGTCAATCTTTTTGACGGTTCGTCACAGTGTTCTTCACAGATCTTCGTAGATCTTCTTTTGTTGGATGAGTTGGCCGGGATACGATTCTTTGATCGATTATGTTAACGACTACGAGCCGAGATCCAAAAATCCAGTACTCCCTTGGGACTTGTTGTTTAGCTCGGGCGATTCTTCAGGTTCATCAAATAGTTTCTTTTCAGCAATGGATCAATTAATTCGCCGTATTTCTCGATTTTCCCAAGCTCAATCGAATGTTTCTCAACCAGCAATCCAAGTCCCCGAGCTGACGGACTGCGACAGCCAAGATACTATGAACCGAGATGAAGTCGAGGAAGAAATTCCTTCGGTCGATGAAGAAAATGCTCAGGTCGGTGATGAGGTGAGTAACGCTTTGGCCGTCGTAAAGGTGCAGTTCGGTGATGAAGGTGACGAAGAGATCGAAGGAGCCGAAGAAGCGCAGATCGGCAACACATGAGATAATACTTTGGCGGTTGTTAATGAGATGCAGGTCGGCAACACAGAGGTTGATCCTTTAATAGGCAATATTGAAGGCTGACCTCGATCCCCGTTGAGTACTAAGACTATTCATCCTGTTGCCATTGGCCCAACTCGCTCTACAAGAGAGTCAATCGAGAACTTGCTTGAGACATATGGATGGGCAAACAACATGTTATTCATTAAGCCCGGAAAGGACAAACGTCCATGGGATGCCCCAAATGGATACATATGTGTTTATGAAGACTTCTTCAGGGCATGCAGACTTAGATTTCCCTTACCGAATATTTTGTTTGGATTTTGTAACATGCGAAAGGCCGCGATCTCCCAGCTAAATCTAGCTTTTTTGGTTAATATTGCCGGCATTATCTCCATGGGGGCTGAGCTCGGCATTCCAATATCGCATTAGATGATTGAGGAGTTGACAAATATTAACGTTTCGGCGGCAAAACTTTGGTTCTTCTCGGCCAATATGAAACCCTCGTACGATATTATTTCGGGGCCGAAACCAAGCAAAATTCAGAATTGGGATACGGAATACTTCTATGTCTATGCCGACTCGGGAGCTATGGAAAATCCAGACATTTGCTTTAGAGCTTTTTGGAATTCGAACATCGGTAAACATTGGTTGCCTTGAATATATTTTGATTTCAATCTTCTTTTCTTCTTATTTGCTTCTTCTTTCCTGTTTCAGTTCGGAATCACGTTTACCAACATCTTTTCGAGGAGTGGTATAGTGATGTTAGGAGACTCAAAGAGTTGGGGAGATCTCATTGCCCATAAATTCACCAAGACAGAGTTGAAAGGAGAGCGCGCCGAGCTGCAAAAGGTAACTTTAATTTTTTTTTTCCTTAGGTCGTCATACTTTTTCTTACTAATTCTGATTTGTTTTTGTTTATATAGTCGCCGATAAACCACCTCACAGAAGAATGGGAAAAAGAGCTTTTTGAATGTTCTAGACTACTCCCTTGTCCTGAACGATGTGACCATAGTCCCTACTCCCTCGGGGATTGTTGGTGGTTATTGGTGGTGACATTGAGGTTGATCTGATGATGCGTACAGATTGTAACTAAGCTTCAGGTTTTATATTTATAACCCTAATTATCTGCAAGTGCACATATGTGCGTTGTAATACTTAGGGGTCGAACCACAGAGATTTTGTTGTTTCGGTACGAAGCAATCGGATACTTAAATCGAATTGGAACGCAAATAATTCGGAGTTGGTTTTGTATCACTAGAATCTAAACTAAACTAAGAAGGGTAGTAACTAACTAATTATTTTATCAAGGTTGTGAATCGATTAAACAAAGCGTTGGGCAATCGGGAATTTTCTAGGGTTTATGGCCGATTTTTATAAGGAAATTTCTAGGATTTCTAAAGCGATTTTTGTCGACTTTGGGTTCTTGAACTTGGAACACGTACGCTGCGTGTAGTCTACTCCCGTAATCCTACACACTTACTCACTTCAGTACTCGGACGGTAGCTTTCGTCTCCGCCCGCGCAAGAAGTGAATGGTACTCTCAAAGGTCATTTACGCCCACAATTCCTCCGTAAGTATACTTTTGAAATCTTACGACGGATTTGCTCGTCTACCCTAGGTCAAGTGATTAGATTCAGCACTCTCATTGCTCTAAAACACGTAATATCAGTTGCTAAGACGGTTAGTCAAGCAACGTATTAACAATAATGATAAAACGAAGAACCCTAATCGGTATCCTAGACCAAAAACCTAATAACAATCGAACCATAAATTCCCCTTCAAACCCCTTTCACCCAACAAGATAATTACTCAGCCATAGCGGAGGAAAACATATTCAATAAATTCAAAAGAAAACAGTGCATAAAAAGGGATGGAGAAAGCTTCTCTATCGAAGAACACCGATGAAGAATCCTTCTTCCAATCCTTAAAAAACCAAGAACACAAGTTGCTAAGGGTTTGCCTCTGCCAAAAAGCTTGAAAATAATCTAACGTGTCTGTATAAAAGACATAAAATAATTATTTATTAGTGTAATCTTCGTTTAGGGTTTGATGAAAAATGACGGTTTTGGCCTCGGTGAAGAAACGAGTCGATTTGGTCGCGACATGCCCTGGCTCTCTAGGAGTGGCAAAACACCTCTTGGCCGCGGGTGGAGACTCCAGGAGTGGCGAAATGCCTCCTGGTCGCGTCTCCAACTCCTTCAGGCGCGGTGGGCTTCTCCTCGGGGAAGCTTCATCTGCCTTCAGTGCTTCGGGTATATTTAAGGATCCAACCATTGGATTGCTTTCAATCCAATTTCATTTGAAAGCTGGTTGTCTCTACTTTGTTATGTCCAAATTTGGGGATGATCAGACGGTGAAAAGGTCTCCATTAGCTGCAACATTTTTTGACGGTCCAAGTTTATCCAAAAACATACTTTTGCTCCGTTGCTAAGAGATGGTCGTCCAGGATACTCAGATTGGTACTTCCAAGAACGCAGGAAACGAAAGTCTTTGAATTCGAAAGACACCCACACAGTCCTTTTTAGCTATAAAAAGGACATGCCTTTGACTAGTGATCTGGCGGCATGCGCCGAACTCTTTCGCCAGTTCAAGCCTGGCGCACTCAACCTCCCGCTGCTGGATCAGTTCACTGAAGCTGACAAATTCATGGAGCTCGCGCGCTCTAAAGCTCGGGTCACTTGCATGTTGCTTTCGATTCCTAGGGTACTTAAATTAAATTTCCCTTCTTTGTTTGAATGTTTTTCTGCTCACTTCCTGTTTAGGTCGAAGGATTATCAAACGATATCATCCGTTCATACGACAGAAAGCTGAAGTCGGCGCTCCGAGATGCTCAAGGAGTTGAAAAGCTTAAAGAATATTTAGCCGAGATTAAGGCGATTGAGATCCTCCGAGCGATTAAGATCCTCCGAGCTTAGAACGAGAAATCAAAGGCCGAGGTAGTCGAGTCTAACGAGGGTCTCAGCAACATGACTATCGAGAAGCGGAAGGTCGAGAGTACCTTGAAGACTGAGAAGACATGGCTCAGGGACTCCCGAGCTAAGTGGGTGTCGAAATAGAGAGGTATCCGAAGGGATATGGCTGCCAAGTTATATGCTCGTTTCGATAAGATTAAAAAGCATCTCTTTGAGTTCGAAGAAGCGATCCAAGAGCAACTGGCTTACAGTCAGGTTAAAGGGAATCTCGGATGTCTTAAGGCGCTGAATGGTAAAAATATTCCCATTCCTGCCAAGACGTTTCAGCACTTTGAGAAGGAGGATAAAAATATTCCCACTCTTGAAAGAAGGATAAAAATATTCTCATTCTTGAAAGATAAGCTTGAAGCTATAGATATCACTGAGCTCGAAGATGATGATTTCAAGGTATCTCTGATCTCAGATGACGGTGTTCCTATCGGTCCCCCTCACTTCAATAGGGATGGGACTGAAATCCCTCGTGACTTGAATCAATTTGGGTCGATGGATTCGAGTATGGTTCCTTGTTTGGCCGAGGACATCAGGGAACGAAGTTTCCCTTAGTCATCTATGACCCTTAACTCTACTTTTTAGATCGGTGCGGGATGAGTCCCCTTTTTCCTTCTTCTTTTTTTGTTTCTCGAGAAAGCTTCTAATGAATCCCCTTTTGTTTTTTTAAATATAAACTTGAATTCGGTTCTCTGGTCTGTGAGTTTTACCTCGGTACTTTTTTGTTATTCATTCGATTTGTTGATTCTATGGTTTGAATAATGTAATTGATACAATCTTTTCGAGTTCTCTGTGTACGAGATTTGTACCGTACATAATACAGTCTTAGCATAGGTATGCGAGATGAACTTTTTTTTTTTTGAATTGCCGAGGTTCCGGGCCCGTAGGCCCGTACATCCCCGGAGGAGGGCCCAGACTATGTTAAAGTCACTCATTCGGAGGATACCCCTCCTAACGGGAATCGAACCCATGGCCAGTAGGAGAGGCACATACCCACTCCTCCTTAACCATTAGGCCAACTCAACGTTGTTGTATGCAAGATGAACTTGATCATGCGATCCATATAAAATCGGCTTAAGTTTTTTCGATCGTTGAGAGATTGGCTTATTGATTTGCAATTATTGAGAAATTGGCTTATCACTTGCGATTGATGATAAATCGGCTTATTTTTGTGAGAAGGCGTTCGGTTTTACTACGTGAGCTCGGCTTTAAGGGTGCGGAGTGTGTCCTTAAGAAACTACGGGTTTTCTTAGATTGAATCGGAGTGTGCGAGATGGGCTCGGTTTATTTAGTTCGGATGATCTAACAACGAATTTTAGTGCGGGATACTGGCCCCGAATTTTAAAATGTGGAGTATTTCACCACGGCACTATGTGGATGCACGCGAGACGGATCTCGGCTTTTTATCTTTGCATTCATGAGAAATACTACCGATCATATGGCCAGGATGTCGATGTGTTAACCGTGAAGGTTTGGTCTTAAATACGAACTGCGAGTTCCGTTTGATAGTACGAATTATGGGAGTTTGGTTTTAAAGTACGAACTATGGGAGTTCAGTTTGAAGTACGAACTATGGGAGTTCGGTTTTGTAAAATACCTAGGAAAATAATTTTTTTTATTAAAGTCATAACTGAACCTGAGATGGGCTGCCTACGTACTCTTGAAAAATGGATCAAGACATTCGTAGTTCATATTACATCAATGATAAAAACGAGTTCGATGAGCATAACGAAGTATTAGCTCGGTGGGCATATTTTTTATTTATTTTTAGAGTTTGGGGTGGTTCCGAACTAGTAGTAGTAACGTTTGAGATTCAACGAGTTCCAAGATCGTGGAATCGGAGTTCCATCCATCTCCATGAGTTGGTAAACGCTGGGCTTGACAACTTTCATGACTTGATAGGGTCCTTTCCAGTTAGCGCCGAGCTTACCCGCATTTTTTCTCTTCTGTGTTTTGGAAGACCTTTCGTAAGACGAGGTCGCTTTCCTCGAAGTGCATGCCTTTAACCTTTTTGTTGTAATAGCGTGCTGCCAAGTGTTGGTAGTTTTGAATTCGGATTAGGGCCTCTCCGCGCTCTCTTCGAGTATGTCGAGGTTGTCAAGCATCATCTCGTCGTTGAGGCCGGGATTTTGTGTTAGCATTGTTCGACGAATGCTTGGAAGACCGACCTCAGCTGGAGATAGTGTTTCGAGTCCGTAAGCTAATGAAAAAGGTGATTGCCCGGTTTAACTCCGAGGTGTGATCCGATGCGACCAGAGTACTTCTTCGAGTTCGTCGGCCCAGAGTCCTTTTGCCGAATCCAACCGTTTCTTGAGTCCGTCGACGATGGTTTTTTTGGTTGTTTCGGCCTGGCCATTGCCTTGAGGGTATCTCAGTGTTGAATAACTTAGGCGTATGTTTCATTTAGCACACAGTCGCTGAATAAGGTTGATATGAAAAGAGGTATGTTGTCTGTGAAAATCTCGTAAGGTAGTATGTGTTGGCATACGATGAACTTCCAAACAAAATTTTTTACGTCTTCGGCTTTGATAGTAACATAAGAATCGGCCTCTACCCATTTGGTGAAGTAATCAATCATAACCAAGATGAATTGATTTTTCCGAGATTAGTCTAATGGGCCAATGGCGTCCATCGCTGATGCGTATCGGATTCGTCTCCGAAACTTCAAGTTTTAAATTTGTAAACCTTAAATCCTGCAAGTGCACATATGTGCGTTGTAGTACTTAAGGTATCGATCCACATGGAGAGAATGCTGTTCTGCGAGACCTTAGACACTGTATAGTAAATAAACCTAAAACGAATATATTTTTATAGGGTTTTGTCACGAACTCGAAACTAGGAATCTAAACTATATTAAATTAGACTAAACTAAACTAAACGAGAAAATAAAAAAGCGAACGAGACTAAACTAAGCTAAACTAACCGAATAAATAAATCTAATATAAGTGAACAGTAGCAAGCAATAATTATTTCGAAGTTGTAAATCAATTAACGAAGCGTTGGGCAATCGGGAATTCTTTAGGGTTTATGGACGATTTTCACCGAGAATTCGCCAGGATTTCTAAAGCGACTTTTTGTCGTCTTTGGGTTCTTGAACTTGGAACATGTACGCTGTGTGTAGTCTACTCCCGTAATCCTACACACTTACTCACTTCAGTACTCGAATGGTAGCTTTCGTCTCTGCCCGCGCAAGAAGTGAATGATACTCTCAAAGGTCGTTTACGCCCACAATTCCTCCGTAAGTATACTTTCGAAATCTTACGATGGATTTGCTCGTCTACCCTAGGTCAAGCGATTAGATTCAGCACTCTCGTGGCTCTAAAACACCTAATATCAGTTGCTAATACGGTTTGTCAAGCAACGCATTAACAACAAGGATAAAACAAAGAACCATAATCGGTATCCTAGTCGAAAAACTCAATCAAAAATCGAACCATGGGAGCCCCTTTGAACCCCTATACCCAACGAGAGAACTACTCCGCCACGACCAAGCAAGACAAAATCAAGCTTCTGAATTGCACAATCAATAGATAAGAAATCAAACAAAAGGGTTCAAGGGAAATTTATATCTCCCTAAACAAAGAACAAAGAACAAGAGCACAAGTTTGGTGAAAAACAAGTCTAAAAATGTAACAAGAGGGGGCTATGAAATTGTGGCTGTAAAACAAGTATTTAAAGGTCTTCAACTCGTTTTGGTCGAGTTAGGGTTTGACAAGAAAAGACGGTTTTGGTCTCGGGTGAGGAAACGACTTGAATTAGGAGAATTTAGCTTGGCCGCGGGTCCGTGCTTTCTAGGAGTGGCGAACCAGGCTCTGGCCGCGGGTCTGTGCTTTCCAGGAGTGGTAAACTGGTGTTTGGCCGCGGGTGGGAGCTCTCGACCCGCGGTGGACTGCTTCTCGGCAGCCTCGTCGGTCTTCGGTGCTTCGGGAATATTTTAGTATCCAACCCTTGGATTGTCCCCAATCCAATTGCATTTGAAAGCTGGTTGTCTCTACTTTGTTGTGTCAAAATGTAGAGATGATCAGACGGTGAGAAGGCCTCCTATGATGGCAAGACTTCTGGCGGTCTGAGTTTATCCAAAAACGTACTTTTGTTCCGAAATGCACTTTTTTACTCCGAGTTACCTGAAATGTCTTTCAAAACACTAAAACATGGAAATCATTTGAAAACTATTGAAAACGGAGTTAAAACACCTGCAAAAGAATATGAAAGTGATCCATAAAAATGGTCAAAAACCGGTGTTATCAACTACCCCAGACTTAGATATTTGTTTGTCCTCAAACAAAACATAAACTAAACTCGGAAAGAAGTTTTCGAAAATATAGGAACTAACAAAATTCTCAGTGACCGTCCTTCTAAATCATAACCAACGTAATGCATCAATCGGACGTAGTCTAGAAAATTCTCACCAAAGTACTACAATGCTACTCCACGGTATCCGCCATGCGAAAGTCTAACCACATAGATCCTAACTTTCAGTCAACTAGCTCTTAACATTCATTAAAGATTGCGTGATTCTAACCAAATATATTAGACAAGACAATCAATACTAGGTATTTAAGGGCAATTTAAAGGTGAGGCTAAAAGTGTTTCGTGTTACCATAATTTCTTCGGAGGATGCTAGATATTGTGCAAAACAGCTAGAGATGATGAAGTTGTTGGTATCCACAGTTTTCAGTCACTCCTTGCTCGCATAACTGTTGCTGCAAAACTCCTTCTTCGTCTGGACTCTTCTCCCTTTGACAGAACTTTTCTGTCGTTCCCCCGTACTTAGATTTTTCTCCGGGTAATGATTATAACGGCTTCTTACTTCTCACATATTGAAACATAGTTGCCTTGGTAAAAATATGGACTACTATAAGACTCTTAGGCTTTTATTTCCTTTCCTTTCGATGTTTTGTTTTTTAAGAAAGGGGAAACGCCTTTAAAAGGGAGCCTTAGAGAGTACGAAAATTACCAGTTACAAACGATTTCCAAGGCAACTTTTTAGCTTGATTTGTTGATACTTCCACAACCGAATCCGTCTAGTCTCTCGTCTTCTCGAGTGACTGAAAAACTGTGTCGTTCCTCCCTTTCCGACGTTTTTGCACATATCTGCACATAGGACAACAAGAGAGTTGCATGAGGTTTGAACAAAAGTTAAGTTTCGGGTGGGATACCGGCTAAAGATGAACCTGCCATATAGGACAACAAAGAGTGGTAAAAATGAAAAAGATGTCTTAGATGTATGACTCGTTGTTTCGCCTAAAACAATTGATAAAAAAATTAAATATAGATTAAGTCCAAATAAAATGAGCTGGTATATCCTGTCTGAAAGAATTTCTATGGCTCTAAATCCTCTGGGGATGTCGCATTGAAAACACTCTAGCTACCGCCTAGTCTAGTACTAAACCATAAAAGAGCTAGCACGAGGAAATAGCGTAGAAGCACACTAGTCTAAATCATCATAGATTTTGTTCTTATGTTCCTGAAAAATACTTAATAAAAATATTACACGAGGTCTTAAAAATTCAGCGAGAATTAAAAAGATCCAAAGAAAAGAAAAATAGATTAGTAATGGATAAACATCCTCCCCAAGACTAAAATCACACTGTCCTCAGTGTGAAAAAGTTGGTGAAATGATGGTAAAGTCATTAAAATAAAAGATAAGGTGAAAGAGATCGATTAAACCGTGGCGGTGAAGTGCATGGCTAGACGTCGGTGTTGATTTGATATCCATCTTGTTGAGCTTCTCAAGGTCATCGATATTCGGGTCCATAGGTTTCTCGACATATCGTACCTCTGGTCTTTGTTCTGGAGGTGGTGTTGGTTCACGTGGAAGAGAAGGAGTTGGATCACGTCAAGGAATTGGCACGCGAGTTCTAATCGTTCGTCGTCGACTTGCAAAGAACTCGTCAATATTTGTGTCGTCTTCCACGCTTGCTGTGTCCGAGCCTCCTTCGTTCTCCTCGGTTCGCCTATTGGTCAATCTCTGGGATGATTCTCCTATGTAACCGCTGTTCTTTGAGCGAGTTATTCTCATTCTTGCATGGTCCATTGTTCATACAAAATAGAAAACAATTCTCGGAAAAAGTATGAATATGGTTGTGATTGAAAATTTTCATTATGCGAAGATATTAATTCTAGTATCAATTCAATCAATCAAACGAGAAATATCGATCACAAATTTAAACAAATCGAGTTCATGATCGTGAATTCCGGGTTTTTGACGTTCTTGCATAAAAATTTCTAGATATCGATTTTAAGTTCAATCTTTATGCAAATTTCAGTAGATTACCGTTTGCTAATTAACGATATAACTAGACTTGTCTAAATTCTAAATCACAAAATCTTAAATCCATTGGAATTAAGTGCTAAAATTAAAGTCTAGACATACTATAAGTTCAATATTAAGTTCTCTAAGAATTTCTAACCATCTGAGACATAAATCTAGTGAATTCAAGAAAACACTAGGTTCTTGTTCATATGAAAAAATAGAGATTTTAGTTCATACCTTGTTGGAATTGACGAGATGAGTGAGGAATTGAAATCTCCTTCGAAAAAGAGTGAGAATGGACCGAAGAATTTTCGAAAAAGCTTCTGAATCGAAAAGTGTTGTTCTTGCTCAAAATCTCCAAGTCTTTTGGAAGATAAGAAGAAAGAGAGCTTGAATCTTGAAAGTAGTTCTTTGAAAAATTGTTTTTATGTAAAAAAAAAGAAGTTTTCTGTTTTTCAAAATTTTTTGTGCCTTACCTTAGCGGGACACGGGAATTAAGCCGGTTTTGATTTAATTTCATGTCGGAAACATGTTCGGGATTGCACGGTTTAATGTCGAGAACGGTTGGGAATGCTCGGGATGAAGTTCGGGACGGAATGAGGCTGGCCGCGGGTCGAGCACACGCGACTGCGACCAACTGCTTCTTCGCCGCGGGTCGGCTAGCTCCAGCCGCGGGTGATCGCTTCTCGGCCGTGTGACCATCCAACGAAGGTGCGGTCGATGGCCTCCTCGCCGCGGGACGGCTCATTCCAGCCGCGGCCGAGTGGCTTTTGTCTCGGGTCATTTTTCTCATTTGTTCCTTTGTCGTTTCACGATCTGTTTCGAATGTCTTCTCCAATTTTTTTGTGTTTTCTGGTTTTTTGAATGTTTTTGGGTTTTTTGGTTTTTATATAAAGCCTTAAATCCAAAAAAAAATGTGAATAGAGAAAGAAAGATAAAATAAAAGAAAGAAAAACGTACCAAATGGGTTGCCTACCATCAAGCGCTTTTGGTTAAAGTCATTAGCTCGACGTCGGTAGCTCGGTGAGCTTTTTTGAAGAAAGATCTTGTCCGAAAACAAGTTTTCCTTGATTTAACCTTGTAATCCTTCGTATAGAACATAT
This sequence comes from Eutrema japonicum, assembly GCA_030161315.1. Classification (NCBI taxonomy): domain Eukaryota; kingdom Viridiplantae; phylum Streptophyta; class Magnoliopsida; order Brassicales; family Brassicaceae; genus Eutrema; species Eutrema japonicum. The sequence continues at coordinate 31,305,104 of BSQW01000013.1, forward strand.
CACGCCATTCCCACTCGAGATTTCTGTCATAAAGTCCGAGATGGTGATCTCCTCTGGGATCACAATGGAAAATCAGATGTGGAGCTTCCTTGGAGTATGCTTCTTCTTCTTTGATATTCTCGGATGGTACAGCCATGTTGCACGATGCATATATGGTAGGCTCTAGATCAGTTTGTGTCTTGGGTTGAGATTAAGTGATGATGGAGAAGAAGTCTTGCTCGAGGAAATAGGATCGGGATGCAAAACGTCGAAGTTGAGATGAACAGGGACTGGCCGCGTGTGGAGGAGGCGGAGCCGCGGCAAAAGGAGGCTTGGCCACGGGTCGGTGATGCGCAACCGCGGTGGAAGGAGGTCTGGCCGTGAGTGGAGAAGGCGCGGCCGCAGTGGAGGTGTCTCGGGCATAAGTCCTCGGCTCATCGTCTCCTTCGTCTCCAATGATGTCTTTTGGTCCTAAGGGAGTATTTGGCATCTCCTTGGCTTTATTTAAGTCTAAATAACGTCCCATATGAGAAAGTGTACAGTGTGCATCAAAAGATATATTTTCGCACGTCGAAATTGCCAGTTTGATGTTTTCCTCTAGTTTGACGGGTGCACCTTCTTCTAGAACATTTTCAACGTTCTTTGTAGTTCCTCCAGGGTCTAAGAGTGGTCCATCTCCGCTGCATGTGTTCATAAAATGGGAATCACGAAATTCTATTACCTTGATCGAGCATGGAACGTCAAATTTTTCGGGATCATTTTCCTCAGAAAACGTCTTCAATGGCGGCTCGGGTGTATCCGTTATTGTCTCATCCTTCATGAGGTCTGTATCACACTCAACATGGAGAGGAGCAGAAGGAGGAGAAGGCTTTGGTTCGACGAGTGGATGCAGCTTGTGGTCTTGTTTGTCGTCTTCAAAACTCTCGAACGAATCGATAGAGATAACATCGTCACTAGGAATAGAAACAGGTCCTTCTTTTCCTGGATGTTTTGCTTCGTCGAAACCATCATTTCCGTGCATAGATTCGTTGAGTTCTTGAATAATATCCACCATTTGTGCCTTGTAGACCATCGACTTCTCATAATCTTCATCAGTTTGTTGAGGTTGATGGTTGAGCCAAGGGATTTTAAGATCATAATCTTCCGAAGCAATGGATATGATAATTGCATCGAGTCGCTCCAAACGAAGGCTAATTTCCAAGATATCATCGTGTTGGTCCGAGGTTTGATGAGGAAGACCGTAAGGACTTTGTTGTGAGCCGACAAACGGAGGCTCAAAAGGCTCATCTTGGTAGTAATGAGGTTCATATCATCTTTGAGAGTAGTTGGTCGGTGCCGGTTTCCGATCAATGTAGTACGAATCACGGTAGTGGTGTGAATCGTGAGAGTAATGAGCCTAAGATGGGTCATAGTAGTCATCTCTCACCAGAGGCATGTTTCAAACCCTGAAACGAAGAAAAAAAAAAATAAAAATAAAAAATAAAAAATTGTCTTAGAGTCGATTTACTAACCTCTAAAGTGTGGCAGAACGAGTAGCGATTGCCTCCCCGACAACGGCGCCAAAAACTTGGTGCGTATCGGATTCGTCTCCGAAACTTCGGGTTTTAAATTTGTAAACCTTAAAGCCTGTAAGTGCCCATATGTGCGTTATATAGTACTTAAGGTATCGATCCACAGGGAGGGAATGCTGTTCTGCGAGACCTTAGACATTGTATAGTAAATAAACCTAAAACGAATATATGTTTATAGGGTTTTGTCATGAACTCGAAACTAGGAATCTAAACTATACTAAACTAGACTAAACTAAACTAAGCGATAAAATAAGAAAGCGAACGAGACTATTTCGAAGTTGTAAATTAATTAACGAAGCGTTGGGCAATCAGGAATTCTTTAGGGTTCATGGCCGATTTTCACCGAGAATTCGCTAGGATTTCTAAATCGACTTTTTGTCGTCTTTGGATTCTTGATCTTGGAACACGTACGATGTGTGTAGTCTACTCCCATAATCCTACACACCTACTCACTTCAGTACTCGAACGATAGCTTTCATCTTCGCCCGCGCAAGAAGTGAATGATACTCTCAAAGGTCGTTTACGCCCACAATTCCTCCGTAAGTATACTTTCGAAATCTTACGATGGATTTGCTCGTCTACCCTAGGTCAAGCGATTAGATTCAGCACTCTCGTGGCTCTAAGACACCAAATATCAGCTGCTAAGACGGCTAGTCAAGCAACGCATTAACAACAAGGATAGAACGAAGAACCTTAATCGGTATCTTAGTCGAAACACTACAAGAAAACACTGTTTTAACATCGAGTTTTTTGCGACGATTTAATTTCGTCGCAAATTGAAATCGTTTTTACGACGACTTTACGACTATTTCTAGTTCAGATTTTGATAATCGTCGTAACTTCGTCGGTTAATCGTCGCCAATTAGCAACGATTTTACAACGAAATATTTCGTGCCAAATTTGCGACATTTTTTGTAGTCTAAGGATGGGTGCCAAATTTATCAAAATCGTCGTAAAATCGTTGTAACTTAGCGACGATTTACCGATGTTTTTATTAAACGTTGTAATATCGTCGTAAAATTACCGACGAATTAGCAAAGATTATTATAAGTTGAACTTTACATCGATTTCCCAACGATTAATGAGTTAGGTGAGCACGTTTAAATTCACGGTGTCTGGTTAGGTAAACATGTTTAAAGTCGTTGTAAAATCGATGTAAACATGTTTAGAATCGTTGTAAAATCGAAGTTAAATCGATGTAAAATCGTAGGTAAATCGATGGTAACGAAAATAAAAATCTATATATAGTGGCAAACTTCATAATAAAAATTTTATATTCAGAAACATTTACTTCTTTCTGACCAACAAAAAATGTCAATATACGAAATTAGAAGATGGATGTATAATCGTCTTGATTCGGAGGGATCGCTAACAAGTGAGTTCAGTGATGGGGTGGACGGATTCATGCATCAGGCAGGAAGTATACATAATACGATTATCAGTGGTAAGATGTACTGTCCTTGTGCCAGATGATTGAATAGGAAATTTATCATTATCTCGAAGGTGTGGTCGCATATATTAAATAGAGGGTTTATGCCGCATTACTATATATGGTATTATCATGGAGATGGTCATGGGGGAAATGCAGCTAGTAGTAGCAGCAATTATCAAGCATCGAATTTTGATGAGTGAAATAATTTTAATCAATTTGATGATCATGACTATTAAAACTGATCATAACTTAGTTGAGGTTTGCATGGATGACTGGGCTGATTTGATTAAAGGGTATTTGCCAGAGGACAATTTAGCTGCTGAAACTTACTATGAGATACAGAAGTTGGTTTATAGTCTTGGGTTCCCTTCTGAGATGTTATATGTCTGTGTTGACAATTGCATGCTTTTTTGGAAAGATGATGATAAGTTGCAGGAATGTCGATTTTGCCATAAGCCAAGATATAAGCCGCAAGGTACTGGTCGGAGTAAGGTACCATTCCAGCGGATGTGGTACCTTCCTATAACTGATAGATTAAAAATAATGTATCAGTCTGAGAGGACAGCTGCATCGATGAGATGGCATGCAGATCATTTGCAAACAGATGGGGAGGTTACTCATCCTTCAGATGCAAAAGCGTGGAAACACTTTAAGACGGTACATCCAGAATTTGCTAGAGAGAAACGTAATGTGTATCTTGGTCTTTACACAGATGGATTTAGTCCATTTGGTATGTCTGGTAGGCAATATTCTTTATGGCCAGTAATCCTAACGCCTTACAACCTTCCTCCAGATATGTGCATGCAAAGGAAATTTTTATTCTTGAGTATTTTAGTACCAGGTCTGAAGCATCTGAAACGTTCCTTTGATGTGTTTTTGCAGCCTCTGATAGAGGAATTGGAGCAGTTGTGGTATACCGGGGTTCGGACATATGATTTTGTAAGGAAATTTTTTTTTACAATGCGTGCGGTGCTTATGTGGACAATAAGAGACTTCCCTGCTTACAGGATGTTATCAGGTTGGACTACGCATGGGCGATTATCTTGTCCATATTGTCTCAATCGGACATATGCGTTTCAATTGAAACATGGTCGGAAAACAAGTTGGTTTGATTGTCACCGCCGATTTCTACCGATTCACCATGCATATCGAAGATATAAGCGGTTGTTTAGAAAGAACAAAGTTGTTCGTGTACCTCCTCCTGTTTATATTTCCGGGGAAGATCTAGAAGCAGAAATTGATCATTATGGTGCATTGGAAACAGTCAATCGTGGTGGAAATTGGCACACTCCAGCTAATATGCCGGATGGATATGGGGAGCATCACAATTGGCATAAGAAAAGAATATTCTGGAAGCTTCCATATTGGAAGGATCATTTGCTTAGACACAATTTGGATGTCATGCACATAGAGAAAAACCTTTTTGATAACATCATGCATACAGTGTTAAACGTGCATGGAAGGACTAAAGACAGCGGTAAGTCAAGGTTAGACTTGCCTGATCTTTGTTGCCGGAATGAGTTACATATTACAAGCAATGGGAAAGCACATGTCCCCATATTTCGATTGGGTGCGGAAGAAAAGCCAGCTTTGTTCAAATGGGCGACATCTGATGTGAAGTTCCCGGACGGGTACGTATCTAATTTAGCTAAATGTGTTGAGAAAGGGCAAAAGTTTTCCGGGATTAAGAGTCATGACTGTCACGTCTTTATGCAACGACTACTTCCTTTCGCATTTGCTGAACTTCTACCAGGAAATGTACACGAAGCAATTGCAGGTATACAAATTTAAATTAATCACATATTGCGAATTTAAGATTTTATATATATAATTAATATATATATATATATATATATATATATATATATATGAAATGGAAAATAATTAACATTATTACCTTATATATCATGTGATTGTTATTGTAGGCATCAGAGCATTTTGTCGGGATCTTTGTACCCGTACTTTGTCAGAAGATGTTATTGCACAACTTGATACTAGTATTCCTATTTTGTTGTGCAACATGGAGAAAATATTTCCCCCAGCCTTCTTTGATGTTATGGAACATCTATCTATTCATCTCCCTCACGAAGCAGAACTTGGGGGACCTGTGCAGTATCGATGGATGTACCCATTCGAGCGATTCATGGGACATTTGAAACGGAAGGCTAAAAATCTAGCCAAAGTCGAAGGCTCAATAGTAGCAGGAAGTTTAACAGAAGAAACTTCTCACTTCACGGGGTAATATTTTGGCTCGAAGGTTCGCACACGGAAAAGGGCAGCACGGCGATATGATGATGGAGGTGTAGCCCGAACATATGCTAATACAGGTGTCCCATATATCTTTTCTTCAATCGGTCGATTATTTGGAAGAGTGAAGTTAGTTTGGTTTGCCAATGAAAATGACCATCATAGTGCACAAACGTATATCCTCTTAAATTGCGAAGAAGTTAGTCAATTTGAGACGTAAGTGTATAAACATATATACATATATATGGCTAAATTATATGCTAGCTTTATACTAATTACGATATGTATCTTAATTACAATTGTAAATACTTTTGTATGCATTGAATTTGTTAGACAAGTCCGAGAAGTCATTGAAGGAATCTCAGACGATGAAGTCAACAAGCGTAAAGATAAAAAATTTGCCCCGTGGTTGAAGACGCAAGTACGTAAAAATTTAAAGTGATCTGATTAATTACTAACTTTGACAATTAATCTAATACATATTTTGATTACTTTTGTAATTAAATTAATTAATGATATAGGTCGAGTATGGGGATATCGCATATCCACTCTGGTTCCATGAGTTAATAAAAGGCCCCATATAGAAGATAACAAGTGCACCCATGTATTGCACACGCGGATATATATTTCATACATTCAATTACGGCATTCAAAGAGCTACTGCCAACTACGGGGTATGTGTGCGAGGCGAAATAGATTTTTATGGAGTGTTGCAAGACATAATTGAAGTTGAGTACCCCGGTTGCTTTGGTTTGAAATGCGTTCTGTTCAAATGCGACTGGTTCGATCCAACAGTTGATCGAGGCGTCCGTTAAAACAAATTTGGGGCAGTAGATGTCAACCAATCACGACGTTACAATAAGTATGAGCCATTTATCCTAGCATCACAAGCAGAACAAGTCAGCTTTGTTCCATATCCGCGAGTTCGCACCACCCGTATCTCATGGTTATCAGTTATAAAAGTTTCTCCGAGGGGTCGAATTGTGGGGGTTGAGGATCTACCAATGCAGCAAGATCATTGCTTTGATATGCCATAACTAAATGAGAGCACTGATGACATCCTTTTGATAGATCCTCAAAACAGGCAAGTTGAATATCTCCCAGACGATACAGAGGAAGAAGATGAGGAAGATGAGTTCGAAGAAAGTGATGAACCAGATGATCAAGAAACGGATGTGTCTTCGTCCGAAAATGAATCAGAGTGACCGCGCTAGCTAGTAATTATTGTGAATTTAATGTGATAATATAATATTGTGATCGAGTAATTATTGTGAAATTTAAGTGATATAATTTCTATGAAATGCCCTAAACCCCAAACTTGATCCCATCTCCGATCTCCACTCATTTTCCGTCGTAGGTGCGGCAATTAATAAATTACGAGACATATGTGTCTATGTGTCTTGTAATTTATTAATTGCCCCAATTACGGCGGGAAATGAGCGGTGATCGGAAATGGGATGAAGTTTGGGATTTAGGGGATTTCAAAGGAATCGTCGCTAACTGTGATTGTCACAAAATCGTTGCACAATTAGCGACGATTTAGCCACGATTCATGAAATGCCCTAAACCCTAAACCTTAAGCCCTAAACCCTAAACCTGAACCTATTAACTTCTTATTCTATTATGCATCTCTCAATGAAATTCATCTTAACTCTCTAGAATTGTTCGGAAATGAAAACTCGGTCAATCACAGTAATATCCACAAACTGAATCATTGTATTAATAATCTAACATGTACACAAACTCTCTGTTTTACTCATTCTTCAATCTCTATGAACTTATACATACTTTCATGCTTTTGGGTTTACGGTAAACATGTAAAATTGTTTCTGGAATCTTGCAATCGACGTTACAGTTTTTGTACCTATACCCTAAACCCTAAAACAAATTTTACAAATTTCCTCACTAATTCGTTGCACCATTTGCGACGATTTGGCGACGAATCGTCGCTAATTCGTCGCAAACTGTGAATGTCACAAAATCGATGCAAAATTTGCGACGATTTAGCCACAATTCGTCATAATGCCCTAAACCCTAAACCCTTTGCCCTAAACCCTAAACCCTAACCTAATAACATCTAATTGTATTATGCATCTCACAATGAAATTGATCTTGACTTTAGATAATTGTTTGGAAATGAACTCGGTCAATCACAGTAATATCCACAAACTGAATCATTGTATTAATAATCTAACATGTACGCAAACTCTCTGTTTTACTCATTCTTCAATCTCTATGAACTTATAGATACTTTCATGATTTTGGGTTTACGGTAAATATGTAAAGTTATTTCTGGAATGTTGCAATCGACGTTACAGTTTTTGTACCCATACCCTAAACCCTAAAACAGATTTTACAAATTTTCTCACTAATTCATTGCAACATTTGTGACGATTTGGCGACGATTCGTCATAAATTATGAATTTAATTTACCACGTGTCGGTAAATTAAACTCCCGCGTGTGGGAAATATAAGAAATTAATATTCCTCACAAAATCGTTGCAAAATTAGCGACGATTTAGCCACGGTCTAATTGCGATGATTTAGGCACGACCACTAATTCTATATAAACACACGCTCAGATCAAATTCCTTCTTGCGACAATTTTCATTCTCTCTTCCTCTTGCTTTCCTCCTCCTGAATTCCTTGCGAAAAAGAGGTAATTTTTTTTTTTAATGTTTTTAATTTTAGTTAGTATAGATAGGAATGGAACAATTTAGGTCGGTAGAAACGTAATCAAATTAGGAAAAAATCGCAGACTGCCCGGGTGTTTATAGATAGTAATTGTTTTTCATTTTTATGCAGATGGGTCATCGGTGTTCACATTACGCTCAGTTTTTGAGAGAGATTGGTGATACATCGTGTACCGGATTGCCCGTGTCTTCTGAGGCTACGGAGACGGATTTCATCCCGGCGACTCAAACGCAGAGTGCTCCGCCGCCACAACCACCTCAGATTCCGCAACCTGGAGGCCGTGCCCCGGCCCCATATGCACACATGACGGTTCATGATTTGCTTGCACAGTCGGGCCGTCATAGGCTTAAGAGATTAGATCCGGATCATACTGACGGGTCGGAATGGTAATATATATATATATATTTTTTATATTTATTATTACATATTTATATTTATTTCTAACAATATATAATTTTACAATTTTTTGTTTCAGGTTTGGAGTTGAATCCAAAGTTGGACGCACCATTTCTGAAATCATCAAGTCATATTTTATCGAGCCTCATACAAATTTTACCCAGCTCCCGCCACACGTCAAGGAGACATGGTTCAAGATGTTTGCGGTACGTATGAAAAAATAATATTTTTCCCATAATTATTTTAATTATATTTAAATATATATTTAATTTAATTTTATAAAATATGTAATTATTTTTGTTTCTCATGCAGCAAAAATATGACTGGGATCTTTCGATTCATGGCGAGGTTGAAGCTTTGTTTCTCGAGAGGGTGAAGTTTCGTATCCAAGGGGTGGTTGGTGAATGGAAGAAAGCATGGAAGAATTCTGGCGATTTAGCAAAGCCCCTTCACATGGATAAAGTCGTATGGGACGGCTTGGTGCGGTATTGGCTGGATCCGAAGTTCATCATAACTTCGGAGAAGTGTTCGGCTTCCCGCAACACCGTTGGTTCGGACGGGAAACTCAAGGCTTTGCCTCATACAGCCGAGCAAACACCTTTTGCGGGTGTTCGTCTACAGATGGTAATTAAATTTATTTAAATTAATTTATTTATGTAATTTACTTCGTCAATAAATTTATTTAAATTAATTTTTTTCCTTAGGCTGCCGAAGACGTAGGTGTACTCCCTTCGATGACCAAGGTTTTTGAGCGGACGCACCGAAAGAAGGATGGTTCCTTTGTTTCAGAGACGGCCGAGCAGATCTTCAATGAGGTGACTTACAAGGTCACCGAACGAGAGACACATCTCTCTCAACAACTATCTCCAGGTGGTTCGTCGGTCATGTCTGGAGGGTTGACCACACCAGATATTGACCGGATCTTCGAGCAGGTATATAGAATAGTTAGTACTTATTAATTTTTTAAAAATTTCTAATTGTAAATTTAAATATAGGTTGCCCCTAAGAGAAAGGGGAAGGTTGTCGGGATGGGATCTATTCGAGATGTCTCGGCCGCCTCTTCATATGATCCGCGACGACGATCGCCAGAAGATGATCCAGTCGTCTTACGTGCCACGATTACAAGTCTTCAGGAGCGGGTTGAGACCGAGGCTACTCGGTCTATGGCTTATCAGGCGAAGATTGCGAGTCTTTAGCAGCGGGTTGAAATGGATGCTACGCAGAATGACTCACTCTTCGACATCTTGGCAGAATGGAACCCGACAATGCAGGCCATGTTGCGGGAAAAGGAAGAAGCCGAGCAGAGGCAGAGGCAGCGGCAGAGGCAGCGACAGCGACAGCGGTAGCGGCACAACCAGCAGGCACATCCGGTTCGTCGAGACGTCCCGAAGGCGATTTGAATCTCGACGATTACGATATAGTTATTTAGATTTAGGATTTCGAATTCTAAATTTTTTTTTTTTTGTAAGAAAATATAATATTTTGTTTTCTAATAAAATATTATTATATAATATTTTTAAAATTTTCATTTTATAATTTCGAAATTAATATAATTTCAAAAATAATAATAAAAATCATATATATATGAATCGTCATTAATTCGATGGTAAACAAAAGTCCTCGTTAATTTGTTGCTAATTTAATCGTCATAAAATCGTGGCTAATTTACAACGATTGCACGACGATTTATTAGCGACGATGTTACGACAATTAATTAGCAACGATTTTATGACGATTAATTAGCAACGAATTAACGACGATAATTGTTTGCCATCGAATTAACATTGAAATATTTACCTTCGAATTTCCATCGTTTTTACGAAGTATTTATATTCGTCATAATTTCAATGTATATTTTACGACGATTTTACTACGATAATTTACCGACGATTTAGCTACGAATTGTTTCCTTCGTACTTTCCCGACGATTTGTGGTTTGCGACGATCAGTTAACGACGATCTCTGTTTCGTCACAAATTCTATTGAAAACCTCTTTTGCAACGATTTTACAACGATATCGTTCGTTGCAAAAATGGTGTTTTCTTGTAGTGAAAAACTCAATCAAAAATCGAACCATGAGAGCCCCTTTGAACCCCTATACCCAACAAGAGAACTACTCAGCAACGACCATGCAAGACAAAATAAAGCTTCTGAATTGCACAATCAATAGATAAGAAATCAAACAAGAGGGTTCAAGGGAAATCCATATCTCCCTAAACAAATAACAAAGACCAAGAGCAAAAGTTTGGTGCAAAACAAGTCTAAAAATTTAACAAGAGGGGGCTACAAACTTGTGGCTGTAAAACAATTTTTTATAGGTCTTCAACTCGTTTTGGTCGAATTAGGGTTTGACGAGAAAAGACGGTTTTGGTCTCGGGTGAAGAAACGACTTAAATTAGGCGAATTTGGCTTGGCCGCGGATCCGTGATCTTTAGGAGTGGCGAACTGGGCTCTGGCCACGGATCCGTGCTCTCCAGGAGTGGCGAATTGGTGTTTGGTCGCGGGTGGGAGCTCTCGACCCGCGGCGGACTGTTTCTTGGCAGCCTCGTCTGTCTTTGGTTCTTTGGGTATATATTAGGTTCCAACCATTGGATTGTCCCTAAATCAATTGCATTTGAAAGCTGGTTGTCTCTACTTTGTTGTGTCAAAATGTGGTAATGATCGGACGGTAAGAAAGCCTCCTATGATGGGAAGACTTCTGACGATCCGAGTTTATCCAAAAACGTACTTTTGTTCCAAAATGCACTCTTTTACTCCGAGTTACATGAAATGTCTTTCAAAACACTAAAACATGGATATCATTTGAAAACTATTGAAAAATGAGTTTAAACACCTGCAAAAGAATATGAAAGTGATCCATAAAAATGGTCAAAAACCGGTGTTATCAATCGCCCATCGCATGAAGGGGTAAGGTGCGGTTGAAGTCATTAGCAGCTCGGTTGGAACGTTGCTCATTGGGTCGTGTCTTTGGTATGTCTCGCACTTGGTTGCGTATTTGATGCAGTCTGCGACCATAGTTGGCAAGTAATAGCTTGCTTTCTTGATCCTAAGTGCCAAAGAGCGACCTACGGAATGATTACCACTATCGTCCTCGTGGATTTCCTTCATTACTTCGTTTATGTCTTTGCTGGATACACATTTCATTAGCACGCCTGCCGCATTCCATTTGAATAACTCTACGCGTATAAGGGCGTAATGGGCCGACCTTGCTTTGAGCCGCCGGGCTGCCATTTAATGGCCAGGACATACCATTCTTCTAGAGTTTAATCTCGATAGTCCAGTCTACGGGTTCGTTTTCTTCTTCGTCCTCGGTGTCCATCGGGGTATGGTGTCCTTTGACTTCGTCATCCTGCTCACCTTCCTCGGGAACGACCTCGTAGTTACGTCGGTGTGTGATTACATTGAGTGCCTTTGGTTTTTCGATACTTGGGATGGAAATTCTTTCGACCGGGATGGTACGTTTAAAGTGAGGATCTGAGCTTCATGCGAGAGCTGCGAGGGCATCGGCTGGAGCGTTTTCTCCTCTTCATATTTTTGTGAGGTTGAAAGATTTGAACTCGGAAGTGAGCTCATTTACCAGTTTCAGATATGCATCCATTCGTTCATTCTTGGCGTTGTATTCACCGATGTACTTGCTGGCAACGAGTTGGGAGCCGCAGTATGCTTGTATATGTATCGCTCCAATGGCTTTGGCCAATTGTAGTCCAACTAGTAATGCCTCGTATTCAGCCTCGCTGTTCGATGCTTGGAACTTCGGTCGGAAAGATTGTTCCATGATTTCTCTTGTTGGTGATTAAAGGCGAATGCCTACTCCCGGCCCGTGATGGGATGATGAGCCATCTACATGAAGGATCCATTTTTCAACAGCCGGGAGGTCGGTGTTGACGAGCTCTTGTGGTAGTTCGATTAAGAAGATGGCCAGGACTTGGGATTTAGCACTTGTCCTATTCTTGTAGTCTATGTCGTATTCACTTAGCTCGATCGCCCATTTGTAGAATCGTTCACAGAGGTTGGTCGGTAAGGACGGTGATTGAGTATGACTGGAGCTTCCAGTGTGGACGGAGCTTCCGTGTTGAAATAATAACGGCGAGTGCGAGTTTTTTCAGTGTGGGGTATCTTGTTTCGGCCCATCTAGAGACTTGCTGACGTAGAAAATAGGCTTTTGCTCACCCCGATCTTCCCGAACTAAAACTCCGCTAACAACAGAGGTAGAAATTGCGATGTAGAGATAAAGTGTTTCGCCATCCTCAGGTTTTGCCAAGACCGGTGGGGTTGATAAATATTCCTTGAGTTGTTTGAATGCTTCTTTTCACTTGTCATCCCACTCGAGGTGCTTGTTACCTCGAAGTAGCTGATAGAAAGGCAAACACTTATCGGTTGATCAAGAGATAAATCTGTTATGCGCGGTAATTCAACTTGTTAGCCGTTGGACTTCTCATTTCGTTGTTGGGGATGGGAGATCGGGGATTGCCGATATCTGCTTGGGGATAGCTTCAATTCCTCTTTGGGTAACGACATAGCCTAGGAACTCTCCGGACGTGACCCCGAACGTGCACTTGTTCGGATTAAGCTTCATGGCGTATTGGTTAAGTATGTCAAAGCAGGTGATGAGATGACCAATGTGGTCCTTGGCGATGAGAGATTTTACCAGCATGTCGTTAATATAAACTTCCATTGTACTGCCGAGTTGACTGACGAACATACGATTAACGAGTCGTTGGTAGGTCGCACTGTCATTCTTCAGGCCGAACGACATAACTTTGTAACAATAGATACCCCGATATGTGATGAAAGATGTCTTCTCGCAGTCATCGGGATGCATAAGTATCTGGTTGTAGCCCAAGAAGGCGTCCATGAAGGATAGGAGTTCGTTTCCAGCAGTAGCTTCGATCAATCTGTCAGTGTGAGGAATTGGGAATCTGTCTTTCAGGAATGCCTTGTTGAGGTCGGTGAAATCGACACATATTCTCCGTTTACCGTTCTTCTTTTTCACCACGACTGGATTTGCTAACCAATCCGGATATCTGACCTCGTGATCGAGCCCGCTCCAAGTAAACCTTCGACCTCATCATTGACGGCCTCGGCTTTCTCTGGGCCAAGCTTTCGTCTTTTTGTTTAATCGGTATGAAGGTCGGGTCGATATTGAGCTCATGACACGTGATATTTGGGTTGATCCGGACATGTTGATGCGTTCAGATTTGTATCATAAACTTCAGGTTTTATATTTATAGGACTTAATGTATCGATCCACAGGGAGGGAATGATTTTCTGTAAGACCTTAGACAGAGAATTAGTAAGGAAGTCTAAAACGAGAATAAGTTTTTATAGCGTTTTTGGTAACGAAATTGTAAAGAGCGAAAAACGGAAAATTGCTTGTAAACTTATGAATATCGATGGCTTGAAAGTAAAAGGGGAAAACGATTTGTAAACTATATTAAAACGATGTTGGGTCGAGAGGGATATCTTAGGGTATGTTTGATTCAAACACGGTCCCTAAACTCTTAGTAATAACGATTCTAGATTTTAACTCAACGAACTGAACAAAATAAATGGTGTAACCTTCTTTCGTACATCTTATACACCAATAACCTATATACTCGTCCAGTAGCTTTCGTCTCTGGCCGCACAGAAGGTCATGATGTTTGTGCTGGTTCTTCTTAGGACACGGCACTCCGTAAGTATATTTTCGTATCTTACGACGCGAACCGCTCTTATAGATGAACGATTCAGGGTGGTTAGATTCAGCACTTTTTGTGGTTCTTATAACACCTAGGAATCAACCTCTAGTTCATGACACTAGATTTATGCATTAACAACTATCTATAAAAAAGAGCTCTAGAATTCGGCTAGCGTTTTACCTTGTGAAATCCTTATAGAACATAGAATTCTCCTCGAGAAACCTTTCAAACCCAACGATTAAACTACTCGAACATAATTGAAATAAAAGACATGATTAAATAAATAACATTAGATTGATGAAGGAGTCTCTCGATTTTAAGAACTAAGTCCGGAGAGAGCCTCTTCACAAATCTCGAAAGTAAATAACAAAGCTTAAGAAAAGTGATGTAAAAGTAAGCACAAAATGATAACACAAATTAAGGACACGAAATTAGGTCACTTAAAGCACATATTTATAGGTCTTGAGCTCTGCTTTCGTAGGTCTTTAGGGTTTCTCTTTGACGGGATTTGAACGGGTTTACAAATGTGCTTACAAGGCAAAAAAGGGGCTGGTCGCGGGTCCATAGTCTTTGCCCGCGGTGAACTACCTCTTGGCCGCGGGTGGAGAGCTTATGCCCGTGGTGAACTGAAACGTCTTGATCTTCATGTATCTTTTGATTGAACCGTTGGATTGTCCTTCTTGAAAATCAATTGAAATTGGAAGGTAGCTGGTCCTTCTTGAATATCTCCAAAATTGGGTTGGATCAGAGGCTGAGCATAACCTCTTTGGCAGTTGAACTTCTAACGTTTTGACTCTAAGCCAAAAATCTGGCTTTTCTCTAATTTGCAATACTTTTGCCTAAGTAACCTGAAAAGAGTCTTTAAACTACAAATATGCGAAAATCGTGATAAAAACATATAAAAGCGAATGAAACACTTACTAAATTGTTCTAAAATAGATAGTAAAAGGGTAAAAATACAGTGTTATCACATGTCATTGATGGACCAGACGAAAGTTAAGACATTCTTTTTAAGGAAACGGATGAGGTCGCTTTTGATTTCTTCGTCTAACTCAGCCCCTATGCCAACACATCTTTTGGGCTTGAGATCGTCGATGTTGACTTGGATGATGGTTTCTCGTCTTGGCAAATCTGGATCGTTCGTCTGATTCAGTCGGTCAGTCTAAGTTTTTTCCGAGCTAATCACGCATGTTCGGGAGGCGGTCCTTAGCTTGCATTCGCTGATAAAAGAAGATCGGGACATCGATTGGTCGCCTCTGAGCATAAAGACTCCGGATGGTGTCGGGAATTTGATGCACTGGTGATAAGTCGAGGTGACTGCTCTCATTGTGTTTAGCCATGGTTTTCCAAGTATGACATTGTAGATCGCCGGTTTGTCGAGAACTAAGAATCTCACAATTTTAGCCATGCTGCCTACGTAGATCGGTATTTTGACTGTTCACGCCGTCATGGTTTGTTCTCCCGTGAACCTGGTAAGTGGTTCAATGTATGGTTTTATCTCGGTATCTAGGAAATCCATGTACCTTAGTGTTTCCCTGAATATCAAGTTAACCGAACTGCCGGTATCGACTAGTATTCTCCCGACATCAACTAGTATTCTCCCGACATCAACGTCTCCAATAAGCATATTGACAACTAAAGGGTCGTAGTGAGGCATGTGGAGTCCGTCCGTGTCTGCCTCGGTAAAACTTATTGGTGTTTTGCCTGTAATAGCATGGTGCTGCCTTTGTCTCATGATTGCTTCCCTTCTATACTCCTTGATAGCCCAAACTGAATAATTGCAAGCCCCGAGTGCTCCCATAATTATGTTAACCCTTTTTGTGCTTTTGGGACGGTGTGATCCTTAAGTTGATCCTCGAGGTCTCGCTTCAGAAATTCTGTATCGGCATTCGTGTCTGCTTGTCCGGGATTACCATCTGCATCTGGTTTCTCACTGTTAGCACGGCGTCTATCTCCATTATTGTTATTGCGGCAAAATCTGTTGTTAGGTCGGAATGCACCTTCGATCGGGATCTCGCCTTTCCTATACTTCAGCAACAAAAAATCTTTAAGGTGCGGGCACTCATCAGTATTGTGGCCCGATCTGTTATGAAATGCGCAGAATGATCCAAAGTCAATCACGACCTCCTTTGTATCCTCTGGCCTGATCCAGGTGTTCCAAGATTGTTGTGGTTGTATATCACTGACATGTTGTGACGCATGTCGCCGTTCGAAGTGGTGGCGAGGCTCACGGTGCTCCTCCTTACATTTCTCTTTGGGAGTGACTTGCCTCGCGAGAGCATACTGCTTATCTTTGGCGGCTTCTTCTTCATCCTCAATGATATAGATGTATGACTTGTGAAAAGGTGACTTGTACTAGGCCGCTTTGTATAAAGCCTCGATAGTGGCTTCGTCACCGATGGTACAGTGGGATACTATCGACTTGAAGCGGTTCATGAAGTCCCTCAAGGGTTCGCTTTCCTCCTGCTCGAGGGCCCAGAGGTCGGTGTTTTTAGTCTTCTTCTTAATGAACATCGTGAAACCTTTGAAGAGCTTGGTTGAGAGCTCGTTGTAACTGTTGATTGAATTTTCTTCTAGCTGTGAGAACCAGTCGAGTGCGGTTCCGCCGAGATTCTCCACAAAGACACTTCGCATCATCATTTTCTTCTTCGGTTTGGAATTGGAAGCGGTTCATCATTATGCCGAAGGATGTCATGAAGTGATGGGGATCGACATGTCCTTCGTATTGTGTGATTTTTATCTTTTCCATCCGCCGAACTGGGATGTTGATGATTCAAGGTGTGAACGGAGTTTTCTGAGTCTCCTGGATCACGCGGTCGATCTAGGGCACCGAGCTAGTTGCGTTAAGGAACATGGAGCTCATATAGCGAAGTTGTGCCTTAAATCATTCGATCTCATGATCTCGTAACGTTTGTTTGGTAAGTGGTGTTATAATCCTGGTGGACCCTTGGGTCGGAGCTCGGGCAGTCGCACTCTGGTTTTGTAGTGGTTCGGCGAACAGAGCTAAGCGGAGTGGATTGGGTGTCTCATCATCAGGTCGGGGGGTTTCTGGTTATGTTGGAGCTCACTGATCTGATCTATGGATTCAGTTTGAGTTACGACCAAAGCATCGAGTCTCTCGTCGTTTTTCTTGACCAGCTCTGCGAGTTGCGCGGCCATGGCTTGTAGGAGAGTGTACTGGTCACGTTGAGCTGCTGCGATGTCTGCAGTGTTTACAGGAGCTGGTGGTCTGCACAGTTGGGTCGGGGTTGTCAAATATGTTGTCTTGATTCCGGCTTGTGTTATCGTCGTCGCCGAGTACCGAGTTGTTTGGTAGTTCTGCCATCGCCGAGCTTATCAACCGATATCCGAAAATTTTGTTTTTAAACTCCCCACAGACGACGCCAATTTTATGATCCGGAAATCACACTAAAGGTAAAAATAAATAACTTTAATCGGAATCTCGTTTTATTATACTTAGCTCGGCAAAGTACAAGATTGTTTAGATTGAAAATAGCAAAGAAACTAAGGAAACTAAAAGCCATATAAGTCTGAGCTCTCAATCTCTTAGGTCTCGTTTATGATTGTGAATGTCCTTGAATGTCTTCAAAGCTCCTCCTTTTATAGATGTTTCGAGTCAATTGAAACAGGTGATTTCCTTCTCATAGTCGAACTCGGATAAGGAAGATTTCCCTTTTTCTCGGAGAAGATAAGGAAATCTTCCGTCCGGAGGTCGGCCTGACATCATTCGATGAGGCTTAACGGGCTCGGAGGCCGGTAGTTGCGATTGTTGATCAAATTCCTTCATGAGTCTGAACCATCGTAGACCCGGATCAATTGGGTTGATCTATCAAATCGGGTTAAACCGAGGAGTGCTAAACTCTTCAATAACAGTGTTCCTCCTTAGGTTTCTCTTTGGGAATGACTTGCCTTGCGGATCTGATCTCTAAATTCGGTTTGAGCTGTGACCAAAGCATCGAGTCGCTCGGCAGAGTGGATTGGGTGTCTCATCATCAGGTCGGGGGGTTTTCTGGTTCTGTCAGAGCTCGCTGATCTGATCTCTTAATTTGGTTTGAGCTGTGACCAAAGCATCAAGTCGCTCCTTGTTTTTCTTGACCAGCTCTGCGAGTTGCGCGGCCATTGCTTGTAGGAGAGCAGACTGGTCAGGTTGAGCTGTTGCAGTGTCTACAGTGTTTACATGGACAGTTGGGTCGGGGTTGTCGAGTCCGTTGTCTTGATTGCGGTTTGTGTTGTCGTTGTCGCCGAGTACCGAGTTGTTTGGTAATTCTGCCATTGCCGAGCTTATCAACCGAGATCCAAAAATTTTGTTTTAAAACTCCCCCACAGACTGCGCCAATTGTATGATATGGAAATCACACTAAGGGTAAAAACAAATATCTTTAATCAGAATCTCATTTTATTAGATTTTGCTCTGCAAAGTACAAGATTGTTTAGAACGGAAATAGCAAAGAAACCAATGAAACTAAAATTTGTAGAAGTCTGAGCTCTCAATCTCTTAGGTATCGCTTATAATTGTGAATGTCCTTGAATGTTTTCAAAGCTCCTCCTTTTATAGATGTTTCGAGTCGGTTGAAACAGGCGCTTCCTTTTCCAAGTCGACCTCGGATAATTTTCCTTTTTCTTGGAGGAGATAAGGAAATCTTTCGTTTATCTCGGAGGTCGGACCGACATCATTCGATCGGGCTTAATGGGCTCGGAGACCGGTAGTTGCAGTTGTGGATCAAATTCCTTCCCGAGTCTGAACCGTCATAAACTTAGATCAATTGGGCCGATCTTCGTTCAACCGATGTTAAACCGGGGAGTGCTAAACTCTCCATTAATAGAAAGTTATGGTCTTTTTGGATAACCATTGTTGTGTGCCTAATGGAGACTGTGAGATGCTAAAGGTCCCACAAATAGCTAGGTTGTTTGTTGATAAAATCCGAGAGGAACCGGAATACTTCATGCCCATGAAGAAAAAAGAAACAGTTAAGGAGAGATGGAGAGTTACTGTGTCAATGCCTCAATATCAGGCTGCTAGGAACAAACCATTGAGGTAGATCGAATGTGAATATGATCTTCAGTTTTCCCGTCTAAGAGATTATGCGGCTGAGTTAGTTCACTCAAACAAGGAGTCGACGGTGGTGATTGATACTTTGACAAGTGAAGAAGGTAAAGATGAGTTTAACAGGTTCTACGTGTGTTTTGATGCCCTTGGAAGAACTTGGAAAGAGACATTTAGGCCATTGATATGACTTGATGGCACCTTCCTCAAACACAACATCAAGGGACAACTATTGGTTGCATTAGGAAGATATGCATATAATTGTATATATTCAATAGCACGGGGTGTTGTTTTTCTCATTGTCGTGTATAGCTATAGGAGTTTAGCATGTGCAAGGTGTGGGCAGAGAGGTTTTTATCAAATAATCACATTAGTTAGATTGTTAAATTTGTTACTGATAATAAACCGAACATAAATATAACAACAATGTAAGACAAATGATTAACCAAAAAAAGATAAAAAAAATAATAACCAATAATATTTATTTGCAGAAACTAAATATGGCCAATAATTGTATTAAAAACACATAGATAATTAAAATAAGATAAAAGACCAGTTTAAAAATACTATGAAACACTTCTTTATATACAACATTCATAGTTTTTTGTAGCTTCCACTTTGGATATGTAGTCAAAATCTTGCGTCCTTTCTTCGTTGTTATTCTAGAAACAACAACATAAAACTGACCATGTGAAAAAAACTACACTTACATGTTCGTGAAGTCTTTAACTTCCTTATCAACCAGATTAAACTAAAATCAGAAACACAAAAGATACGAACTAAAGGTGATATAATATCGATCAATTACATGTTCATAAAGGCTCTCGAGGTTTCTTACTTTGATGGTTTAAAGTGAGAGTGTAATTTTCTCGAGGTTTAAAGTGCTAGCGATTTGTACTTTCAGGGTTAAAAATGTTATTTCCCCATTTTAAATATGTTAATTTATAAGTTTTAACATATATTTGAACTGCTATATACACAAAATCATTGTAAAGTCATATTCAAACCTTCTAGGTTCTTAAAGTTTAGGGTTTAGGGTAAAGGTTTTTGTTTATACTCATAACATGTATAAGTAGTCACAAAAGTGTCCCAGATTTGCGACCGTTTAGCAACTCCATTCGATTTGTTTTAATAATAGTCACAAAAATGTCCCAAATTTGCGACCGTTTAGCAACTCCACTCGATTTTGTTTTAACTCAACTCCATTAATATTGAATTGTAATAGGTTAATTTAGAAGTTTTATATAGATTTGAACTATTATATAGAGTGAATCATGATATTAGAGGAAAAAACTTGTAATTTCCAATATTCATTCTAAACTTATGTTTGTTTCTAGAGAGAATTCCTCAAACTAACCTCGTCCATAAGGAATATTACTAGATTAACTCCATGTTTACTAGACTAACCTTACAAAGTTGGCCAATGTCTATTTTATCCAAATGTTGTATTATATTACGAATATGCCATTAGTTATTATTATTATTTTTTTTTTGAAAAAACAAAATAAATGAACTAAAAAAGGAAAGGTAAATGAAATAATAAAAAAATAAAAAAACTGATTCCAAATTGCAACTCGATTCCGGCGAGGAGTGATGCGTTTCCGGTAAGTCTCTTCATCTTCTTGCTTCGTTTTATGTTTCTCTTTATTTCCCCGAAGTTCCCCGAAGAAGAACCGCGGCGACGAAGGATGGTCGCGACAAAGGATCGATGGTTACCACGACCACGGATGGTTACGGGGGAGGCGCTTCGAAGTTCCGGAGACTCATCTGCCATCATGTCGGCGTCGATTGGGGGAGAATGGACGGTTGGCGGCGGCAAAAACCCTAATTGCATAGTGTTTTTTTTTTGCAACGGCGAAACCTAATCCTAATTTTGTTTTTTGTTGCAGATAAATTGTTTAGTTTGTGTTGCCGGTCTACTGAACGGGATTCCGGTGAGAGCAAGGATTTTCCGGTGAGGAATGATAAATATTGTATTTCTTTGGTGGTAGATTTTGTAACGCTTGATGGTAGATTTAATAGTCTGGCAAATGTGGTTGGGTGAGTTTGGTAGATTTGTTTGTATCTAACGGTATGTTTGTTTTTATATGACGTTAGTATGTATATAGATGACGGTAGATTTATTTTTATATCATCGTAGATTTGTTTTTATATCACGGTAGATTTGTTTTTATATGACGGTATATTTGTTTGTATACGACAGTAGATTTGTTTGCTAGATTTTGTTAACGTAATGGTAGACTTATTGTTAACGGCTGACTTATTCTTTCTTTTCTCCGATAGGTACATGGCTTCTTCTTCGGCCATATTACCGCCGTCTGAAAATTTTGGTAACGGTTCTGAAATTTGAGGTGAGAAATAGTTTGTTCATGATGGTAGAGTTATATTAATTATTTGATGGTAGATTTGATTGTTAATGATTGTATAGTTATCGTTTAATATGATGGTAGATTTGTCAGCCACATATTTTTACTTTATATATGAATGATGACATTTGTTTGTTCTTCTCTGACAGGTTATGGGATTCGCGACGGCGGACAGGTCTTCGACGAGATTCCCGGCATGTTCTTCTACGGTTGTAGATTTGGATTTGGTAGATTTAATTATTTTTGAAATGATTGTAGATTTATTATTGATGGTAGATCTATATTTGAATTTGTACAAATGATAATTGGATTTTTGATTATGGTATTGTTTTCAAATTATAATTGTTGCAAAACGCTTGAGTCATTTGTCAAACATTTCATCTTTTCTACCATGTTTGCTATCATTCACTTTCTTTACTTTCACTTTGCTTAATATGTATAACCAAGATGAGTGAGATTTTAACCAAAAACACATGACTCAACCCAATAATATAGACAAAAAACACATCTATTCTATAAACCAATACTGAAAACAATCGAGCACAAACCCAAAGAATTACAAAGCTCATATGCCATATTTGACACAAACAATTGAGCACTACTACAATTTTTGATGTGTCATTCGACATTTTAATGTTCAAGGTTTATAGTAATTTGAGTTAAATGTAACAGAATAAACACAAATAAGAACAAAAAACCCTAAGTTAAAAGATAGTTATTACACAAAAGAAAACCAAAATGACATAAGTAGAATGTTTAAGTGAACCAATAGGATATAAGTTCAAGGTTAATATTAACCCAAAAAAAAGGAGGATAACAAAATAAATCTACCATAATTACAATAAATCTACCATCAAACACTAAAACATTCTCATACTTGGCATATTTGGGTGTCTGGTTTTTTTGTAAATATGAGTTTTAGTGTAGGGCAAAAACGTTATTTCGCATTCTGAAAAAAATTCAAATGTCTACCACCAAACAATATCAATAAATCTACCATCATTAAAAGTCTACCACAACGCGAAATAATAAGTCTACCAACTGAGATAATCTGAGTAAATACCAAACATTTTACTAAATCTACCGCCATTAACAATAAATCTATCAAATAATTTTAAATCTACCGTCATTAATATTAAATCTACCACCATAACAAAACGAAGTCACCGAGATGTTAGACGTTTTTATATCTACCACCATTACGAACAAATCTACCAAATGTTTTTAAATCTACCGTCACTAATATTAAATATACCACCGTTACAAAGATTTTACACGGTTTTAAATCTACCGCCATTATAAATAAATCTACCAACCAAATAAAAATATACCATTACCAATACAAATCTACCGTCACGAAAAAATAATTTACACTGATTAACTCTACCACCAAAAGAAATAAGTATACCATTTTGTAAGATTAATCTACCATCATGGTTAATAAATCTACCAAAAAGTCAAACATTTACCGTTAGTCGTAAAGTCTACCAACTCATAAATAAATCTACCATCAAAGACAATATATATACCACAAATAAATATATCTACCGCGTCATTAAAATAAGTTTACCAAAATAAGTCTACCAAGATTTAATAAATCTACCATCTTTCAAACAAATCTACGGACCAAAATTTGAGTTGACCAATATCAAACAAGTCTACCGTCAAAGAACGGTAGACTTTCGTATTTTTTGCGCGCTGGAAAAGTAATGGCAGTTTTGTAATTGCATTTTTGTCAACAAATGCCATAAGGGTACTTTCGGTATACGAGGTTAGTCTAGTAATAAAAATAAAAGTATGTCAAACTAATAATAAACATAGATTCTAAGGTTCCTCTAGTAATCCACCCTTGTTTCTATTCATAACATGTATAAGTGTTACATATGTTTTATGGAAATTCATCAATATATAATTGTAAATATGCTAATTTATAAGTTTTCACATATATTTGAACGGCTATATACACAGAATCATTGTAAAGTCATATTCAAACCTTTTAGGTTCTTAAAGTTTAAAATTTAGGGTAAAAGTTTTTTATTTTAAAAAATGTCACAAAAGGGTCCCATATTTGCGACCGTTTAACAATTCCACTCGTTTTTTTAATAGCAGTCACAAAAAGTCCCAAATTTGCTACCGTTTAGCAACTCCACTCGACTTTTTTTTAATAGTAATCACAAAAGGGTCTTAAATTTGCGACCGTTTAGTAATTCCACTCGAGTTGTTTTAAAAAAACATCAATATTGAATTGTAAATATGTTAATTTGTACGTTTTTACATAGATTTGAACTATTATATACAATGAATCATGATAATAGAGAAAAAAACTTTAAAATTCCAATATTTTAAATTTATGTTTATATATTCTCAATACGTGTAGTAAGTGTATATATATGTTTTATATGAAATGATTTTGAAAGATAGAAATCTTTCAAAATTTACTTAACATATTTTAGTTTAATCTTTAAATAGAGAGTTGTAGTGTTAGATATAAAATAAAAATGATTGTAAGTTTAGGGTTTATGGTATAGGTTTAAAATGGTCACAAAACTGTTGCACTTTACGACTATTTTACGACTATTTTGTGAAATTTTTTGAAATATTCAAGAACTTTTCTGAAGTATGTGCCCCGCCCCCTGGTTTCGAATCTCCTTGGCCACTCATCCACGTTTAAATCAGCACATTGCTGTCGTGAACCCCGAAGTTGGACCGTCAGAGATTAGTCTGGGCCTAGAAAGCCTAGGATAACTCTGGTTTATCAAAAAAAAAAACTTTTGTGAAATATGAGCGGCAATTTTTGCGTCTCATATTTTTCGTTTTGCGTCTCATATTTTTCGATTGCGTCTCTTTCTCTTCTCTTCTCTTCCTCGATTTCTTCATGGTTACCACCAAATACAGGTTGGTTTTCTCTCTCTCCCTGCGACCATCTCTCTCCCTTCTCTCCCATCTCTCTCCCTTCACCTTCCGAATCTTCGTCTTCTCCACTTCGTCCCCTTACTCGAACGGAGCTTCCGACGCTTCCCTCTCACCGCCGATGGTCGTGTTCTCTCTCGTTACATGAGATCTGATTCCATTAATCACTCTTTCACCTACGAGTCTCCTCTTCCCATTGGCCGTCTCGTCGATAAGGCCCAGGTTTTCCCTTTCACTCAATTTTGCCCCTAAATCGTAAAATTGAGATCATACTTGATTATTGACCTAAAATTCGCTCATTTTTGATACATGTATACTTGAGATGACATTTTGATTTATACAAATTCGAAATCTGACAGCTCGAAGCTTTCTGAAATTGAAGTAAAGTTTATGTTTTGCTAAGCAATGTGGTCAATTAGTGTTATGTGTCATTGGAAATAGTGATACGATTTTGCGACCAAGTCTTGATGATTGGGAATTAGAGCTTCTTTAGTTGTTAATCATTTCCAATTCTCTTGCTAGTTTTAGTCTATCTTACCAGAAACTTTGTTCCAGATGCTTAATCGGCATATAAAGATTTGAGATGATTACACACAAACGCAATTTGTGCACTTTGTCTTACACATATAGACACTTTTAACTCTTTTTACACCTATAGACACTTTCCACAAGGTAAATGACTCTTTCATCCTTTATTTTTTTATCCCCTTTCAATTGCACAAAAACAAGAAGATAATAGAAAGAAAAAATCTATCTCTCTCTCGTAGAGCGTGGATACGAGAGAGTGGATATTAGCATTCACACCTATTAGTTGTCTATATATACGCTTTAAAGCCTTGTCTACCTCTAAAGAGTGGATACGAGAGCGTGGATACGAGAGAGTGGATACGAGAGAGTGGATACGAGAGAGTGGATACGAGAGAGTGGATACGAAAGCGTGGATACGAGAGCGTGGATAGAACATCGTAAACCTTCTTCCATATGATTTACATCACCATAATTGGTGTTTGAGCTCCGCATAGCTATAAATAACTTGCAAATCATGTCCACGACGATCTGTCCATATTACATCGTCCACGCTCATCATCCAGATGAATGAATATCTTTTTCGCATGAGTAGATTTTTATTTATTTTTTAGATTTTGACATCTAAACTATAGTAAATTGGGTCTAAAAATGAAGGAAAAATAGAATTATAATTCATTGTAATAGAAAAAAATCATTTATGTCTTTCACATTATACAAAAATCGAAAACAAATCAGTTGGAGAATAATAAATACTTTACTTGTTTTTAAAATTTCTAACTCATCCACTCCAATTTTTCGCTCAGGCCTCTCCACCTCTCCCAGTGGCTTTGGAGTCTTTTCCTGAAAGGAAATTTTCCTTGTCGGTACCGTCACACAGAAAGAATATTTTATTTTTTCCCACCAAATTCTTTGTAATTTCGCCCGTATTAAGGTAACTTGCCTCTTTTTGGATCGTCTCCCCTCTGTATGTCTAGGGTTCTCACGAATTCAGCAGCCGCTCAATCTTGCTCCGCTTGTTAACCTTCATCCCTACACTACCCTTTGGAATCAAAACTCTCTGTTTTTGCTTCTGATGGACGCTCTGTTGAACATGGCGATGCAAACAATGAACTTGGAGGAAGATTTACCAGTGAACATTCCCGCAGATGGTATCTTTAGTGCTCTCGAGAGGAGCTCGAGGAGTTTGATTGGTCGTATGTTGAACCCGGATTGTCAGAGTATGGCACGTATGTTGAGAGCAATGCCAAGGATTTGGAGGATTTATGAAAGGGTAAGAGGTGTTGCCCTCACTCATGACACCTTCCAATTCATCTTCGAATGGGAACAAGACTTACTCATGGTTGAAGACGGGCCTGTGGACTTTTGATGAATGGGGAATGGTTCTAGATCGCTGGATGGAAATCCCTCCATCCGATTTTCTGAAAACGGCACCGGTCTGGATTAAACTACACCAGATTCCAGTGAACTATTTCACCCTGGCTACTATCGGGGCTGTAGCTGATCGGATTGGTCATGTCAAAGAGATTGCCTACGATCCTTCGAAACCGCTGTTGCAGGAAGGGGTGAGAGTGCTTGTGTCGATAAATTTAGATGACCCAGTAAGAGACACGAAATCTCTGAATTTACCCCATGGTGATGTCGCCGTAGTCGACATTGAATACGAAAGGAAGGTGAAAAAGTGTTTTCAGTGCCTACGAGTAACTCATGAAAAACTGAGATGTCCCCTGCTCCAGGGTATCAAAAATGGAAGGCAAAGTATAGTCGGTAGACAGAAATCTACAACTCTTCCGCCAATTACGCAGCGCCAACATCACACGAACCTGGCAGAGCAAATCATGTCTCTCTTAGGCCCCTCCATTCCCCCGGGCTTCAAACCTCAGTCAAACCTGGTGGCACCTGAGGTGTTTGAACAGATGCGTGTGTATAACTCTAGTGGTGATCCAGCAGATCGCTTTCTCCGCGAGCAGAAGATGAAGAAAACATTGGATGATCTTTCTAAAGATCCAGTCTCACAGCGTTCGTCTCTGCGTCTCGAAGCTCCACCGGTGATTACGCACACACTACGGAATGAAGATAAGTCTCTCCATCTGAGTACAGAGATGTCTCCGGGTCTGAAGCAGAATCATTCTCCTACCAGGGGTTTCACGGGCGTAATCTCTGGGAACTCCAACGCTGGTACAGTTTCGATCAGAGCTAGGGAGCTTCTTAACGACTCTTTAGTCAAAAATGATAATCACACTCAGGTCAAAGCTTCTAGAGGTTGCTTGGTTGGGTCTCTTAAAGATGTGGCCCAAGAGGGAACAATGGAGGTGAACAAGGAAGCTGGTGATGGTGATGCAATTGTCCACAATCCTATCATGGTGGAATCGGAGCTCAAAGAAGGATCGGATAGTTTCATCCCTCCTTTAAATTATGCAGGTTTTAATACTGGTTATGCGGGGGCAAGCTCTTCGGGTACCAGTAGAAGGATTCGAAAGTCTAAAACTGGAAGTTGGTCAAGAAAGAAGGCTTTAAACCAGAGAAAAGGAGATGTCGTGTCCCCACATTTTGAAGAGGAGATAGACAAAGACTCGGAACGCTCCTCTAAGAGAAAAGCCACCGAGAATGCTGAAGTTTCATCGAAACTGTCCAAACAAACTTTGGGTTTGATGGTTCACCAGAAACCATCCAGTCCGTCCATATGACGACGCTCAGTTGGAACTGTAGGGGGTTGAGGAACGACCCTACGGTTCGACGCCTAAAGGAAATATGTCGTGAGCATTTCCCAGATTTTGTGTTTCTCCTAGAGACTAAAAGCTCTAATGGTCACGTGTTAAGTGTCAAGAGGTCGTTGGGTTACGATCACAATCATTTGGTGAACCCATTGGGCCTTAGTGGTGGCTTAGCGTTATTTTGGAATCAAACGCATACAGTGGACATTTTATTCTCTGATAACAGGATCATTGATACGAGAGTGCGAGTGGGTTCGCTAAATTTTTTTCTCACCTTTGTTTACGGAGATCCGGTTCGACAGTTAAGAGGAAGGGTTTAGAAAAAGCTCACTGACATTGGTGTTATCAGAGATGAGGCATTGAGTGTAGTAGGCGACTAAAATAAAATCATGAATAACGATGAAAAGATCGGAGGTCCTCCTAGAGCTGAACCGTCCTTTTTTCAATTTCGGAGTTTGGCAAGAGACTGTCGCATCAAAGAAATTCCAAGCTCTGGAAATAAGTTCTCCTGGGGAGGTATGAGAGAAGTGATTGATGCGAATGGTCTGAAGGAACTTGTATGGATTCAATGTAGACTGGACAGAGCATTTGGTAACTCCGAATGGTTTAGAGTCTTCCCACGTACGTCCTCGGAATACTTGAAAAGAGATGTCTCAGATCATCGTTCTCTGGTGACAAAGATAGTGTCTGAAAACACAGGGCGGACTGGTCGCTTTGTCTTTGATAAAAAATGGTGTGAGAAACAGGAGGTGAAAGAGATAGTGAAAAAAGCTTGAATATGCAGCATCGGAATGGTGCTAGTAGTTTTGTGGATCGAATCTCTGGATGCAGAAAGGAATTCGCGAAATGGAAGAGAGCTTCAGCTACTAATTCAAAGGTTACTATACATAAGTTGAGTGAAGAAATCGACCAGGAATCTGCTAAAACCCACCCTCATCTACAGAGAATGAGGACTCTTAAGATGGAGCTGATGCAGGCTATTAACAAAGAAGAAATTTTTTGGAAGGAGAAAAGCAAGGAGAGGTGGCTCGTAGCTGGCGATAAAAATACTCGATTCTATCATAACAGTGTCAAATCACGACGATTGCGAAACAGAATCCTGTCTCTGGTGTTGGGCCAAAATTCCACACTCAAAGTCCAGCCTGATTAAGTAGGCCTAGAATCAAGCCCAGCTCACTGAAAAGCCTCGTTGAAGTAAGCTCGCGAGCTGGGAAGGAGCCGAGTACGCAGAAAAGGGGGAGATCGTTGGGAGAAGGAGCTCGCAGCTAGCAAGTTAAACACATTAATCCAAAACCACATGATCAAGCTCGATAATAAATTCCTAGATTGTAAAATTAAGTCTGAATTAAATTACGTATATTTAGGACTAGGCATCTACATTCTTGAAATACATGTATAAGTTTAGCATATCGACAATAATGTAAGATCATCGAATTCTTGGCAAAAAGATAGTAATGCAATTTTCTCTCATTTCAAACTCTCCCAAGTTCATACGACCTGAAAAAACTAAGGATTGAGGTTGTGAGATTCTGTTCTCACAATTTGGCGCCGTCTTTGGGGAGGAGCAAAACAACTTTCTCTTTGTAACCTACGAAACTAACCACTCAAAAGAAGATAATGGCGGACCCAACAAGTGCGGTAGTTACTACATCATCCGGAGTCATAAACACCTCCATTCCTCTAACTAAGTCTGACGACATCGCTCCAACAGACCTGGACGGAACAGCAAACGTTCCCATTACCATCTCGGGAGCGAATGTCTCGACTGGGATCGACGATATTGCCGATCCCTCGGGACCTGCAACCTTGAACCAGTCGGCTCCGGATCAAATAGCTGAGATCCGGAACCTAATATCGTGCCTCATAGAGCAGAATCGCTCAATGGCAGCACGCCAGGATGACCTCGAAAGAACGGCTTGGGCAGGCGCCATCGGGCGGTTCGCCCTTCCACATGGGACACAATCCCTTTTTGCCCCTGGGCAGGGAGGATTGTCATTCCCACCTCCACCAGAGACAAGGCTAAACTTTTCCGATATCAATGCTTCGACCAGCATGATGGTTGGCTCAGCCACCGCCTCACGGTTCAACTCGATGATATCGGACCCCATATTTACTCCTTCCACAATCCAGATCGTGGAAGGAGGAATTACGCCAATTGCGACCCTGCCGGGAGTAGACCCTACCTCAAACCTACTAATCGGTCAGGATCGCCCTGGGAATGTAAATGAGGTCAAACCTCGGGAAAAATCTCGAGTTCGGAGCACGACCTGAGAACGGAGGCAGCAATTATTCCCAGCCTGCATGAGAATCCCTGCTTCGCTTCCCGAGCAATAATGAAAACAACCTGGGATCCGCTGGCTCACATGGGTTTGAATCAATCAAGAAATATTGCGAAGAAACGAACGCCGAACTACAGCGGATGAGATCGCAGGTCCACGCTGCTCTAAGCTCAGCGCTTGAGATAGACAGAGTGATCGATGAAGTCAATCAGACCCCATTCACCTCGCGAATCGCAAGCCCTCAGCTCGGCGATGTCGGGAATATCCGATTTCCCCGGTATAACGGAGAAACCGACCCCAAGACATTTATGAGAAGCTTCAAATTTGCCTTTTCGAGGGTGCGACTACTTGGGGACGACCTCGAGTCAGCACGCTGCCGTTTTTTCGCCGAAAATCTAACGGATTCGGCCTTAGAACGGTTCACCTCCTTAAAACCAAACTCAATTGACAATTTCACCCAACTTCAAGCGGCATTCTTGAAGCAATATTCGGTATTTATCCAGATCGAGACCTCGGAGGCCGATCTGTGGGTACTCACTCAAAAACCAGGTGACTCATTGCGAAAGTATATTGACAGCTTTAAAGCCGTCAAAGCAAAAATCGCCGATCTACATAACCCAACAGCCCTGAAAGCTCTCCAAAACGTACTGATAAAAACCTCAAAATTCTTTGAGGAGCTCACAGTTCGGGAGCTCACAGTTCAAAGCAAAAATCGCCTATCTACATCACTAGATGATGCATTACACCGCGCTTCACTCTGGATTATTCTCGAAGAAGCGAGTGCAGCTCAACCAAATCAGCATGCACCCGCAACCTCGACTAAGCAAGCTCAGATAACCAACTCCCAAGGACCTAAAAAGTCCGGGGAAAATGAGTCCCAAGATCAGAGACAAAGTCAGGGGATACATTCATACTCAGTGGGAAGCCCACCTCGTAATAGATTCAAGCCTTACGATCCCAGCAAGTGGTGTGATTTCCACAAAATCAAGGGCCACTCGATCGAAGAGTGCCATGAGGTGAAGAAGCAGCTCGCCGACAAATTCGCAGCAGGAGAGCTGGGTAAAATCGAACTGGAGAAACCTCCTCCGAGGAAGAACTATTACCCAGCTCGAGACGATGAAAGGCGGGATCGCCCATCCGAGGATGATCGTAAGCGAGAATGTTCAGCCGAGGACGCGACGAGGCGACATCCCCCCAAAAACAGGGAAACAGATCTGCCTCCTCCCAGTACGAAGAAAAGAATTAACTTTATTCATGGAGGATCCCAGCTATGTCGCAACTCCGTAAACTCAATTAAGAAACATCAACGAAGGGTAAGTACCGACACACGTGATAAGACCCCATTCAAGGTACCTGACACACAAATTTCGTTATGGGAAAGCGAGGTCGTTGAGCTAGATTCCCCACATGATGATGCTCTCTTATTCATGCTAGAAGTGGGCGAATATGAGCTCACTAAGATGCTCGTGGACACTGGGAGCTCTGTAGAACTCATCCTCCTAAGCGTCCTTAGGGAAATGGATATACCGGATCACGAAATCGAAGAGAATAAAATGGTGTTAACCAGCTTTTTCGGGGAAACCACGCTATCCCTCGGAATGATAAAACGCCCTGTAATAGCAGCCGGAGTAAGAAGGATGATCGAATTCACGGTGATAGACAGGCCAGCCCCATTCAATGCCATCATGGGAAGAACCTGGATACATTCAATGAGGGCTGTATCCTCAACATACCATCAATGCATAAAATTCCCTACCTAGCATGCAATCGCAACGGTTAAGGGGAGTCAAAAGGAATCCAGAATGTGCTACACTACAGGTTTCCAGATCGCAAAGGAAATTACTATATACCAACTACAACGTAAAGATGAGCTCGCATACCACCTAGCTAAAAAGAAAAGTGGTCTAGGCTTCATCGGACCTTACAAAGACTTTATCGAGAAAATTGTTGTCAATGAGTCTCATCCTGACCAGAAAGTAGGAATTGGGTCCGAACTCTCCAAGGCTCAAAAGGACCAATTAATAACATTCCTCAAAGAAAATTCTGGCTCATTCGCATGGACAACAGGTGATATGCCCAAAATCGATCTAAACATCATTTCACATGAGCTCAACGTGGATCCAAATCACAAACCAGTATGTCAAAAGCGTCGGAAATTTGGACCTGACAAGACCGAGGCTGTTAATAGTGAGGTCACTAGGTTGCTAAACGTCGGATTCATCAAGGAGGTAAAATACCCTGACTGGCTAGCAAATCTGGTCGTAGTAAAGAAGAAAAATGGCACCTGGCGAGTATGCGTGGATTTTACAGATCTAAACAAAGCATGTCCTAAGGATAGCTTCCCACTACCTCACATCGACCAGCTGGTGGAAGCTACCGCAGGGCACCAGCTCCTCAGCTTTATGGATGCGTTCTCAGGATATAATCAAATACAAATGAACCCTGAGGACCAATATAAAACATCCTTCATAACGGAACGTGGAACGTACTGCTATAAAGTGATGCCATTTGGACTTTAAAACGCGGGAGAAACCTACCAAAGACTTATGAACATGATGTTTGCCAGCCTCATGGGTAAGTCAATGGAAGTCTACATTAACGACATGTTGGTTAAGTCTCTGAAAGAGGAAGATCACATAAGCCAGCTGGGGGAATGTTTCACTCTACTAAACAAGTATCGGATGAAACTTAATCCTTCAAAGTGCACCTTCGGGGTCGCTTCAGGCGAATTCCTAGGTTACATAGTGACTCAAAGATGAATAGAAGCAAACCCCAAACAAATCAGTGCGTTCTTGGAAATGCAACCTCCGAGCTCGGTAAAAGAGGTGCAAAGGCTGACAGGCCGCATTGCCGCATTAAATTGATTTATTTCCAGGTCGACCGATAAATGTCTCCCTTTTTACCAATTACTAAAGGGAAACAAAAAGTTCATATGGGATGACAAGTGTGAGGAGGCCTTTAAGCAACTAAAGGCGTACCTCTCCGAGCCTCCCATTTTATCAAAACCAATTGAGGGAGAGCCGCTTTACCTATACGTAGCGATCTCCGAGGCCGCAGTGAGTGGTGTCCTCATAAGAGAAGAACGAGCTGAGCATAAACCAATCTATTACGTGGGCAAATCCCTAGTAGACGCTGAAGCCAGGTACCCACGAATGGAAAAACTGGCTCTGGCAGTATTAATCTCAGCTTTCAAGCTCAGGCCGTATTTTCAGTCACACCCTATCATAGTAATGACAACACAGCCATTACGCAAAATATTGCACAGCCCCAGCCAGTCTGGCAGGCTAGCCAAATGCGCTATCAAGCTGAGTGAGTACGAAATCGAATATCGACCTCGGATTAGCGCCAAAGCACGTGTACTAGCTGATTTCATCATCGAGCTCACAGCTAACAGCCAGGTGACCGGAACAAGCGCCGAGACCTGGCAGCTTTATGTCGATGGAGCCTCCTCGAAATAGGGGGCAGGTGTTGGAATCCACCTAGTGTCCACGACTAATGAGGTCGTGGAACAGTCCTTTAGACTCGGATTCTCAGCATCGAACAACGAAGCCGAGTACGAGGCCTTAATAGCAGGTCTCCGACTCGCAGCTGGAATAGGAATACGTAACCTGAATGCATTCAGCGATTCCCAGCTCATTACAAGCCAGTTTCATGGGGAATACGAAGCCATAGATAGCAGGATGGAATCATATCTAGCCATAGTCCATGAGCTAGTTAAAAAATTCGAAGTCTTCACCCTGACGAGAATACCGCGGGTGAGAACACGATAGCAGACGCACTGGCAGCTCTGGCATCAACCTCAAATCCACTTGTAAAAAGAGTGATTCCAGTGGAAGGAATTGAAAAACCAAATATTAAAATCGATAAAGACATCGAGGATTTAATGGAAATAGACAATGACGATATGGAGTTGGACATAATAGTAGCCCCAATAACAGGCGACCTCCCTCCCGAAGTAGGCGAAGCTGAAGACCCGGAGCTAGCCCCGCTTGACGCCAAGCATGTTACCCTCCGCGAAAAAATTATTGCAAGAGCTTACTGGCGAGTAGCAATTATACAATACATTGAGGGGGGAGAGGCTCCCCCCAGCAAGTGGGAAGCTCGCAAGCTCAAAACGATAGCTTCAAGATATTGTATAATCAACCCCCGCCTTTACAAGCGAAGTGTAAACGGCCCCTACCTAGTATGCGTCCACGGGCTCGAAACATTTACGATATTATCAGAAATACACGAAGGCTCATGTGGCAGCCACTCAGGATGAAGGGCATTAGCTATCATGATCAAAAGGCAAGGATACTTTTGGCCCACCTTGGTCGCTGACTGCGAAGAACATTCCAAAGCATGCGAAAAATGCCAACGGCATGCTCACACATTGCATCAACCTACTGAAAACTTATCATCCATCTCATCTCCATACCCCTTTATGAGGTGGTCAATGGATATAGTAGGGCCCATGGTAACCTCGGGAAAAAGAAGGTGTCGCTTCCTACTCGTCCTCACTAACTACTTCACCAAATG
Source organism: Eutrema japonicum (assembly GCA_030161315.1). Taxonomy (NCBI): domain Eukaryota; kingdom Viridiplantae; phylum Streptophyta; class Magnoliopsida; order Brassicales; family Brassicaceae; genus Eutrema; species Eutrema japonicum. The sequence continues at coordinate 31,339,457 of BSQW01000013.1, forward strand.
GGTGGAGGCAGGAGTTTTCCAGCAAATTAAAGCAAACAATGTACAGGAATTCGTATGGCAAAACGTAGTCTGCCGGCACGGAGTCCCATATGAGATTGTAACCGACAACGGTTCACAATTCATCTCAAATCAGTTCCTCGAGTTTTGCGGAGATCACGGAATCCGATTAACAATCTCGACCCCACGTTACCCTCAAGGCAACGGGCAGGCCGAGGCAGCAAATAAGCTAATATTGAGCAATCTCAAAAAACGATTGAATGCTAAAAATCAAAAATGGTCCGACGAGCTCCCTGGAGTACTATGGGACTGTCGGACCTCACCTCGTAAAGCAACCTCAGAAACACCATTCTCCTTGGCTTATGGGATTGAGGCCGTGGTTCCCGCAGAGGTCGCAGTCCCCAGCCTCAGGGTAGACATGTGCCCCGTAAACGAGGAACTGAACAACGAAATGCTTCTCTACCAACTCGATGTTATCGATGAACGTCGAGATCGAACACTCGTTAATCTTCAAAACTATCAACACGCGGCAGCACGCTACTATAATTCAAAGGTCAAACAGCGAAGATTTCGAGTTGGCGAGCTCGTCTTACGAAAAACCTACGAAAACACAAGGGAAAGGAACGCTGGAAAATTGGGCACCAACTGGGAAGGTCCATACCGGATCTCCGAGGTAGTAAAGAACGGCGTATACAAGCTCGCCAGGGTGCACGACAATACACCCGAAAAGAACTCATGGAATGCCATGAATTTAAATAAGTACTATCACTAAAAAGACACTTGTAAAAATCGAACTATGAAAAGGCTTGATCCCTCCTCAGGGTACGTAGGCAACCTCATAAGGCTGCAGCTATTAAAATAAAAAAATCTTCTTCTTTTAAGCCTGTTAAACACAGCCTGAGATCTTTCAACTACTATTTGCAAGCTAAAAGCTTTACTCCATAAATGAACAACCTTACGAGTTAAAGCATGCTACCAGCTAGCATGAATCGACTTTGCGTCTAAATTGCAGAGTCACAACCTTTCTAGTCTCTAAATGACAACAACCTCTACGTCTAAACTGTTTAGGTTACATGCATGACTCTAAACGACTTCGACCTTGCGTCTTTAAATCGTCTGGTCAGCTCCCGAGGTCTCTAAACGACCTGGGAGCAAGGTCTCTAAACGACATGGGTCTTTGGCTGAAAAACTGCCTTTGATCTAAAAAAGACAGCCTCTAAATGGCAAAAATTATGAATAACCATAAAAAAATATTCTTTTTACATAAAGCCTCCTCAAGGGAGCACAAGTTCAAACCAAAAAGCCCACTAGGGCATAAACGAGTTCAACAAATAAACCAGAAAAGGGTTTAAAAGCCTGCCTAGGCACCAAATTCGAAGAACAACAAAAGATGAAAATAGTAAAGGAATCTTTAGCAGGCAGATTCAGCTGGTTTGTCCTCCGAGACATGTTGATTCAAGGGCAGCCAGAACTCCTTCATAAGCTCCTGAGAACCAAGGCCCAGCTGATCATTCAATTGTGTGCTTGGCCCAGCAGGCAGCGTAACCGAATCATCGGATATCTGAGGAATGTCAATTTTACCCAGGGAAAAATCTGATACCTGGACGATGGCAAGCTCTGCGTCCTACCTCAGCTACTCAACCTGAATGCTCTTCTTTTCAGCCTCAAAATCATTGATGGTCTGGTTGATAATGTCATCAAGAAAAAGGATATTGGATTTACACTCCATAACCTGAGTCTCGGTATCAACCTCGATCTTCTTCTTCTCCCATTTATCCTTTATCCCAAAAAGAATGGCGCGATTCTGTTTGGATATCTCCCTCCTCGCGGCCTTCTCAGAATTCTTCACCATCTCTTTTTGCCTCTTGGCAAGCTTCTTCGAGTCCTCCATACCCTTCTTAATTTGGACCCTTAAATCCACTATATTTTCACTGGCTGAACGCAAACCAACCTCAGCAGCTCCAGCTTGCCCCTCGGCAACACGGAGATCCACCTTCAAATCCTCACTTAATTTCTCCAACACAAAAACCCGAGCTTGAGCCTCCCGAGCGGAATCCTCCCATCTCTTGGCCAAAACAGCTTGGTCCTTAACGTGGCCTTCCAAAAGGGTAACCTCAGCCATCCTCTCCTCGTTCCGAGTAATTCTCCTCACCAGTTCGTCCCTTTCAGAGACGAGGTCGGCAATGGTCCTAACTGCCCTCTCCACCTCCTCGGGCTGGGTAGCAGAGACGGCCTGAGAAAGGAATATGAAAATTCAGCAGAAAAAACCAAAGTAATGGAAAAAAAGTAAGGATAGCTAAAACTACATGGCCCATCGCACTTGCGAACTGAATGTAGCCCTCAGGCTTCTTCATGTTCCTAAGAGACGGCAAGAAGAAGGACGAAGGCCTAACACGCCTAAAGAGATTCGCAAGCTGGGAGATGTTCTCAATGATTGCCTCAGGTCCATCTAAATCGAACCTAAAGGCATTTGGAGAAATACCTCCACCACCCTGAGAACGAGGTACCACATGCCTCCTTGATGTTTTCTCGCCATCAAACCCGTCACCACGAGATCGTTTGGAGCGAGACTGATGCTCGGCAGAATGACTTGGCTCCTTAGAAGACACCCTGGAAGTTGACCTTTGAGGACCTTTATCTCGTGCATCATGTTGGGCGATCTCGGTTTTATCACCCGTTGGCAAAGTGCCACCACCACCATGATCAGTTTTGGGCTCGCAGTGATCACCCTTTTCAACCTCCTCTCGACGCGGGGTCTCAACACGGACGGAATTACCAAGAGCCTCTTTGACCCTCTTATCAAGAGCACCGGCTGGCGCCGGGGCAGGGCGCAGTCGCATCCTCTCCCTATAAGAAAGGCACTGCGGTTTCTTAGGAGGAACCATTTTGTTGGACTCGGTGGAGCTCTCGTTGTGAGTAAGATTGATATGGGAGGTAGCAGGGGCAGTATCCGGCACCTGGGAGCCAACGGGGGATCAACCTCAACGCGGGTTAGATCTTTAGCAACAGCCTCGAGTCTCTGGATAATGGATGGAGCGGGAGCCGAAGCTTGAATTTGAAGTAGGGGAGATGGAGTCGGAGAATCTGCAGAATCAAACAAAGAAGATCTAAATAAAGAAACAATTCTTAATCTAAAAAGATAAAGATATAAATCCACCCAAACCTAAGAGCCGGCAAGCAGATGCAACGGATAGCCCGAGAGCTTGGCGTTCACGAGCTTGCTGAATTCTATCAAGGGAGAAACTCTTCCAGTCAGAACTCTCACCCTTGACAAGGTCGATAAGCCGTTGAACCTCAGCCGTTACTATCTTTAAAGAATCAATTGACTATGCACAAAAGAAAAGGGGTCACCATATTAGAACAGAAGAAAAACGGCAATTAAGAAATCCCCAGAAGGGATGCTCGAATCAGCATCTGGGAGATCGCGCTGACCAGTAATCTAAGCCCAGGAATGTCGAAGCACCGACTCGCCCTCAACGGACCCATTGGAGATTCTGAAATAGAACCACTGCTCCCACTATTTATCATCCCTCACATTGAATATAAAAACGGACCGATTGACCTTCGCCGGAAAATAATAGGTCCCACGAAGATGAGAGTTCCCCTTGACATTAAAGAGATGGCGAAAGACTTCAGTTTCGAACACAATCCCAGATTCCTTAGAACGCACCCAGAGTGCGACGAGGGACCTCATCGCGCTGGGCATAAGTTGTGGAAGGGCGAGTCCGAGGTCGTTGATGATATTAGAGATAGCTGACGGGATGGGAAAAGTGAGACGGCATCTCAGGAAGAACGCAGCATAACCGCATGCATAACCCTCCGGAGGACTCTCCGGAGAGCTATCAGCCGGCGGGATGAGCAGATCGCCGATATCAAGTCCGCACAAGGAAGAGATATTCGCAAGCTCAGCAGCTAAAATCGTGCTCTTCGAGTGAGAGTCAAACCGCTCGGCAAGGGGAGGAGGAGCATCCAGCTGAGAAGTAGAGGCCATTGCAGAAAAAAGTAAAGAAAATCGAGTTTGAAAATGGAAGAAATTCGACCGGAAACGATGGAGGTTGAACTTTCACAGAGAATAATATCTCGGGTAAAAGAAAGAATAAGGTGAAGACAGTTCAGTTAATGGAGTAAAAATAACAATAAAAAAAGAGAATGGGAAAAAGTGAAAAGACATCATTACCTCGGTAAGTGGGAGTTGAGGCGGCGTGGGAAGTTAAAGTAACGAGAACCGCTCATTTATACCCACTCGCCCACTCGTCCTATCATATCCCTTAAAAGTCGCGCAGACGCTACAGGATCCCTATAAACTCGCCCTGAGAGCAAGGTAGAGATCAATTAGAAGCCCGAGACTGCGAGATCGTACCAGCTGGAGGATCAATTAAATCCCGAGATCACAGTTCCGCATCCTCAATTATAAATCATTAAAGATACTGGAGGGCAACGTTGAAGGAATGTCCTCCAATACAGCATATCCTGTTTGCGGACGATAGCTTTTTCCTGTGTCGAGCTACGTTGAAGGAATGCTCGGAATTTCTCCGCTGTCTTAAACTGTATGGGGACTCCTCGGGCCAAGTCATCAACTTTCAGAAATCCTCCATCTCGTTCGGTTTAGACATCGACCCGATCTCTCGACGTCTGATAGCAGGAGCTTCTGAATATCGAAAAGGAAGGGGGGGCAGGCTCTTATCTTGGTCTTCCAGAATGTTTTAGTGGCTCTAAACAACAACTTCTCGCGTTCATCGGCGAAAAGCTCAATAAACGATTAAGTGGATGGTACGCTAAAACACTGTCTCTTGGTGGCAAAGAGATTCTTCTCAAGTCAGTGGCCATGGCTCTTTCGGTGTATGTGATGTCTTGTTTCCGCTTGACTAAAAACCTTTGTCAGAAAATCACAAGCGCTATGTCTGATTTTTGGTGGAATGCGGTTGAAAAGAAACGAAAAATTCATTGGGTCTCATGGAAAACAATGTGTAAATCCAAACAAAGTGGAGGCCATGGGTTTCAGAGATATAGAGGATTTCAACCAAGCTCTCCTTGCCAAACAAGCATGGAGAATCCTCAATGACCCTGATAGTCTGATTTCTCGGCTATACAAAGGCAGATACTTCTCCACAAAAACCTTCTTAGAGTGTGGAAAAGGATATAGGCCATCTTATGCTTGGCGTAGCATCTTACATGGACGAGAGCTTTTGTCAAGAGGGTTATTGAAATCGATAGGGAATGGTCAAGACACAAGTATTTGGATGGACAAATGGGTAATGGATGTGCACCCGCGACGTCCGGTCAATAACCATACTCTCATTGATCTCGAATTAAAAGTCAGTTCATTGATTTCGTCCTCCGGCGTTTGGAGAGAAAATGTTGTCCGCGATCTCTTTCCACCTGCAGATGCATCGCATATACTCTCTTAACCTATTGGGAATATTCCAGATCGTCATATATGGGCTTACTCGAAGAACGGGGCGTACTCGGTGAAAAGTGGTTACTGGTTATCGACTACTTACCCGACCATACCTACTCCTCAAGTATCAGCGCAGGAACAGAGACAAGTTCACCTTAAAAGCAGGATTTGGAAATTAAGGACATCCCCTAAAATACGAGCATTTCTCTATAGAGCTGTTGCAGGAGCGTTGGCAGTAACGGATCGCCTTCGCACTAGAGGTATTACTATGGATCCCATCTGTCGCCTGTGTCGGCAAGAATCTGAGACGATAAATCATGTCCTGTTCACTTGCGATGTCGCCCAACAACTCCACTCTCTGTCAAAGGTGCCGCTTCCTGCTGCAGGTTTTTCATCACTTGCAATTTTACCTATGTCTTCGATCTAATGGAAGTTACCTCGATATCGAGTGACATTCGTAATGTTATTCTTTGGTATCTCTGGCACATATGGAAAAATCGGAACGCTATCCTCTTGGCCGGGAAACAAGAGCTTCTAGAAGTCCTATCTCGTCGAGCTCAGGAGGAGGCTTCTCTCTGGTGCAAGCTGAATTCCCCCCCCCCCTGGGCAACAGACGGTTAATTGCTCGTCCTCTAGTCTTGATGAGAAGCGCTGGCTTCCTCCTATCCCAGGTCTGGTGAAATGCAACATTAATGCTAATTGGCGTAATGAGAGACTACTTAGCGGTGGTGCTTGGATCTTGCGAGATCAGTCGGGGTCACCTCTCTACCATGCTAGAGAAGCCTTCACGCCATCACCTAACCGTATAATAGCAGAATTTCGTTGCCTTATATGGGCTTTACAAAGTCTGTGTGACCTTCACATCTCCGAGGTTGTGGTGACATCGGACCTTCGCACAGTAATTGATGCAATTGACAAACCATTCGAATGGCCAAGGTACCGAGCTTTCTCAGCCTATCTCTCTCGTCTTTGTGCTGGCTTCGCTACGTGCTCCATAGAACATGAGTTGTTTGAAGCTAACAGAGCAGCTCGCGAGATATCTAAGAGTGTTACTCGTGATGGACGCTTTCAATCCTACATCGCCATGGGTGGACCTTCTTGGCTGCACAACATCATTCGTCACGATTCATGTTAAGATTGTTCTATTGAGCATCCTATAACCCTTCCCTTAGGTGTTTGATGCTCTGTTTTCGCATTTACGCTGTAACAATCTTACTCTTTCTCTTGAATGAATTTTCAGATGACAAAAAAAAAAAACTCATTCACGTCGTTGCATCCACCGTTATCGTGTACACAGTGGCAATTTTGGATTTAATGAAAATGAACAGTAAAAAAAGTGCCCCAATAGTTGAAAGTGCCTACTTCCGTAAGAAATCTTGCTAAAGTGCCTAATTACGTAAATCACTCTAAAGATTTAACCTTATAACTGTATAAGAATGTGTTGTTGTTTCCTTTGGTTTTATAACTGTTTCTGTTTGCATCATTTGTTCTCTGCGCTTGATAAAGTAAGTTGTTTTACTTTGCGCAGCCAAGAATGCATATACGTCTTTGTTGTTCTCTTCTTGATTTGTATAACTTTGCGTTAGTTCACCCTCTCTTCACTTGCCTGATGAACCATTTGTCCAGTAAGTTGTTGTTAGTTCACCCTCTCTTCACTTGCGTTAGGACTTTGAGCTTCAAGTTTCTGGTGAAGACAGGGGGCTCAAGATTCGAAGAAGGCGAAGCTTTGCTGTAGAATTGGCAAGGAGGTTGTATCTACGTAAGTCTTTAAACCTTTCTTTGTTGCAACTACTGTGTTTAGTTTGTTGGATTCAACTTCTTGTGATGGTGGGTTTATGACAAAGAGTATCGTGTGTGGGGTTTTATAAGTATGCAGTGTCAAGAAAGGGGGTCCAAACCCAGTTTCAAACACAGTTCTAGCTACCATACTTGAGAAAGCAAAGGATCTAGATATACGGAAGGACATTGTGGAGCGTAATATTAAAAGGGCTTGTGAGAAGGGCCTAGAAGATTTTATTGAGTAGATTTACAAGGTTATAGAATTGTAATTTCTATTTTATTGTAATTTGAATTTCTATTTTAACTTTTGGAATTATGGAATTGGAATTTCTAATTATGGAATTTTAATTTTTTTTTTTTGTTTTTTTTTTTTTTAGAGGTAGTCCAAATCAGTCTCTAAATTAGGACTGATATTGGGAGTCACGTATCAGTCTTTATATTAGAACTCATATTGGGAGTCACATATCAGTCTTTAAATTACGACTGATAGTTGGAGTCACATATTAGTTGCAAAAAAGTGACTGTTTTGCGACCACTTTATTTAGCGACCAAATATTTGCGACTATTTTTTTTAGTCCCAAAATGGTCGCAAATAAGTCATTTACGACCATTTTAGGACCCTTTTGGGGGTCGCAAAACTGTGTTTTCTTGTAGTGATTTATTGGTTAGCATGTTATGTTATTGGTAAATTAAATATTGTATTGTGAATCTCGTGGGCACTCATGTCTACCCCCGCTGAGTAACTTTGTTGCTCACCTTTTTTACCATTTTCAGGTAGGGTTTAAGGGCATTTTGGGTTGGGGTGCAAGTCAAGCTATTCGGTGGAATGTTTTCCGGGATTAGGGTGTCTCAAAAACACTGATGCGATCGTGATCAAGACGATTTCGACCAAGCCAGTTTCTGCGAGTTTGCTTGCAGCATTCTTGTGAGCTTTTGGTTGTCCTAGAAATGATGAATCAAAACATTTTCAGTAAGAAAAAATATGGTAGACGATTTAATTCACCACGTGAACTATCACATAGCATCAGATGTCTCCCAAACTATGACCTCGTTCCAAATCCCCATGAAAGCAAAGTTAAAGACCTATATTCTCCTGAAAAAAAGTTTGAAACCTATATCCCCACGAAATAGAAGTTTCAAACCGCAAAACTCATAGAGATTGGTTTTAGATGGTTTACTGTTTTCTAATCAATCGTTAACCATGTAAAACTGACCCTAAACCGGATTAAGACCCGATCACGACCCGAGTACATGTAATAAACCACTGATTTCGACCCAAACCCGAGAAAACCCCAAAAAACAAAATCCCCAAAATCGTGGACCCTAAAACTCCAAATAAAAAAACAATCCTCAAATCTTAGAACCCTAGAAATCGAAACACAAAATCAACGCCGAGAGAGAAGATTAAAGTAGTGGTCGAGTTCAATGGCTTTAGTCGTTCGTGATTTTGGCGAAGACTTCAATGAAGAAGCAATCGACAGAGATGCATTTGAAATCGAGAAGATGGTTGAAGACTTTGTCGATGAGCCTCCGATTCACCACGACGTCTATCCTGATAGCAATAATGAGAGTGAGAAAGCTCTGAACATGTCGAGAGAGCGGACCCATATCAGAAGTGGTGATGGAAGATTGTAAAAACACCATACATTCTTCAATGGTGTGGTTTTCAAGGAGTGTGTTCTCGACTATTTATTGAGAACATGCCGAAATCTGAAGCAATACAGGTATGATAATGATAAGATATGCTTTAAATGTGTTGGTGGTGATAGTGAAGGTGAAGGATGTTCTTGGAAAATCTATGTTTCAACTCTTTTGAATGATTCTATGTGGAAAGTTAGGATCTTTTTAGATAAACATTGTTGTGGGCCTAATGGAGACTGTGAGATGCTAAAAGTCCAACAAATAGCAAGGTTGTTTGTTTATAAAATCCGAGAGAAACCGGAATACTTCATGCCCATGAAAAAAAAACAGTTAAGGAGAGATGGAGAATCATTGTGTGTAGGCCTCAATGTCAGTCTGCTAGGAACAAGTCATTGAGGTAGATCGAATGTGAATATGATCTTCAGTTTGCATGTCTAAGAGATTATGCGGCTGAGTTAGTTCACTCAAAGAAGGAGTCGACGGTAGTGGTTGATACTTTGACAAGTGAAGAAGGTAAAGATGACTTTAACCGGTTCTACATGTGCTTTGATGCCCTCGAAAGAACTTGGAAATAGACATGTAGGCCAGTGATATGACTTGATGGCACCTTCCTCAAACACAAGATCAAGGGATAACTATTGGTTGCATTAGGAAGAGATGCATATAATTTTATATATTCAATAGCATGGGGTGTTGTTTTTCTCATTGTCATGTATAGCTATAGGAGTTTAGCATGCGCAAGGCGCGGGCAGAGAGGTTTTATCAAATAATCACATTAGTTAGATTGTTAAATTTGTTACCGATAATAAACCGAACACAAATATAACAACAATGTAAGACATATGATTAACCAAAAAAAGATAAAAAAAAATAAGAATAATCAATAATATTTATTTGCAGAAACTAAAGATGACCAATAATTGTATCAAAAACACATAGATAATTAAAATAAGATAAAAGACCGGTTTAAAAATATTATGAAACACTTCTTTATATACAACGTTCATAATTTTTTTGTAGCTTCCCCTTTGGATATGTAGTCAAAATCTTGATTCTTTTCTTCGTTGTTATTCTAGAAACAACAACATAAAACTGACCATGTGAAAAAACTACACTTACATGTTTTTGAAGTCTTTAACTTTCTTATTAACCAGATTAAACTAAAATCAGAAACACAAAAAATACGAACTAAATGTGATATAATATCGATCAATTACATGTTCCTAAAGGCTCTAACTCTCTCTCTAGATTTCTAATTTAGACCCCCTTGGTTCTTCCTTAAAAATCACCAACATGTTCTTCTTCTTCTCCTTCATGAATGATAAATGCTACAATAAATAGGTTTAGTCTTGTATCCTTCAACTTCTCATTCTCTCTTTATAATATTAGTTTACCTTCAAGCATATTCGCCATATATTTATTCTCCTTCTTTATATCAATCATACATTTATTCGCCGTCAAAACATTTTCAATGTTATAATCACTGTTTCTTTGTAGCTTATGTGCTTCTCATCAAACATTTTAAACATGGTTTGGAACCGGTTAATATTTTAAACATGGTTCTCATTAAGCATTTTCTTCACTTTTCGCTTTTATAATATTCTATCTCAAATGGCAAATAATCTAAGAAGAGCGATACAAGAGATTAATTTGGGAGCGTCTGATCCTCCAATTTCTCTTCCAGTGGAGATTATAAGCGTGATTGGTATCACTTGGAGATTGACGTTACGTCATATCAGGGCCGTGTTAACGCCAATCACTGATTGGTTTTTAATCTTTTACACGTGTGTCCATATATTGAGTAACTGTAAAATTATAACGCTAGATAATAGAAAGTTTGTGGGGGTTCAAATCACATTGGTTTTTAATTTTCAATTTATTTTTTAAAACATGACTTTTTATTAGTGAACAAATATATATTCAAGGAAGATCTTAGAATATTCACACAAAAATCTATATTAATATCTTAATTTAGATTGTTTTTTTCAAAAAAATTAACATCAATATTGTTTAAAAATTCCCTATAAATACCAAACCTCAACTCCAATAATCTTCATTCATTTTTCTCTAAGTTACATCATTTTCATTGGTAATTTTCGTTTCTTTTTTGTTAATCTTTTTTCATAGTTTATAATCATCTATAATTCATGCAAGTAGCCTGTAGGATTGTTGTAGTTGGTTTTGTTCATGCAAGTAGGGTTTTAATTTTTTTTTTTCATGCAGTGATAGAATGGCAAATCAAACACAAGCTTCTCCACAACAACCATCTGTTGAGGTAAAAAAAAATCTATAACTTTTTTTTTGTTCACGACAACTAATAATCTTTGATAAATCAATCAATTTTTTTCAGCTTTCACATGTTATATACTTTGGTGTTCTTTGTATGATTGATATGCTTCTTTAAATACATTAATTGTTTAGCCAAAATTTGTTTGGAGCTATCAATTGAGTCATGGATTATTGCAATTATGCAATGATCAAAACGACAAGGGTCATTGGAAGGGTACATGTCTTGATGAAATTGGTCAGCAAAGTGTCTGGGCTGAATTTCTGAAAATTTTTGGTTTTGATCTTCCGTGGACTAAATTCAAACATCGGTTGGACCATATAAAAAAGCAGTATGATGTTTACAAGCGCATCACACGAAACGCTACTGGATTGGGTTTTAATGAATTTGGAGAGCTCGATGTCAGTAGATTGGTGGAATGAACCAATAAGGGAAAGTAATTTTAAACTTTTTTTTTCAATATTCTAAGTGCTCGTATATATTTTTAGTTACTAATATAATTAATATAATATATAGATAGATCAATTAATCATTTGTATGTTTATATTATATTGTAGAGCTGTCCAAAAGCATCAAAATTGCGAACACTTCCTCTCCGAGATATTCATCTACTTGATTGTTTATATGCTCGAGTTACAGTTTCTATAAATGAGGGATGGCAACCTCGTGCTGGACCAATACGTGATCCACCGAGTCCACTTCCACAAGTTGTGGAATCTGATGAAGAAGTGGAACCGGTTGGACCGATTAAGAAATCATCATCACGTGGAAAGGTTCAAGTGGGATCGTCTTCCAAAAAAGGAAATCCAGATAAGTGGGATCGTCTCATGGCTGCCATTGAAGATCAAGGAAAATTTTGGAAAGGTGGTCGAGAGACATTCGAGTCTTTAAATCCATTCAGTTGTGTTGTATGTATGCAAGAGCTGCTCAAAATAACTAGTTTAAACCATGATAGTGAGCTGTATTGGGCTGCGATTGATTATCTTGCATCTGATGAGAGTGGCCGTCAGATTTTCATGTCATTACCAAATGAGGCGGAGAAGGTAAAATTTCTGGAACGAAAGACGGGAAAAGTTGATTGGGCATCATTTGTTTAAGATCATATTATTTGCTTTCTAATAATCATGTTGCTGTTTTCAGCTCCTTTTATGTTTTTTGTTGTTTGTTTTTTCCCTTGAGTTTTTATGAATTTGTTTCGTGCATTTTTAAAAATAATTAAGATACTTTATATAATTTATTAAACTATTTTTTTAACTTACGTATACTTGTTATGATATGTCTAATGCTTGCTATTTGTATTAACTAGCATTTAATATATATATATATATATATATATATATATATATATATTTATCGGGAATTATTTGTTCTTTTCCTCATTTTGTGAAACGGTTTTTGACGGAATATTGAGTTATGGTGATTCTATTTTCTGTTTTTATTATGTTTACAATTTCTTTTCTTCTTATGTGAGAATTTAATTCAAGAGCATCTCTGTGAATACTAGAACAAATATATATTTATATTGTAATTGCTGTTACATTTTCTAATTGATGTTATATATTTAGATTCATCTTTAACTCTCTTTTTTGAAGGAACTAGCTCTTCATTGTAGTCAGAATTTGCTTAAAGTAATTGCATTGCTGATCGAGAGTGAATGCATGGATCCAAACCATGATAGAAAATTAATGAGAATTGATCGAGGTCGTGGATGGCGTCATACGATGCAAATGTTAACTGGTCATGATCAAGAATGTTATGAGACTCTATGAATGCATCAAGAAACGTTTCGACATTTGTGTGGTCGGTTGAAGAATGATTATGGCCTACGGGAATCACGCGAATGTGGATTGGAAGAAGTTGTTGCGATGTTTCTTGAGACTGTTGCGCATGATGAAGTTCAACGAACAATTGCAACACATTATCAACGTAATCAAGAGACGGTGAACATAAAGTTTCATGAGATTTTGGATGCGCTTGTACGTATGTCTCAAGATATTATAAAGCCTGAAGAACACGAACTTCAACAGGTGAACCCCGTTTTGTCTTCTGATAATAGATATTATCCTTTTTTTTAGCAGTTGCATCGGAGTTCTCGATGGTACACATGTAGCAATGCAAGTTGGAAATGATAAAAAAGAGAAGTACTTGAACTTACGGAAGCAACATCCTACCATGAACGTGCTTGGGATTTGTAATTTCAACATGGAGTTCATATATACATATGTGGGAACACCAGGAAGAGCCCATGATTCGAAAATATTGACATATTGTGCACAATATGACGAATATTTTCCAACTCCACCTGAAGGAAAATATTTTCTCGTTGATTCAGGGTATCCTAACAGAAAATGATATCTTGCTCCGTATCGCCGAACTAGATATCATCCGCATCAATGGACCACCAAAAAATGAGAGTGAAACATTTAATAGACGCCATTCTTCTCTGCGTTCGGTGATTGAACAAATTTTTGGGGTGTGGAAAAGAAAATTTGATATTATCAGAAATCCAGCACGCTATGACCTACAAACACAGTGCAAAATTGTTGTAGCAACTATGGCATTACATAACTTCATACGAAAATCAAAAAAGAATGATGAAGATTTTCAAAAGTACGAACAAATGTAAGGTGAAATGCTTGAATTTATAGATTCAGATGATGATGAAGTAGTTCAACAAAGAGGTTACGTGTCCACAGGTGATGCATATATGGCGGGTATCCGAAACAACATTGCAGAGAGTATATGGAGAACTCGTAGATAGTTTTCTTTAAATTTTGGTTAGTTTTTTTTTTTTTTTTTCAATTTCTTGTTTTTAGTTAGTATTTTAATTTTAAATAAATTAATTTCATTTTTTAATTATAAAATTTATTTTAAGTCTCCGCTCCCAGCTCCCGCTCCCAATTCTAGCTCCAGCTCCTAATTAATTCCAGCTCCCAGCTCCCGACTCCCGACTCCCGCTCCAGCTGCTTTCAGCTACTCCTTCCTTTTCCACTTTTCCAATCACGCCTTATGAACCAAGCGGTGGCGGAGAACTAATTCATCATTATGGGTTGGTCGGTTATGCCCATAAGACAAAACTTGCAAAAAAAATATCAAAAAGTTTGTATTCACAAACATATAGTCAAAGTGTCATTTTTGCTAATTCTCCCAAAAATAATTAAAACCATATCTATATTTTGGGTCAAAATTAGGATCACATCTTTTAGGAAAAAAATTAAAGTACCAATTAAACACAAATAATTAATTTCATACGTGTGTATATATATACATACACATTTCTTAATGAACATTTACATAATTTATTATACACAAAAATCTATAAGAAAAATGAGTATAAAGAAATGCATTGTATTGATGATGGTGGTGGCAATAGTTATGGTGGCCATGGTAGGAGAAGTAGAAGGACTTTCATGCATGGACAAGTGCTTGTTCCTGTGTGGATTCTTCTTTAGACATCCAGTATCATGCGAAGACAAATGTGAGCGCAAATGCCACGAATCACCTAGTCTTCCATCTCAACCATCCCAGTAATAATCTCTTCGCCTATTTTATTGAGTCATTTTTTGTGTTTGAATGTTAAAGTGTTATGGTGTCTCTAAAAAGATTTTTCTATCAAACATTTTTTGAAAACTCAACATAAGTGCATAATTTAGTCAAAAAAAAAAAAAAAAAACATAAGTGCATAAAGTCATTTTTGTTTTTCGTTTATGCGAAGATCTTTGATAGATAAAAATGGTATGGTTTGAAAAAATATTTCAACAAGTAAATACAAACACAAACTTGAATATTCGCATTTGAAACAACCATACTTAAATGCAAGTATTATATTGTCATGTGTGTATAGAGAAATTGACATGGTTTATATGGGGAAATTGCAGGATGGAGACTATAGGAATGAGAAACATAAAACGGTAGGTACGTCGACAAAATAGTTGATATATTTATAAGCTCGTTAAAGTTATCATATCAATAAAAAAAATATGTTTTCTGCAAAAGTAAACTCTTCCCTGTGACAAATTTTTGCAACTATATCTCTGATGATCTCAAATACAGATCAATATGTCATTCACTAGTCAAACCATAACATAACACTCATGTATTTTAATGTATAGATATCATTTTTTTAAAGATTTCAGAACGACGTAGAGTTTTGAAAACGAATTTTAATCTAATAAATTGTAAAATGAGAGATTCGAACCCTAGACCTCACTATCATAACTGATTGTGCCAATATATTTTTTGATAAAGTATTAAACCAGACCAGTAATAATAATTAAAATCACTACGGCTACTTCCGTTATCGCCACGACCATCGCCGCCGTCACAACCACCAATTTTGTTAAGCCATATAAAATCATATACCAAAAAGAAGTTCTTCCAACGAGAAGTCCAGATCCACTCTTAAATTTATAAAATCTAATGTACATAATCGTAAAATTTCCTTAAATTTTCAAATTCAAATATTAATCATGCCGGAAATCAAATAAAACTTCACCATCCTGAAAACATGTTAATCTTTGGCCTCAGGAGCTCAAATCGGGTCCCACTTATTCAAGATTCAGTTTAGAATTCTAGAAATTCAACCTTAAAAATATAAGAAACAAAATATTATGGTGAAATTCTGGCCATTTTAGTTGAAACCACAAGACGATGTCGATACATTGGATTCAAGAACTTGATAAAGAGTTATGAAATTTTACAAATGGTAGGTACTCAAAATCAAAATCCGTCATTAATAAACTTTAAGCTTGTATTTTTTTGTTTTTTTTGTGGATAAAGTTTGTTTTAAAGAAGAAAATAATAAGAAAGAAATTGAGATATCACTACAAAAAAAAGTGTGTTTCACATCATTTATTTTACAGATTTGCATTAGTTATAAATGATGTAAAAAAAATTTACATCACTTAAATAAGTGACTATGAAAGTGGTGATGCAAATATTTACATCAGTTGTGAAAATATTTTACATCAGTTTAAGCAACTGATATAAATATTTGCATCAATTTAAGCAATTGATATAAATATTTGCATCGATTATTGTAGGGGCACTTGCAAAAATGACCTAAATTTTGAGGTCAAACCCAAACATAACCTTTTTTCCTTCTCCTCAACAAATGCCATTTTTTGTCCATTACACCCTTCAATTTCTTCTCCATTTTCATCCAAAAAAATCTTATCATTTTCGTTTTCAAAATTTACAAATTCTTAGATCTTGCTTGTTTCGGTGGCTATTGCATAAGAAAGACTGGACTTCTTTGATATTGGTTAATCACAGTGTTCTGGGCACTCGACGAAGCTCAAAACAGCCTCAAACCGGATCTAGATAATTATTCACTTGATTTTCGTTAATTTTCAGATCTGTTTCGCGATAGTAGACTTCAAATGAAGTTTGCTCTTCATCGTAGACTTCATTTGAAGTCTCCTAGTCAACCATAGGTTAGTTTTGCAATTGACTATATTTCGTTTTTGTAAGGAGACTTCAGGTGAATTATGGAGACTTCAGGTGAAGTCTGGAGACTTCAGGTGAAGTCTGTGAGTTATCCTTTGAAAACAAAAAAGCACCCGTAGACTTCATATGAAGTCTCCGAAAAAGAGAGGCTACTTTTGTAGTTGACCAAACTTTGACTTTTATATGGCAGACTTCAGACTTCATCTGAAGTCTTCTGGAGAAGTCTTCTTTTAAGTCAGTTTGGTATTTCACCAAAAATTTGACTTTTTATGAAAGTTAGTTTTGCATTTGACAAAAATTTCAAACTTAAAAAAAAAAACTTTTTTAGAGTAGACGTCATATGAAGTCTACAAATTAAGAGTAGATTTTAAAAGAAGTCTATTTTTTCAAAAACTGAAGTAGACTTCAAACGAAGTCTGCAATGAATATTTTTGGTCAAACTCAAACACTACAAGAAAACAGGCATTTTGCAACGAATTTTTGCGACGATTTTATTTCGTTGCAAATTGCAATCGTTTTTACGACGACTTTACGAAGATTCTTAAAGACGTCGTAAAATCGTCGCAAAATTGGGACGAAAATTTTCGTTGTAAAATCGTCGCTAATTAGCGACGATTTTACAACGATTACCGACAACATTACGACGATTATCAAAATCATCGTAAAATCGTTGTAACTTAGCGACGATTTACCGAGGTTTATATAAAACGTTGTAATATCGTCGTAAAATTACCCACGAATTAGCAATGATTATTATAAGTTGAACTTTACATCGATTTCCCAACGATTAATCAGTTAGGTGAGCACGTTTTAAGTTCACGGTGTTCGGTTAGGTAAACATGTTTAATGTCGTTGTAAAGTCGATGTAAACATTTTTAGATTCGTTGTAAAATCGATGTGAAATCGATGTAAAATCGTAGGTAATTCGATGGTAATGAAAATAAAAATCTATATATAGTGGCCAACTTCATAATAAAAATTTCATATTCAAAAACATTTACTTCTTTCTGACCAACAAAAAATGTCAATATACGAAATTAGAAGATGGATGTATAATCGTCTTGATTCAGAGGGATAGCTAACAAAGGAGTTCAGTGATGGGGTGGAGGGATTCATGCATCAGGCAGGAAGTATACATAATACGATTATCAGTGGTAAGATGTACTGTCCTTGTGCCAGATGCTTGAATAGGAAATTTATCATTATCTCGAAGGTGTGGTCGCATATATTAAATATAGGGTTTATGCCGCATTACTATATATGGTATTATCATGGAGAGGGTCATGGGGGAAATGCAGCTAGTAGTAGTAGCAATTATCAAGCATCGAATTTTGATGAGTCAAATAATTTTAATCAATTCGATGATCATGCGGAGCAGCATGGTGAAGATAATGATAGGATTCATGACATGGTTACGGATGCATTTCATGAAACCGTAAGTACATTTGCACATGATCATCATGATGAGGAAAACAATCTAGATGCAAATTTTTTTTATGATATGCTAGATGCTGCAAATCAGCCACTCGACGATGGATGTAGAGAAGGACATTCTAAATTGTCGTTGGCGACTAGGATGATGACTATTAAAACTGATCATAACTTAGCTGAGGTTTGCATGGATGATTGGGCTGATTTGATTAAAGAGTATTTGCCAGAGGACAATTTAGCTGCTTAAACATACTATGAAATACAGAAGCTGGTTTATAGTCTTGGGTTGCCTTCTGAGATGATAGATGTCTGTGTTGACAATTGCATGATTTTTTGGAAAGATGATGATAAGTTGCAGGAATGTCGATTTTACCATAAGCCAAGATATAAGCCGCAAGGTACTAGTCGGAGTAAGGTACCGTTCCAGCAGATGTGGTACCTTCCTATAACTGATAGATTAAAAAGAATGTATCAGTCTGAGAGGACAGTTGCATCGATGAGATGGCATGCAGATCATTTGCAAACAGATGAGGAGGTTACTCATCCTTCAGATGCAAAAGCGTGGAAACACTTTAAGACGGTACATCCAGACTTTGATAGAGAGAAACGTAATGTGTATCTTGGTCTTTGCACAGATGGATTTAGTCCATTTGGTATGTCTGGTAGGCAATATTCTTTATGGCCAGTAATCCTAACGCCTTACAACCTTCCCCCAGATATGTGCATGCAAAGGGAATTTTTATTCTTGAGTATTTTAGTACCAGGTCCGAAGCATCTGAAGCGTTCCCTTGATGTGTTTTTGCAGCCTCTGGTAGAGGAATTGGAGCAGTTGTGGTATACCGGGGTTCAGACATATGATTTTGCAAGGAAACAAATTTTACAATAAGTGCGGTGCTTATGTGGACAATAAGCGACTTCCCTTCTTACGGGATGTTATCAGGTTGGACTACGCATGGCCGATTGTCTTGTCCATATTGTCTCAATCGGACAGATGCGTTTCAATTGAAACATGGTCGGAAAACAAGTTGGTTTGATTGTCACCGCCGATTTCTACCGATTCATCATGCATATCGAAGAAATAAGCGGTTGTTTAGAAAGAACAAAACTGTTCGTGTTCCTCCTCCTGTTTATATTTCCGGGGAAGATCTAGAAGCAGACATTGATCATTATGGTGCATTGGAAACAGTCAATCGTGGTGGAAATTGGCACACTCCAGCTAATATGCCGGATGGATATGGGGAGCATCACAATTGGCATAAGAAAAGCATATTCTGGAAGCTTTCGTATTGGAAGGATCATTTGCTTAGACACAATTTGGATGTCATGCACATTGAGAAAAACTTTTTTGATAACATCATGCATACATTGTTAAACGTGCGTGGAAGGACTAAAGACAGCGGTAAGTCAAGGTTAGACTTGCCTGATCTTTGTTGTCGGAATGAGTTACATATTACAAGCAATGGGAAAGCACATGTCCTCATATTTCGAGTGGGTGCGGAAGAAAAGTCAGCTTTGTTCAAATGTGCGACATCTGATGTGAAGTTCCCGGATGGGTACATATCTAATTTAGCTAAATGTGTTGAGAATGGCCAAAAGTTTTCCGGGATGAAGAGTTATGACTGTCACGTCTTTATGCAACGACTACTTCCTTTTGCATTTGCTGAACTTCTACCAGGAAATGTACACGAAGCAATTGCAGGTATATAAATTTAAACTAATCACATATTAATTGTGAATTTAAGATTTTATATAATTAATATATATATATATATATATATATATGAAATGGAAAATTAACATTATTACCTTATATATCATGTGATTGTTATTGTAGGCATTGGAGGGTTTTTTCGGGATCTTTGTACCCGTACTTTGTCAGAAGATGTTATTGCACAACTTGATGCTAGTATTCCTATTTTGTTGTGCAACATGGAGAAAATATTTCCCCCAGCCTTTTTTGATGTTATGGAACATCTACCTATTCATCTACCTCACGAAGCAGAACTTGGGGGACCTGTGCAGTATCGATGGATGTACCCATTCGAGCGATTCATGGGACATTTGAAGCGGAAGGCTAAAAATCTAGCCAAAGTTGAAGGCTCAATAGTAGCAGGAAGTTTAACAGAAGAAACTTCTCACTTCACGGGGTACTATTTTGGCTCGAAGGTTCGCACACGGAAAAGGGCAGCACGGCGATATGATGATGGAGTTGTAGGCCGAGCATATGCTAATGAAGGTGTCACAGATATCTTTTCTTCAATCGGTCGATTATGTGGAAGAGTGAAGTCAGTTTGGTTTGCCAATGAAAAATACCATCATAGTGCACAAACGTATATCCTATTAAATTGCGAAGAAGTTAGTCAATTTGAGACGTAAGTGTATAAACATACGTCTTATATATGGCTAAATTATATATATGCTAGATTTATACCAATTACAAATACTTTTGTATGCAGTGAATTTGTTAGACAAGTCCGAGAAGTCATTGAAGGAATCTCAGACGATGAAATCAACAAGCGTAAAGATCAACATTTTGCCCCGTGGTTGAAGACGCAAGTACGTAAAATTTTAAGTGATCTGATTAATTACTAACTTGGACAATTAACCTAATACATATTTTGATTACTTTTTTAATTAAATTAATTAATGATATAGGTCTAGTATATGGGGATACCGCATATCCACTCTGGTTCCATGAGTTAATAAAAGGCCTCATATCGAATATAACGAGTGCACCTATGTATTGCACACGCGGATATATATTTCATACATTCAAATACGGAAATCAAAGAGCTACTGCCAACTACGGGGTATGTGTGCGGGGCGAAATATATTTTTATGGAGTGTTGCAAGACATAATTGAAGTTGAGTACCCTGGTTGCTTAGGTTTGAAATGCGTTCTGTTCAAATGCGTTCTGTTCAAATGCGACTGGTTCGATCCAACAGTTGATCGAGGCGTCCGTAAAAACAAATTTGGGGCAGTAGATGTCAACCAATCACGACGTTACAATAAGTATGAGCCATTTATCCTAGCATCACAAGCAGAACAAGTCAGCTTTGTTCCATATCCGCGAGTTCGCACCACCCGTATCTCATGGTTATCAGTTATAAAAGTTTCTCCGAGGGGTCGAATTGTGGGGGTTGATGAGGAACTACCAATGCAGCAAGATCATTGCTCTGATATGCCAGAACTAAATGAGAGCAATGAAGACATCCTTTTGATATATCCTCAAAACAGGCAAGTTGAATATCTCCCAGACGATACAGAGGAAGAAGATGAGGAAGATGAGTTCGAAGAAAGTGATGAACCAAATGATCAAGAAACGGATGTGTACTACTCTTCGTCCGAAAATGAATCAGAGTGACCGCACTAGCTAGTAATTATTGTGAATTTAATGTATTAATATAATATTGTGATCGAGTAATTATTGTGAAATTTAAGTGATATGATTTCTATGAAATCCCCTAAACCCCAAACTAAATTCCATCTCCGATCTCCATTCATTTTCCGCCGTAGGTGCGGCGATTAATAAATTACGAGACATATGTGTCTATGTGTCATGTAATTTATTAATTGCCTCAACAACGGCGGGAAATGAGTGGTGATCGGAAATGGGATTTAGTTTGGGGTTTAGGGGATTTCAATGGAATTGTCGCTAAATCGTCGCTAATTGTGATTGTCACAAAATCGTTGCAATATTTGCGACGCTTTAGCAACGAATTATGACTAATCGTGGCTAAATCGTCGCAAAATAAGAATGTTACAAAATCGATGAAAATTTGCGACGATTTAGCCACGATTCGTCAATAAACCCTAAACCCTAACCCTTTGCCCTAAACCCTAAACCCTAACATATTACCATCTCATTGTATTATGCATCTTTCAATGAAATTGATCGTGACTTTAGAGAATTGTCCGAAAATGAAAATTCGGTCAATCACAGTAATATCCACAAACTGAATCATTGTATTAATAATCTAACATAAACGCAAACAATATGTTTTACTTATTTTTCAATCTCGATGAACTTATTGATAATTTCATGATTTTGGATTTACAGTAAACATGTCAAGTTGTTTCTGGAATGTTGCAATCGACGTTACAATTTTGTACCTATACCCTAAACCCTAAAACAGATTTTACAAATTTCATCACTAATTCGTTGCAACATTTGCGACGATTTGGCAACGAATTATGACTAATCGTGGCTAAATCGTCGCAAAATTAGAATGTTACAAAATCGATGAAATTTGCGACGATTTAGCCACGATTCGTCCATAAACCCTAAACCCTAACCCTTTGCCCTAAACCCTAAACCCTAACATATTACAATCTCATTGTATTATGCATCTTTCAATGAAATTGATCATGACTTTAGAGAATTGTCCGAAAATGAAAACTTGGTCAATCACAGTAATATCCACAAACTGAATCATTGTATTAATAATCTAACATATACGCAAACTATATGTTTTACTTATTTTTCAATCTCGATGAACTTATTGATAATTTCATGATTTTGGATTTACAGTAAATATGTAAAGTTGTTTCTGGAATGTTGCAATCGACGTTACAATTTTGTACCTATAACCTAAACCCTAAAACAGATTTTACAAATTTCCTCACTAATTCGTTGCAAAATTAGCGACGATTTAGCAACGAATTAACACTAATCGTGGCTAAATCGTCGCAAACTATGAATGTCACAAAATCGATGCAAATTTGCGACGATTTAGCAACGAATTGAGAGTAATCGTGGCTAAATCGTCGCAAACTATGAATGTCACAAAATCGATGCAAATTTGCGACGATTTAGCAACAAATTGTCATAAATTATGAATTTAATTTACCGCATGTCGGTCAATTAAACTCTCGCGTGTATGAATATCACAAAAT
This sequence comes from Eutrema japonicum, assembly GCA_030161315.1. Classification (NCBI taxonomy): domain Eukaryota; kingdom Viridiplantae; phylum Streptophyta; class Magnoliopsida; order Brassicales; family Brassicaceae; genus Eutrema; species Eutrema japonicum. The sequence goes on from BSQW01000013.1 coordinate 31,362,335, forward strand.
CGTTGCAAAGTTAGCGACGAATTAGCCACGGTTTGGCTGCCTCGATGTAGTGACGATTCGTCGCTAAATCGACGCTAATTAGGATCGATTTAGCGACGACAACTAATCCTATATATTACACGCTCAGAATTTCTTTATTCACTTACAAACAAATCCTCCTAACTTCCTTGCGAATTCCTTGCGAAAAAGGTAAATTTTTTTTAATGTTTTTAAATAATTAGTATAGATAGGAATTGAACAATTTAGGTCGGTAGAAACGGAATCAAATTAGGAAAAATAGCAGACTGCCCGGATGTTTATAGATAGTAAGTTTTTTTTTATGCAGATGGGCCAGCGTCGTTCACATTACGCTCAGTTTTTGAGAGAGATTGGTGATGCTTCGGGTACCGAGTTGCCCGTGTCTTCTGAGGCTACAGAGACGGATTTCGTCTCGGTGACGCAAACACAGAGTGCTCCGCCGCCACAACCACCTCAGATTCCGCAACCTGGAGGCCGTGCCCCGGCCCCATATGCACACATGACGGTTCTTGATTTGCTTGCACTGCCGGGCCGTCATAGGCTTACGAGATTATATCCGGATCATATTGACGGGTCGGAATGGTAATATATATATTTATTTTTTTTACATTTATTATTACATATTTATATTTATTTCTAACAATTCATAATTTTACAATTTTTTGTTTCAGGTTTGGAGTTGAATCCAAAGTTGGACGCACCGTTTCTGACATCATCAAGTCCTATTTTATCGAGCTTCATACCAATTTTACCCAGCTCCCTCCACACGTCAAGGAGACATGGTTCAAGATGTTTGCGGTACGTATGAAAAAATATTTTTTTCTCCCATAATTATTTTAATTATATTTAAATATATATTTAATTTAATTTTATAAAATATGTAATTATTTTTGTTTCTCATGCAGCAAAAATATCACTGGGATCTTTCGATTCATGGCGAGGTTGAAACTTTGTTTCTCGAGAGGGTGAAGTTTCGTATCCAAGGCGTGGTTGGTGAGTGGAAAAAAGCATGGAAGATTTTTGGCGATTTAGCAAAGCCCCTGCACATGGATAAAGCCGTTTGGGACGGCTTGGTGCGGTATTGGATGGATCCGAAGTCCATCATAACTGCTGAGAAGTGTTCGGCTTCCCGCAACACCGTTGATTCGGACGGGAAACTCAAGGCTTTGCCTCATACAGCTGGGCAAACACCTTTTGCGGGTGTTCGTCTACAGATGGTAATTAAATTTATTTAAATTAATTTATTTATTTAATTTACTTCGTCAATAACATAGTTTTTTTCTTTAGGCCGCCGAAGATGGAGGTGTACTCCCTCCGATGACCAAGGTTTTTGAGCGGACGCACCGAAATAAGGATGGTTCCTTTGTTTCCGAGACTGCCGAGCACATCTTCAATGAGGTGACTTCCAAGATCACCGAACGAGAGACACAGCTCTCTCAACATATATCTCCAGGTGGTTCGTCGGTCATGTCTAGAGGGTTGACCACACCCGATATTGACCGGATCTTCGAGCAGGTATATAGAATAGTTAGTACTTATTAATTTTTAGTTTTTGATTTTTAAAAATTTTCTAATTATAAATTTAAATATAGGTTGCCCCTAAAATAAAGGGGAAGGTTGTCGGGATGGGATCTATTCGAGATGTCTCGGCTGCTTCTTCATATGCTCCGCGACGACGATCGCCAGAAGATGATCCAGTCGTGTTACGTGTCATGATTACGAGTCTTCAAGAGCGGGTTGAGACCGAGGCTACTCGGTCTACGGCATATCAGGCGAAGATTGCGAGTCTTCAGCAGCGGGTTGAACTGGATGCTACGCAGAATGACGAACTCTTCGACATCTTGGCAACAGGGAACCCGACAATGCAGGCCATGCTACGGGAAAAGAGAAGACTCCGAGCAGAGGCAGCGGCAGGCACATCCGGTTCGTCGAGACGTCCCGAAGACGATGTGAATCTCGACGATTACGATATAGTTATTTAGATTTAGGATTTCGAATTCTAAATTTTGTTTTTTTTTGTAACAGATTATAATATTTTTTTTCTAATAAAATATTATTATATATTATTTTTAAAATTTTCATTTTATAATTTCGAAATTAATAAAATTTCAAAAATAATAATAAAAATCATATATAGAATCGTCGTTAATTCGATGGTAAACAATAGTCCCCGTTGATTCGTTGCTAAATTAATCGTCATAAAATCGTGGCTAATTTACAACGATTGTACGACGATTTTCCTCGTTGATTCGTTGCTAATTAATCGTCATAAAATCGTGGCTAATTTACAACGATTGTACGACGATTTATTAGCAACGATGTTGCGACGATTATTTAGCAACGATTTTATGACGATTAATTAGCAACGAATTAACGACGACAATTTTTTGCCATCGAATTAACAATGAAATATTTCCCTTTGAATTTCCATCGTTTTTACGACGTATTTATATTCGTCGTAATTTCAATGTAATATTTACGACGATTTTACTACGAAAATTTACCGACGATTTAGCGTCGAATTTTTGTCCCTCGTACTTTTCCGACGAATTTACGACGATTTGTTGTTTGCGACGATCAGTTAACGACGATCTCTTTTTCGTCGCAAATTCGATTCAAACCCTCTTTTGCAACGATTTTACAACGATATCGTTCGTTGCAAAAAGGGTGTTTTCTTGTAGTGAAAACTAACCTTATTTTTCGTAGACTTCAAACGAAGTCTACTTTCAGTATTTGAATTGCAAAAGTGACCCATTTTCAGTAGACTTCAGTTTTAAGTCTTCTCTAACGACGTAGACTTCATTAGAAGTCTTCTTTAACAGCGTAGACTTCATTTGAAGTCTACTTTAAAAGTCAAACACTGATGATATTTTGGTCAAATGAAAAATTAACCTATTTTTCTGCAGACTTCATGAAGAAGTCTACTTTTATAAAGTCAACAGTTTGGTCAAATGCAAAAATAACATGTTCCACAGTAGACTTCACACGCAGACTTCTAAAAAATTATGTAGACTTCAAATGAAGTCATCTTTGTCAACTTCTCATAGAAGTGTACTGTGTAACGTTTTTTAAAAAACGCATTTAGAGCATATTTATAACGAATCTTTGAGCTTTTTTTGTTCTAGTTTGTATTTTTACTAGTGCTTTTGCTGTTGTATGAATTTTATGTGTTTTAACTAGATAATTATGGGTGAATCAAATTTGTTGATTGATTAGGCATTTAGCTCGTAATAGAAGACTTCATTTGGAAGTCTTCTTTGTCACTTTTCATAGAAGTCTACTGTGTAACGTTTTTAAAAAAACTCATTTAGAGCATATTTATAACGAATCTTTGACCTTTTTTGTTCTAGTATGTATTTTTACTAGTGTTTTTGCTGTTGTATGAGTCTGGTATGTTTTAAATCGATAATATTGAGTGAATTAAATTTTTTGATTGACTAGACATTAAGCTCATAATAGAAGATTTTCGGTAGAAGTCTACTACGTACTATTTCATTGAATTATGGTTTGTAATCACGAATGCTAATGGGGTTTGTTCTTGTTTTTCTTACAGGAAATGGTTAACCTACCTGTTATTTACGGAATATATTAACCTACATGTTGTTTACGGAGAATAGATGTTTAAAGACTGGTCGTGGCATTTTGTGGTGGATAATCGCAGAGGGAGAATGTTCTTTTTGAGTCATGGTTGTACACACATGATTATATGCTAGACAAGGAAATTGAGTTGGTGGAGTTAACTTATTCATTACCAGATTCATTCAAGTAATGCGATTAAGCACTCTAAACCAGTTTCTATTTGTTATGCACTCTGAAGTTGTTTTAATTTGTTATGCGATTAAGCACTCTGAATCAGTTTCTATTTGTTATGCACTCTGAACCAATTTTTATTTGTTATGCACTCTGGAAATTTTTTTATTTGTTATGCAATTAAGCACTTTGAACTTGTTTCTTTTATTTTTGTTGTTATGATGTTAAATCCTAGTCATTACAAAACACCTGCCTTAGAACAATGTTACATCATTTTGTCAAGTTCCATTGATAGGTTACAAAAACTTTCAGCCCTATCAATAGTTACAAAAAAATCTCCCACAATAATATCTTAGTCATTACAAACACCTGTTTCAGAACAATGTTACATCATTTTGTCAAGTTCCGGTTTGATATTGGCATCACACAAGGTCGATCGTAATGTCATTCCAAGTGCATGGCATTTATGATGGGAAGTGAAGTTTGCAGTCATTAAATAAATATGAATGAGAAATTTGTGAATTTGAAGTCTGAAATCGAATTCTAAAAACGAAGTCTGGAAACGAAGTCTGGAAACGAAGTCTGGAAACGAAGTCTGGAAACGAAGTCTGGAAACGAAGTCTGGAAACGAAGTCTGAAAACGAAGTCTGGAATCGAAGTCTGGAATCGAAGTCTGAAAAACGAAGTTTGGAAAACGAAGTCTGGAAAACGAAGTCTGGAAATAAAGTCTGTAAACGAAATCTGAAAACGAAGTCTGAAAAACGAAATTAGAAAACCCAGAAATATGAACAAAATTTAGAAAACCCAGAAATATGAATAAAATTAGAAAACCCAGAAATGTTCAATACATTTACAGCTTTGTTCAACAGAAAACCCATAAATATGAAAAAACAATTACCGGAAAAATCAACAAAATTTTTACATTTGAAAAGACAAACCACAAAATCTGAAAAAAAACAAATCTAACTAACAAAAAAAATCACAGTAAATCCACAAATCTGAAAAAAAATCAAATCTAACTAACAAAAAAATCAAATCTGATCTATCTAACAATTCAAATAAAATATAACTAACAAACGACAAACAAAAAAATCAGAGAGATGAAGCAAAGATCAAACATCAGGAAAATCAAATCTAACTAACAAACAAAAATCCACGAATCTGAAAAAAAGAGCAAAATCCACAAATCTGAAAAAGAGCAAACTCTATGAATCTGAAAAAAAGAAGAGCAAAATCCAAGCTTCAAAGAGATCAACTCCTTCTCCTACAAAAAAAAATAGAAACAATAGTCATTTAGTTACCCAGATAAAAGGAAGAACGATATATCTAAACAAGAGAGAGAGAGGCGAGAGAGAGAGAGAGAGAGCGCAAAGAGACGAGGGAGAGAGAGAGACCACCGTTTGAGAGAGGCAATGTTTTTTTACATAATTAGGGTTACTTCCTTTATATATGATGGAGTAAAATTCCCGGTTAGGTAAATTTATTTCAATAGATTTCGGTTTAGGAGACTTCTATATGAATTCTACTCATAATTCAACTATAACCTATAAATTATTTCCTTGGTTAATCTGATCAAATTTTATGAATTTTTTATTTTTAAAACATCATAACTTATTATATTAAATTTTTAAAACCTCATAATTTTATAACATAATATTTTTTTTATTATTTAAATATAAAATTAAATTACAGAGCAGACTTCATAAGTAGTCTACATGACTTCTTATAAAGTCTACTCATAATTCAACTATAACCTATAAATTATTTTCTTGGTTAATCTGATCAAATTTTATGAATTTTTGAATTTTAAAACATCATAACTTAGTATAATAAAATTTTAAAACCTCATAATTTTATAACATAATTTTTTTTTTATTATTTAAATATAAAGTTAAATTACATAGCAGACTTCATGAGAAGTCGATATGTAAACTTCTCATGAAATCTACTCATAATTCAACTATAACCTATAAATTATTTCCTTGGTTAATCTGATCAAATTTTATGAATTTTTGATTTTTAAAACATCATAATTGAGTATAATAAAATTTTAAAACCTCATACTTTTATAACATAATATTATTTCTTTTTATTATTTAAATATAAAATTTAATTACAGAGCAAACTTCATGAGAAGTCTACATGTATACTTCTATATGAAGTCTACATGCGTCTTAGAGTTATAATCGTAAAAACACGTACAAGGTTTTTGTTTAGTAATTGAGGAGGTAACTGTAATTTCACTATCCCTACATGTTACTTTTGCTTTAACTCAAATAAGGGGTCTAGTTTTGCTGAAAAAACTAAATTTTAGGTTATTTTCAGCAATTCCCCCATTATTGTATTCAATGTTAATTTGTGTCGGTTGCAAAAAATGATGTTAAAGATTTGCATCAATTAATATATATAAATGATGGTAATATTACATTATAATTATCAACTTTAAAATATGTGTAATAGTTTAATAATTTAAAATTAGTACTAACTTTTATAAATTATTTTAATATTATATTATAAATTATTTCACAAATAATTTATTTATTTTTATCTAGGATAACACGTAAATATTAGTTTTTAGAATCTGTAGATAAATTATACTTATTTATAAGAAACAAAACTTCTCACTTCCTTCCTTAGTTCTCGATGTGGGACAAACATCAAAGGTAATTAAAAGCATATTTAATTAATTAAAAAATTATTAGCATCATTTTTTATTGATGTAATATTTGTATCATTTTTGTAAATGATGTTAACAAAAAATTGTAGATGCATCAATTATCTAATTGATGTGCATTCATATTTTTGTATCACTTCTCATAAAATGATCCAAATTAATAAAATTTTGTATCATTTAGGATTGAATCGATGTTAAATTAACTAATAGTAAAATCAGTTATCAACTGATGTTAAACTACATTTTTAATATCAATTGCTAATAAATGATTCAAAAGTATATCATTTATTTTTATGATACAAATTAATTGATGTAATACATGCTTTTTTGTAGTGTATTACCAAAAATATATCTTGGCACAATATGTTATGTAGCTCGTTATTGTTCTTGAGCTCGTGTCATTTTGGAATCCATTAAAATTTTACATGATATCCTTTGAAACGCATGAGAGTTATATTACGGTTTAACTTAAAAACTTTTCTGAGTTATCAAAATCAACAAAAACTTATTAAAACCCGAGGAATACACCTCTTTTATTTTATTTTATTTTTATCATCAATCAACTTTCATTAACTTGAAACTGAGTAATCCTCAAGAAGGTTACATAATTATAGATTACAAAAGCTTGATTCGACACTATCGATTTAGCTAGTCTATCAGCAGTTCGATTATTGTTTCTTGACGTCCATATCACATCTGCTTTAGTGAACTTCTCCTTCCATAATATAATATCATAAATCCCATCATGAAGAGTAAAATTGGTTTTCATATCATGGATGAGTTTCGATTGTGTCTTATTGTCGCCTTCAAATATAACCTTCTGATATCCTTTGATCCATATATTTTTCATTGCGATTAGAAGTGCTTGAAGTTCTGCTTCTAAAGAGGAAGAGCATATACGACCAATGCTTTGTCCAGCTTCCAAATAAACTCCTCGATCATCTCTGATTATCCACGTCATTTTCGAAGGATTTCCATTTGTAAAAAATATGCAGTCATAGTTGCATTTGACATAGCCCTTTTCTGGACGTTTCCATTGTGATTGTTGACTCACTTGCCAAACTGATTCTGTAGGTCTATGTTTTTCCAAACAAGTCGCAATCCATTCTTGTGCATCATGTTCTCCTAGCCTCACATCATTTCTCCAATTACTCTGTAAATTTTGATAAACAAGAAGAGTCCTGCTATTCCATATCTTCCATAGAATCCACAAAGGTATCTGTCTCATTGTGAGAGCAGAATATCACAACCTCAATCCTTGGCTTTTCAGGTTATATGTTCTTGAGAATTACTTAGAATATTTTGAGAGAAAAATTGTATATTGCTTTGTTTGCCAAGAATTCGGTCCTTTACAATGAGGCTAGTCTTTCATACTTATACCAGCTGAAAAATGTAACTGTCTAGTCAATATGCACATTAAATACATAATTAAAGCTGTAATATTTTTTCTTTAATGTGGGGTAAATGCCTTTGACTGGTTTTGAATTTGGTCAGGTGCGCACTTCTGTCTTCCTGCGAGCTCGTTTCCTTTCCGCGTGCTCGCTACTTTCAGCATGCTCGCTGCTTCCAGCATGCTCGTTTTAACGTGTGCCTTTCTTTTATCTCGCCGAGCTTGCCTATTCGTCCTGGATTTAGGGTGCTAAATCCGGGTCCAACAGTAGCCCCCCAGCATCCTTAGTGACGTGTCACTGAAGATGCGGTCCTGCAATCTCGAGATCTACTTGATCTTTAAATCCTGTTCGCTTTTGAACTTGTTATGCCGTAGTGGGCCTTTTGGTTGAACTTATGCTCCTGCGAGGAGGCTCAATTTTATTTATTTTGATCTTTAAAATTTTTTCGTTTTTCCTTAGAATCAATTTCGCCATTTAGAGGCTGACACTTTTCAATGGATCAAAGGCAGTCTTTCAGCCAAAGATTCGGGCCGTTTAGAGACCTTGCTCCCAGGTCGTTTAGAGACCTCGGGAGCTGACCAAGCGATTTTAAGACGCAAGGTCGAAGCCGTTTAGAAGCGGACATGCAATCTAAACAGTTTAGACGTAGAGGTTGTTGTCATTTAGAGGCTAAAAAGGTTGTGACCTTGCAATTTAGACGCAAAGTCGAGTCATGCTAGCTGGTAGCATGCTCTAGCTCGTAAGGCTGTTCATTTAAGTAATTATGCTTTTAGCTTGGAGATGGAGGTTGAATAACTTCATGTTGCTTTTAGCAGGCTCAATTTCTGATTTTTTTATTTAACAGATGCACCCTTGTGAGGTTGCATGCGTACCCTGAGGAGGGATCAATCCTTTCGCCATTTAGAAGCTAACACTTTTCAATGGGTCAAAGGCTGTTTTTCAGCCAAAGACCCGGGCCGTTTAGATACCCTGCTCCCAGGTCGTTTAGAGACCTAGGGAGCTGACCATGCGATTTTAAGACGCAAGTTCGAAGTCTTTTAGAGGCAGGCATGCAACCTAAACAGTTTAGACGTAAAGGTTGTTGTCATTTAGAGACTAGAAAGGTTGTGACCTTGCAATTTAGACGCAAAGTCGAGTCATGCTAGCTGGTGGCATGCTCTAGCTCGTAAGGCTGTTCATTTATGGAGTGAAACTTTTAGCTTGTAAATAGAAGTTGAGAGACCTCAAAGTGCATTTAACAGGCTTAAGGGGAGATTTCAGATATCTCCGAGCTGGGGAATCACAATCCGTGAGGTGAACGGGGTCTGATTGACTTCATCAATCACCCGATCGATCTCCGGTGCGGAGCTCAGAGCAACGTGGATCTGGGACCTCAACCGCTGGAGCTCCGCACTTGTGTCCTCATAGTAATTCTTGATTGACTCAAATTCAGGCATACTGCCCGAGCCTGAACCATTTTCGTAATTGTATTAAGGTCGAAGCATAAGCCTCCCCTCGTTTTGGACGTGGTTTGCGCGCCCTCAGAACATATGTTCGCGCTCGCCTGAACTGCTCTTTCGAGATCGTCCTGACGAGCTGCTATTAGGCGATTTTGTTCTATGAGAACCGATATCAAGTTCCGGATCTCAGCTATTTGATCCGGAGCCCGTTGGTTTAAGACTGTAGGTCCCGAAGGAACAACAGTTTCGTTGGTCCCAGCCGTGACATTCGCTTCCGAGGCGGTGATGGGAACGTTGGTTGTTCCATCCGGGCTCATCGGAGCGGTAGTATCAGGCTGGGAGAGTGGAATGGATGTGTTTATAGCTCCGGATGAAACGGTGATTGATGCGCTTGTTGTGCCTGACATTATCCTTTTTTGAATGATAAACATTGTGGGTTAGAAGAAGGAAATTGTTTTGTTTATCCCCACAGACGGCGCCAAATTGTGATAGCAGAATCTCATAACCTCAATCCTTGGCTTTTCACGTTGTATGTTCTTGAGAATTACTTAGAATATTTTGAGAGAAAAATTGTATATTGCTTTGTTTGCCAAGAATTCGGTCCTTTACAATGAGGCTGGTTTTCATACTTATACCAGCTGAAAAATGTAACTGTCTAGTCAATATACACCTTAAATACATAATTAAAGTTGTAATCTTTTGTCTTTAATGTGGGGTAAATACCTTTGACTGGTTTTGAATTTGGTCAGGTGCGCACTCCTGTCTTGTTTCTTTTCCGCGTGCTCGCTGCTTCTTGCACGCTCGTTTTAAGGTGTGCTTTTCTTTTATCTCGCCGAGCTTGCCTATTCGTCTTGGATTTAGAGTGCTAAATCCGGGTCCAACACTCATGTAATTAGATAGACTCATATTGTTGTGACACTCCACAATTTCTCTGAATTTCTCATCAAAATTAGAATTTGGATCTAGAATAATATCATTCAAAAATTTAGAGCCACGCCAAATTACTTGTGCATACGAGCATTGGAAAAATAGGTGTTCTATCGATTAGGCATATATGCTCTTCTATGATACACCTCTTTAAACATGTCTTTAATAGATAGAAATGAAAAACTTATTTACAAAATAAAACCACAATATTTTCATTTTTCGGGCTTTTTACACCCAAACAATAGAAAGACCCAAGGCCTCTTGGGCCCAACAATATAAGAACTTGACTTGCTTACCGCGAAACCGAAACCGAAACCGAAAATATAATATATCTTCCGTATTTATTAAATGAAATGAAATATTACCCTAAGAACCGTGTTCTTGCTGGTTATCTTCTTCAATCCGATCATCGATAGGTCTACTTTTCTTCACCTGATTATCTTCTTCGCGATCAAAGCACAGGTTTTTTTTCCTAAGATTTGATTTTTGTTTTTAAAAAATTTGGCAAAATTCTCGTGATATCGAATTCGTTTTCTTATATTCCTTCAGCGATTCGGATAAACCTTGGAATTGAAAAATCAAAGCTAGGTTGTTGATTCGGTTTCTATGGAATTGTTAATTTTTGTTTTCGTATCGTGGTTTTATCTTCTTTTGTGTAGATTTTGGTTCTGAATCAATTCCTTTTTGTGAGTTTGAACCTCTTCATGGCTTATGAGATTTGTTGTACCTGTTTATTGCAACAGTAAGGTTTTTCAGTTTTAGCGATTTTGCATCTTTTGCAGATTTTCGATTTTAGCGGTTAGGCATGGCTACTCTCAATGGAAAAGCTTCTTCGTATTCTTCCCCTCCGTATGATGATGATGAATATGGAGATTCACCTAAATGGTCTGTTCAGTCAATCCCCACGAAAAAAGAGCCTGAATATCCGATTATCGACTCGGGAGATTACGTCGATGGTGGATATGATTCACCTGACGAGCTCTCCTCTACGCCGGTTCGGGGAAATGGAGCCCCTGAAGTAAACTTGAAAAACGTCTTAACTGGTTTGATTGCCATTGTTACCGGGCGGAACAAGGACCTTAACGTTTCGTTAGATCAGAATATCCCCTCTTCGAATGTCTCGTTCCTTGGCTCTGGCAAGAACGGAGATACTTACGTTCACTCGTCGGTTTACATACCAAGCGCGCCGCCTCTTCTTGAACCTAGCGGGATTAATTACAGTGTTTACAAGGACTTGCTGGAATCTGAGCCTCCTCAGTGGCTGCCCGACAGCTCAACTACTACCTGCATGCAGTGTTCTTCTCCTTTTACCGCAATCACATGCGGCAGACATCATTGTCGGTTCTGCGGAGGGATATTTTGTAGAAACTGTTCGAAAGGAAGGTGCTTAATACCGAGTAGATTTCGGGAAAGGAATCCTCAGAGAGTTTGTGATTCCTGTTACGAGAGGCTTGATCCTTTGCAAGGTGTCCTCATTAACTCCATTAGTAATGCCGTGCAAGTAGCAAAGCATGATGTTGTGGATTGGACATGCACAAGAGGATGGTTGAACCTCCCCGTTGGTCTTTCCATGGAAGATGAGATATACAAGGCATCTAATACGTTGAGAGGTTACTGCCAGGTTTGATTTTCATCCATTTTTCTGACTAAGATGTTCGAGTAGAGAATTGAGTATCAAATGTCTGATCAATCAGTTATCGAAATACACAGGTAGCAAGATTAGAGCCTGAGAAATCCATACCACATGCAGTTCTAAGTCGAGCTAAAGGTTTAGCAATCTTAACGGTTGCTAAAGCTGGGGCTTTGCTGTCATACAAACTCGGGACTGGTCTGGTAATATCTCGGAGATCAGACGGGTCATGGTCTGCACCATCTGCGATACTTTCAGTTGGTCTAGGATGGGGTGCTCAGGTAAACATCATCTTTTCATTCAATACATGCCTGTAACTCTGTAAGAGGTAAAGAGGCTGAGAAATTTTGTACTCTTTGTCAGATTGGAGGTGAGTTAATGGACTTCATAATAGTGCTGCATGATTTGAAAGCCGTGAAGACGTTCTGCAGCAGAATGCACTTCTCTCTAGGCGCAGGATGCAGTGCAGCAGCAGGACCTATAGGGAGAGTGTTGGAGGCTGACCTTCGAGCTGGTGACAGAGGCTCTGGCGTCTGCTATACTTACAGCCGTAGCAAAGGTTTTTCTCCCTCTCAACTTCATGTCTCATTTTTTTTTACTTTTCTCATTATCTATAATTTGGCCAGACACGTAGCTCGATATTACAAGGGAAATTTAATAATCTCATCTTAAATTTTCTCCTGTAAATCCAGAACCTGAGATAAGTTTTGTGCGAACAGGGGCATTTGTGGGAGTATCTCTAGAAGGAAATGTGGTGACGACGAGAAGGGGCATGAATGTAAGGTTCTATGGCGATCCATACCTTACGACATCAGACATTCTACTTGGGATGGTGGATCAACCGAAAGCGGCTGAACCATTGTACACTGCGCTCAAAGACCTCTACGCAGGTTTATGCCCATAAACCCCATTCACATTACAAGCTACTCTTTTGTATATACACATTTTCTCAGATTCGTTTCATTACAATGAAGTGTACCTGTACATATCAATGGTTTCTCTTTAGAACCATACATTTGCTGCACCAACGTTTTACCATTTGTTAATTTTATCAAGGCTTGTTTACCTTTTCAAATCGTATCACTTGAATTTGAATGAAAGATGGTTAACTCATTTTAAAACTTTAGAGTTTCATTATCAAGAGAGATGAAACAAGAAAGACTTGCATTGCAAAAACTCGTGAAATGTCAGAGTAGGAATCAATCATTTGGTTTCCAAAGAAAGAAGTAAAAATAAAATAAGAAACGTGAAGCTAAGGTACAAGCAGGCCATTGGAGGTCTTTTGAGACTTCTTCCTGTAATTAGAGACGCTACAGTTTGGGCACACATATTCCAACCCATCCGTTTTCGCATAATCCTGTCATATCATTATGTGTATCAATCAGTACACACGCAAGGCCATAGATGCTACTTACAAGTGCGTGTGTGCTTGTTTGCTTACCTTGAAGGCGCCGAGGCCGGGCCTTCGGTCACATCCGAAATGAGCCCACTCTCCACACGATCCACAGTTCACCCAGTCACCCGCCGTGCTACTGTTTCAACCAAAGCAAGAAACAATGCGTTATTAACATGTTATGCGAATGCGAGAGAGAGAGGGAAAGAGGGTTCTTAATGTACCTGCGACATATTAAGCAACATTCTCCATCTACATCATCATGAGCATACTCATACTCGAGTAGATACGTCTCATAGTGTCTTTTCAGCGTATTGCCGACTCCCTGCCATAATAATCCCAGAGAGTATTAAAGACAACATTCATGATTTTCAAGAATAAATCTAGTGATGAGAAATCAAATCATTTACAGTCATTCTGTTTGTGAGTGTGTGGTTCCGCATCTTTGAGAAAACTTGTCCTTTCCAGTTGATCCCATTCCCTACGTGGAACCCTCCCCGTGATACAACCTGCAGAATCTCTATTTAGCTCACCAAATCTATAATGCTGGCTGGGTTGATCAAAATTAAATCACCGCATAACTACCTCTCGGTACAAGTTGAACAGGTCAAGACGTTTTGAGTTGAGAACAGCATCAGGAAACTCCGCTAGTCCCCCTGGAGGAACAAGCCGGCTATGTCCTCGTATAATCAGAAACTGCATCACATCCCTCAGAAATTCCTCCTAAATAGATACAGAATTCATATGATCCCCCAAGAAAGAAACATCAATGTTCCAAAGGAGATTTTAAGATACAACTAACAATAATCCAAACCTCTGAGCAAATCTGAATATGCGCTCTTCCACAGTCGTGTTTCTTGAGAGGCAGAGGGTTTAGTGAGATGATTTGCTTCCTCTGATACGAACCAGAAAAAGCTTTACGGTGAGTTACCGGAGTGCCACCTGATGCACCATGCTTTGGAGGCATAGCCAAGCTTCCTTTGGCGTGGTCACCATCAAATCTTCCAATTTCAGAGTAACCAGAGAAAGGTATCATCTTATGTCTACGAGTGTGAGGTATTGGTCTCAGAGTAGCCGAATTGATTTTCCTTGATGTATGTCCTCCGTTTTCGATTTCCTGGATGTAAGATTTTGTTTACAGGATGCAATCAGTAATATATAACTTTTTTTTCTTGACATATATACGATGAATCTAGCTCGTAAACAAGGAGTGATTAACATTCTGCATAGATTAGTTTCAACCTGCGACATTCTAAACAGTACCTTACTTTCTCTGCATGGCTCGGATCTTTTTCTGGATGGCAAGGGAGGCGTTAACCAGTGAGGAATTTTAGATAGAAGAGCATCATGGTTTGAAGTATCATTGATCTGTTGTCCGCAGAAGAAAAGTAAACGTACTGCATCATCTTTTTCAAAGGAAGCAACAGACAACCCCTGAATGCTGGCTACTCCAAGGACAACCAAACTGCGGTATGACAAATCCGGCGCCAGCTGTCTTAAAACCTGCCGAAAAGCAAAACTAACATTTTCTTAGCTAACCATTACCAAGAGAAAACTCATAAAACGCAAATTCCTAAGAAGACGCAGGGAATGTGTATCATATAGCTATCTGGATGTTATCACTTTACATGTAAAAGCATCATATCTAGAGAGTGAAAGCAATAAAGCACGGAAAATGGTCCTGGGACATCCCAAAGCTTGAGTCAATAGTTCGGAAAGGAAAAGCCTTCATTTATGTCCGTTGCATTTTCATGACAAACTTTTTCATCTAAAACTCTTGTGGCTGTTCTAACTGGCTAAATTGTTGGCAACAAGGTGCATGCGTAAGCGATTGGACAAGAGATAACTATCAACAGCAAATCTAAGTCGAGCAAAGAAAGAGATTATTAACCTGCAGAGCCCATGTTGGGACTTGCATTGAAACTTCACACACACTTGCCCCACAAGCTATGGAGGCAGATCTCCGAGGCTCAGAGAAAAATCGCTTTGTTTCTTCTGAGTTCACCACTGAATGGACTAGTTGGATCTTCTCAACCACCTCATGTTTTATGTGATTTTCCAAAAGCTAAGATTTACAAAGGAGAAAATAATAAATCTCACTGCACATGTATGAAGAGAAGAGCCCAGTTTTTAAGAGATATAATCCCTTGCCTGATCACTGAAACAGGTCTGCGCATTTCCAGACACCAGCATTGATATGTGAGCAGAAGAACATGTTGAGATATCACAACGCATGGTCACTACACCACGAGTAAATGTTCCTGCTTGAAGAGGAGGTGCTGGAGCACTGCAGTTTTAATTCCGATGAGCAAGAATATGAAAAGTAACAAAACAAGTCTTAAGACTAAGTCCATATGCACAAATTCATAAAACAGTTATTTGGCCATATAAAACACATACCTAGAACGGTTATGAAGCTTACTTCCTCGCATCTGGAACAACGAAATAGTAAAGTTATAATGTGAAAGGATTAACGCATATATTATTAAATTTATCTTTTCATGCACACATTTTAGTATGGCCACTAATGAAGAAGAATGGGAACTTTAAACTAACGAGTTACACTCACTTCTATTCTCAAGAGAGCATTGAGTCCATCCACCAAAGATCCCAGTGTAAATGTATCCTGAAATAGCAAAAAAGCTTTGCGACTGATGATAGCATAAAGAAATACTAACATTTGCTCAAACAAGCAAGCAACATAAAATGTGCGAGAAGGTCAACAACACCCACCAGTGTGCATGGTGGTCCACACAAAAGAAACCTTACGGTTACATCTTCATCATATATCTTTATCGATGGGAGGCTCTCTAATGAATTTTCCTCTTCTAGGTCATCAGCTTCTGGTGAAACCACATCAATCTTTGGAGGGTCTCCAAGCAAGCAGGGTCCCATCTCATAATTCATTTTACAGTTGCTGTCAGAAGGAAGGACGGCATTGTTACTCGTACAATAGAGTCGGAAAGATGCTTCTGCAACCTGGAACGCATCCCATGTATCGCTGCACGAACTGCATTTCCGAAAAACATATCATTGACAATATTTGTAGACTAGGGGAAAAAAGTAAATGATTTTTGTGCAAATGAGACTCAAATTAAGGCTTGTTTCAATTTCAGATGCTCAAGTAAACAATTACCTTTGTATTATTGAAAACAGAGCATGGCGGAAATGGCAGGCTACATATTTCGAGAACACATTTTTCCAATAAATAACATATTGAACACCCTGCAAGAAAAATTAAAGCACCAGTGGACAAAACAGATTAAAAGGACCAGTGAAAATAATCAAATAAAAAAACTATCCACGGAATAACTCGCATATTTATACCTCGAACATAATGTACGATAATCTAGCAATTAGATGACCAACAAGGAAAACTGTCATTCAAAAGGTCCTTTACATTTTAAATATTCCTTCCCAAGACTCGCAACATAGCCATAGGTGAAACGGATAGCAACAAAGAGGTGATAAGAAGACTAAATATTAAACAGGAAAGGAAAAGAAAAGCAAAACAGAGCTACATGTTTATCAAGAATGGTGTACCTTAGAGTAAAGTGCTTGAGCTAATTCTTCACCATTCGGAATCTCAAGGTAAACCTGAGACAACAATATGAAATCAACGCCTATTAATGTCTAATTAAAGGACCATTATAGACAGAAACTTAACCAGTACAGATTATTAGGTTCTTGTTACGAAAAGTGTTTTAACTCTATGGAGCCTTAAAAAGAAAAAGATCTGTGTGGCATCAACCAAGCCTCAGCTGGTAAAAACGAACTCCTTATCTAAACATGGAGCAATGTAAAACGACGAATGCACCCACCGTTGTCGGTAATGTTGAGCCAAACAGAGTAACCAAGGCATCTGGAGTAGAAAAATCAGTATATTCCAACAGTAAAGGACCAACTTCATCACTCTCTCCACTCTGCTCCCCTTGCAAGTACACAATATCCGGTGCTGAGGAGTTAATAGCAACCCGGAACTCTTCGGTAGTAGGATTATTCAGTACCTGAAACTACAACGCAACAAAGCATACACCATATGTTTAAACATCTCCATCAAAATTCACTGGATAATAGCTAGAACTAAGATTTAGTCAACCAATTTCTGAAGCATTCCAGCTACAAGCTACAATTCTCAACATTCATAACCAGAACCAACTTAGCTCTATAAACATTGCAAAACTTACTAAAAGGTTCCAAATTTCAACCAACAATCTAGCAAATAATTTAAGAGTATCTTAGAGATTCAAAGACATAGATATTATTTATTTACCTTGAGCCGCCCTGAAGAAGAGAGATCCGGAAAAGGGTATTTGGGTTGATGAGCTTCAGCTTTCTGGTCATCGCTAAGCTCTCCACAAACGACTGCCACAACATTACAACGGTTTCTCGAAAACCCTTGACCATGAAACATCATTCAAAGCATTACCAAACTTTATATCTCTCTGAAAATCGAATTGAAGCTCAACAAGGTACGAAACCCTAAAGAAATTCAAAGAACAAGTTCGTCCTAAAGGCAAGAATAAACGAAGTAAACAAAAAAAAACCCTAATTTCTAACTCGTAGTAGAGGAAGAAAAAGGGAGAAATCGACGAGACCCAGAAAAGAAGAACGCGACGCAGAGAGATTGTGATTTTATTGGCAAAAGGAAACTTAAAGGAAGAGGCCCATCAATTCACAAAGGAAATTTCTTGACTTGACCGTGAAAAAGGAAGCAACTTGATAACCAAAAGAGAATGAGACACAAACACAGATAAAATTAGAAAAATCTGAAGAACAATAAAGAAATTCGTTTTTTTCTTTTCTTCTAAAGAGCTATAAGTCTACAGTGTTTGTGTTTCCCATCAAATCCCCAAAATTCAAAGCAAAATTAAACAAAAATCAAAAGGAGAGAGAGAGGCGAATTAGTCAGATTAATTAAGAAAGGTTTTGTTTTTTGTTTCACATGGTTTAATCGTAAAGCTTCGATTCAATTCTCATTCAGGCAGGAGCAAAAACCAAAGAACATCATTTTATATTCAATACCTTTAAGAAGATATTGAATGGTTTTTTTTTTATTCTTCTTTCTAATTTCCAAATTCGTTCATTTGTTTATCTTTTTTCCTCTCCAGTTCGAAGTTCTAAACTTTCAGCATCGTCTGTCTTGTCTGGATCAATCACTCTAGAGTAACAATCGACGATTTATGTAAGAAGTGTTTTCTTTTTGTTGTTTTCGATCGAAACATGTCCCCATTGGCGTAAGAGCCGTATTTGGATATTAGAGAGAAATAAACAGAATGGATTATGTTACTCAACCTGTAACAACTGTACCAATTAGCCTGGGCATAAAATCCGGATCCAAAAAACCATACCCGAAAAATTGAAAAAATTCGGGTTCGGTTCGGGTTCAGATCTATGAAAACAACCGAATGAATCTTTAGTGTGAGTAACTTCGGATATCGGTTCGGTTCGGTTAATATCCGAAATCTGAAATATAACCGAACTATCCAAACATTTAATATTTCGGTTTTATTTCGGATCGGTTTTTTCGGATATTTTTCATAAATCCAAAGTTTTTTTCGGTTTTTTCGGATATTTTTCGGTTTTTGGTTGTATTCGGATCCGAATAATCCAAATCCGAAATTTTTTCGGATAAATATCGGATCTCGATTTCAATACTCGAACCGAACCGAACCCGATTAAAACCGATCTGAAAATACAAAATATCTGAATGGATATTAAATCCTAAAACCGATTAACCAAAAATCCAAAAAACTCCGATCGGTTCAGGTTCGGATATCCGAACGCCCAGGGCTAGTACCAATTGTGAGTTTTATTTACTTATATACAACAAACCAAAACAAAATAATCCACACGTTTTAACTCTTTTTTTTGTCGGAAATTATTTGTATTAACTAGGATTCAATTTGTGCTAGTTATATAGTGCATGATCATTTTTTCTTAAAAATTGTTTTGAAATTTAAGAAAAAATAAATTTATCTGAATTTTATAATATGTCTAAATAATTATTATATATATAACTGTCAACTCGGACTAACCTGTCTACTTAACCCGTTTTGCAATAAATTAAAATATTATTCGGGATAACCCGCAAAAACTTATAATCTTGAAAATATAACTCTAATATGCACCGCTTAGTGACTATGGTTTTTGTGGTCAGTCCACAAACTCTTAAAAAATCAATTTTCTCGTGTCTAAACTATTTGTAAAATTAGTAAAATATTTTTCAAACTTTTGTTTTGATATATATTCAAATAAAATATAATAATCATAGTGAAATTTTTTGTAAGATCTCGAATATATTTCTTTAAATATGTATGAATTGATTATTATTTAATAATATCATAATAATTAAGAAGCTAAATAATAAATAACATCTTTAATGAGAAATAAATAATTTTCATCAATAATTTTAAAAGATAATTATATTATATTATTTTCAATTTTAATTATATTTTTCTTATTTGTAATGGCATAATATGTAATAATTTACAAAATAAAGTTTATTTTTCTAAATGAATTCTTAAATAATAATATAGATATTATAAAAAATTAACCCATTTAGCAGCAGACAAACCTGCACAAAGGTAACAACAAATTCATACAAAGGTAAATGACAAATCCACAAAGGGATACAAACAAACACACAAAGAGGTAAAAAAAAACAAACCCACAAAATAATAAACCCATAAAAAGGTTAAAACATTCTCGATAAAAAGAGATGAAGAAATCTTGATAAACGGAAAACGTCTAGCGAAATCCCACCATAGCGATATATAACTGTCGCATGATATGCCCGTGGCAAATGCATAATCAGATGAGATTTTATCGGATCAAATACTGAGATGTCCTTTTTAGAAGAGCAGAATTCTCATATTTACCAGATCTAACCACATATATCCACGCTCACCCACAATAATTAGATCCAATTCCAATTAAAACCACAATTAAAATATTATAAAATCGTTTTTCTTATTTTTCTTCTCTAATTGTGGGCCATTGAATTGTTTCTCAACTAAAATTTCTGAACAAAAATTGCCAAACTCTCCCTCTTTATCTCTCCTCAAACCCAATAACCATTGCAGATAACCCAACGAGATTACATGTGAAAGTCTTCGTCTTGCCATCGTTTTTCTGTTGGAACTCGTTTTTGGACTAATGGTTTTAGACCATATTCCGGTGGCGTTTTCGGGCAACTCAGTTGTCGGAATGACCGGATCTTAGAATTGTTGGATTCTTTGTTATGAGCACTATGAGATAGTGTATTCATATGTCAAAAACGGAGTTAGTTTGAATGAAAAATGGAGATCCAAAGTGGGTGACTTGGAAAGCTTCAAAATTTGGCTAAGTGTAAAAACTACCAAAATGTCCAACATTGGAGGTTTGGAATATTTTCCATTAGAATATATATTGGAGAACTCATAACAAAGTGCAATAGCCTTGGGCTACACTATGGTATATGAGTGAAAGGAGATATCAAACCACACACGAGCGCATTACCGAATCGGGCCGGGCTCAGGTTCGGGTTTGGGTTTTGAATTTGGCAGTTGGGCCTACGGTCATAAAGATTATTCTTTTGGGCCAAATCCATATTGATGTTTTGTGGTTGTTGTACAACAAAAATATCTTCCACCCAATTTTCCGTAACCTACGGAATAATATGGTTAATGAGCCATTAACTCGACGGGATTAATGTCGTGGTTAATGACAATTCATGTCCTCTCCAAGAACGCTCAAAGAGCCATAAACGCAGCGATTAATGTGTTGGTTCTTCTTCAAGTCGTGTAAGACTATAAGAGGAGAGCATACGCAGCGATTAATGCGTTGGTTCTTCTTCAAGTCTTGTAAGACTTTAAGAGGAGAGCCTCTCCATCTCATTTTTTGATATTCAACATCCTAATACAACAACAATCTCCTTCTTCTTCTTTCCTCTGGTTTTGAGTCTGAGAGTACGACACAGAAAAGCGTTCATTAGATTCTTTTCTAGTGGCTCGCTGTCAACCAAAAAGATTGAGAAATTTTTGTTTTCGATAAGCATTTTCGACGAAAAACAAATATTTATTTATATCACATATGTCGTTTTTTGTGTGTTAATGATGATCACATAGGTCGTTACACATTACTTTCGTATATTCAATAGGAAATGTATTTTATTTTGTACTAGGTGGCTGCCCGCGCCATGCGCGGGCGTGATTTCGTAGAAAATTATTTATTTAAACTATCTAAACATTCAATCGAAAATATAATTATAAATAATTCACATAATCATACATAAACTAAATCAGAATAATACAAATAATAACCAAAACATCATCTATAACAAAAAAGGGTATTATTCTTGATACGATGATGGTTATTGATGAATGATTATTCGTGACAAAAAAAAACAAATAAAAAACACGTCATATATCGTGCATTGTATTAAACCACGAAAACGTCATAATAAATTTAATAAACTAAACAAAATACGAATCAAACACTTAACCAAAACATACGACGATGTATTCAGAAAATCACAAACATAACTAACAGAGTTCATACAGATTTAAACATAATTATAATAATGTCAAACATATATAGTAAAACATAGGGTAATATAATTGATTCATAATGGAAAAACATAATTCATTTTAACTATTAATCAATAATCGATCTACGGTCTGTCTTCAACAAAAACCTGTAAAAAGAAACAGAAATGCGAATAAATCTTTGGTAGAAATGCGAATAAATTCGTGATGTATAACAGTAAATTAAAATACTAAAAAAAACCTACTCCTTTTGAAAATCAACAGTTTCTTTCATTTGAGGATCTAACATAAATTGGGAACAACCAGGGAATTATCTAACCAAAAGTCTTCGATTTCCGTTGATATCTAAATATAAAAAAAAAATCAATATACATTAGTAAAGCATATTGGTTCCAAAAAATTAAATCTACAAACAGTAAAACCAACATAACTTGCCAAATATTCATTTATCTTCCTCAAACGACCAAAACCTTAACACACAGATTATACCATATGTTCGAATAACACTCCACTAATCGTTAAAATCTTTGGCAATATCCCCATTTGCACGATATACTACCATATGATCTCTACATGCACAATTCATCAAATAAGTTTGATAAGTTTACGTATACAATACATCATCCTCGACGTAACACAAAATCTAATAGTTTGAATTGTATACTTACTTAGCTTCCATTAGATGAAAATATATCATGTACTTCCTTTCGATTCCATTACTCGCCACCTCGACTTGTAAATCTCCAACGCCAGAAATAATCCCAATTAAATCTAAGAGAAGCATATAATAAATTTTTGAACTGAAAAACAATTAATCTGGATATTAACAAATCCACAATTCCTTTATAACATAAATTATCTAACCTGTTACGACATAAGGATCAATATTATGGTCAAAAACATCTTCGAATTTTGGTGCGTCGAGAAATAAGCAATCTGTTTTTGCATCAATATCTCGTACAATGGTTGAATTTTTAAACATAATTTTATACTTGTTTCGGGCGAGTCGTGGATTTTCAACATAAGGGAGTACTTTGAAGCCAAAGAACAACTTCCACTCATCTTGCTTGAGTTTATCCTCATAAATAGGAACATGCAATGGCATAATCGTAACAAATATTTTTAAACCCTTTGAAATATCATGGTATACATTTAACCTCTTACAGAAGATCCGTTTACACACGAACAAAATTGAGATGATGAATCGTGAATGTTCACAAACAAATTATAATTATATAAAATTAACTTATACCATAAATCTAACACTAAATATAAAGATGTAATATAATCGAATGCTTGTACCAAGGTTAACACAAATGAAAATAACAATAACAAAGACAATAGTACCTTCTCATCCATTATAATCATCTCGATACTTGGCCCATCATATGTTTGTTTGTTTCAACTTTGAATCAAAATCTTCCATTTTCGGTTTCCATTACTCTCTCTCTCTTTCTCTATCTCTTTAGATTCCTAACTTAGATCTTCATTGGTTCTTCCTCGATAATCTCAAGCATGTTATTCTTCCTCTTATTCTCCACCATGAAAGATAAATTTCACAATAGATTGGTTTAGTCTTGTCTCCTTCTACTTCTCTTTCTCTCTTTTGTTCTCTTAATTTACCTTCAAAAATCTTCCCCATCTCTTCCTTCTCCTTCTTCATAACAACCACACATTTTTTCGACGCCAAAGCATCTTCATTGTTTCAACCATTGTTTCTTTGTAGCTTATAGAATTTTCCTCAAGCATTTCAAACAGGGTTTGGAGCCGGTTCAGTATTGTCGAATTTAATATCTCTAAAATTTCTTTGTTAATACATAGATATGGTTCGTGGGTCGTTGCCATTCTCTCCTTGAACAATGCTTGTTTATCTAAACACTCTATAATTTCAAGTATTAAAAAAATAGAATATATATTAAAAAGAAGTAAAACTACCATTACCAAAAAAACTACACTTACATGTTCTTGAATGCTTTAACTTTATCTATAGAGAGAGAGAGAGAGAGAGAGAGAGAGTGAGAGAATCTCTAGTATGTTCTTCTTTTTTCTCCTTCATAAAAGATATATATATTTCACAATAGATATGTTTAGTCTTGTCTCCTTCAGCTTCTCATCTCCTCTTTTGTTCTCTTACTTTACCTTCAAGCATATTGGCCATCTCTTCCTTCTCCTTCTTCATATCAATCACACATTTTTTGGCCGTCAAAACAGCTTCATCATTTCAACCACTATTTCTTTGTATCTTCCGTGCACGAAACCACTTATTTAAATTATATATCTAAATTTAAAAACAAAATTACAGCAAAATATAATTATCATATCAACTACATTATAGTATCATATATAAATAAAATGTTATCATATCTATGTTACCTCCGATTAATAATATTTATAAAAAAACAAAATCCTAAAATATGGTTTTCCTCCTCTTTTCCTTATTCTTCTTCAACATATTAGTATTCTTCGTTCTCTTTTTCATCGTCTCCATCTTCTCCGACTTCTTTTTCTTTTTTCTTTCTTTCAGTTTTTCTTCGTCTTCTTCTTTCTTATTCTTTTTCATCATCTTCGCCTTCTCGGCATCATATTATTCAAGTTTTTTATCGTCTCTTACTTCGTCTGCTTTATCTTTCGGTTTTTCTTCTTCTTCATAATTTCCTTATTTTTTTCATCGTCTTGGACTTCTTCTTTTTCAAAATCTTCGTCTTCTTCGACTTCCTCTTCTTCTTTTTTCTTCCGGTTTTTATTCGTCGATCTTCTTCTTCTTGTTCTTCAACTTCTCCTAATTCATTACATTTGTCTTCTTTGTCTTCTATGGTTCCTTATTCTTCTGGTTTTTCTTAGCTTCCTTCCGCATCTTCGCATTCTCAGAATTTGTCATCTTCATCTTCCGGTCTCCTTCCTCATCTTTAACGTATGGGTCCTTGTATTTTTTGAATTATTCTTCATCAGCTTCTTATTCTTCTTCCCCCATTATCCTTTTTACATATTCCTCGTCTTTTCCTTCATCTTCTTCCTCTTCATCATCTTCGACTTCTACTTCTTTATCTTTATCGTCTTGTCTTCTTCGACTTCTTCTTCTTATTTTTCTTTCGGTTTTTTCTCGTCTTCTTTCTTCTTAATGTTGTTATCACTTTCAAGTTGATAATCTTCTGAGGTGTCTAGAGATAATATCTAATTAATATCACCATAAGATTTTCAATGTGACTCCTCAAATATTCTATATGGTTTTTCTTCTCCAAATTCAGCATCCTCTTCCCCTTCTTCTTCTTCCTCTTATGGTTTGACTTCTACTTCTTCTTCTTCCTCTTATATATCTTTTGATTTTCTTATTCCTCACCCTTTTCTTTCATCTTCATCATCGTCTTCGACTTCTACTTCTTCTTACTATTCTGTTGTGTCTTCCTTTTGATCTTCCTCTTTTGGTTTTTTTTTCTCGTATTTTCCTACTTCTTTGACTTCTTCTTCATCATCTTTGTATTCTCTCAGTTCTTCTTATTCTTCTTTTTCGAGTTTTATTAGCCTTCTTCATTATTTGCTTCTTATTCCTCCTTGGTCTTCTTTGTCTTATCCAAACTCTTTTTCTTATGGTTTTTCTTCGTCTCTTTCTCATCTCCACCTTCGTCTACTTTGTATTATTCATCTTTTGGCTTTTTTCCCTTTCTTTATTCTTTTTTTTCTTCCACGAATTTTTTTTCTTCCACTTCGTCTACTATGTATTGGTTTTCTTCTCCAACTTCTTGATACAAGATATTTTGGTATCTATAGAGTCAATTCTCTAAATGCAGTTGTAGCATAAGAGGTTATCGAACCTTATCGGGATTTATCCTAATCATTAAGAATGCAAGGAACAATTGCAAGTCAAGCTAAACAAGTGTGTTGTGATTAAGAATGTGGATGAAAGGAAATCCTACACAATGATGCCCTATCCTACCGCCATTTGTGGGACCATTGTTTGTGGAGACAATGGAGCCTAAGCTCAAAAGATTGAATACGCGGGTGTATGTGAGACGGTGAGTTATGGGATGGTTGAAGAAGCACTAGCTCTAGATGGAAGTTGTTTGAATTCCCTCTTTCACACCACAACGGAGAGTGAGGGTGAAAGTGATAAGGTTGATAAGAAGAGGACAAAGTCTAGGTCCGAGGAGAGGAAACCGAGCATGCTCAAGGGGATTGGACCCTTGCTAGACCAACCTTCGATCGTGACTCTCATCCCATGGAAACATGAAGAAGGGATGATTGAGTACAAGGTCAAATGTAGAGGTTGTCCCAATCCCTTTGCCAAGGCCGTAGCAACCCCCACACCGAAGGTTAGAGAGGGAGATCAAACCGGTCTTCAAAGCTTAATGAGTAAAGCTCTCAAACTCGAGCTTAAGTAACCGCCAAGAAGTGCTTGCACTCCTCCATTACCCGCCTAAAAGGGTAACAAAAGTCAAACTTCATGACTCTAAACAAAGTGCTCTTGGGAGACACCCCAAGCTTATCCTTGTACATATTTCCTTTTATGCTTTTATTTCGTTAGTAGTTCCTTTTGATGGGTTTTCTTAGTCCAAGTAGGTTTTCGATGGTCTTATGGGCATGTACTTATGGACTAAGGTGCATAGGATGAGGTGATGGAGTATGGCGTCCCTTGATCCCTCTCGTCCCCTCCATCCTTTTCCAAGGTAACACTCCAAACTTTGTACATAGCATTTAGAATCATATATTCTTTCTTTATTTCATGCATTGTTTAGCTCTCTCTTAAGCTTCTCTTACACAAGGGACTGTTTAATTTCAGTTTGGGGTAGGGTTTGTGTGTTATCTAACATCGTTTTTGGTGTTCTTATTTTGCCTTTTGCACCTTGAGTCTCATGCATATCATGCATTTTCAATAAATTGATTCAAGACTTTTTAGTCTCTAAGAGGTATCAATATCCCCTATACGATGTAGTATGGAGGTTATCAATCCATAATTGGGATTTATCCTAATCACTAAGAATGCAAGGTGATTATAGTAAGTTAAGCTAAACAAGTGTGGTTTGTTGTTAAGTATCCAATTTGAATTAATCAATGCAATAACTAAACAAGATGTAAATCAAATAACGAAAGCGAATCTAGAGATAGGGTTATCGAATTAAGGTGACCCAAGCACAATTCATGGTGTTCTTTCACTCAAACAAGTTATCCCTAGGCAATAGATCTTTAATATTGATTAGTTCTTTCTCAAGCAACTAATCACTATGTTAATTATCAAATCCATTAGCAAATTCTCATTTGTGGATTAACAATTAGCAAGCATTAAGAATAATAACAAGATCAACCAAAGAAATGCCCTAAACAACTAATTTCTTAGGTTATGAGCATAAATCCCTTGAATAGTTCATCAAGGCATTTCATCAAACGCTTGGTGTGCATGAAATGCCTTGTGATCTAGATCTACTTCATCAAGATAGATCTAGCATTACTATTCAAAGAAGGAAATAAGATAATCTATCCCTAAACACCATAAACCATGCCTTGGATTATCCTAATCTACCCCATCTCAAGATCTTAAAAGACTACTCAAGACCCATCAAGAACAACCCAAAATCGATATGGAAAGTGGTTGAATCCATGGATGAGTGTTGGATAATCAAGATAGAAAGAAGATAGATGGAAGAGATTGATAGAAATCAACACTAAATTGCATAAAACAAAGGATCCTTCTTACAAATCTCAAGTTCTCTCTCAAAGGTGAGGGTTTTAGACTTAAGAAAAGCTTAGTGAATAAAATTAGATATAAGGGTATTTAAAATAGAAAGTGGGTGAACCGGGTCAACCCGGAACAAACCGGGTGTTGACCTGATCGGTTTTGGGTCGGATTTCAAACCCGGCCGGGATGGAGCCGATGCATGGGGCCGAGATGAGAAGTTGTTGCCGAGAGGTGTGGCACCGGGCGACTTCTAGCCTGGATGGGAGGCCGGGATTCTCCTTGGTCGGGTGATGGTGTGGCACCGGGCGGCTTCTAGCCGGGATGGGAGGTCGGGATTCTCCTTGGTCGGGTGATGGTCTGGCATCGGGCGGCTTCTAGCCGGGATGGGAGGCTGGGATTCTCCCTGTCCAAGGCAAGGTTCAGCACCGGGCATGTGCATGGTGTTGTCCCGGTCCGGTGCATGCATCCGGTATGGTAAGAGCTTCTCGGCTAGGCAGAGACGTCTTCACTAAATCCGCGGTAACTCCTTAATCAGATATCCAAATGGCCTGAATCCAACTCCTATAGACAGATAACTCACTCCTCTACAATCCCATGAAGAGATAAGGCTGATTCATACCGGAGGGCCTTCTTCAACCTACATCTTTCTGGCGTCTCGGATGGGCTTCGCACTCCACTTAGGTCCAACTCTCCAACTATGCCCAATTGCCTCCAATCACCTAGGAAATACGCCAAAACATGTAAGAATGCACTAAACATGCCTAATGCAAATACCTAATACTCTAAATGAGACCTAAATGCAAGACAAGATCATGATTATGCATGCGAATTACACAAAACTTTAAATGAAATGCATGCTAAAACATGCAATATATGAGTATATCAATTCTCCGACTTCTTCTTCTGATTGTTTTTTTTCTTCTCCAAATTCGTCATTTCATTCTTCTTTGTTCACCATCTTCGTCTTCTCCGACTATTTTTCTTTCTTCATTGTCTTCATTGGCTTCGTCTTTT
This sequence comes from Eutrema japonicum, assembly GCA_030161315.1. NCBI lineage: Eukaryota > Viridiplantae > Streptophyta > Magnoliopsida > Brassicales > Brassicaceae > Eutrema > Eutrema japonicum. The sequence continues at coordinate 31,390,767 of BSQW01000013.1, forward strand.
TCTTCTCCCTCTTCTTTATCTTTTAATTTTTCATATTTTTCGTCTTTTCCTTCTTATCCTCCATCGTTTTCAACTCCTACTTCTTCTTTATTATCTTCGTTTTCTTTGACTTCCTATTTTTTTGTTCATTCGGTTTTCTTCGTTTTCTTCTTATGAATTTCTTTGTTTTATTCTTATGATTTTTCTTCTGCTTCATCCTCTCCGTTTTCTTCTATCGTCTTTGTATTCTCCAGCTTCTTATTCTTCCACATCTTCTACTTCTTCTTTGTGTTCTTCTTATTCATTTTATTTAACTTTCGATTTTTCATCTTCCTCGTATTTTCCTTCTTCTAATTATTTTTTGGAAGTTTAGAATTTTTTGGACGTATATTTTCACATTTTTATGGGCTTAGCTATCTTTACACAAACGATCAGTTTCAAAGAATCTTGTGAAATAAAAGCACATAGATAACATGGACACATATTATCCGACCGCTCTAACATGAACCCTCCTCTTGAAACGAAGGGAAATGTAATAAAAAAGAAGATATAATAACAAAACAGTCATGAAAAGTGAAAATCCAAAGACATTCCATCGAAAATAATTTGTTTCTCTAATGATAAGGAGCCCAAATGCTAACAAAAACTTGTACGGATAAAAAGACCGAATACTATGTTATATCAGTAGTGTCATAGAGAATCCTTTCATCATTTGAGAGAAAATTTACCAGTAGCCTCTTCGTCTACATCATCTTTCGGTTTTCTTATTCTTCAACTTCGTTTTCTTCATCTTCCGGTTCTCTTATTTTAATTCGTCTTTAACTTTTCCAACTTCTTATTCCTATTTTTCTGGTTTTCTTCTTTTTCTTCAACTTTCACATATTTTTATCCTTATCCTTCTTCATTATTTTTTGTTATCCATTTTTTTTCTTTCTTCCGGGTTTTATATGACTTTGTCTTGGTCTTCTTCCTCATCGTCTCTTTCGACCTTTTCGTCATCTTTTTGACTCTTTTTTTATTCTTCTTCTTCTTTGTCTTTGTCTTTGTCTTCATCTTCGTCTTCGTCTTCGTCTACTTCTATTTATTCTTCTTCTTATTCTTCCGGTTTTTGTTCTTCTTATATTTGAAATTTTGAATAGAAATTATAATTGACAATTGCATGGATTTGTAGATAATCAATTTCATTAAATGTAGTATAATATTTTTTTTTGTAAAATTAGGAAAGAGAGCATGAGATTTTTGGGCTAACATTTTTTTTGTTACTAACCAATTTTTGATTTAAAGGTTTTTAATGTTATTTAAATAATATAATTTCTCGTCATCCCTATTCTAATCTTTACACTTTTCTAAAATTGTTAGTCTATATTTTTTACTATTCAAATTTTAATCATTTCATAATTATGATCTTGACATTTTGATAATTGTTATATGAACGAATTACTTTTCCATTGTTATTTTGATTCTTATCTTAATTTCTTTAAAAAATTATTAGTTGACTAATTACTTTTGTTGTTATAATGTATCTAATTAAAATTTTTGAAGAGAGATCATTTGCTTAGTTTAACCTATTGACGTCTTGTCCCTCGCCTTGGCTTGAAAGAAATCCCAAATTTCTTCTTCTTTTTTCTTCCACCGTTTTGTCCAGCAGTCAAAACTGATTCAGGCCATGGTTCAAGAAAAACCCTGAATCTTGGCATCAAAAGAAAGTTTGCTTGAGAATTAATTACTTCTGCTGCAACTTGCAACACTTGTATGGCTTTGTTCAAAAGAAATCAACACTTGTATGGTTTAACAGAATCGATTCGGGGAATCTTGTAGCAGGTAAACCAACGAAGGACTTGCTCTCGAAAGCTCTTCTAAACATCAATAAGTATGTAATAATGTCTACCATCTTCTTCCTTGCAGCAATAATCAATCAAGAGTGATGTATTGCATCTGCCAAAATCAGAGCATCAAGAATGGATCAGAGAAGATCAAAAGGGGTTTGTTAGAACCATCAATTGAAACTTTTTTGGTTGAAAAGAAGGTTTTACCGCTGTTGGAAAGAGATAATTTACCTGTAATTTGGGTTCAGGTGAGGTAGTAAAGAGAGGGACTGAGAACATACATGGCAAGGAGGATCTGACGACTGGAGTAAGCATCTGAAATCAGGGAGTGCACCAGAGCAGCATGTTCCGAGAAAGATTAGAGCCGTTCGATCATCATTAAATTAAACGAAGAACAACGAACAACGCATAAACAACAACACACGATCGAAGAACACTATCTACGAATTTAGAAATCAAAAGAAAAGAAAAAAAATAATCACAAAAAGAAATCACAAAAGGGAAAGATGAGAAACGATGCCACATGATCCAAAAATAATAACATTAATAAAAGCAGAACAATACAAACGCAAAAAAAAAAAAAATACAAAGCCGCAAACGTGAGAGCCAAGAAGCTTATACCTCGCTAGAGCAGGAAAGATGGAGACACCGAGCAAATATCCCAAGAGTTAGACCCACCTACACCAACAAAGCAACACAATTATTTGATCTTAGTAACGCAGAACAACGAACAATGCATAAACAACAACACAAAAATGAAGAACACTATTACCGAATTTGAAAATTTTATAAAAAAAAACAAACCGAGAGTAACAATCACTACACAGAAAAAAAAACCCCGAAGAATTAGAATTACATAACAATATGCAATGCATAAACAACAACGAAAAACCGAGAAAAAAATCACAAAAATGAGATAAGAGACAGCATAGAAAACCAAATTATAAGGTAATGGTCAAAGGAACCAAACCAACAAAAGCAAGCCTCCAAAACAATCCAGAACCACACCACACCACGACCACCCTAATAAAATTCCAAACCCAAAGATAGGTGAGGACAACATACGAAAAAACAAAAATCACAAAGAGACTGAAAAACTTATGCAAACACAAAACACTAAAACTCGCAAACGTGAATCATAAAAAAACATATACCTTGACAGAGGAGCAACAATGCTTAAACTGGACAAATATCCAAAAGAGGCAGAGCAACCTACACGAACAAATAAAAAACATAACCGAACAGTTAGAATGGCAGAACAATATGCATTGCATAATCAATAACGAAAAAGAGAGAAGAAAATGCCTAGGGTTGAGGGGATTTATGCCTCTTTTTGGTGATTACCGCACAGAATTTAGGGCCAAAGTCAGAGGTGAAATCAGGCAGAATATCATCATGAGTCTTCAAGAGACAAATCTCTGGTCCCACCTTCACGAACACAAACATTTGCAAGAGATCACTAACATATATAAATCAGATAAAAATTCTTCAAATTTTGATACCAATTTGAGAAAACCAAGAATCGATTATTAATAATTCTAACCTTATCAGCGATATTTGAAACTTAAAATCAAATATCAAACGATATTGGTGGTTTTCTTTTTTGAAACTCAGAGAAGGGCTACAAACTTATAGCAAATCAGAAATAGAAAAAAGAAAACCACACAAATTCACATGACAGACACGAAACACATACCTCGACAGACACGAAACACTTACTTCGACAGAGTCGTAATGATGCACAACACGGTTTTCTCCAGAATTAGAAGTGTAAATTACCGATTATATCGATTTGCCTTCAAACCATGATCGTTGTGACCTGAGAAAACAGAATGATAAAATGAGAACTACAAATCAACACCATTAAAACGCATGATAGACGAAACTATCGAAGAATAGAAATTTGACTAAACCCTAGCAAAGAAACGTAAAAGAAAAAAGGAACATGACGATTATGAAAAGAGACGCAAGGTATTTATAAAAAAAACGATATAGGTTTGAGGGGATTTATGCCTCTTTTTTATATAGCGATAATTATCATCATAATCGAATATTTATTTCTGATTACAATAAACGCATTTTCTTTTTTTTATATAACCCGATAAACACAGATACAATATTATCTTTCTATTAATCAAATATATTTAATTATTTGCGATGAGGAAAACTCCCCGTTTTGGATTACAACGAAACAAATATGTCATATTTCCGCTTTTTAATCGTATAAATCCCTTTTTTTTTAAAACTTAATTATTTGCGATGAGGAAAACTTCCGTTTTTGATTACAACGAAACAAATATGTTATATTTTCGCTTTTTAATCGTATAAATATATATTTTTTAAAAAAATCTTAACTATTTGCGATGAGGAAATCTTCCTTTTCGGATTACAACAAAACAAATATGTCATATTTCCGTTTTTTATTCGTATAAATCCCTTTTTAAATCCGAATTAATTAAATTAAACACACAAATTAGGGAAGGACAATTATAACGCGATAAACATAGATTTGATTTTATCATTCCATTTTCCAAAGATTCAATTATTTTATATTAAGAAAACTTCCATTTCGGATAAAATCTGTTTTTGGCTCAAATAATTAAATCAATAACGGGGTAACCCAAAAAAAAATTAAAAGAATTGTGGGATTTGAACCTGCCACATGTGAGAACTAAATTTAGATCTCGAACCAACACAGCCACCATATATTTTTTGGTAAAACAATCGACCGTTATGTATATATTATATTGTAGACCAACAAAACTGGTTTGGGCCGCTTCCTTTTCAGGTCCGACTCTGATCCATACCTCCTTTTGTTTTTCATGGAATTAATTGCCTTATTTAATTATGGACTAACCAATCAGAATATATTATTATCACCAACCAATCAGATTATATCATTTTCATTAATCAAAACGACACAAAAAAGTGAGTTTTGAACCACAGCTCAAATCACTTCACAAATAATATAATAGATATTCAACTAGGACTTAACCCGCGCTATAATTAGCACATGGTCATATTTTTAAAAGAAATTGTTTAAAATTTTTTTTAAAAAATAATTTTATTTGAATTTTATAATATGTCTAACTCATGATTATAGATAGAGTTGTCAAACATAATAATTTGTCTATTTAACTCGTTTTGCAGTGGACTAAAATATTATTCGGACTAACCCGTAAAACCTATAATCTTGAAAACATAAGTCTATTATGCACCGTTTAATGACTCTAATTTTGTGATTAGTTCACGAACTCTTACAAAAATCAATTTTCTTGTGTTTAACTTTTTATAAAATTAGTAAAATATTTTTCAACTTTTATTTTGATATAAATTCAAATACAATATAATAAAGTATAGTGAAAAATATATCAAAATTTCGAATAGATTTTTGTTCTTATATATGAATTGATTATTATTTAAAAATATATAGTAGATAACATCTTAAATGCAAAATAAATAATTTCCATATTCTTATCACTAATTGTAAAAGGCAATTATATCATTTCCTATTTCAATTATTCTTTATTATTTGTAATGGCATTTCATGTAATAACTTACAAAACAAAGTTTATTTTCAAAAATGTCTTCTTAAATAATATTATAGAGATAGGAAACAATTTTCGTATATTCTCAATTAAAAAAAATCTGAATTTCGTATATTCAATAGGAAATATCTTTTATTTTGTGTTAATCCGAAAAGGATAATTTCCTAATCATAAAAAGTCAATCTTTTAGAAACGAAAAGATATAGTCGTATTTATATTTATCGGATTATTAAAAAAAGGCAAAATCGAGTTTCGATTAATCAGAAAAGAATATTTGGTTATATCGAGAATTAACATAACCAAAAAAAAGAAAAATGCCTAAACCCTAAATATTTTTGCATATAAATACGTTGGTCTTACGTTTTGTTCTAGAGTTTATATGAGTTTTTTTTTGTGTTCTAATTTTATTTTAGGGTTTTGTGCATATTTTGATTTCTTTATTTTGTTTTCTAATTTGGTATGAAACTGATCATTTTTTCATATCGTGTAGAAAGATGGCCAAGCGGAAGGAGTAGCTATAAACTTATGTTTCAAAATCATTTCATTAATAACACACACTACAAGAATGCAAACGATTTCTGACGGCCATATCGGTCGGGAAACCGTCGGAAAACGTCTTTTCCGATGAAATTCCGACCGATTTTGTCCGTCGGGACTATCGCGTCGGAAATCAAAAATGGTCGGAAATTGGTCGGAATTTTCCGACCAATATCCGACAACCCACTTTTCCGACTGGATTCCGACGAATATTAATAGTCTGAGAATTCCCGACGATTTCCCGACGGGACTAAATTTCCGACCAATTCCGGACCAGATAATTTCCGACCAATTCCAGACCGGATAATTTCCGACCAATTTCGGACCAGATAATTTCAGACCAATTCTGGATCGGATAATTTCCGACCAATTTCCGACGGGTAATTAAAAACAGTATTTTTAAAATTCTTAAAATTAATGATTTTGTTTTAAATTAAATTAAATTAATAATTCGAAAAAGAAAATTAAAATTAAAATATAATAATTGTTTTGAAATTACAAAAACATTAAAATTAAATTCTCGTTCCCGATCCCGTGCTTGTGCCCGGGAAATCCCAGAACTTCGCTTTCATCTAATCCGTCATGCCAGGGATTTCCGACCGGATGTGCAAGTTCCTCCCCGATTGTTGGACTAACTCCTCGATGGACATGATTGCAGGAGCTTGACTGTGCGACTCCGGAACATTCACACTTTGTCTTGGACTAGGGGTCTCCAATGGCGGATCGTTATGTTGATGTGGTTGAATGCCTCGAGACGAACCACCGCGGCGAATGTTATCGAAACCATCGTACGGCCTACAAAAAAAAACAAAAAATTTGTTAGTTGTTAGAATTATTTAAAATATAGAAAATACTAAAAATATTTCAAAAAACAGAAAACAATTATGAAAATTTAGAATTTATTTTATTTGCCAAAAAAATTTATATAACATAAAAAATTTAAAAATCACTTGTAAAATGCCAAAATTTTACTAATATTCTAAAAACAATTCTAAAACACTTATAACATTTAAAAGCACATGTAAAATGAAAAAATCATTTAAAATCACTAGTAAAAGAAATTTAAATTGTTTGTAAAATGTTCTAAAATTCTAAAAAAAAATTAAAATCACTTGTGAAATAATAAAACTATTTCACAATTAACACAAAAATATTTTCCTATTTTTTTCAATATTATTTCTAAAATATTTAAACACAAAATCCAAATTATTAACCTAACAACAATCTAACCTAAATTCTAACCTTTCATATTTAATCAAATCTAACAAACCTAACAACTATAACAAATTATTAACCTAAAATCTAAAAAATCTAACAAATTAAACAAATCTAACAAAATCGATTAGGGAAAAAAGAATTCTTACATGGCTAGATGGGCGACGACGGCGGCGTGGAGGCAAATCCGGCGAGGGTCTACGGCGGCGGCGGCTGACCTAAAGAAGAAGAGAGAGAAGTTAGCAAGGAGGGGAGAAGAGGAAGAAGAAAAGAGAGAGGAGAAGATACTTTGGACGGTGGCGGCGAGGGGAGGGCAACAGCGGACGGCGGCGACGACAAGAGAGAAGGAGAGAAGAGATCCAAAGAAGGAGAGAAGATGAAAGGAAATGAGGAAGAAGAAGAACCGTTTTCGATTTATTGAACCCATACGGTCGGGATCCGGTCGGAAATTTTTAATAAACCGCGTACAATGAATTTTGATAAATTTCGTTTGGCGGTTTATTTCCCTGGTTTTTTTTAGAATGGTCGGAAATTGGTCGGAATTCACGACCAATTTCTGACCATTCTAAAAAATTGCATGTCGAATAATTTAATATTCGTCGGTAATTTCCGACTAATTTCCGACCATATAGGGTTTAGGGTATGAAATCCTAAATTTGAATACCGTATAGGCTTTAAAAAACATCTAAACATATTATGTCTGAAAACAATTTGGCAAGGTAAACATAAATAGAGTATATGACGATTTTTATGAATCAATATGAGAACGGGTTTAACCTCCCTTAACGAAACATAGAACTTATACTTACACTTTTCGTTTTCTTGTAAGGTTTGGATTAAATGCTCAAAAATATTGATTCTTAAGATAGTTAGACATTGAATTATTTGAAAAGATCATATCTAACCCTAGCAAACATAAGTGTAATCAAATTTTTACGGTTTGAGGTTTCGAAACCCCGTATGGTCGGAAATTGGTCTGGAATTTCCGACCAATTTCCGACCACACATAGTATAGTTTTAGCCGAGGAAAGTTTTAGCCAGGGGATTCAATTTTCCTCGGATAAAACTAAAACCGTCGGAAATTGGTCGGAAATCTAAATAAAAATGTTCGAAAAATGCTAAGTAAAAACCGTCGGGAATTGGTCGGAAAAACGGAATTAAGAAAAATTATTCTGAGTGCCTAAATAATACTAACACGTTTATTGTGAGTTTATGAAAGTTTTTCTGAAAATTGCTGATATGTGTCCACTAAATCGGCGATAACTCCTGTAATATTACTAGGAATGAGCTGAAACCATTCTCATTGGAAATATAACTCAATTTCCAATCTGTCTTCAAGATTTGAGATTAAACTGGGCACGGTAAGATTTCCATCCGACATGATCTTTAAGCTGATTCGGATTGGCTCTGCATTTTCCGACAGTGATATATCTTCAATAAATCTCCCGTATCTCCTGAACCGCTGATCGTAATGACATGAATCTACTTGATTTGGGAAGCTAACTCAATTTAGCATGACTTTCATCAAGAGCTTCCAAGCTAAATCCATCGGGAAGGCTTTCTTTTGACTCGTTTTATAATCCCGTCGGAAATTGGTCGGGATTTCCGACCAAATTCCGACCGTATATGAAGATTTTCTGAAAAATGCTCAATCCCGTCGGAAAATGGTCGGAATTTCCGACCAAATTCCGACCATATATGAATATTTTCCGAAAAATGCTAAGTATAAAATGCTAGGTGTAAAAATATCATTTATAAAATGCTAAGTGTATAAACACTTAAAATTAACAACCTTATACCACAGAAGTTTATAAACACTTAGAAATTTTCGAAATATTAGTATTTCATACCATAAATCCTAATTGGTCGGAAATTGGTCGGAAATTTTCGATCATATAGGGTTTAGGGTATGAAATCCTAAATTTAAAAACCATATAGGATTAAGAAAAATCTACTAATCTTATTTACTAACAACTAACTTAATAGGTAAACATAAAATGGATCATATGACGATTTATATGAATCGATTCGAGAACGAGTGTAACCTTTCATAACGATACATATAACTTATACTCACACTTATCGGTTTCTTGTCGGGTTTTGATTAAAAGCTTAAAAAGAATGATTATTAAGATATTTTAACATTGAATTCTTTCAATATATCATATCTAACCTTAGCAATCATAAAAGTAATCAAATTTTTACCATTTGTGGTTTCGAAACCACAAATGGTCGGGAATTCGTCGGGAATTCCCGACCGATTACCGACGGGGTGAGAACACATGTTTTAAATGTATAGCAGCACGCTTATTTTATGTTTGTAAAAAATATTAAATCAGAAATTTTGACCGATTTCCGACCATATATGACCAGTCTTTATATCGTCAGAAATCGGTTGGGAATTCCTGACCAATTTCCGACGGGACAAAAATGGTCGGGAATTTCCGACCGGTTTCCGACCGGGTTTATTCCATCGGTATTTAGTCGGAAAACGGTCGGATATTTCCGACCGTTTTTTTTCAGTTGGAATTCCGGTCGGGAATCGCCTTGTTTTCTTGTAGTGACATGCTTTCATCTTAAATTTAAATTGAACGCAAAATTATTGTTAATTTCTAAAATGTACGCAATATCCTTCCAATAAGCAAAATCGGTATCCAACATTTTATTAGATGTATGGCCACGTTGATGTTGTTACTTCCTCCGCAAGTAATTTGAGAATGACATGGATTCGGCAAAGACACATATTGAAGAAAAAGAAGTTGTAGATTCGGAGCATAAAAAACTTTGATGAAGTTAAAGGAATCAGAAGAAGTTAGCGATCGCTAACAAAAAAATATATCAGAATGAGAAGTTATGCATCTAAATCAAAAGAGGTGGTGGAGAAAGTAATGTACAATGAGGTGTTCAAAAATATTGACGCTCTTTTGATACCATAACTTTTTGTTCTTTTATTTTTAACATCACATTTGAATATGTATTAATTTGGACGACGACACTAATTTGATGTTGAAGGTTTTCTTCATTCTTTTATGAAAATATTAAAACGTACAAAATTAAATTAAATTTATATATATCTTCAACTAAATCGGTATTAAAAATAATTTACAACCTTTAGGTAAGACTTTCGCTTAAGTAAATATCACTAAAATATATTAGGTGAATATGTTATCGCTTTGACATAAATCTCGATGGTTAAAGTACATCCACTCGAATGACGTTATCCATGGGGTTCAAAACCAAACAATCTTATCATGAACACAAATTGTGATTTAAAGATATGTGATTTTGGTCTTGCTAGACCGACTTCGCAGAACAAGTTCACAACATATTATGTTATCGCGAGAAGGTATAGAGTCCATGAGCTTTTATTGAGCTCTTATATTATAAATTGGTTATGGACTCGTATATTATGTTATCGCGAGAAGGTATAGAGTCCATGAACCAATATTGGTTATATATTGATGGAGCTCATGAATTGAACATCTTTGATCTTCGCTAGAAACCATATCCATCAAATGCACTTATTTAGTTATATATTGATGGAGCTCATGAATTGAAAATCTTTGTTCATCGCTAAAAACCATATCCATCAAATACGCTTATTGAATAAGGTAAACTTATACTTTTAGTATGGATTCAAGATTCAGCCTTTCCGAAACATGTGATGAATCTGTTGATCTTACAGTTGCATGGTACACTGGCAAATATTTGATATGGGGTTTACATAGTCAAGTTCATAAAGGATGTGAAAAGATACATCTCACAACATCCAAACTTGCAAAAAATACATAGAAGAAGGGAAAATACGTGAAAAAAGAAAAACCGAAAGATGATGAAGATGTAGGAAAAAAAGAAATGGCAGAAGAAGTTGAGGGTCACAAAGAAAAATCGGAAGAAGAAAACGAAGAAAAATCGAAAGAAAAAAGAAAAAGAAGAATTCAGAGAAGACGAAGACGATAAAGAAGAAGAAATAGCAGTCAAAGACGATGAAGAATAATAAGTAAAAGACAAAGAAGAAGGGAAAAATCAAAAGATAAAGAAGAGGAAGAAGAAAAAGACGAAGTCGATGAAGAAGAATTCGAAAAATACGACGAAGAAGACGAATACAAGAAAAATAAAAAAACCGGATAAGACGAAGACATTGAAAAAAAGAAGAATTTGGAGAAGAAGAAGAATGATAAGAAGAACTAGAAGAAGTCGGAGAAAAAAATCAGAACATAGAAGAAGAAGTGGAAGAAGGAAAAGACATGGAAGAAAAAACTGGATGAAGAAGAAGAAGAAGAAAACAGGAAGAAGAAGAAGACAAAATAGACGAAGAAAACCGGAAGATGAAGAAGACAAAGTAGAAGAAGGTGAAGATGAGGAAAGAGACAAAGAAAAAACAGATGAATTAGAATTTAGAGAAGATGAAGACGATAAAGAAGAACAAATAGAAGACGAAGACGATGAAGAAGAAAGGTGAAGATGAGAAAAGAGACAAAGAAAAATTAGATGAATAAGAAGTCAGAGAAGATGAGACGATAAAGAAGAACAAGTAGAAGACAACAGGAAAAGGAAACGACGAGAAAAATGAAAATTTAAAAGATAAAAAAGGAGGAAGTCGGATAAGAAGAAGCCGATGAAGAAGAATTCGGAAAATACGAGGAAAAAGACGAAGAAAAATAAAATAAAAACCAAAAGAAGACGGATAAGATGAAGAAGTTCAAAAAGAATACGAAGAATTTGGAGAAGAGGAAGAATAGCTTGAAGAAGATCAATAAGAAGACAGAGAAGAAATATGTATGATAGAAGACGAATTGAAGAAGAAAAATACAAGGAAGAAAAAAGTAGGATGAAGGCAATGAAGGAGAAGAAGACAAAGAATTTGGAGAAGAGGAGGTAAAATACAATGTAGAAGAAGGTGAATACGAGGAAGGAGACAAATAAAACCCATAATAATAAGAAGTCGGAGAAAACGAAGACGATAAAGAAGAAGAAGTAGGATAAAAAAACAAGAAGAAAAGCCAGAGAACACTGAGGTTTGATGAAGAAGAAGAAGTCAAGACGATGAAAAAGAAGAAGAAAATTCGATGAAGATGAAAACCGAAAGATAGAAGACGAAGAAAAAGATGAGACAAAAAAAAACTGGAAGAATAAGAAGTAAGAGAAGACAAAGAGGATGAAGAATGATAAGAAAGAAGAAGAGGAAGATGAAAAACCGGAAGAAGAACACGAAAAAAACAAGAAAACAAAGAAAAACGAAGAAAAACGAAGAAAAAGACATCAGAGGGTATGGAGACAATAAAGAAGAAGAAGTAAAAGTCTAAGACGATGAAGAAGCATAAGGAAACGACGAGGAAGAAGAAAAACCAAAGATAAAGAAGAGGAAAAAGAAGAAGACAAAGAATGATTATGTCGAGAGGGGGATAATGATTGAGTATGTGTAAAAAGAACGAGTAGAGACTTTGTTGATGCTGATGGTCATGAAATAGTTTGGAGTCTTATTAATGACCAAAACACTTCGTTTCCAATCGATAAGGATAGTAGGTTAGAAATGAGTGCTTTGGAAACTCTTAGTACTTTTTATATTTTTGTCTCAATTGTATGATCTATGCGATTTCGAACGAATTCAAAAATTAGATACATAATCGAAATGGATACTGATGAGAAGAATAATTGTGATTGGTTTATTTGTGAAATATGTACAAAAAGCCGATGAAGAAGAAAGAAAATATGAGGAAAAAGAAAAACCGAAAGATAACAAAGCAAAAGCCGAAGAAGACGAAGACGAGATTAGGAAGAAGACGAAGACAAGATAAGGAAGAAGAAAAATGAGAAAGAAAAAAAGAAGAACAAAAAGTCAGAGAAGACAAAGACGATAAAGAAGAAGAAATAGAAGTCGAATACAATGAAGGAGAAGAGAGGAAAGACAAGGAAGAGGAAAAACCGAAATTAAAGAAGAGCATGAAAAAAAAGACAAAGCCGATGAAGAAGAATTCAGAAAATACGAGTACAAAGACGTTGAACATGAGGAAGGAGACATGAAAATGAAGATGAGAAATTATGAGAACGTGAAGATGGGGAAGGAGACGAAAAAAAACTAGACGAATAACAAATCGGAGAAGACAATGCGATGAATGAAAAGAAGGAAGACGAATAAAAACCAAAAGAAAAATGAAGAAGAAGAAGATGAAGATGATAAAAAAGAAAAGGTCAAAAACGATGAAAAGAATAAGGAAAATAGGAGGAAGAAGAAAAATCGAAAGATAGAGAAGATGGAGAAGAAGTGATATCATCATATTTGCATCATTCTAGCATCCGTTACACTTAGGTTTCGAGTCATTTGCATATAGTTCATGTCATCTCTTTAGCATTTTAGTCATTTTAGGAGTCTAATGTGTCTACATTTAGTCCTAGAGAGTCTTCACATGTTTTGGATCGTATTTCAGGTGCTAAAGAGGAGATTCGAGAGCCGAGGAGAAGAGACAGGGACCATACCGACGTCACTGGTCGGTACTGGTCCTCGGTATGGAAGGCAGAAGGGTTGCACCGACGTCACTACTCGGTGCAACTGCTCGGTATAGAGGACGGAGGAAAACAGCCCCAGTACCGACGTGCAACACCGAGGAGTGACGTCGGTATCGAAGCCTCAGGGGATTGTACCGAGGTCACTGCTCGGTGCAACTACTCGGTGCTGTTCTCGGAGGAAACCCGGGGGAAAATCTCCTTAATACCGAGCAACGATACCGAGGAGTGACCTCGGTATCCATCGAAGATCACTAAACAACATCCCCTCAATACCGACGCCACTGCTCGGTACTCCTCGTCGGTGCACAAACCCAGGCTCAATACCGAGGTGTTGCACCGAGCAGTGACCTCGGTATTGGCCAATTAGAACTTTCTACCCATTTAAACCGGGTCGGTACCCGATTTGTCCCGGGTCGACCCGGTTCGTCACTGTTCACTATTTATGCCCAAAAACCAAATTTTGATGGGTTAAGCCTTTTCTTAAGCAAAAACTCTCTCTAAGAGTGATTGGGAAGAGATTGATCCTTTTGGATTTATGCAATTTGAGTATTGTTTTCTTGATTGAATCCATCTATCTTCTACTTTCTAATCATCCAATCATCTTTATCATGAGTTTTAACACCTATTTTCTTGGATTTGTTGAACCCATGATGATGAGTGAGTAGTCCTTAGGATCTTGAGATATGGTAGATTAGGGTGATCTAAGGTTCGATTAGTGGTGTCTAGGGTTAGATAATCTTGTATTCCTTCTTATCTAGTGCTCCTAATGCTAGATTCAGCTTGAAAGAGTGGATCTAGATCATAGGGCATTTCATGAACACCAAGTGTTTGATGAAATGCCTTGATGAATTAGGCAAGAGATTTATGCTCCTAAGCTAAGACTTTAGTTGTTTAGGGCATATCTTTGGTTGATCTTGTTATGATTCTTAATTCTTGCTAGTTGTTAACCCACAAATGATGATTTGCTAATGGACTTGATAATTAGCATAGTGATTAGTTGCTTGAAAGAGAGCTAATCAAGTTTAGAGATATTTTGCCTAGGAATTAGCTTCTTGGGTGAATGAACATCACTAATTGGACTTGGATCACCTTTTATCAATAACCTTATCTCTTGCTCCGCTTTTGTTATTTGAATTACATCTTGTTTAGTTATTGCATAGCTTAATTGCCGTAATTTAGTTACTTAAACAAAACACTCTTGTTTAGTTTAACTTGCAATTGCTCCTTGCATTCTTAGTGATTAGGATAAATCCCTTTATGGATTGATAACCTTCATACTACACGTATTGGAGTTATTGATACCTCCTAGAGATTAAAAACTCTTGTATCAATTTGGCACCGTTGCCATATTGGGATTTGTTTTAACATTGAGATTTAGGCTCTTTGTGAGATTAAGCTTTATTTGCTACCAAGTTACTAATCGTGTTTGCTTTCCATTGCTCTCTCTAAACTTATAGGTGCATGCATACACGATCTCGCGGGAACTACAATCTAGTTCAACCAAGGGACGACATACATCGATCATACCGAGGGTGTAGAACAAGGGAAGCACGTATGGGACAACAAGAAGTTGAGAACAACATGGATCACTATGAAAATGTTCCATTTGGGGAGATTCATGACAATGTGGGAAACAACCCCGCACAAGGTGGTAATGGAAACCACCCCGCATAAGGCGGTAATGTAAACCACCCCGCACAAGGTGGTAATGGAAACCACCACGCTCACAACGCCCCACATCCACCCGGCGGGCCAATGAGAGTCCCTAACCATCCCCCAAGGGCATAAAACGTGGTTGGTGCGGGTGATGCCGCCAATGCCCATCAAAACCGTCAAGGGATCCAAACTCCACCGGTTGAGAGCAACAACTTCGAGGTGAAGCCGGGTTAGATCAACATGGTTCAAAGCAACAAATTCCACTGTCTATCTATGGAAGATCCATTGGATCATATCGATCAATTTGATAGGATATGTGGTTTAACCAAGATGAACGGTGTTTCGGAAGACGGTTTAAGGCTAAGACGCTTCCCATTCTCTCTTGGAGAAAAAGCTCGCCAATGGGAAAAGAGTCTTCCTCAAGGTTCAATCACGTCTTGGGACGATTGCAAGCGAGCTTTCCTTGCAAAGTTCTTTTCTCCTTCAAGGACCGCCAAGTTGAGGAACGAAATCTCGGGGTTCACACAACGCGGAAACGAATCCTTCAACGAAGCTTGGGAACGGTTTAGAAGCTACACCTCTCAATGCCCGCATCATGGCTTCTCCAATGCCTCCCTATTGAGTACCCTCTATCGCGGAGCTCTACCCAAGATAAGGATCCTTTTAGACACAGCCTCTAACGGGAACTTCTTAGCCAAAGATGTAGATGAAGCCATGGAACTAGTGGAAAACTTAGCCCAAAGTGACGAAACCTATGGCGACGATTATGACCGCGCCACAAGGACAACAAGCGACTTTGACGAGAACAAGCGGGCCAAGGACATGAAAGCTCTTAATGAAAAATTAGACAAACAAGCCAATTTGATTGATAATTACTAGCGTCTTCCCAAAAGATGGTCAACTTTGTGGATGCTTATGATGAGAACCGAGGTTATTATCAAGAGGAGAACGTGGACATGAACACTCAAGAGGAGGTGAACTACGTGGGGAATCAAGGGAACTACCAAAACCAAGGGAACTACCAAAGACAAGGGTTCAACCAAAACTATAGGAACGACCCCAACTTCTCTTACCGGAACACAAATGTGGAGAACCCACAAGACCAAGTCTACCCTCCGCAACCTAATCAAACTCAAGGAGCCCCACAAAAGCAATTCCAACCCCAAGGCCAAGCTTCTAATACCAACCAACAAGGTTTTGTCCCAAGGAACCAATTCCAAGGGAACCAAAGTGGATTTCAACCCAAAGCTCCACCCGGTTTTCAAGGCCAACAACAAGGGTTTGTGCCTCAAGGTCAAGCAACTACGTCTAAACCGCAAAAGCTTGATTTGAGCTCCATGTTCCAACAATTACTCAAGGGGCAAGCGGAGATCAATACGCGGGTGGATTGCTCTTACAACGACCTCAACACAAAGATTGAGGCTTTGAACTCCAAGGTAAAACACATGGAGAACAAAGGTGTTGCTTCTTCTTCTCGACCACAAGGTCAACTACCAGGCAAATTCGAAGCTACTCCTAAGGAGTATGTAAACGCCATCACCTTGAGAACTGGCACGGTCTTGCCTCAAAGAGAAGCTCCTTTTCCTCTCAATGCGGAAATTGAGAAGCAAAGTGGGGGGGGGGGGTGGAACTTCAAGAAGATGACGGATTGGTTGAAGATGAGGTAGTGAGAGAGCAAGATATAGGTGAAGAAGTTGTGAAGGTCAAGCCTAGGGTTGTTGTTGCTCAAGAGAAACCGAAGAAGAATGTGTTTGTCCCTAAGCCATATGTTCCTAAGCTACATTTTCCCGGGCGGTTCAAGAAGCAACTTATGGACAAGTATAAAGCCATCTTTGATAGGCAAATGGAGAAGGTGGAACTCACAATGTCTTTGGTTGATGCTTTCTTACTTGTCCCTCATAAGCCAAATTCTTGAAAGATGTCGTGAATGAGAGGGCTAAGGAGATGGAGTCTATGGTCATTTTAACTCACGAGTGTAGTGCCATAATACAAAAGAAGATGGTGCCAAAGAAGTTAGGAGATCCGGGATCATTCACGCTACCTTGTGCACTTGGACCTCTAGCTTTCAACCATTGTTTGTGTGCTATTGGAGCGGGTGTAAGCCTCATGCCGTTTTCGGTAGCCAAGAGACTAGGCTTCACACGCTACAAGGCATGCAACATCTCCCTAATATTAGCGGATATGAGCGTGAGGGTTCCTATTGGTTTGCTTGAGGATCTTCCTATTGTGGTGAAGGATTTCATTGTCCCCATGGACTTTGTGGTACTTGAAATGGATGAGGAACCAAAAGACCCTCTTATCTTTGGTAGGCCATTCCTAGCAACCGCGGGAGCAATAATGGATGTGAGGAAAGGCAAGATAGATCTCCATTTGGGTAAAGGAGAAGTCCTTGAGTTTGATATCAACAAGGTGATGAAGAAGCCCACCATAGATGGCCAATGTTTCTACATAGAGACCATGGATGAGCTAGCCGACAAATTGCTTGAGGAAATGAGAGTAGAAGACGGGTTGCAAGTAGTTTTGACTAAGGAGCGTGGAGATCATGGGTTCTTGAGCAAGGAGAGTCAAGGTTATGAGCTACTCATAGATTCTCACAAACCGGTCGAAAAAGACGCACCATTTGTTGAGTTGTGCATTCGTGGTATCGAGGGTCAAGATGGTTTAAGGGTTAGCACGGTTCAAGAGGGGTTTGTATTAGCCGTTGAAGAGACTAGCAAGGGTAAGTCTAGTCTTGAGGAGGATGATTGGAGCGAGCTCAAATCCCCAAAGGTGGACCTAAAGCAACTTCCCGCGGGACTAAGGTATGCGTTCTTAGGTCCCAACGAGTCTTACCCGGTTATTGTGAATGAGAGTCTAGATGAGAATGAACTATCCTCCCTTCTTGTAAAACTTAGGAAATATAGGAGAGCAATTGGCTATTCTTTGGATGATATCAAGGGTATTTCCCCTAGTTTGTGCACGCATAGAATCCATTTGGAGGATGAATCAAGGACCTCTATTGAACATCAAAGAAGGTTGAACCCTAATTTGAAAGATGTTGTAAAGAGAGAGATTCTTAAGCTCTTAGACGCGGGCATTATCTATCCAATATCGGATAGTACTTGGGTCTCACCGGTTCATTGTGTGCCTAAGAAAGGGGGGATTACAGTTGTTAAAATGAAAAGGATGAAATGATACCTACTAGGACGATAACCGGGCATAGAATGTGCATTGACTATAGGAAGTTGAATTCATCCACTCGTAAGGATCATTTTCCATTACCTTTTATAGATCAAATGCTTGAACGTCTAGCTAATCATCTTTTCTATTGCTTTTTAGATGGTTATTCGGGTTTCTTTCAAATACCCATACATTCAAATGACCAAGAGAAAACAACCTTCACGTACCCTTATGGCACCTTCGCATATCGAAGGATGCCGTTTGGGTTGTGCAATGCTCCCGCAACATTCCAACGTTGCATGATGTCAATTTTCTCTGACCTTCTTGAAGACATGGTAGAAGTCTTCATGGACGACTTCTCCGTGTATGGGTCTTCTTTTTGTGTTTGTTTGTCCAACCTTTGCAGGGTCTTGCAACGGTGCGAAGAAGCAAACTTGGTGCTTAACTGGGAAAAATGCCATTTCATGGTGCGAGAAGGAATTGTGCTTGGGCATAAGATCTCCGAGAAGGGGATTGAGGTAGACAAGGCCAAGATCGAGGTGATGGTTAGCTTGGAGCCGCCTAAGTCGGTCAAGGACATCCGGTCTTTCTTGGGTCATGCGGGGTTCTACCGAAGATTCATGAAAGATTTCTCAAGGATCACAAGGCTACTTTGCAAGGAGGTTGAGTTCGTGGTTGATGAGGAATGTATGGTACCTTTTCTAGAGATCAAGAAGGCGTTGGTTAGTGCTTCCATTGTTCAAGCTCCGGATTGGGACCTCCCTTTCGAGATCATGTGTGATGCTAGTGACTACGCGGTCGGAGCGGTCTTGGGCCAAAGGAAGGACAAGAGAACCAATGTCATCTACTATGCAAGTGGGACCTTAGATGACACTCAAGCCCGATATACCACAACGGAAAAGGAGTTGCTAGCCGTTGTCTTTGTAATGGAGAAATTCAGGTCTTATGTTGTGGGATCGAAAGTGATTGTCTACACCGATCATGCGGCTTTGAGATACATTCATGCCAAGAAAGACACCAAGCCAAGGCTACTCCGTTGGATCTTGCTTCTACAAGAGTTTGACTTAGAGATAGTTGACAAGAAGGGGATAGAGAATGGGGTCGCAGATCACTTGTCTAGAATGAGGATTGAAGACCTTGTCCCAATTGATGATAAGCTCCCCGAGGAGAGTCTCATGGTAGTTGGCGTCTTGAAGAAAGGGGTTGAAGCCGTGCAAGAACTATAGAGTGCCAATGGGTTACAAGACGAGAGACTACCATGGTTTGCGGATCTAGTGAACTACCTAGTGTGCGGGAAGGAACCGCCTTCCGATGGGTATAAGAAGAAAAAGTTCTTCCACGACGTGACTAGATACTATTGGGACGAGCCCTACTTATACAAGTTGTGCTCGGATGAGTTGTATAGAAAATGTGTGGCGGAAGAAGAAGTCCAAGGGATCCTACTCCATTGTCACGGGTCAAGCTATGGCGGGCATCATGCATCCTACAAAATCGCTACAAAGGTCTTGCAATCCGGTTTTTGGTGGCCTTCATTATTCAAAGATGCACACCTCTTTGTCTTCACATGTGATGCATGCCAAAGAAAAGAGAATATTGGGAGGAGAGATGAAATGCCCCAAAACCCAATCCTTGTGGTGGAAATGTTTGACGTGTGGGGCATCGACTTAATGGGACCTTTCCCGTCATCATATGGTAACCAATACATATTGGTGTCGGTCGATTACGTCTCTAAATGGGTGGAAGCCATTGTAAGCCCGACCAACGATGCCAAGGTCGTTCTAAAATTATTCAAATCCATTATTTTCCCAAGGTTCGGAGTTCCAAGGGTAGTCATTAGTGATGGAGGTAGTCATTTCATCAACAAGGTGTTTGAAAGCTTACTTAAGAAACATGGTGTGAAGCATAAGGTAGCAACACCTTATCATCCTCAAACGATTGGCCAAGTAGAAGTGTCCAACCGGCAAATCAAATCCATACTTGAGAAGACGGTTGGGGGTTCAAGGAAGGATTGGGCCAACAAGTTAGATGATGCTTTATGGGCATACCGGACCACCTTTAAAACACCTATAGGGACTACACCATTCAACTTGCTTTATGGGAAGTCATGCCATCTACCGGTTGAGTTGGAATACAAAGGCCCTATGGGCGGTGAAGCTACTTAACTTCGACATCAAGACCGCACAAGAGAAGCGGTTGATTCAACTTCAAGAGTTAGAGGAGACTAGGCTCGATGCCTATGAGAGCTCGAGAATATACAAGGAGAGGACCAAAGCATTCCACGACAAGAGGATAGTGCACAAGGATTTTAAGGTTGGGGACCTAGTGTTGGTATTCAATTCCCGGTTGAAGCTCTTTCCCGGGAAACTCAAGTCAAGGTGGTCGGGTCCGTTTGAGGTTAAAGAAGTAAGGCCATATGGAGCTGTGGTGCTTGTTAACAAGGAGGGCCAAGATTTCATTTCGAATGGCCAAAGGCTCAAACTCTACCGAGCAAATCAAATCGTCAAAAAGGGAGGATCGATCCCCCTCGATGATGTCCCTTTAGCTTGAGAACGGTAACAAACGTCGAACTTAGTGACGTTAAACAAAGTGCTCTTGGGAGACACCCCACGCTTATCATTGTATATATTTCCTTTTTGTTTATCTCTTTTTCTATCTTTGCTAGATCTCTTTGATGTTTTTGTTAAGTGTGCATAGGGTTCCAAAGAAATGGGGTCAATACCGAACTGTGGTACCGAGGAGTGACCTCGGTATGAACTCACCGAGGGACAATACCAACGTCACAGATTGGTGCAACACGTGGGTATGGAAACAGGAAAAAAATCCCTTAGCACCGAACTGTGGTACCGAGGAGTGACCTCGGTATGAACTCACCGAGGGACAATACCGACGTCACAGATCGGTGCAACACGTCGGTATGGAAACAGGAGGAAAATCCCTTAGCACCGACGTGTGGTACCGAGGAGTGACATCGGTATGCCAATACCGATGTGTGACACCGAGGAGTGACATCGGTATTCGCCGAAAATTTTAAAAAAATCAGTCAATACCGAGCAGTGGTACCGACGAGTGACCTCGGTATTGACCAATTTTTTAAAAATATCCGGACCCGACCCAGGTAAGATCCGACCCGACCCAGGTAAGTCTCCTTCTTCTTCCTCTTCCACGCGACCAAACCCATTATTTCCCCCCTCACATTCGCGATTCAAGAGAGAAAATTTCCCAATCTCCCTCTTTTCTCAACCAAATTTGGTGATTGAAAGCCCTATAATCTCGGTACTGGTCCTCGGTATGGAAGGCAGAAGGGTTGCACCGACGTCACTGCTCGGTGCAACTGCTCGGTATAGAGGACAGAGAAAAACAGCCCCAGTACCGACGTGCAACACCGAGGAGTGACGTCGGTATCGAAACCTCAGGGGATTGTACCGAGGTCACTGCTCGGTGCAACTGCTCGGTACTGTTCTCGGAGGAACCCCGGGGGAAAATCTCCTTAATACCGAGCAACGATACCGAGGAGTGACCTCGGTATCCATCGAAGATCACTAAACAACATCCCCTCAATACCAACGCCACTGCTCGGTACTCCTCGTCGGTGCACAAACCCAGGCTCAATACCGAGGTGTTGCACCGAGCAGTGACCTCGGTATTGACCAATTAGAAATTTCTACCCAAAAACCTAATTTTGATGGGCTAAGTCTTTTCTTAAGCAAAAACCCTCTCTAAGAGTGATTGGGAAGAGATTGATCCTTTTGGATTTATGCAATTTGAGTATTGTTTTCTTGATTGAATCCATCTATCTTCTACTTTCTAATCATCCAATCATCTTTATCATGAGTTTTAACACCTCTTTTCTTGGATTTGTTGAACCCATGATGATGAGTGAGTAGTCCTTAGGATCTTGAGATAGGGTGATCCAAGGTTCGATTAGTGGTGTCTAGGGCTAGATAATCTTGTATTCCTTCTTGTCTAGTGCTCCTAATGCTAGATTCAGCTTGAAAGAGTGGATATAGATCATAGGGCATTTCATGATCACCAAGTATTTGATGAAATGCCATGATGAATTAGGCAAGAGATTTATGCTCCTAACCTAAGACTTTAGTTGTTTAGGGCATATCTTTGGTTGATCTTGTTATGATTCTTAATGCTTGCTAGTTGTTAACCCACAAATGATGATTTGCTAATGGACTTTATAATTAGCATAGTGATTAGTTGTTTGAAAGAGAGCTAATCAAGTTTAGAGATCTTTTGCCTAGGAATTAGTTTCTTGAGTGAGTGAACATCACTAATTGGACTTGGATCACCTTTTATCAATAGCCTTATCTCTTGCTCCGCTTTTGTTATTTGAATTACATCTTGTTTAGTTATTGCATAGCTTAATTGCCGTAATTTAGTTACTTAAACAAAACACTCTTGTTTAGTTTAACTTGCAATTGCTCCTTGCATTCTTAGTGATTAGGATAAATCCCTTTATGGATTGATAACCTTCATACTACACGTATTGGAGTTATTGATACCTCCTAGAGACTAGAAACTCTTGTATCAAGAAGTGGAAGATAAAGTAGAATCGGTAGAGTAGAATAGGTAGAAGATAAGGAAGACGACGAAAGAAAAAACAGGAAGAATAAGATGTCAGAGAAGACAAAGATGGTGGAGAAGGATAAGAAAAAAGAAGAGGAAGAAGAAAAGCCATAAGAAGAAGACTAATAAAAAGAAGAAGAAGACTGAGACAATGAAAAAGAAGAGAAAGATGTTGAAGACATCGAAGAAAAAAAGGAAAAAGATGAGGACGAAACATGTTTTAGGATTTTCTTATTTGTATATATTTTTAAACCGGGGATATGTATAGGATAACATTTTCAAATTCAGATATACAATTTAATTAAGTGGTTTCGTGTCCGCGCTTGGAAAAAAGATAAGAACCGGTAAGAAAGAAAAACACCTCCGACAAAATGGGAAGAGAGTTCCAAAGAGAGAGAGAGAGTAAAAATTAGTCATAGAGAGAGAAAGAACTATCGGTAATTACAATGTTTAATTCAAGGAAACATCATTCATTACGTGCTCGGGCTCTATAATTTCTAGTATTTTCTTAATGTTACGACCACATGTGAGAAACATTACACGGTTATGTGGAGAGGGGGATAAAAATTGAGTATTTGTAATAAATAAAAAATCAAACAAGCGGGAGACATTGTTGATGCTGATGAACATGTAACATTTTGGAGTCTTATTTTGATGTTGACATAAAACATTTCGTTTCCAATCGTTATAGATAGTAGATTAGAAATGAGTGTTTTCGAAACTCATGATACTTTTTATGTTATTGTCTCAATCGTATGATATATTCTATTTTGAATGAATATGAAAATCACTGCATAATCGAGATGAAGATTTGTTAGATGTCGATTGGCTTATTTAGGGCGTAGATACAAAAAAAAAACTAAATATAAGTCTTCTTTACAAATGTGCTACTAATTTTAAAATTAATGGTGAAAAATAATCAAAATTTCGATTGAGTTAGTGAAAAATTTCAATTTTAAAAAGTCAATTCTATAGTTTCATAACTATTAATACCACACTCAATAAACTTTTGGCTAAAGAGTTAATATAACAATCAATAATTTATAAATAGTGTAATATATTATTCAACATGTTCACTCAACAAGTAATATAATTAGTAATTTAACACTTAATAATTTATGAACTTTATTCAATTATTGAGTGTTCACTCCTCTTCTCTATCATGTTCAATACTTACATATTGAGTGTTCACTCCTCTTCTTTTGAAATATTCTTATTTAGTTTGTATTCGAATTTGTGGATTGTTTCATTTATTTATTCTAAAATCATTATATATTTATGAAGGATTCGTTTTTGCTACTATAATCTAAAATTACTAATGAGTTAAGAGAATGGTGTAATCTTTATACATAATCAATACTAATATACATAATCATTCTGTTTAATCGTTTTTATAGAGTTATATTCAGTTAGAATAATTAAACAATTGATTATAAAATCAATTTTGGATCATACAATAGGATAGTTTTCGTTTTTAAATGTAGAAAACACCATGCCGCACCACCTAGTTATTAGTAAATTAATAACTCTTCATTAAACTCACATAACATGTAGTTCAACGCTCCACCGAAACCATATACAAAATAGAAATACAAAAAAATATTGTGTAACAAAATAGAAATGATATATGAAAAGATAATATAAATCGTACAATCAAACATCATTAGTTTACGAAGTTAGGCCAGCAATGTAGCTAATACCAGTTGCCGGTAACCACAAGTTTCCTTGTATGAACTGAGCCACCGTAAAATTAATAGCTTCGGCCGAAGTATTCAACACATGGTATCCTGGCCACTTAACACGACGGTCAAGGCTAGCTCCCGGTCCGTTGTTCATATACTCGCCATAGTACAACGTGTCCAGTGCAAAATCTCCATTCCATTCGAGCCATCCTGCAGGTTTGAGGACATCACTCATGTAGTTTTGCATGAACACCGTTCTAGAATACAGTTTCCACGGCCGACCCAAGTAAGTAGCGGTGGTATTTAAGTTTGGTAGTAGGTCGATATCAGCCGTTATGTTGCTGAATTGGATCGTGAATCCGGTCGGCTGGTTAGGATCCTTGCGTCCTTGAGCCGTAATGCTATTCTTCTGGTTTGGTAGGCCTTGTTTGGCTTTGATTTGGCAGTCTTGGAATACGGCTGTGGCGTCTCCGAATATGAAGTCTACGGTTCCGGTTATGATGCATTCTCTAAAGAATTGGCGCATTGTGTGGGCGTAGAGAGTGTCTTGGTAACCTCTCATCGCGCACCGATAGAAAACCCCCAGATCCGAGTCCGACCGAATTGCTACCGCCTGGTGTTTTTCCGGTCCTGCTGTATTTTGAAATGTTATGTCTCGTGCGATAAATCCTCTTCCGCTCACAGCTGCAAAATATTTTTATAACCAACTCAAAATCTTTATCAATAGTATATGAAAAGTTACAAAATGTAATACTATTAAATTTGGATAACCATATATACATTAGTTTAAATTATTTTTAAATATAAAAAGCTAACAGTTGGACAATAAATTTAAAATTATATTTAGCAAATTGACGTGTTAAACAATAATTTAAATGTGTATCTCTATAATATTATTTAAGAAGACATTTTAAAAAATAAACTTTGTTTTGTAAGTTATTAAATGAAATGTCATTACAAAAAATAATTGAAATAGGAAAGGATATAATAGTATTTTAAAATTATTGATTAGAATTTGGAAAGTATATATTTTGCATTAAAGAGATTATTAATTATTTATTATTTAATTTCTTAATTATTTTTAATACTATATATTTTAAAATAATAATCAATTAAGAAATTATTATTTTAAATCTATTCAAAATCTTGCTATATTTTTCACTATAATTTATTATATTTTATTTGAATATATATCAAAACAAAAGTTAAAAAATATTTTACTAATTTTATAAAAAGTTAGACACAAGAAAACTATTTTTTTAAGAGTTCGTAGACTAACCACAAAAAGTAGAGTCATTTAACGGTGCATATTAGAGTTATGTTTTCAAGATTATAAATTTTTGCGGGTTACCCAGAAATAATATTTCAGTTCACTGTAAAACGGGTTAAATAAACAAATTATTACAAATTGACAATTTTATCTATAAACAGTAGTTAATTATATTATAAAATTCAGGTAAAAACAATTTTCTTAAATTTAAATTCAATTTCTTTAAAAAAAATTACTCCGATTTAATATTTCGGACTTTGTTAAATCCGTACTTGAACGGATAGTATATCTAATAGATTAATGTTAGATAAGTTAGGTGAATAGAAAACGATTAAGTTATTTACTAACCAAAAGTAGCAGACCGGAAAGTGGTCCAGCCGTTTATGAAACTCCGGTTACCGGTGATCACGGTGGCATCAATGCCGTCGCCGACCATCATAATGTTCCATTTCTTCTTCTTAATCTCCACATTCTCCACATATACACCTCTTTTCACATGTATCACATATCTTTTTGTACCGTAGTCCGGTGCGGCCAACACCGCCTCGCTTATTGTCGTGAAATTCCCGGACCCGTCTGCGGCTACAACCGCATCAGCCGCCATTGGTAAGCCATCAGTTTGCAACAACTTCCGATCTCCGGGACTAACACATGAGGGAAACTTACTAAAGCCACTATGAGCAGTGGTTGTGTTGTGGGCTTTATTGGGCTTGGGCTTGGGCTTGGGCTTGAGCTTGGGCTTGGGCTTGGAGGGAGAGTGAACCATGGTTAGTAGATTTCGGACGGTTTTACCGACCTCGCTGAGACCACCGGCCACTATTTTTTTGATAATTCCATTAGTTCCCTCGAAGCCGTCGAGACACGTGTCCTGGTTAGAAAGGGCGGCGCTTATCCACGTCCTTAGATCCGAAGCCACGTTTCCTGTACTATTGTCTTTACCTGACAGTGGCATTAACATTATGTTGCATTCAATTAGAATTTTTAATCGCACAGGACAGAATAAAATTGTTTTAGAAGCGCGACGTCTGAAAATGTATTAAATAATAGACTGAAATTATTAATACGTGGAAGAATGATTTAATGGATTTCTGTCTAGCATTTAATCACCGGATACTTTCACCAGAATCATGTGGAAGAATGATTTAATGGATTTCTGTCTAGCAAATATTAGATTGATTAAGTATTAGTTTAATCATGTATTGAGATTGAGTCTGGTACGGTTCATATAAATTGGCTTTATCCAATATATAAGAACAACATTGTATATATTTTTACATAATCAATGAAGTTTACAATGACTTTCCATCGTTTTCTTCCTTTCAACAACTTTTTTCTAGCATGGTATCAAAGCTGTGAGAAGTCAAATTTTCACACGATTCTTTCTCTTTCTTTCGCTCATTGGCATTGATTTTTCGGTCAATCCGCCGATTAATCCTTTCTATGTGTTTGTATTCTTCAGTTATTCCGCCGATCAATCAATTTTCTTGATTTCACGGTTATTCTGCTGTTGAACAACAATCTACCGATGGTGACTACTCGAAGAATTGGTCGTCGCACAGTCCGCGCTACTTCCTCAGCTCGCCGAGCTACAAATAGTGGAGATTCATCTCCCGATAGCTTTAGATAGCATTCATTCACCATAACATTTGACGAACGGTGATAATCCTAGTCTCTCTATCATTTCTGAACTTCTTGATGGAAATAATTACGATGATTGGAGAATTGCGATGACGATAGCTTTAGATGCGAAGAACAAACTTGCTTTCATTGATGGATCTATCTCGCGCCCCAATGAATCTGATCGTATATTCCATATCTGGTCAAGATGCAACAGTATGGTCAAATCTTGGCTTCTCAATTCAGTATCGAAGCAGATTTACAAAATCATACTTCGTTTTAACGATGCATCAGAGATATGGAGATATTTGTTGACTCAGTTTCATATCACGAATCTTCCAAGATCGTATCAATTATTCCAACAGATTTGGTCACTTCAACAAGGACCAATGGATCTTGCTACTTACTATACTATCTTGAAGACTCTATGGAATGAATTGGATGGAGCAGATTGTGTGAAACTCTGTCAAAATTGTGCTTGTTGCAGGAACATGAATAAGAAGGCTGAACATGCGCGTGTGATCAAGTTTTTGGCTGGCCTGAATGAATCATATGCCGTCATTAGAAGTCAAATAATCATGAAGAAACACGTGCCTGATTTGGCTGAAATTTACAATCTCTTGGATCAAGATCACATCCAGAGAAACATTGTTCCAGTTCACAATGCATCTGCATTCAATGTTTTAGTCTCAGATACAATGCAAGCCTCTGTGAACGCAGCTCAGTCTTCATACAACAACTCGAAACAGAACATGCCTATTTGCTTTCATTGTGGTTACATAGGTCATACGGTTGACAAGTGCTACTAAATTCATGGCTATCCACCATGGTTCAAGCACAAAACAAAGCCCCAAGCTGACAATTCTGCATACAATGAGAAACAGTCAATTCCAGGTGCAATCAAACATGTTGTTGCTCAACTTGCATTCACAGATAATGCTTCTACTAATGTTGTTGCAGGAATGAACACCACTCTTACTAAATACCAAATCCAGGGTGTTATTGCTTACTTTAATTCTCAACTCCAAACTGATTCAGAGACATTCACTGCATCTACATCTGGTGCTACCAACACAACATTACCTGGAATGGCTTTCTCTTCTTCTACACTACGATTTGTTGGAATTTTAAGAGAAACCAGGAATGTTTTGTCCTCTGAATCTTGGATAGTTGACAGTGGAGCAACACATCACGTAGCTCATGATAAGAAATTATTCATGAATCTATCTGCTGCTGTGAATACTTCAGTTACATTGCCTACTGGATTAGGAGTGAAAATTGCAAGAATAGGGAAGATTCAACTGAATGAATATCTTATAATAAACAATGTTCTGTATATTCCAGACTTTAGATTGAATCTTCTGAACATCAGTCAATTGACTAAAGATTTGGGGTATCGAGTGATGTTTGATCAGGATTCTTGTATGATTCAAGATCCTATCAAGGGATTGATGATTGGTCAGGATGAGCAGATATCCAACCTATACGTATTGGATGCAGCTTCAATTACAGGATCTTCATCTTCGCAGTTTTATGTCTCAACAAATATTGTAATTGATTCTGGTTTATGGCATCATAGACTAGGACATCCATCTGTAAACAAAAATGATGTTCTTACAGATATACTTGGAATAAGACAAAGGAATAAAAGTCCATTTTATTGTGCTATTCGCCCTCTTGCAAAACAAAAACACCTTCTCTTTCATTCCAAGAACAATATTTGTGAAACTGCTTTTGATCTTCTACACATTGACATATGGGGACCTTTTTCAGTACCAACTACATAAGGTTATAGGTACTTCCTCACGATTGTGGACGATCACACAAGGGTTACATGGTTACATCTCCTCCGGACAAAATCTGAAGTTCTGAGAGTGTTTCCTGACTTCTTGAAGATGGTAGAAACTCAGTACAAAGTTGTTGTGAAAGGTGTAAGATCTGATAATGCACCAGAGTTAAAATTTGTGGAATTATTCAAGGCTAAAGGAATCGTTTCGTATCATTCATGTCCTGAGACTCCACAACAGAATTCAGTGGTCGAAAGGAAACACCAACACATTTTAAATGTGGCTCGATCCCTTATGTTTCAGTCTCACATTCCAATAGAATATTGGGGAGATTGTGTTTTTACGGCAGTGTTCCTCATCAATCGATTACCTTCTCCACTTCTGAAAGATAAGTCCCCATTTGAACTCTTAACATCAAAGAAGCCTGATTACAGTGGTCTCCGTGTTTTTGGTTGTCTCTGCTACAGTTCCCCATCATCAAAGAACATAAACAAATTTCAACCAAGAGCTAAAGCCTGTGCTTTTCTCGGATATCCACCTGGTTGAAAGGGTTACAAGCTGCTAGATCTTGAAACAAATCAGATATGTGTTTCTAGGAACGTCACATTCCATGAAAACATATTTCCTTTTGCTGGTAACTCTGCTCCATCCCCGACAATTTTTGATCATGTATATGATTCTACAGATGTTAGTTGTTCTCTCAATAGCAATATTCCTGTAGTTGTGAGTCCTTCTCCTGCAGTTGTGAATGATTCTATTGAAAGCTCTATCCCTGTAGTTTCTGATACCGATAACAATTCAGAACATAAGAGAACCACCAAAGATCCTTCATACCTTCAGGACTACTACTGTAATTTGACAACTTCAGGTATCAAATATCATTTGTCAAGTTATATGAGCTATGACAAATTGTCTACCCCTTATAGAGCCTACATCTGTTCAGTTACAAAACATTATGAACCAAGCTCTTTCAGTCAAGCGAAGAAATCAACTGATTGGTTAAAGGCTATGAATGATGAATTACATGCCTTAGAGGGAACATCTACTTGGAAAATATGTTCTCTTCCATCAGATAAACATGCTATAGGCTGTAAGTGGGTTTACAAAGTCAAGCTCAATGCAGATGGAAGCTTGAAGCGTTACAAAGCCATACTGGTTGCAAAAGGTTACACACAATGCGAAGGAGTGGATTTTGTTGATACTTTTTCCCCAATAGCAAAAATGACTACGGTCAAAACACTTCTGGCCGTAGCTGCAGCCAAGAAATGGAGTCTTCATCAATTGGACATCTCCAATGCCTTTTTAAATGGGGATCTCGATGAGGAGATCTACATGTCTTTACCTCCAGGCTATACACCAAAGGAGGGGGAAACATTGCCTCCACATGCTGTTTGCAGAGTGAGAAAGTCTCTTTATGGTCTCAAACAGGCCTCAAGACAGTGGTTTCTTAAATTCAGTTCCACTTTAATGTCTTTGGAATTTCAGAAATCGCATGCTGATCACACACTTTTTGTGAGAAATGTGAATGGCAAGTATGTGGTTGTCTTTGTCTATGTTGATGACATAGTTATAGCCAGCAATGATGATAATGAAGTAACTCAGTTGAAAAAGGATTTGATGAACGCTTTCAAACTCAGAGACTTAGGTACTCTTCAATACTTTCTTGGCCTTGAAGTGGCTCGTTCAAGTTCAGGTATCTCTGTTTCTCAAAGAAAATATGCCTTAGAACTACTAGAGGACACTGGAATGTTAGCTTGCAAACCATCTAGTATTCCTATGGATCCCAGTTTTAAGCTTAGTCAAGATTCAGATGACCTTTGCTTGAAGATTCCGCAGTGTATAGACGATTAGTGGGCAAGCTTATGTACTTAACCATCACTCGTCCAGACATTACATATGCAGTTAATAAGCTATGTCAGTTTACTTCAACACCAAAGAGTTCTCACCTTCGTGATGCACATAAAGTCATGCATTACATCAAAGGAACTATTGGATTGGGTATTTTTTACTCTGCAGACTCATATTTCACCCTCAAAGGTTTCACGGATGCAGATTGGGCATCTTGCGTTGATACAAGGAGGTCAACTTCTGGTTTCTATATGTTTCTTGGATCATCTTTGATATCTTGGAAGTCCAATAAACAACCCACAGTTTAACATTCCTCTGCTGAATCAGAGTATCGGGCAATGAAACTTATTGGCAGGGAGATTGAATGGTTAGTCAAACTTCTTAAGGAGTTTCAGGTGGATCAAAAGCAACATGTAGCTTTTTATTGTGATTCAACAGCTGCCATACATATCGTCAATAACCCTGTCTTCTATGAACGAACCAAACACATTGAAAACGACTGTTACATGGTTGGGAAAGAATTATCAGTGGTTTGATCAAGACTCTTCACGTCAAGACAGACTTGCAGCTTGCAGACGTCTTTACAAAACCCCTGTTTCCATCTCAGTTTCAATCTCTTATAGGCAAGATGTCTCTCAAATCAATCTTCGTGTCATCTTGAGGGAGAATATTAGATTGATTAAATATTGGTTTAATCATGTATTGAGATTGAGTCTGGTACAGTTCATATAAACCGGCTTTATCCAACATATAAGAACAACATTGTATACATTTTCACATAATCAATGAAGTTTACAACGACTTTCCATCGTCTTCTTCCTCTCAACAAGTTTCTTCTAACAGCAAATAATCACCGGATACTTTCACATAGAATCTTTTTTTTTTTTGTATATCCGGAGGTAATCTCAAACCTTCGGTCTAGACTAATCCTCCTCAGACCCAATTTCCTTTTTGCGTAGTTATTAATTTCTGCAAGTTAGGTGGCCAAACAGAATCGAACTCATATCTCAAGGTAGGTACATACCCAACCTCAAACCACTGGAAGATCACCACTTGATTTTCACATAGAATCTTACTTTAGAGTTTGATATTGTTATTTTTTTTTAACATACTTTGAGTTTGATTTTGAAATATGTTTTTGGAAATATGTATTTCGGCGAGTAGACTTAATTTTAAATTTACTAAAAACATAATTTAATGTCTAATAATATAATTCAGTTGGAAAAAAAAACAGATAATGATAAACCTGCCTAATATAAATGGTCACAAAAGTTAAATAAATTTAAAAAATTTCATAAAAACTTATGAAAAATCAGATAAAAATGATATGTTTCCAATTATTTGGAAGTTTGAGAAAAGAAATTTACTACATAAAATGATACGAAAAGATTTTTGTGTAGTAATTTTCTTTTCCCAAACTTCCAAATAATTGGAAACATATCATGCGAGTTGGCCTCATAAACTATATATTTTAAAAACGACAATGTAATTAATTACCGACGTTGCTATATTCATATAATATCCAAGATCCACATCAATTGCAAGTTTTTCTTTCCAGCAAAATATTCTATTCCCACGTCGAAGATTAATCACCGACGATATCTACCAAATCACTTTCTTCTTTTAAACAAAAAGTTATGAGAATCCGATTCAGCTGAAGACAAAAAAGTAACAAAGTAATGAAAAAATTGAGAAAACAAAAAGCAAAAATAGGAAAAATAGGTCGGTCGTGTCAGGTGATGCTTAATACAATGGACTTTCTGTAGTGTTCTTTTCCGTCGGTTACTAATTTAGTAGTTCGTTTATCGCTGAGACAGAGTAATTTTAATATATATATAAAAGAGTAAAATTCAATAGTAAAGCTACTAAATTAAGCAAAAAAAAAAAAACCTACTTTTTTGTTTTTTTCTTTTTCTTTTAGGTCTAATATAGTAAATGCTAATTATCGTTTTTTCCCTCCATCTCGGGCTTTTGTGGTCCAATGTTTTGGTATTGATAAATTCAGTGCACACGTTTTGGTATTGATAAATTCGGTGCACATAATGGCACTAATTGTTGGAACAAAATTTATAAGAGTTTGAGTACTTTATAAATATGTGTATGTGTGAATTGAAATGAGATATTTGGGCTATGTAAAAAAGTTTTGTGAATGTAAAAAAGAAAAACCTTAAAAAACGAAAAGCCTTAAAAAAGGAAAAGCCTACAAAAAAAAAGAAAAAGCCTTAAGAAAAGGAAAAACCTTAAAAAAAAGGAAAAGCCTTAAAAAAGGAAAAGCCTACAAAAAAGGAAAAGCCTTAAGAAAAGGAAAAACCTAAAAAAGGGAAAAACCTAAAAAAAAAAGAAAAGTGAGGGACATGTAAAAAGTCTGACATCGCTAGTTGGAAATAATTTCCTCTAGATCTTCTCCTATATATAGGATCGCCTCTCTTGAGAGAAAGGTATCCAATCACACACAGAAAACACACTTACAAAAGAAAAAGTTCCTTCAATCCTCTACAGCTTAGAGTAAGTCTTTATTCGAGAGTATCGTAGTATAATGTTCGATAGATCTGATATCAAGTGTAGATGATACATATTACTTTGGTTGTATCCTGGGACTCATGGATCTATTAAAACCCGTCGCACTACGGGAGATTCTTAGAGTTAAGGAAAGAGATTCATCTCGCCTCCTTAGATTTATTTTATTGCTTTATCATTTTATGAATCGTCTGTTCCTTACTGTTTATTTATATAAATCGTGATTAAATCTCTCATGTCTATTGTGCGATAATTTTGGTCCTACAATCTTAACTCTAAGAAGATCCAATTTTTGTTATTACTTCAATTGGATCATTAATCACGAGTAAATAAACGTTTTCAAACGGTTTTCTAAAACTATTCTTCTACTGCTGATGATACTCAAACGTTATCAAAAAGCTTCTTAGCAACTTGAAACGTGTAGTAGAGGAAATCTCCATCTATTCTATTTTTAAGAAGATGTTAATCTGCTAGTGATACTCAAACGTTATCAAAAAGCTGTTTAGCAACTTGAAACGTGTAGTAGAAGCAGTACTGCTTTAAACATCTTCTAAATACCGTCTTTAATTGCGATTAATGAACGGTAGAATCAACGAACACAAATCATGTTCTTGATAGGTTCGATTGCGATCGAAGCCTTGTGAGTATCGATCGACACCTTATGGTATCGATCGATACTAGACAAAATTGTATCGGTCGACAATGAGGTGCATCGATCGATACCATGCAAACAGTTGTATCAGATGACACTAAGGTGCATCTATTGATACTTTGCATCGAGTTGTATAGATCGACACTGAGGTGTATCGATCGATACTGTGCATCGACCTAGTTGGGTCTATGTTGATCGATACTGTGTAATATTAACATGTATCGATCGACACTGTGGTTTATCGATCGATCCTGTGTAAAAATTCACTTGCATCGATCGACACACAGGGTGCATCAATCGACACTATATGTGTATCGATCGATACAAGCTGATCATCGATCGACACCGAGGTGTATCGATAGATCTTATGCAAAACTCATGTGCATCGATCATCACCAAGAGTGTATCGATCGACACTGAGTGCATCGATCGACACCATATGGGTGTATCGATAGACATTGTGTGTGTATCGATCGATACCACGGAGTATCGATCGACACCAATGCTATTTAGTTCGATATTAGAATTGCGATTCTTAAAGTTTATATATCGATACTAATTGAAAGTTGTTTCTTTTGTCTTAACAGAATGACAATTGATGTGGAAAACAACTCTGGATTGGTGGAGAAAACCAGTGAGAAGGTTGAATCGACTGCGAATCAGATCGAGACGGTCAAAGTTCCATCTGGGAATCATGTCGCTCCTCCAACCAAGTTTGATGGGACATCATTCAAGATGTGGAAAAGGAAGATGTTCTTCTATCTGACAACATTGAATCTGCAGAAATACACCAGTGAGGTGAAACCTGTTCTCCCAGAAGATAACACTGATCCACGTGCGCTTGCGAGTGTCCACGCCTGGGAACATGCTGACTTCTTGTGCAAGGGCTATATTCAGAATAGCCTTTCGGACTCTCTGTTTGGGGTGTACGAAAATGCTGAGACATCTAAGGATCTGTGGGATTCCTTAGACAAGAAGTACCGCATTGAAGATTCTGGTACTCAGAAATTCACTGTGGCGAAGTTCGAGCAGTACAAGATGGTGGATTCAAGACCACTAATGGAACAAGTCGATGAGGTGCAGAGGCTCCTACACGATATCTTTGCTGAGGGAATGCGGCTGTGTGAAACCTATTAAGGTTGCTGCATCATTGAGAAGCTACCTCCTGATTGGACGGACTTCAAGAACTACCTCAGGCTGAAGAAAAAGAAGATGAGCCTTGAAGATATGATTGTTAAGCTCCGTGTAGAGTCTACGAATCGGGAACAACAGATCAATGTAGGTGTGAAAATTCGCGAACACAATGCGAACATGGTTGAACACCAAAACCCCAATCAAGGCAAGTGGCAGAACAAAGGTCGCCTTAACAAAGGCAAATGGAAGATACCACCAAAGAACTTCCAAAAGTTCAAGAACAAGAGTGGTCATAATGGTCAGACTTCTCAAAGGTTCTTAGGATTGTGTAACTTCTGTGGTAAGCAAGGACACAAATCCGTCGATTGTCGTAGCAAGAAGGCTCAAGCCAACTTGACAGAAGCTGACATGTGTGCTGTGGTCACTGAGGCCAATGTTGCTGAAAGCCATCCAAAGACTTGGTGGTTCGATACTGGTGCAACCAGACACATCTGTATGGATCGAGAGATGTTCTCCACATACAAAAAGACCAAGAATGGTGAA
The DNA here is from genome assembly GCA_030161315.1 of Eutrema japonicum. Classification (NCBI taxonomy): domain Eukaryota; kingdom Viridiplantae; phylum Streptophyta; class Magnoliopsida; order Brassicales; family Brassicaceae; genus Eutrema; species Eutrema japonicum. Next base: position 31,426,819 of record BSQW01000013.1, read on the forward strand.
AAACTCTTAATGGGTAATTCAGCCTCGTCGACAATTGATGGTCACGGGAAGGTTGTTCTGAAGCTCACCTCTGGACAGGAACTGGTTCTCACGAATGTCGTCCATGTACCAGATATGCGCAAGAATCTGATCTCTGGATCGCTCATAAGTAAGCATGGATTCTCTGTGAAGCTGGAAGGTGATAAGCTGATCCTAACGAAGAATGTGATGTATTTGGGTAAGGGTTTTGTTTTTGATAATCTGTTTAAGATGTCTGTTGAGGCAGTAATCCCTAAAGGATAATGTAACCGAGGCTTCCACCTCGAAGAACCCTAAGATTAATGATAAGAAACCAATTGCTTATCTCGCTGAGTCTTTTAATATTTGGCATGAACGATTAGGACATGTTAATTTCAAGTCTATGAGTAGATTAATGAACATGAACATGATTCCTAAATGCAAATTAAGCAAAGACAAATGTGAGATTTGTGTCCAAGCCAAACTCATTAAAACGCCATCACCCAGCGTTCAAAGAACAACAGAACCTCTAGGTTTAATTCACACAGATTTATGTGATTTGAAATATATTCAAACCAGAGGAGGCAAGAAATATTTCATGACTTTCATAGATGATTGCACGAGATATTGTTACATCTTTCTACTGCGAAGTAAAGATGAAGCCTTGGACAAATTTAAAGAATACAAGCTGGAAGTTGAAAACCAACTCGGCAAGACCATAAAAAAGGTCAGAAGTGATAGGGGTGGTGAATTTAGTGAACCATTTGATGCATTCTGTAGAGCACATGGCATTATTCATCAAACAACTGCTCCATACTCACCGGAATCCAATGGAGTTGCTGAAAGAAAAAACAGAACTCTCAAGGAAATGATGAATGCAATGTTGCAGGAATCTGGGTTAGCCCAGAACATGTGGGGGGGGGGGGAAGCTCTGCTTACCTCTAATTATATCCTGAACAAAATTCCACACAAAGTCACATGAAAAACTCCTTATGAACTTTGGAAAGGTAATGTACCTTCGTATGTATACCTGAAAGTGTGGGGGTGCCTGGCAAAAGTTGCAGTACCACTTCCGAAAAAGGTCACCATCGGACCTAAAACGGTAGATTGCATTTTCATCGGATACGCGCACAATAATAGTGCCTATCGATTTTTGGTACATAAATCAGATATACCAGACATTCATGTAAACTCAACCATGGAGTCAGAGTTTATAGCTTTAGACAAAGCTGCTGAGGAAGCAGAATGGCTTCAAAACTTTTTGGAAGATATCCCGATGTGGGAGAAACCAGTGCCAGCATTACGTGTACACTGTGATAGTCAGTCGGCTATCTCTTGGGCAATGAGTAATCTATATAATGGCAAGTCTCGTCATATAAGAAGACGACATAAGACCATTAGACAATTGATCTCAACTGGTGTAATAACGATAGATTACATCAAGTCGGCTGATAACCTAGCGGATCCGTTTACCCAAGGTTTGCCGCGAGATCAAATTGTAAAATCATCAAAAGGAATGGGTTTAAAGCCTATAGAAAAAGATGATGTTTGACAGATACCCCACTTATGTGACTGGAGATCCCAAGATCTAGGTTCAAAGGGAAACAAAATTAAACTGATTCGAATTGAGCACTGTGAGACTATGTCTCTGCCCAGTTCCTAGGATGATATAACAGTGCTACATGTGGATAGTAAGGATAAGCGTTGGCTTTTAATGATTGCATAGCTATGTAGATAGTGGAGTGTGACAGGACACTTCTGAAAAACAAGCTAATAAAAGATCACATAATGAAGTGTGAAATGGGGTCGTTTCTAGGAGAATGAAAGAGAAGGCTATATTCTCCAAATTCACTCACGAATACCAGGAATGTTCAAGGCCAAAATGAACACAATAGAGAACAAAGTTCTACGAGAAGATGTCTCTGTGCGATACCTGTTGTCTAAGTTTACATAAAAATCCGGGCGGTTCAAGACATCATGTTCACCTCTTGGCCGAGTAAACTTGACAGATATTAAAATTGTTTGGTTCAAAGCTGAAAAACGCTACCATTCAGTGACAGTTACATTTTCGTATACTCTCGAAAGTCTGTCTACGTCTAGTCGAGTCTATTCAAGTATGTCTAGTAAAGTCTAGTACGTTCAATTTTCATATGTTTAGAGTCATTTCTATTCATGTGGGGGATTGTTGGAACAAAATTTATAAGAGCTTGAGGGCTTTATAAATATGTGTATGTGTGAATTGAAATGAGACATTTGGGCTATGTAAAAAAGCCTTGTGAATGTAAAAAGGAAAACCTTAAAAACAGGAAAAGCCTTAAAAAAGGAAAAGCCTACAAAAAAAAAAAAAGCCTTAAGAAAAGGAAAAACCTTTAAAAAAAAAGGAAAAGCCTTAAAAAAAGAAAAGCCTACAAAAAAGGAAAAACCTTAAGAAAAGGAAAAACCTAAAAAAAGGAAAAACCTAAAAAAAAAGGAAAAGTGAGGGACATGTAAAAAGTCTCACATCGCTAGTTGGAAATAATTTCCTCTAGATCTTCTCCTATATATAGGATCGCCTCTCTTGAGAGAAATGTATCCAATCACACACAGAAAACACACTTACAAAAGAAAAAGTTCATTCAATCCTCTACAGCTTAGAGTAAGTCTTTATTCGAGAGTATCGTAGTATAATGTTCGATAGATCTGATATCAAGTGTAGATGATACAGATTACTTTGGTTGTAACATGGGACTCATGGATCTATTAAAACCCGTCGCACTACGGGAGATTCTTAGAGTTAAGGAAAGAGATTCATCTCGCCTCCTTAGATTTATTTTATTGCTTTATCGTTTTATGAATCGTCTGTTCCTTACTGTTTATTTATATAAATCGTGATTAAATCTCTCCTGTCTATTGTGCCATAATTTTGGTCCTACACTAATATAATAGGGTTCCATTATTAAGAAAAATAACAAATCGGTGGCAATTAACCTTTAAATGTATATATTATAGCAAACTATATAATTTGCACGACCACGTGAACTGAATTTTACTTGGTGAGTTTTGTAACTTTTTATTTTAAGTTCGTCTTTCTTGTTGAAGTTCTTCTATTCCCTCAAAATTAAATTATTTGTTTTGCATGCAAACAAAAAAATGAAAGAAATGTAAAGTATTAAAATTGATACCATTGGGGTTCTGAGAAGCAGATATGATACAAGAAAGCTCTTCGGAGGCAGAATCAAGAAGATCAACACAATCAAGAATCGCATTGCCCACTCGTGACCTCCCGACTTTCTTGTCGAACTTCGACACTAAAGCTCCGGCTTTTCTGATCGCTTCGACGGCGGTTTTGGCCGCTCCGGCGAATTCCAACGGCGGGACGCTCAAGCACTCCATTTGAATAAGCCCTGTAGAAGAAAACGCCTCCTCTTTGTTGGCAGAACATAGAGAGTGGATTACAAAGAGGAACAAGATCGATGAAACCACTTCTCGTAACATCGTCATCTCTGGTGGAATCTTGAAGATGAAACAGAGTGTCTCTCTCACGCTCTCTATAATATCTTTGTGAAGAGATCTGATTGAAGAGTGGTGGTGAGTGATGTGTGATGTTATTTATGAGAGAAACAGAGAGAGAGAGAGATAGTGCTTGGCTAGGCAATAAAGGAGACAACTACCTACCCTAGCTTTTATACCACCAGTTATGGTTAAAAACTTAAAATCTAGAAAATAATTTTATTTAACTACGGCTACTCGAATTTATTGGATTTGGATTTTTGATTTTTGTTGAAAATTTGTCGTGCCACTATCTACATATGTGTGGGTAAACGTTAGATTGTTGAGACTTGCGGATGACATTATTTTTAAACATTTTTTATCGGGTCGTAATTGGACCAGCGTTATAACATGTAATTAGACGGTTTGTGAATAGCGATATCGTATCTTGTATATAAGGCATTGTCTTAACATCTTAATCAATAAAAAATTTCTTTACAACTTCTAAAGGCTTCTAGACATGATATTAAAGACATAAAACCTACCTACTACACGGTTTTATTGTTCTCGATCTTGGGGATCTCAATTTCCGCTACGAGATCTCTTTTCTTTGTTCTTTTCTATCGTTTTTTTTTATCTAGTTTCCCTCTTTCTATCTACGACGAATTTCTCTTTATGATGAGCAATCCGGACATATCGATTGTTGCTGCGACTACACCAAACCGCAGTGAAGCACTGCACACAATTTCACCATATGACTTGACTTCTGGTGATAATCCGGGTACTCTCATCTCTAAACCATTGCTGCTTAGCCCTAAATACGATGAGTGGGTTACGAATCTGCGATTGGCTCTTAAGGCGAGGAAGAAATCTGGTTTTACTGATGGTAAAATACTGTAACCTGCCGAAGATTCTCCTGGTTTTGAAGATTGGATCGCAAACAATGCGCTTGTGGTCTCTTGGATGAAGCTTACGAATGATGAAAATCTATCCATTTCAATGTCACATATCGATGACTCTCATGAGCTTTGGACACACATTCATAAGCGTTTTGGCGTTAAGAATGGTCAGCGTGTTCAATGTCTTAAGACGGAGTTAGAAAATTATCGACAAAAGGGATTGGCGATTGAAGCTTATTTTGGAAAGCTAACGCAATTGTGGAGAACCTTGGCCGATTATCAAAAGGCTAAGACTATGGAAGACGTTTGTAAGGAACGTGAGGTTATAACACCGTATTTTTATCCGTTTTACTATTTATTGTAGAACATTTTAATAAATGTTTCATTCGCTTTTACATGTTTTAATTACGGTTTTCGCATATTTGTAGTTTCAAGACTCTTTTCAGGTTATTTAGGCAAAAGCATTGCAAATTGGAGAAAAACCAGATTTTTGGCTATGAGTCAAACCGTCAGAAGTTCAATTGCCAAAGAGGTTCTTCTCACCGTCTGATCCAGCCCAATTTTGGAGATATTCAATAAGGACATATACCTTTCCATTCCAACAGGTTTAAGGATAATCCAACGGTTCAATCAAAAGATACATGAAGATCAAGAAGTCCCATCATGCCACTCCCAGAGCAGCCCTAGCCGTGGCCAAGAGGCAATCCGCCGCGGCCAAAAGTCAAAGATACAAAGAATCACCCGAGAGAGAAAACCTAGATTTTTGGTTCAGAGTCACACTGTCAGAAGTTCAATTGCCAAAGAGGATATTCTCACCGTCTGATCCAACTCAATTTTGGAGATATTCAAGAAGGACTAGCTACCTTTCCATTCCAACATATTTGAGGACAATCCAACGGTTCAATTAAAAGATATATGAAGATCAATAAGTCCCATAAGGCCACTCCCGGAGCAGCTCCAGCCGCGGCCAAGTGGCAATCCACCGCGGCAAGGAAGCCTCCACCCTCGGTCAAGTGAAGGTTCGCCGTGGCCAGACACTGGACCCGCGGCCACCCCAATTTTGTCCCGTAAGCCCAATTTCAAGGCCCGTTCAAATTCCGTCAAGGGGAAACCATAAAGACCTACGAAAGCAGAACTCAAGACCTATAAATATGTGTTTTAAAGACAAAATTTCGTGTGCTTCTTTTCGTGCCACACTTTGCCCTATTGTTTTTGCTTTACGTTACTTCTTTCTAGTATTTGTTCCTTACTTTTGAGATTGGTGAAGAGGTTCTCTCCGAACATCGTTCTTAAATTTCTCGAGACTCTTTCACCAATATTGTGTTTGATTTAATCATGTCTTTTAATTCCATTATGTGCGAGAAGTTTAATCGTTGGGTTTAAAGGGATTATCAAGGGGAATTCTATGTTCGATAAGGATTTTACATGGTAAAACCCTAGCCGATTTCTAGAGCTCTTTCTTATAGATCGTTGTTAATGCATGAATCTAACCTCGTGAACTAGAGGCTGATTCATAGGTATTAAAGAACTACCATAAGTGCTGAATCTAAATGCCCGAATCGTTCATCTATAAGAGCGTGTCGCGTCGTAATTTACGAAAGTATACTTGCGGAGTGCCTTGAACTAAGAAGAACCAGCGCGAACAACACGATTTTCTGCGCGGCTAGAGACGAAAGCTACTGGTCGAGTATATAGATTGTTAGTGCGTAGGATGTATGAAAGTAGGCTACGCCGTTTATTCTGTTAAGTTCCTGGAGTTAAAATCTAGAAACTTTGTTACAAAGAGCTTAGGGGCCGTGATTGAATCGAGCATACCCTAAGATATCCCTATCGACACAACACCGTTTTATCATAGTTTACAAATCGTTTTTCCGTTTAGTTTATGCCATCGATTTTCTTAGGTTATTTTAGAAGCAATTTTCCGTTGTTCCGTTCTTTACAATTTTTGTGACTAAACTCTATAAAAACTTTATTCTTGTTCTAGACTTACTTTCTATTTTCTGTCTAGGGTCTCACAGAACAACTTTCTCTCCCTGTGGATCGATACCTTAAGTACTACAACGCACATCTGTGCACATGCAAAACTTATAGGTTTACAAATTTAAAATTTGAAGTTTCGGAAATAATCAGACCGCATCATGAGGAAAACAAACTCCATTAATTTCTCATGGGCCTTGACGAAACGTTGTATGGACCGTTTAAGTTGGCTCTTTTGTCTCGTGTGCCGCTGCCTACACTGGATGAAGCGTACAACAAACTTACCCAAGATGAAGAGTCAAAATCGTTGAGGAGATTGAATGAAGAGAAAACAGATGCTGTTAGCTTTGCGGTTCAAACTGCTTCACGAACCGAAAACAGAGTTTGTACCAATTGTGGTTGCACCGGCCATCTCTCTAAAAATTGTTTTCTTCTAATCGGATATCCATCGTAATATGAAGATAAACAGAAAGGTCGATCACAACGAGGCAATTCAGTCTCTAGTGGAATGGGTTGTGGTTCGAATTCAGTTGTAGCGAGTTTGAGAAGAGGAAACAATAGAGGTAGTGGTCGTGGTTCAGCTCAGCTGAATCATGTTTTTTCGTGGCTCATGTTCCCACTGTTACAGAACCATTTGCGTTGACCTCTACGGATCGAGTGGGAATTAGCGGTCTAAGCGATGCATAGTGGAATGCGTTAGTTCATCTACTAGAAGAACGCAAATTACCTTCGAATGAGCGACTCTCGGGTATGTCTTTTCTTGAATCATGGATTGTTGATACTTTGGACGGTGGCGGCGAGGGGATGGCAACAGCGGACGGCGGCGACGACAAGAGAGAAGGAGAGATGAGATCCAAAGAAGGAGAGAAGATGAAAGGAAATGAGGAAGAAGAAGAACAGTTTTCGATTTATTGAACCCATACGGTCGGGATCCGGTCAGAAATTTTTAATAAACCGCGTACAATGAATTTTGATAAATTTCGTTTGGCGGTTTATTTCCCTGGTTTTTTTTAGAATGGTCGGAAATTGGTCGGAATTCACGACCAATTTCTGACCATTCTAAAAAATTGCATGTCGAATAATTTAATATTCGTCGGAAATTGGTCGGTAATTTCCGACTAATTTCCGACCATATAGGGTTTAGGGTATGAAATCCTAAATTTGAATACCGTATAGGCTTTAAAAAACATCTAAACATATTATGTCTGAAAACAATTTGGCAAGGTAAACATAAATAGAGTATATGACGATTTTTATGAATCAATATGAGAACGGGTTTAACCTCCCTTAACGAAACATAGAACTTATACTTACACTTTTCGTTTTCTTGTAAGGTTTGGATTAAATGCTCAAAAATATTGATTCTTAAGATAGTTAGACATTGAATTATTTGAAAAGATCATATCTAACCCTAGCAAACATAAGTGTAATCAAATTTTTACGGTTTGAGGTTTCGAAACCCCGTATGGTCGGAAATTGGTCTGGAATTTCCGACCAATTTCCGACCACACATAGTATAGTTTTAGCCGAGGAAAGTTTTAGCCAGGGGATTCAATTTTCCTCGGATAAAACTAAAACCGTCGGAAATTGGTCGGAAATCTAAATAAAAATGTTCAAAAAATGCTAAGTAAAAACCGTCGGGAATTGGTCGGAAAAACGGAATTAAGAAAAATTATTCTGAGTGCCTAAATAATATTAACACGTTTATTGTGAGTTTATGAAAGTTTTTCTGAAAATTGCTGATATGTGTCCACTAAATCGGCGATAACTCCTGTAATATTACTAGGAATGAGCTGAAACCATTCTCATTGGAAATATAACTCAATTTCCAATCTGTCTTCAAGATTTGAGATTAAACTGGGCACGGTAAGATTTCCATCCGACATGATCTTTAAGCTGATTCGGATTGGCTCTGCATTTTCCGACAGTGATATATCTTCAATAAATCTCCCGTATCTCCTGAACCGCTGATCGCAATGACATGAATCTACTTGATTTGGGAAGCTAACTCAATTTAGCATGACTTTCATCAAGAGCTTCCAAGCTAAATCCATCGGGAAGGCTTTCTTTTGACTCGTTTTATAATCCCGTCGGAAATTGGTCGGGATTTCCGACCAAATTCCGACCGTATATGAAGATTTTCTGAAAAATGCTCAATCCCGTCGGAAAATGGTCGGAATTTCCGACCAAATTTCTACCATATATGAATATTTTCCGAAAAATGCTAAGTATAAAATGCTAGGTGTAAAAATATCATTTATAAAATGCTAAGTGTATAAACACTTAAAATTAACAACCTTATACCACACAAGTTTATAAACACTAAGAAATTTTCGAAATATTAGTATTTCATACCATAAATCCTAATTGGTCGGAAATTGGTCGGAAATTTTCGATCATATAGGGTTTAGGGTATGAAATCCTAAATTTAAAAACCATATAGGATTAAGAAAAATCTACTAATCTTATTTACTAACAACTAACTTAATAGGTAAACATAAAATGGATCATATGACGATTTATATGAATCGATTCGAGAACGAGTGTAACCTTTCATAACAATACATATAACTTATACTCACACTTATCGGTTTCTTGTCGGGTTTTGATTAAAAGCTTAAAAAGAATGATTATTAAGATATTTTAACATTGAATTCTTTCAATATATCATATCTAACCTTAGCAATCATAAAAGTAATCAAATTTTTACCATTTGTGGTTTCGAAACCACAACGAATTCCCGACCGATTACCGACGGGGTGAGAACACATGTTTTAAATGTATAGCAACACGCTTATTTTATGTTTGTAAAAAATATTAAATCAGAAATTTTGACCGATTTCCGACCATATATGACCAGTCTTTATATCGTCAGAAATCGGTTGGGAATTCCTGACCAATTTCCGACGGGACAAAAATGGTCGGGAATTTCCGACCGGGTTTATTCCATCGGTATTTAGTCGGAAAACGGTCGGAAATTTCCGACCGTTTTTTTTCAGTTGGAATTCCGGTCGGGAATCGCCTTGTTTTCTTGTAGTGACAGGCTTTCATCTTAAATTTAAATTGAACGCAAAATTATTGTTAATTTCTAAAATGTACGCAATATCCTTCCAATAAGCAAAATCGGTATCCAACATTTTATTAGATGTATGGCCACGTTGATGTTGTTACTTCCTCCGCAAGTAATTTGAGAATGACATGGATTCGGCAAAGACACATATTGAAGAAAAAGAAGTTGTAGATTCGGAGCATAAAAAACTTTGATGAAGTTAAAGGAATCAGAAGAAGTTAGCGATCGCTAACAAAAAAATATATCAGAATGAGAAGTTATGCATCTAAATTAAAAGAGGTGGTGGAGAAAGTAATGTACAATGAGGTGTTCAAAAATATTGACGCTCTTTTGATACCATAACTTTTTGTTCTTTTATTTTTAACATCACATTTGAATATGTATTAATTTGGACGACGACACTAATTTGATGTTGAAGGTTTTCTTCATTCTTTTATGAAAATATTAAAACGTACAAAATTAAATTAAATTTATATATATCTTCAACTAAATCGGTATTAAAAATAATTTACAACCTTTAGGTAAGACTTTCGCTTAAGTAAATATCACTAAAATATATTAGGTGAATATGTTATCGCTTTGACATAAATCTCGATGGTTAAAGTACATCCACTCGAATGACGTTATCCATGGGGTTCAAAACCAAACAATCTTATCATGAACACAAATTGTGATTTAAAGATATGTGATTTTGGTCTTGCTAGACCGACTTCGCAGAACAAGTTTACAACATATTATGTTATCGCGAGAAGGTATAGAGTCCATGAGCTTTTATTGAGCTCTTATATTATAAATTGGTTATGGACTCGTATATTATGTTATCGCGAGAAGGTATAGAGTCCATGAACCAATATTGGTTATATATTGATGGAGCTCATGAATTGAACATCTTTGATCTTCGCTAGAAACCATATCCATCAAATGCACTTATTTAGTTATATATTGATGGAGCTCATGAATTGAAAATCTTTGTTCATCGCTAAAAACCATATCCATCAAATACGCTTATTGAATAAGGTAAACTTATACTTTTAGTATGGATTCAAGATTCAGCCTTTCCGAAACATGTGATGAATCTGTTGATCTTACAGTTGCATGGTACACTGGCAAATATTTGATATGGGGTTTACATAGTCAAGTTCATAAAGGATGTGAAAAGATACATCTCACAACATCCAAACTTGCAAAAAATACATAGAAGAAGGGAAAATACGTGAAAAAAGAAAAACCGAAAGATGATGAAGATGTAGGAAAAAAAGAAATGGCAGAAGAAGTTGAGGGTCACAAAGAAAAATCGGAAGAAGAAAACGAAGAAAAATCGAAAGAAAAAAGAAAAAGAAGAATTCAGAGAAGACGAAGACGATAAAGAAGAAGAAATAGGAGTCAAAGACGATGAAGAATAATAAGTAAAAGACAAAGAAGAAGGGAAAAATCAAAAGATAAAGAAGAGGAAGAAGAAAAAGACGAAGTCGATGAAGAAGAATTCGAAAAATACGACGAAGAAGACGAATACAAGAAAAATAAAAAAACCGGATAAGACGAAGACATTGAAAAAAAGAAGAATTTGGAGAAGAAGAAGACTGATAAGAAGAACTAGAAGAAGTCGGAGAAAAAAATCAGAACATAGAAGAAGAAGTGGAAGAAGGAAAAGACATGGAAGAAAAAACTGGATGAAGAAGAAGAAGAAGAAGACAAAATAGACGAAGAAAACCGGAAGATGAAGAAGACAAAGTAGAAGAAGGTGAAGATGAGGAAAGAGACAAAGAAAAAACAGATGAATTAGAATTTAGAGAAGATGAAGACGATAAAGAAGAACAAATAGAAGACGAAGACGATGAAGAAGAAAGGTGAAGATGAGAAAAGAGACAAAGAAAAATAAGATGAATAAGAAGTCAGAGAAGATGAGACGATAAAGAAGAACAAGTAGAAGACAACAGGAAAAGGAAACGACGAGAAAAATGAAAATTTAAAAGATAAAAAAGGAGGAAGTCGGATAAGAAGAAGCCGATGAAGAAGAATTCGGAAAATACGAGGAAAAAGACGAAGAAAAATAAAATAAAAACCAAAAGAAGACGGATAAGATGAAGAAGTTCAAAAAGAATACGAAGAATTTGGAGAAGAGGAAGAATAGCTTGAAGAAGATCAATAAGAAGACAGAGAAGAAATATGTATGATAGAAGACGAATTGAAGAAGAAAAATACAAGGAAGAAAAAAGTAGGATGAAGGCAATGAAGGAGAAGAAGACAAAGAATTTGGAGAAGAGGAGGTAAAATACAATGTAGAAGAAGGTGAATACGAGGAAGGAGACAAATAAAACCCATAATAATAAGAAGTCGGAGAAAACGAAGACGATAAAGAAGAAGAAGTAGGATAAAAAAAACAAGAAGAAAAGCCAGAGAACACTGAGGTTTGATGAAGAAGAAGAAGTCAAGACGATGAAAAAGAAGAAGAAAATTCGATGAAGATGAAAACCGAAAGATAGAAGACGAAGAAAAAGATGAGACAAAAAAAAACTGGAAGAATAAGAAGTAAGAGAAGACAAAGAGGATGAAGAATGATAAGAAAGAAGAAGAGGAAGATGAAAAACCGGAAGAAGAACACGAAAAAACAAGAAAACAAAGAAAAACGAAGAAAAACGAAGAAAAAGACATCAGAGGGAATGGAGACAATAAAGAAGAAGAAGTAAAAGTCTAAGACGATGAAGAAGCATAAGGAAACGACGAGGAAGAAGAAAAACCAAAGATAAAGAAGAGGAAAAAGAAGAAGACAAAGAATGATTATGTCGAGAGGGGGATAATGATTGAGTATGTGTAAAAAGAACGAGTAGAGACTTTGTTGATGCTGATGGTCATGAAATAGTTTGGAGTCTTATTAATGACCAAAACACTTCGTTTCCAATCGATAAGGATAGTAGGTTAGAAATGAGTGCTTTGGAAACTCTTAGTACTTTTTATATTTTTGTCTCAATTGTATGATCTATGCGATTTCGAACGAATTCAAAAATTAGATACATAATCGAAATGGATACTGATGAGAAGAATAATTGTGATTGGTTTATTTGTGAAATATGTACAAAAAGCCGATGAAGAAGAAATAAAATATGAGAAAGAAGAAAAACCGAAAGATAACAAAGCAAAAGCCGAAGAAGACGAAGACGAGATTAGGAAGAAGACGAAGACAAGATAAGGAAGAAGAAAAATGAGAAAGAAAAAAAGAAGAACAAAAAGTCAGAGAAGACAAAGACGATAAAGAAGAAGAAATAGAAGTCGAATACAATGAAGGAGAAGAGAGGAAAGACAAGGAAGAGGAAAAACCGAAATTAAAGAAGAGCATGAAAAAAAGACAAAGCCGATGAAGAAGAATTCAGAAAATACGAGTACAAAGACGTTGAACATGAGGAAGGAGACATGAAAATGAAGATGAGAAATTATGAGAACGTGAAGATGGGGAAGGAGACGAAAAAAAACTAGACGAATAACAAATCGGAGAAGACAATGCGATGAATGAAAAGAAGGAAGACGAATAAAAACCAAAAGAAAAATGAAGAAGAAGAAGAAGATGAAGATGATAAAAAAGAAAAGGTCAAAAACGATGAAAAGAATAAGGAAAATAGGAGGAAGAAGAAAAATCGAAAGATAGAGAAGATGGAGAAGAAGTGATATCATCATATTTTGCATCATTCTAGCATCCGTTTCACTTAGGTTTCGAGTCATTTGCATATAGTTCATGTCATCTCTTTAGCATTTTAGTCATTTTAGGAGTCTAATGTGTCTACATTTAGTCCTAGAGAGTCTTCACATGTTTTGGATCGTATTTCAGGTGCTAAAGAGGAGATTCGAGAGCCGAGGAGAAGAGACAGGGACCATACCGACGTCACTGGTCGGTACTGGTCCTCGGTATGGAAGGCAGAAGGGTTGCACCGACGTCACTACTCGGTGCAACTGCTCGGTATAGAGGACGGAGGAAAACAGCCCCAGTACCGACGTGCAACACCGAGGAGTGACGTCGGTATCGAAGCCTCAGGGGATTGTACCGAGTTCACTGCTCGGTGCAACTGCTCGGTGCTGTTCTCGGAGGAAACCCGGGGGAAAATCTCCTTAATACCGAGCAACGATACCGAGGAGTGACCTCGGTATCCATCGAAGATCACTAAACAACATCCCCTCAATACCGACGCCACTGCTCGGTACTCCTCGTCGGTGCACAAACCCAGGCTCAATACCGAGGTGTTGCACCGAGCAGTGACCTCGGTATTGGCCAATTAGAACTTTCTACCCATTTAAACCGGGTCGGTACCCGATTTGTCCCGGGTCGACCCGGTTCGTCACTGTTCACTATTTATGCCCAAAAACCTAATTTTGATGGGTTAAGCCTTTTCTTAAGCAAAAACTCTCTCTAAGAGTGATTGGGAAGAGATTGATCCTTTTGGATTTATGCAATTTGAGTATTGTTTTCTTGATTGAATCCATCTATCTTCTACTTTCTAATCATCCAATCATCTTTATCATGAGTTTTAACACCTATTTTCTTGGATTTGTTGAACCCATGATGATGAGTGAGTAGTCCTTAGGATCTTGAGATATGGTAGATTAGGGTGATCCAAGGTTCGATTAGTGGTGTCTAGGGTTAGATAATCTTGTATTCCTTCTTATCTAGTGCTCCTAATGCTAGATTCAGCTTGAAAGAGTGGATCTAGATCATAGGGCATTTCATGAACACCAAGTGTTTGATGAAATGCCTTGTTGAATTAGGCAAGAGATTTATGCTCCTAAGCTAAGACTTTAGTTGTTTAGGGCATATCTTTGGTTGATCTTGTTATGATTCTTAATTCTTGCTAGTTGTTAACCCACAAATGATGATTTACTAATGGACTTGATAATTAGCATAGTGATTAGTTGCTTGAAAGAGAGCTAATCAAGTTTAGAGATCTTTTGCCTAGGAATTAGCTTCTTGGGTGAATGAACATCACTAATTGGACTTGGATCACCTTTTATCAATAACCTTATCTCTTGCTCCGCTTTTGTTATTTGAATTACATCTTGTTTAGTTATTGCATAGCTTAATTGCCGTAATTTAGTTACATAAACAAAACACTCTTGTTTAGTTTAACTTGCAATTGCTCCTTGCATTCTTAGTGATTAGGATAAATCCCTTTATGGATTGATAACCTTCATACTACACGTATTGGAGTTATTGATACCTCCTAGAGACTAAAAACTCTTGTATCAATTTGGCACCGTTGCCATATTGGGATTTGTTTTAACATTGAGATTTAGGCTCTTTGTGAGATTAAGCTTTATTTGCTACCAAGTTACTAATCGTGTTTGCTTTCCATTGCTCTCTCTAAACTTATAGGTGCATGCATACACGATCTCGCGGGAACTACAATCTAGTTCAACCAAGGGACGACATACATCGATCATACCGAGGGTGTAGAACAAGGGAAGCACGTGTGGGACAACAAGAAGTTGAGAACAACATGGATCACTATGAAAATGTTCCACTTGGGGAGATTCATGACAATGTGGGAAACAACCCCGCACAAGGTGGTAATGGAAACCACCCCGCATAAGGCGGTAATGTAAACCACCCCGCACAAGGTGGTAATGGAAACCACCACGCTCACAACGCCCCACATCCACCCGGCGGGCCAATGAGAGTCCCTAACCATCCCCCAAGTGCATAAAACGTGGTTGGTGCGGGTGATGCCGCCAATGCCCATCAAAACCGTCAAGGGATCCAAACTCCACCGGTTGAGAGCAACAACTTCGAGGTGAAGCCGGGTTTGATCAACATGGTTCAAAGCAACAAATTCCACTGTCTATCTATGGAAGATCCATTGGATCATATCGATCAATTTGATAGGATATGTGGTTTAACCAAGATGAACGGTGTTTCGGAAGACGGTTTAAGGCTAAGACGCTTCCCATTCTCTCTTGGAGAAAAAGCTCGCCAATGGGAAAAGAGTCTTCCTCAAGGTTCAATCACGTCTTGGGACGATTGCAAGCGAGTTTTCCTTGCAAAGTTCTTTTCTCCTTCAAGGACCGCCAAGTTGAGGAACAAAATCTCGGGGTTCACACAACGCGGAAACGAATCCTTCAACGAAGCTTGGGAACGGTTTAGAAGCTACACCTCTCAATGCCCGCATCATGGCTTCTCCAATGCCTCCCTATTGAGTACCCTCTATCGCGGAGCTCTACCCAAGATAAGGATCCTTTTAGACACAGCCTCTAACGGGAACTTCTTAGCCAAAGATGTAGATGAAGCCATGGAACTAGTGGAAAACTTAGCCCAAAGTGACGAAACCTATGGCGACGATTATGACCGCGCCACAAGGACAACAAGCGACTTTGACGAGAACAAGCGGGCCAAGGACATGAAAGCTCTTAATGAAAAATTAGACAAACAAGCCAATTTGATTGATAATTACTAGCGTCTTCCCAAAAGATGGTCAACTTTGTGGATGCTTATGATGAGAACCGAGGTTATTATCAAGAGGAGAACGTGGACATGAACACTCAAGAGGAGGTGAACTACGTGGGGAATCAAGGGAACTACCAAAACCAAGGGAACTACCAAAGACAAGGGTTCAACCAAAACTATAGGAACGACCCCAACTTCTCTTACCGGAACACAAATGTGGAGAACCCACAAGACCAAGTCTACCCTCCGCAACCTAATCAAACTCAAGGAGCCCCACAAAAGCAATTCCAACCCCAAGGCCAAGCTTCTAATACCAACCAACAAGGTTTTGTCCCAAGGAACCAATTCCAAGGGAACCAAAGTGGATTTCAACCCAAAGCTCCACCCGGTTTTCAAGGCCAACAACAAGGGTTTGTGCCTCAAGGTCAAGCAACTACGTCTAAACCGCAAAAGCTTGATTTGAGCTCCATGTTCCAACAATTACTCAAGGGACAAGCGGAGATCAATACGCGGGTGGATTGCTATTACAACGACCTCAACACAAAGATTGAGGCTTTGAACTCCAAGGTAAAACACATGGAGAACAAAGGTGTTGCTTCTTCTTCTCGACCACAAGGTCAACTACCAGGCAAATCCGAAGCTACTCCTAAGGAGTATGTAAACGCCATCACCTTGAGAACTGGCACGGTCTTGCCTCAAAGAGAAGCTCCTTTTCCTCTCAATGCGGAAATTGAGAAGCAAAGTGGGGGGGGGGGGGTGGAACTTCAAGAAGATGACGGATTGGTTGAAGATGAGGTAGTGAGAGAGCAAGACATAGGTGAAGAAGTTGTGAAGGTCAAGCCTAGGGTTGTTGTTGCTCAAGAGAAACCGAAGAAGAATGTGTTTGTCCCTAAGCCATATGTTCCTAAGCTACATTTTCCCGGGCGGTTCAAGAAGCAACTTATGGACAAGTATAAAGCCATCTTTGATAGGCAAATGGAGAAGGTGGAACTCACAATGTCTTTGGTTGATGCTTTCTTACTTGTCCCTCAATACGCCAAATTCTTGAAAGATGTCGTGAATGAGAGGGCTAAGGAGATGGAGTCTATGGTCATTTTAACTCACGAGTGTAGTGCCATAATACAAAAGAAGATGGTGCCAAAGAAGTTAGGAGATCCGGGATCATTCACGCTACCTTGTGCACTTGGACCTCTAGCTTTCAACCATTGTTTGTGTGCTATTGGAGCGGGTGTAAGCCTCATGCCGTTTTCGGTAGCCAAGAGACTAGGCTTCACACGCTACAAGGCATGCAACATCTCCCTAATATTAGCGGATAGGAGCGTGAGGGTTCCTATTGGTTTGCTTGAGGATCTTCCTATTGTGGTGAAGGATTTCATTGTCCCCACGGACTTTGTGGTACTTGAAATGGATGAGGAACCAAAAGACCCTCTTATCTTTGGTAGGCCATTCCTAGCAACCGCGGGAGCAATAATCGATGTGAGGAAAGGCAAGATAGATCTCCATTTGGGTAAAGGAGAAGTCCTTGAGTTTGATATCAACAAGGTGATGAAGAATCCCACCATAGATGGCCAATGTTTCTACATAGAGACCATGGATGAGCTAGCCGACAAATTGCTTGAGGAAATGAGAGTAGAAGACGGGTTGCAAGTAGTTTTGACTAAGGAGCGTGGAGATCATGGGTTCTTGAGCAAGGAGAGTCAAGGTTATGAGCTACTCATGGATTCTCACAAACCGGTCGAAAAAGACGCACCATTTGTTGAGTTGTGCATTCGTGGTATCGAGGGTCAAGATGGTTTAAGGGTTAGCACGGTTCAAGAGGGGTTTGTATTAGCCGTTGAAGAGACTAGCAAGGGTAAGTCTAGTCTTGAGGAGGATGATTGGAGCGAGCTCAAATCCCCAAAGGTGGACCTAAAGCAACTTCCCGCGGGACTAAGGTATGCGTTCTTAGGTCCCAACGAGTCTTACCCGGTTATTGTGAATGAGAGTCTAGATGAGAATGAACTATCCTCCCTTCTTGTAAAACTTAGGAAATATAGGAGAGCAATTGGCTATTCTTTGGATGATATCAAGGGTATTTCCCCTAGTTTGTGCACGCATAGAATCCATTTGGAGGATGAATCAAGGACCTCTATTGAACATCAAAGAAGGTTGAACCCTAATTTGAAAGATGTTGTAAAGAGAGAGATTCTTAAGCTCTTAGACGCGGGCATTATCTATCCAATATCGGATAGTACTTGGGTCTCACCGGTTCATTGTGTGCCTAAGAAATGGGGGATTACAGTTGTTAAAAATGAAAAGGATGAAATGATACCTACTAGGACGATAACCGGCATAGAATGTGCATTAACTATAGGAAGTTGAATTCATCTACTCGTAAGGATCATTTTCCATTACCTTTTATAGATCAAATGCTTGAACGTCTAGCTAATCATCTTTTCTATTGCTTTTTAGATGGTTATTCGGGTTTCTTTCAAATACCCATACACTCAAATGACCAAGAGAAAACAACCTTCACGTGCCCTTATGGCACCTTCGCATATCGAAGGATGCCGTTTGGGTTGTGCAATGCTCCCGCAACATTCCAACGTTGCATGATGTCAATTTTTTCTGACCTTCTTGAAGACATGGTAGAAGTCTTCATGGACGACTTCTCCGTGTATGAGTCTTCTTTTTGTGTTTGTTTGTCCAACCTTTGCAGGGTCTTGCAACGGTGCGAAGAAGCAAACTTGGTGCTTAACTGGGAAAAATGCCATTTCATGGTGCGAGAAGGAATTGTGCTTGGGCATAAGATCTCCGAGAAGGGGATTGAGGTAGACAAGGCCAAGATCGAGGTGATGGTTAGCTTGGAGCCGCCTAAGTCGGTCAAGGACATCCGGTCTTTCTTGGGTCATGCGGGGTTCTACCGAAGATTCATGAAAGATTTCTCAAGGATCACAAGGCTACTTTGCAAGGAGGTTGAGTTCGTGGTTGATGAGGAATGTATGGTACCTTTTCTAGAGATCAAGAAGGCGTTGGTTAGTGCTTCCATTGTTCAAGCTCCGGATTGGGACCTCCCTTTCGAGATCATGTGTGATGCTAGTGACTACGCGGTCGGAGCGGTCTTGGGCCAAAGGAAGGACAAGAGAACCAATGTCATCTACTATGCAAGTGGGACCTTAGATGACACTCAAGCCCGATATGCCACAACGGAAAAGGAGTTGCTAGCCGTTGTCTTTGTAATGGAGAAATTCAGGTCTTATGTTGTGGGATCGAAAGTGATTGTCTACACCGATCATGCGGCTTTGAGATACATTCATGCCAAGAAAGATACCAAGCCAAGGCTACTCCGTTGGATCTTGCTTCTACAAGAGTTTGACTTAGAGATAGTTGACAAGAAGGGGATAGAGAATGGGGTCGCAGATCACTTGTCTAGAATGAGGATTGAAGACCTTGTCCCAATTGATGATAAGCTCCCCGAGGAGAGTCTCATGGTAGTTGGCGTCTTGAAGAAAGGGGTTGAAGCCGTGCAAGAACTATAGAGTGCCAATGGGTTACAAGACGAGAGACTACCATGGTTTGCGGATCTAGTGAACTACCTAGTGTGCGGGAAGGAACCGCCTTCCGATGGGTATAAGAAGAAAAAGTTCTTCCACGACGTGACTAGATACTATTGGGACGAGCCCTACTTATACAAGTTGTGCTCGGATGAGTTGTATAGAAAATGTGTGGCGGAAGAAGAAGTCCAAGGGATCCTACTCCATTGTCACGGGTCAAGCTATGGCGGGCATCATGCATCCTACAAAATCGCTACAAAGGTCTTGCAATCCGGTTTTTGGTGGCCTTCATTATTCAAAGATGCACACCTCTTTGTCTTCACATGTGATGCATGCCAAAGAAAAGAGAATATTGGGAGGAGAGATGAAATGCCCCAAAACCCAATCCTTGTGGTGGAAATGTTTGACGTGTGGGGCATCGACTTAATGGGACCTTTCCCGTCATCATATGGTAACCAATACATATTGGTGTCGGTCGATTACGTCTCTAAATGGGTAGAAGCCATTGTAAGCCCGACCAACGATGCCAAGGTCGTTCTAAAATTATTCAAATCCACTATTTTCCCAAGGTTCGGAGTTCCAAGGGTAGTCATTAGTGATGGAGGTAGTCATTTCATCAACAAGGTGTTTGAAAGCTTACTTAAGAAACATGGTGTGAAGCATAAGGTAGCAACACCTTATCATCCTCAAACGAGTGGCCAAGTAGAAGTGTCCAACCGGCAAATCAAAACCATACTTGAGAAGACGGTTGGGGGTTCAAGGAAGGATTGGGCCAACAAGTTAGATGATGCTTTATGGGCATACCGGACCACCTTTAAAACACCTATAGGGACTACACCATTCAACTTGCTTTATGGGAAGTCATGCCATCTACCGGTTGAGTTGGAATACAAAGGCCCTATGGGCGGTGAAGCTACTTAACTTCGACATCAAGACCGCACAAGAGAAGCGGTTGATTCAACTTCAAGAGTTAGAGGAGACTAGGCTCGATGCATATGAGAGCTCGAGAATATACAAGGAGAGGACCAAAGCATTCCACGACAAGAGGATAGTGCACAAGGATTTTAAGGTTGGGGACCTAGTGTTGGTATTCAATTCCCGATTGAAGCTCTTTCCCGGGAAACTCAAGTCAAGGTGGTCGGGTCCGTTTGAGGTTAAAGAAGTAAGGCCATATGGAGCTGTGGTGCTTGTTAACAAGGAGGGCCAAGATTTCATTTCGAATGGCCAAAGGCTCAAACTCTACCGAGCAAATCAAATCGTCAAAAAGGGAGGATCGATCCCCCTCGATGATGTCCCTTTAGCTTGAGAACGGTAACAAACGTCGAACTTAGTGACGTTAAACAAAGTGCTCTTGGGAGACACCCCACGCTTATCATTGTATATATTTCCTTTTTGTTTATCTCTTTTTCTATCTTTGCTAGATCTCTTTGATGTTTTTGTTAAGTGTGCATAGGGTTCCAAAGAAATGGGGTCAATACCGAACTGTGGTACCGAGGAGTGACCTCGGTATGAACTCACCGAGGGACAATACCAACGTCACAGATTGGTGCAACACGTGGGTATGGAAACAGGAGAAAAATCCCTTAGAACCGAACTGTGGTACCGAGGAGTGACCTCGGTATGAACTCACCGAGGGACAATACCGACGTCACAGATCGGTGCAACACGTCGGTATGGAAACAGGAGGAAAATCCCTTAGCACCGACGTGTGGTACCGAGGAGTGACATCGGTATGCCAATACCGATGTGTGACACCGAGGAGTGACATCGGTATTCGCCGAAAATTTTAAAAAAATCAGTCAATACCGAGCAGTGGTACCGACGAGTGACCTCGGTATTGACCAATTTTTTAAAAATATCCGGACCCGACCCAGGTAAGATCCGACCCGACCCAGGTAAGTCTCCTTCTTCTTCCTCTTCCACGCGACCAAACCCATTATTTCCCCCCTCACATTCGCGATTCAAGAGAGAAAATTTCCCAATCTCCCTCTTTTCTCAACCAAATTTGGTGATTGAAAGCCCTATAATCTCGATTTTCATTGCTCTTTTTGGATTTATCATCATTTCAAGCATCTAATCCGAATTTCCCAAGGTATTATTCAATTAAAATTTTTAAAACCATGGTTTTGTTCTTGAGGAAATATTGCTTGAATATGGTTTTGATATTGTATTTCACTATGCAAATACCTTGGGGATTATTTATCTACGCTTAAACTTGATGATTCATGTGCCAATTGTCGATGGTTAGGGATTTTGAGAAATTAGGATTTTGAGAAATTAGGGATTGTGAAGAGGGATAATTTGCTTGTTAGGTGTGAATTGTCACATTGGTTTATTGCTCTTAGATCATCTTTTGGTGATCCCTTGTTAATTTGATAAAAAATTGTACCTAGGCTCACAAATTGTCTCAAGGATATTTGTAGGTACAATGTCGGACAAGGGCGCTCCATCAACACGGGCACGGACCAAGGTTTCAACAGTTGGGAAAGGAAAAGGAATTGCCCAAGCTACAGCCGCGGAAAAAGGGAAAGGGATTGCCAAAGCTAGTGCCAAGGCAAAGGCTAAAACCGCGGCTACGAGCTCTAAAGCCAAGAAAACGGAAAAGGGAAAGGGCAAGAGAGTCGAAGAAGAGGTCGAGAGTGAGAGCTCAAGTGGAGAAATCCTAGTGCCGCAACGGACAAAGCCAAGGGAGCAAGATTACTTCCACAAATTTGGCCAAATGAAGTTCGAGCAAGGCAAATTTGTCGATGCCGAGACGATGGATAGGATGGGCATAAGTGACGGAGTGTGGACTCTTTTTGAGAATATGGGGCTACGGAAGTTCATGAGCATGAAGCAGGAAGCTTTAAAGGCACTCACCGGCAAGTTCGTAGCCACCCTCCGAGCTAAGTTTTACGAAACGGAAGTTGGAAATTCCGGATTTGGAGTTTTGAAGTTTGGACTCATGGGCACCACCTACACCGTCACTTTCCACGAGCTTTGCGAGATATTCGGGTTTAGAGAAGAAGGTACATACGGCGGGCAATACTTCGATTACCCAAGAATTGAGCTCCGAAATCTTTGGGCAACGATTGCAAGCGGAGAGTTTAGAGCCGGTGATTCTAAGAGTGCAAGCATACGCCACCCGGCTCTCCGGTACGCACACAAGGCGTTGGTCCACAATTTCTACCACAAGGTAGAGATTGACACGGTTACTACGGAAGAGATGGAGTTGTTAGGGATTGGTCTAAAATGGTAAAGTATTCGTGGGACCGGAGAGACTTCCTTGTCTCACAACACTCTTAGTGAGACACTTGTTTGCTTACCGGGATTGGGCTTGGAAGACCAAGTCGAAAAATGCCGCGATTTGCCTCGGATGGATGATAACGCCAACTCCATCTCTAATGGCAAAGGGCATCAAGGTTGCACTTGGCCAATATGATTGGAAATATTTGGATATGGCCTACCTTTCAAAGACAAAGTTTTTCAAGGGCTATATCGAGGGCAAGATGGCTTACAACCTCCAACTCACCAAGACATCCGTGGCACAAGTCCTTTTGCCTAATCCCACGCTCACCAACTTCCATGACTCGAGGAACGTCATGTTCATTCCTCCCCAAGAGTACCTCTAAAACTCCACCATCGACCCGCCTATGCAAGCATTCCGCAAGAGAGCACAACGGAGAACCGCTACCGAGGAAACTATTGACCTCGACGAGGAAGTGCCACATGAGTCATCACCCGAGACCGTGTACGGTAGTGAGCGCTACCACTTTGACCCTTATGATGGGGCTATCACTAACGCGGCTACAAGACACGCTCACCACCAAACTCGTCTCCTCCAACGCATGTGTAAGTGGCAAAACAAAAACATGAAGAAGATGGTTAAGACGATCAAGTCTTTGAAGAAGACTGTTAAAGCCATGGGTCTAACCATCAATGAGCTCAAGGACGGAGGTTGTGGAGCGAGTTCACCAAGGGCCGGTGAAGGAGGAGACGTCGTCATTGACACTAACCTCGCACCTCGGCGAGATGATTGGGCATTGGTCATGAGCTCTAGCCGACCCACGTCCCGACCGGAAAAGGCACCAAAGAGGAGAGCGATGCGGTACCCGTCTCCCGTTTCAAGTAATCCATCTTACTCAATGGGGTCTACATCCTCATCTCCAAGCTTCTAGGTACGAATCCAAAACTCTTGTATATATTTTTTCTTTTAAGTCTTGCATTGTATAGTTATCTCTTGTTTTTGGTCCTTTCCTTAGGCTTATTTCACACCGAGACGGTGTGATTTAAGTTTGGGGGAGGGACCGGTATCTAATGACATTTACTTTGTCTTATTTTGAATTTGCATCTTGAGTCTCATGCATACATCTAAGGCATAGAAAAACCAAACAAATTTGAAAAATTTTGAAAATGAAAAGACAAAAAGAAGTCATTTAAGACGCATTTGCACTTCATTTAGGATCGAGTCTAGATGCATACCACGTAGATAATGAATTTCATGTGCATTAAGAGCTAGAATGATTCCTCCTTGTGAAGTGTCGCTTTAAGAGTTTAAGTCATATGCTCTAGATCTCGTGTACGAAATCAAGGCCGAACCATGTTTGGATTTCATGTCCCATTACTTAGGTCTTAGCCAAATCAAGTTGATTTGATTCCATTCCTACTTAAGTGATAACCATAATCTGACATTGTAATTATCATGTTTGTGCATTGCATAGTGAATGCATGGTTACCACATACATATTTGGGCTATCTTATCCGCTTTGCCATTCTCTTGTTAGCCCGAATAGCCGATTCCCATCATTGGAACGGTTAACCACTCCTTTAACCCAACCTCCTTTCAAGCCAAATTCTACTTGTGAGTGTTTGTGAGGCCTTTTTCGAATCAACTAGGTAAAAGGTGTTGAGTTTAGAACGCAAGGAAAAACTTCCGTGTAGAACTAGCTCGGCATCAATGAGCTAGGCATAAGATAAGGCTAGATAGGTTGGGAACTTGGGAGAAGGGAAAGAAAAGAGATTGTGGGAATGAGAAAAAGGGATGAAGAAGAATATGGGATAAGCAAAAAGCTTGAAATGGTTGGCAATAATCGTTTATGGGAAAAGGCTCTAAGTGAAAAAGAAAAGAAAATAGTCTCTAGTCTTCAAAAGAAAGAAGGAAAGCCAAAAAGGCTAAAGCAAAGAAAAGAAATAAGAGAGACTAGAGAAAATAAAGAAGAGCTAAGTAAAGAAAAATGTTGAAAGCCAAACCGTTTGGTGAACAAGGAAATCCCCTAAGTGTTTAAGAGGAGAAGGAAGGTGAAAAGATATGAGTAGTGAAGGAAAAATGCCTTGCAAAAAGGGTAGCTTAGGAAGGATCTTCATTGGGGTTTAGAGATTAGGGGTCAAGTTCGATGTGGGGCATTTGGGTAGATGGAAGTCGACCTTGTATGCATCTATTGGGCTTTACTCTTAGCATTTTGCATTAGTTGATTCCTTTTGAGAGAACCCCTTGCTCGGAAACCGTCACTTGTATCGAGATAACCTTTATCTCGAAACCTTTACCCTAGCCAAATGCATTCACTTGCCTTGCATACGCATGATTCACTTGGAAAAAGTCTAATGAATGTTAAAGGATTGGATGATTTGAAAGCTTGTGTAGGTTGAGATTTGAGCTTGGTTCATGTAAGGATGGACATGGCTAGCCCCTTCTGAGTAGACATGTTTGATCATACTTTAGAGTTTGCACTTGGACTTGAATTCTTTTAGTGATGTTTTTGCTTGAGGACAAGCAAAGAAGTAAGTTTGGGAGAATTGATATCATCATATTTTGCATCATTCTAGCATCCGTTTCACTTAGGTTTCGAGTCATTTGCATATAGTTCATGTCATCTCTTTAGCATTTTAGTCATTTTAGGAGTCTAATGTGTCCACATTTAGTCCTAGAGAGTCCTCGCATGTTTTGGATCGTATTTCAGGTGCTAAAGAGGAGATTCGAGAGCCGAGGAGAAAAGACAGGGACCATACCGACGTCACTGGTCGGTACTGGTCCTCGGTATGGAAGGCAGAAGGGTTGCACCGACGTCACTGCTCGGTGCAACTGCTCGGTATAGAGGACAGAGAAAAACAGCCCCAGTACCGACGTGCAACACCGAGGAGTGACATCGGTATCGAAACCTCAGGGGATTGTACCGAGGTCACTGCTCGGTGCAACTGCTCGGTGCTGTTCTCGGAGGAACCCCGGGGGAAAATCTCCTTAATACCGAGCAACGATACCGAGGAGTGACCTCGGTATCCATCGAAGATCACTAAACAACATCCCCTCAATACCAACGCCACTGCTCGGTACTCCTCGTCGGTGCACAAACCCAGGCTCAATACCGAGGTGTTGCACCGAGCAGTGACCTCGGTATTGACCAATTAGAAATTTCTACCCAAAAACCTAATTTTGATGGGCTAAGTCTTTTCTTAAGCAAAAACCCTCTCTAAGAGTGATTGGGAAGAGATTGATCCTTTTGGATTTATGCAATTTGAGTATTGTTTTCTTGATTGAATCCATCTATCTTCTACTTTCTAATCATCCAATCATCTTTATCATGAGTTTTAACACCTCTTTTCTTGGATTTGTTGAACCCATGATGATGAGTGAGTAGTCCTTAGGATCTTGAGATAGGGTAGATTAGGGTGATCCAAGGTTCGATTAGTGGTGTCTAGGGTTAGATAATCTTGTATTCCTTCTTGTCTAGTGCTCCTAATGCTAGATTCAGCTTGAAAGAGTGGATATAGATCATAGGGCATTTCATGAACACCAAGTATTTGA
Source organism: Eutrema japonicum (assembly GCA_030161315.1). Lineage (NCBI taxonomy): Eukaryota > Viridiplantae > Streptophyta > Magnoliopsida > Brassicales > Brassicaceae > Eutrema > Eutrema japonicum. The sequence continues at coordinate 31,452,965 of BSQW01000013.1, forward strand.
TGAAATGCCATGATGAATTAGGCAAGAGATTTATGCTCCTAACCTAAGACTTTAGTTGTTTAGGGCATATCTTTGGTTGATCTTGTTATGATTCTTAATGCTTGCTAGTTGTTAACCCACAAATGATGATTTGCTAATGGACTTTATAATTAGCATAGTGATTAGTTGTTTGAAAGAGAGCTAATCAAGTTTAGAGATCTTTTGCCTAGGAATTAGTTTCTTGAGTGAGTGAACATCACTAATTGGACTTGGATCACCTTTTATCAATAGCCTTATCTCTTGCTCCGCTTTTGTTATTTGAATTACATCTTGTTTAGTTATTGCATAGCTTAATTGCCGTAATTTAGTTACTTAAACAAAACACTCTTGTTTAGTTTAACTTGCAATTGCTCCTTGCATTCTTAGTGATTAGGATAAATCCCTTTATGGATTGATAACCTTCATACTACACGTATTGGAGTTATTGATACCTCTTAGAGACTAAAAACTCTTGTATCAAGAAGTGGAAGATAAAGTAGAATCGGTAGAGTAGAATAGGTAGAAGATAAGGAAGACGACGAAAGAAAAAACAGGAAGAATAAGATGTCAGAGAAGACAAAGATGGTGGAGAAGGATAAGAAAAAAGAAGAGGAAGAAGAAAAGCCATAAGAAGAAGACTAATAAAGAGAAGAAGAAGACTGAGACAATGAAAAAGAAGAGAAAGATGTTGAAGACATCGAAGAAAAAAAGGAAAAAGATGAGGACGAAACATGTTTTAGGATTTTCTTATTTGTATATATTTTTAAACCGGGGATATGTATAGGATAACATTTTCAAATTCAGATATACAATTTAATTAAGTGGTTTCGTGTCCGCGCTTGGAAAAAAGATAAGAACCGGTAAGAAAGAAAAACACCTCCGACAAAATGGGAAGAGAGTTCCAAAGAGAGAGAGAGAGTAAAAATTAGTCATAGAGGGAGAAAGAACTATCGGTAATTACAATGTTTAATTCAAGGAAACATCATTCATTACGTGCTCGGGCTCTATAATTTCTAGTATTTTCTTAATGTTACGACCACATGTGAGAAACATTACACGGTTATGTGGAGAGGGGGACAAAAATTGAGTATTTGTAATAAATAAAAAATCAAACAAGCGGGAGACATTGTTGATGCTGATGAACATGTAACATTTTGGAGTCTTATTTTGATGTTGACATAAAACATTTCGTTTCCAATCGTTATAGATAGTAGATTAGAAATGAGTGTTTTCGAAACTCATGATACTTTTTATGTTATTGTCTCAATCGTATGATATATTCTATTTTGAATGAATATGAAAATCACTGCATAATCGAGATGAAGATTTGTTAGATGTCGATTGGCTTATTTAGGGCGTAGATACAAAAAAAAATTAAATATAAGTCTTCTTTACAAATGTGCTACTAATTTTAAAATTAATGGTGAAAAATAATCAAAATTTCGATTGAGTACTTAGTGAAAATTTTCAATTTTAAAAAGTCAATTCTATAGTTTCATAACTATTAATACCACACTCAATAAACTTTTGGCTAAAGAGTTAATATAACAATCAATAATTTATAAATAGTGTAATATATTATTCAACATGTTCACTCAACAAGTAATATAATTAGTAATTTAACACTTAATAATTTATGAACTTTATTCAATTATTGAGTGTTCACTCCTCTTCTCTATCATGTTCAATACTTACATATTGAGTGTTCACTCCTCTTCTTTTGAAATATTCTTATTTAGTTTGTATTCGAATTTGTGGATTGTTTCATTTATTTATTCTAAAATCATTATATATTTATGAAGGATTCGTTTTTGCTACTATAATCTAAAATTACTAATGAGTTAAGAGAATGGTGTAATCTTTATACATAATCAATACTAATATACATAATCATTCTGTTTAATCGTTTTTATAGAGTTATATTCAGTTAGAATAATTAAACAATTGATTATAAAATCAATTTTGGATCATACAATAGGATCGTTTTCGTTTTTAAATGTAGAAAACACCATGCCGCACCACCTAGTTATTAGTAAATTAATAACTCTTCATTAAACTCACATAACATGTAGTTCAACGCTCACCGAAACCATATACAAAATAGAAATACAAAAAAATATTGTGTAACAAAATAGAAATGATATATGAAAAGATAATATAAATCGTACAATCAAACATCATTAGTTTACGAAGTTAGGCCAGCAATGTAGCTAATACCAGTTGCCGGTAACCACAAGTTTCCTTGTATGAACTGAGCCACCGTAAAATTAATAGCTTCGGCCGAAGTATTCAACACATGGTATCCTGGCCACTTAACACGACGGTCAAGGCTAGCTCCCGGTCCGTTGTTCATATACTCGCCATAGTACAACGTGTCCAGTGCAAAATCTCCATTCCATTCGAGCCATCCTGCAGGTTTGAGGACATCACTCATGTAGTTTTGCATGAACACCGTTCTAGAATACAGTTTCCACGGCCGACCCAAGTAAGTAGCGGTGGTATTTAAGTTTGGTAGTAGGTCGATATCAGCCGTTATGTTGCTGAATTGGATCGTGAATCCGGTCGGCTGGTTAGGATCCTTGCGTCCTTGAGCCGTAATGCTATTCTTCTGGTTTGGTAGGCCTTGTTTGGCTTTGATTTGGCAGTCTTGGAATACGGCTGTGGCGTCTCCGAATATGAAGTCTACGGTTCCGGTTATGATGCATTCTCTAAAGAATTGGCGCATTGTGTGGGCGTAGAGAGTGTCTTGGTAACCTCTCATCGCGCACCGATAGAAAACCCCCAGATCCGAGTCCGACCGAATTGCTACCGCCTGGTGTTTTTCCGGTCCTGCTGTATTTTGAAATGTTATGTCTCGTGCGATAAATCCTCTTCCGCTCACAGCTGCAAAATATTTTTATAACCAACTCAAAATCTTTATCAATAGTATATGAAAAGTTACAAAATGTAATACTATTAAATTTGGATAACCATATATACATTAGTTTAAATTATTTTTAAATATAAAAAGCTAACAGTTGGACAATAAATTTAAAATTATATTTAGCAAATTGACGTGTTAAACAATAATTTAAATGTGTATCTCTATAATATTATTTAAGAAGACATTTTAAAAAATAAACTTTGTTTTGTAAGTTATTAAATGAAATGTCATTACAAAAAATAATTGAAATAGGAAAGGATATAATAGTATTTTAAAATTATTGATTAGAATTTGGAAAGTATATATTTTGCATTAAAGAGATTATTAATTATTTATTATTTAATTTCTTAATTATTTTTAATACTATATATTTTAAAATAATAATCAATTAAGAAATTATTATTTTAAATCTATTCAAAATCTTGCTATATTTTTCACTATAATTTATTATATTTTATTTGAATATATATCAAAACAAAAGTTAAAAAATATTTTACTAATTTTATAAAAAGTTAGACACAAGAAAACTATTTTTTTAAGAGTTCGTAGACTAACCACAAAAAGTAGAGTCATTTAACGGTGCATATTAGAGTTATGTTTTCAAGATTATAAATTTTTGCGGGTTACCCAGAAATAATATTTAAGTTCACTGCAAAACGGGTTAAATAAACAAATTATTACAAATTGACAATTTTATCTATAAACAGTAGTTAATTATATTATAAAATTCAGGTAAAAACAATTTTCTTAAATTTAAATTCAATTTCTTTAAAAAAAATTACTCCGATTTAATATTTCGGACTTTGTTAAATCCGTACTTGAACGGATAGTATATCTAATAGATTAATGTTAGATAAGTTAGGTAAATAGAAAACGATTAAGTTATTTACTAACCAAAAGTAGCAGACCGGAAAGTGGTCCAGCCGTCTATGAAACTCCGGTTACCGGTGATCACGGTGGCATCAATGCCGTCGCCGACCATCATAATGTTCCATTTCTTCTTCTTAATCTCCACATTCTCCACATATACACCTCTTTTCACATGTATCACATATCTTTTTGTACCGTAGTCCGGTGCGGCCAACACCGCCTCGCTTATTGTCGTGAAATTCCCGGACCCGTCTGCGGCTACAACCGCATCAGCCGCCATTGGTAAGCCATCAGTTTGCAACAACTTCCGATCTCCGGGACTAACCCATGAGGGAAACTTACTAAAGCCACTATGAGCAGTGGTTGTGTTGTGGGCTTTATTGGGCTTGGGCTTGGGCTTGAGCTTGGGCTTGGGCTTGGAGGGAGAGTGAACCATGGTTAGTAGATTTCGGACGGTTTTACCGACCTCGCTGAGACCACCGGCCACTATTTTTTTGATAATTCCATTAGTTCCCTCGAAGCCGTCGAGACACGTGTCCTGGTTAGAAAGGGCGGCGCTTATCCACGTCCTTAGATCCGAAGCCACGTTTCCTGTACTATTGTCTTTACCTGACAGTGGCATTAACATTATGTTGCATTCAATTAGAATTTTTAATCGCACAGGACAGAATAAAATTGTTTTAGAAGCGCGACGTCTGAAAATGTATTAAATAATAGACTGAAATTATTAATACGTGGAAGAATGATTTAATGGATTTCTGTCTAGCATTTAATCACCGGATACTTTCACCAGAATCATGTGGAAGAATGATTTAATGGATTTCTGTCTAGCAAATATTAGATTGATTAAGTATTAGTTTAATCATGTATTGAGATTGAGTCTGGTACGGTTCATATAAATTGGCTTTATCTAATATATAAAAACAACATTGTATATATTTTTACATAATCAATGAAGTTTACAATGACTTTCCATCGTTTTCTTCCTTTCAACAACTTTTTTCTAGTATGGTATCAAAGCTGTGAGAAGTCAAATTTTCACACGATTCTTTCTCTTTCTTTCGCTCATTGGCATTGATTTTTCGGTCAATCCGCCGATTAATCCTTTCTATGTGTTTGTATTCTTCAGTTATTCCGCCGATCAATCAATTTTCTTGATTTCACGGTTATTCTGCTGTTGAACAACAATCTACCGATGGTGACTACTCGAAGAATTGGTCGTCGCACAGTCCGCGCTACTTCCTCAGCTCGCCGAGCTACAAATAGTGGAGATTCATCTCCCGATAGCTTTAGATAGCATTCATTCACCATAACATTTGACGAACGGTGATAATCCTGGTCTCTCTATCATTTCTGAACTTCTTGATGGAAATAATTACGATGATTGGAGAATTGCGATGACGATAGCTTTAGATGCGAAGAACAAACTTGCTTTCATTGATGGATCTATCTCGCGCCCCAATGAATCTGATCGTATATTCCATATCTGGTCAAGATGCAACAGTATGGTCAAATCTTGGCTTCTCAATTCAGTATCGAAGCAGATTTACAAAATCATACTTCGTTTTAACGATGCATCAGAGATATGGAGATATTTGTTGACTCAGTTTCATATCACGAATCTTCCAAGATCGTATCAATTATTCCAACAGATTTGGTCACTTCAACAAGGACCAATGGATCTTGCTACTTACTATACTATCTTGAAGACTCTATGGAATGAATTGGATGGAGCAGATTGTGTGAAACTCTGTCAAAATTGTGCTTGTTGCAGGAACATGAATAAGAAGGCTGAACATGCGCGTGTGATCAAGTTTTTGGCTGGCCTGAATGAATCATATGCCGTCATTAGAAGTCAAATAATCATGAAGAAACACGTGCCTGATTTGGCTGAAATTTACAATCTCTTGGATCAAGATCACATCCAGAGAAACATTGTTCCAGTTCACAATGCATCTGCATTCAATGTTTTAGTCTCAGATACAATGCAAGCCTCTGTGAACGCAGCTCAGTCTTCATACAACAACTCAAAACAGAACATGCCTATTTGCTTTCATTGTGGTTACATAGGTCATACGGTTGACAAGTGCTACTAAATTCATGGCTATCCACCATGGTTCAAGCACAAAACAAAGCCCCAAGCTGACAATTCTGCATACAATGAGAAACAGTCAATTCCAGGTGCAATCAAACATGTTGTTGCTCAACTTGCATTCACAGATAATGCTTCTACTAATGTTGTTGCAGGAATGGACACCACTCTTACTAAATACCAAATCCAGGGTGTTATTGCTTACTTTAATTCTCAACTCCAAACTGATTCAGAGACATTCACTGCATCTACATCTGGTGCTACCAACACAACATTACCTGGAATGGCTTTCTCTTCTTCTACACTACGATTTGTTGGAATTTTAAGAGAAACCAGGAATGTTTTGTCCTCTGAATCTTGGATAGTTGACAGTGGAGCAACACATCACGTAGCTCATGATAAGAAATTATTCATGAATCTATCTGCTGCTGTGAATACTTCAGTTACATTGCCTACTGGATTAGGAGTGAAAATTGCAAGAATAGGCAAGATTCAACTCAATGAATATCTTATACTAAACAATGTTCTGTATATTCCAGACTTTAGATTGAATCTTCTGAACATCAGTCAATTGACTAAAGATTTGGGGTATCGAGTGATGTTTGATCAGGATTCTTGTATGATTCAAGATCCTATCAAGGGATTGATGATTGGTCAGGATGAGCAGATATCCAACCTATACGTATTGGATGCAGCTTCAATTACAGGATCTTCATCTTCGCAGTTTTATGTCTCAACAAATATTGTAATTGATTCTGGTTTATGGCATCATAGACTAGGACATCCATCTGTAAACAAAACTGATGTTCTTACAGATATACTTGGAATAAGACAAAGGAATAAAAGTCCATTTTATTGTGCTATTCGCCCTCTTGCAAAACAAAAACACCTTCTCTTTCATTCCAAGAACAATATTTGTGAAACTGCTTTTGATCTTCTACACATTGACATATGGGGACCTTTTTCAGTACCAACTACAGAAGGTTATAGGTACTTCCTCACGATTGTGGACGATCACACAAGGGTTACATGGTTACATCTCCTCCGGACAAAATCTGAAGTTCTGAGAGTGTTTCCTGACTTCTTGAAGATGGTAGAAACTCAGTACAAAGTTGTTGTGAAAGGTGTAAGATCTGATAATGCACCAGAGTTAAAATTTGTGGAATTATTCAAGGCTAAAGGAATCGTTTCGTATCATTCATGTCCTGAGACTCCACAACAGAATTCAGTGGTCGAAAGGAAACACCAACACATTTTAAATGTGGCTCGATCCCTTATGTTTCAGTCTCACATTCCAATAGAATATTGGGGAGATTGTGTTTTAACGGCAGTGTTCCTCATCAATCGATTACCTTCTCCACTTCTGAAAGATAAGTCCCCATTTGAACTCTTAACATAAAAGAAGCCTGATTACAGTGGTCTCCGTGTTTTTGGTTGTCTCTGCTACAGTTCCCCATCATCAAAGAACATAAACAAATTTCAACCAAGAGCTAAAGCCTGTCCTTTTCTCGGATATCCACCTGGTTGAAAGGGTTACAAGCTGCTAGATCTTGAAACAAATCAGATATGTGTTTCTAGGAACGTCACATTCCATGAAAACATATTTCCTTTTGCTGGTAACTCTGCTCCATCCCCGACAATTTTTGATCATGTATATGATTCTACAGATGTTAGTTGTTCTCTCAATAGCAATATTCCTGTAGTTGTGAGTCCTTCTCCTGCAGTTGTGAATGATTCTATTGAAAGCTCTATCCCTGTAGTTTCTGATACCGATAACAATTCAGAACATAAGAGAACCACCAAAGATCCTTCATACCTTCAGGACTACTACTGTAATTTGACAACTTCAGGTATCAAATATCATTTGTCAAGTTATATGAGCTATGACAAATTGTCTACCCCTTATAGAGCCTACATCTGTTCAGTTACAAAACATTATGAACCAAGCTCTTTCAGTCAAGCGAAGAAATCAACTGATTGGTTAAAGGCTATGAATGATGAATTACATGCCTTAGAGGGAACATCTACTTGGAAAATATGTTCTCTTCCATCAGATAAACATGCTATAGGCTGTAAGTGGGTTTACAAAGTCAAGCTCAATGCAGATGGAAGCTTGAAGCGTTACAAAGCCAGACTGGTTGCAAAAGGTTACACACAATGCGAAGGAGTGGATTTTGTTGATACTTTTTCCCCAATAGCAAAAATGACTACGGTCAAAACACTTCTGGCCGTAGCTGCAGCCAAGAAATGGAGTCTTCATCAATTGGACATCTCCAATGCCTTTTTAAATGGGGATCTCGATGAGGAGATCTACATGTCTTTACCTCCAGGCTATACACCAAAGGAGGGGGAAACATTGCCTCCACGTGCTGTTTGCAGAGTGAGAAAGTCTCTTTATGGTCTCAAACAGGCCTCAAGACAGTGGTTTCTTAAATTCAGTTCCACTTTAATGTCTTTGGAATTTCAGAAATCGCATGCTGATCACACACTTTTTGTGAGAAATGTGAATGGCAAGTATGTGGAATAAGACAAAGGAATAAAAGTCCATTTTATTGTGCTATTCGCCCTCTTGCAAAACAAAAACACCTTCTCTTTCATTCCAAGAACAATATTTGTGAAACTGCTTTTGATCTTCTACACATTGACATATGGGGACCTTTTTCAGTACCAACTACAGAAGGTTATAGGTACTTCCTCACGATTGTGGACGATCACACAAGGGTTACATGGTTACATCTCCTCCGGACAAAATCTGAAGTTCTGAGAGTGTTTCCTGACTTCTTGAAGATGGTAGAAACTCAGTACAAAGTTGTTGTGAAAGGTGTAAGATCTGATAATGCACCAGAGTTAAAATTTGTGGAATTATTCAAGGCTAAAGGAATAGTTTCGTATCATTCATGTCCTGAGACTCCACAACAGAATTCAGTGGTCGAAAGGAAACACCAACACATTTTAAATGTGGCTCGATCCCTTATGTTTCAGTCTCACATTCCAATAGAATATTGGGGAGATTGTGTTTTAACGGCAGTGTTCCTCATCAATCGATTACCTTCTCCACTTCTGAAAGATAAGTCCCCATTTGAACTCTTAACATCAAAGAAGCCTGATTACAGTGGTCTCCGTGTTTTTGGTTGTCTCTGCTACAGTTCCCCATCATCAAAGAACATAAACAAATTTCAACCAAGAGCTAAAGCCTGTCCTTTTCTCGGATATCCACCTGGTTGAAAGGGTTACAAGCTGCTAGATCTTGAAACAAATCAGATATGTGTTTCTAGGAACGTCACATTCCATGAAAACATATTTCCTTTTGCTGGTAACTCTGCTCCATCCCCGACAATTTTTGATCATGTATATGATTCTACAGATGTTAGTTGTTCTCTCAATAGCAATATTCCTGTAGTTGTGAGTCCTTCTCCTGCAGTTGTGAATGATTCTATTGAAAGCTCTATCCCTGTAGTTTCTGATACCGATAACAATTCAGAACATAAGAGAACCACCAAAGATCCTTCATACCTTCAGGACTACTACTGTAATTTGACAACTTCAGGTATCAAATATCATTTGTCAAGTTATATGAGCTATGACAAATTGTCTACCCCTTATAGAGCCTACATCTGTTCAGTTACAAAACATTATGAACCAAGCTCTTTCAGTCAAGCGAAGAAATCAACTGATTGGTTAAAGGCTATGAATGATGAATTACATGCCTTAGAGGGAACATCTACTTGGAAAATATGTTCTCTTCCATCAGATAAACATGCTATAGGCTGTAAGTGGGTTTACAAAGTCAAGCTCAATGCAGATGGAAGCTTGAAGCGTTACAAAGCCAGACTGGTTGCAAAAGGTTACACACAATGCGAAGGAGTGGATTTTGTTGATACTTTTTCCCCAATAGCAAAAATGACTACGGTCAAAACACTTCTGGCCGTAGCTGCAGCCAAGAAATGGAGTCTTCATCAATTGGACATCTCCAATGCCTTTTTAAATGGGGATCTCGATGAGGAGATCTACATGTCTTTACCTCCAGGCTATACACCAAAGGAGGGGGAAACATTGCCTCCACGTGCTGTTTGCAGAGTGAGAAAGTCTCTTTATGGTCTCAAACAGGCCTCAAGACAGTGGTTTCTTAAATTCAGTTCCACTTTAATGTCTTTGGAATTTCAGAAATCGCATGCTGATCACACACTTTTTGTGAGAAATGTGAATGGCAAGTATGTGGAATAAGACAAAGGAATAAAAGTCCATTTTATTGTGCTATTCGCCCTCTTGCAAAACAAAAACACCTTCTCTTTCATTCCAATAACAATATTTGTGAAACTGCTTTTGATCTTCTATACATTGACATATGGGGACCTTTTTCAGTACCAACTACAGAAGGTTATAGGTACTTCCTCACGATTGTGGACGATCACACAAGGGTTACATGGTTACATCTCCTCCGGACAAAATCTGAAGTTCTGAGAGTGTTTCCTGACTTCTTGAAGATGGTAGAAACTCAGTACAAAGTTGTTGTGAAAGGTGTAAGATCTGATAATGCACCAGAGTTAAAATTTGTGGAATTATTCAAGGCTAAAGGAATCGTTTCGTATCATTCATGTCCTGAGACTCCACAACAGAATTCAGTGGTCGAAAGGAAACACCAACACATTTTAAATGTGGCTCGATCCCTTATGTTTCAGTCTCACATTCCAATAGAATATTGGGGAGATTGTGTTTTAACGGCAGTGTTCCTCATCAATCGATTACCTTCTCCACTTCTGAAAGATAAGTCCCCATTTGAACTCTTAACATCAAAGAAGCCTGATTACAGTGGTCTCCGTGTTTTTGGTTGTCTCTGCTACAGTTCCCCATCATCAAAGAACATAAACAAATTTCAACCAAGAGCTAAAGCCTGTCCTTTTCTCGGATATCCACCTGGTTGAAAGGGTTACAAGCTGCTAGATCTTGAAACAAATCAGATATGTGTTTCTAGGAACGTCACATTCCATGAAAACATATTTCCTTTTGCTGGTAACTCTGCTCCATCCCCGACAATTTTTGATCATGTATATGATTCTACAGATGTTAGTTGTTCTCTCAATAGCAATATTCCTGTAGTTGTGAGTCCTTCTCCTGCAGTTGTGAATGATTCTATTGAAAGCTCTATCCCTGTAGTTTCTGATACCGATAACAATTCAGAACATAAGAGAACCACCAAAGATCCTTCATACCTTCAGGACTACTACTGTAATTTGACAACTTCAGGTATCAAATATCATTTGTCAAGTTATATGAGCTATGACAAATTGTCTACCCCTTATAGAGCCTACATCTGTTCAGTTACAAAACATTATGAACCAAGCTCTTTCAGTCAAGCGAAGAAATCAACTGATTGGTTAAAGGCTATGAATGATGAATTACATGCCTTAGAGGGAACATCTACTTGGAAAATATGTTCTCTTCCATCAGATAAACATGCTATAGGCTGTAAGTGGGTTTACAAAGTCAAGCTCAATGCAGATGGAAGCTTGAAGCGTTACAAAGCCAGACTGGTTGCAAAAGGTTACACACAATGCGAAGGAGTGGATTTTGTTGATACTTTTTCCCCAATAGCAAAAATGACTACGGTCAAAACACTTCTGGCCGTAGCTGCAGCCAAGAAATGGAGTCTTCATCAATTGGACATCTCCAATGCCTTTTTAAATGGGGATCTCGATGAGGAGATCTAAATGTCTTTACCTCCAGGCTATACACCAAAGGAGGGGGAAACATTGCCTCCACGTGCTGTTTGCAGAGTGAGAAAGTCTCTTTATGGTCTCAAACATGCCTCAAGACAGTGGTTTCTTAAATTCAGTTCCACTTTAATGTCTTTGGAATTTCAGAAATCGCATGCTGATCACACACTTTTTGTGAGAAATGTGAATGGCAAGTATGTGGTTGTCTTTGTCTATGTTGATGACATAGTTATAGCCATCAATGATGATAATGAAGTAACTCAGTTGAAAAAGGATTTGATGAACGCTTTCAAACTCAGAGACTTAGGTACTCTTCAATACTTTCTTGGCCTTGAAGTGGCTCGTTCAAGTTCAGGTATCTCTGTTTCTCAAAGAAAATATGCCTTAGAACTACTAGAGGACACTGGAATGTTAGCTTGCAAACCATCTAGTATTCCTATGGATCCCAGTTTTAAGCTTAGTCAAGATTCAGATGAACCTTTGCTTGAAGATTCCGCAGTGTATAGACGATTAGTGGGCAAGCTTATGTACTTAACCATCACTCGTCCAGACATTACATATGCAGTTAATAAGCTATGTCAGTTTACTTCAACACCAAAGAGTTCTCACCTTCGTGATGCACATAAAGTCATGCATTACATCAAAGGAACTATTGGATTGGGTATTTTTTACTCTGCAGACTCATATTTCACCCTCAAAGGTTTCACGGATGCAGATTGGGCATCTTGCGTTGATACAAGGAGGTCAACTTCTGGTTTCTATATGTTTCTTGGATCATCTTTGATATCTTGGAAGTCCAATAAACAACCCACAGTTTAACATTCCTCTGCTGAATCAGAGTATCGGGCAATGAAACTTATTGGCAGGGAGATTGAATGGTTAGTCAAACTTCTTAAGGAGTTTCAGGTGGATCAAAAGCAACATGTAGCTTTTTATTGTGATTCAACAGCTGCCATACATATCGTCAATAACCCTGTCTTCTATGAACGAACCAAACACATTGAAAACGACTGTTACATGGTTGGGAAAGAATTATCAGTGGTTTGATCAAGACTCTTCACGTCAAGACAGACTTGCAGCTTGCAGACGTCTTTACAAAACCCCTGTTTCCATCTCAGTTTCAATCTCTTATAGGCAAGATGTCTCTCAAATCAATCTTCGTGTCATCTTGAGGGAGAATATTAGATTGATTAAATATTGGTTTAATCATGTATTGAGATTGAGTCTGGTACAGTTCATATAAACCGGCTTTATCCAACATATAAGAACAACATTGTATACATTTTCACATAATCAATGAAGTTTACAACGACTTTCCATCGTCTTCTTCCTCTCAACAAGTTTCTTCTAACAGCAAATAATCACCGGATACTTTCACATAGAATCTTTTTTTTTTTTTATATCCGGAGGTAATCCCAAACCTTCGGTCCAGACTAATCCTCCTCAGACCCAATTTCCTTTTTGCGTAGTTATTAATTTCTGCAAGTTAGGTGGCCAAACAGAATCGAACTCATATCTCAAGGTAGGTACATACCCAACCTCAAACCACTGGAAGATCACCACTTGATTTTCACATAGAATCTTACTTTATAGTTTGATATTGTTATTTTTTTTTAACATACTTTGAGTTTGATTTTGAAATATGTTTTCGGAAATATGTATTTCGGCGGGTAGACTTAATTTTAAATTTACTAAAAACATAATTTAATGTCTAATAATATAATTCAGTTGGAAAAAAAAACAGATAATGATAAACCTGCCTAATATAAATGGTCACAAAAGTTAAATAAATTTAAAATTTTTCATAAAAACTTATGAAAAATCAGATAAAAATGATATGTTTCCAATTATTTGGAAGTTTGTGAAAAGAAATTTACTACATAAAATGATACGAAAAGATTTTTGTGTAGTAATTTTCTTTTCCCAAACTTCCAAATAATTGGAAACATATCATGCGAGTTGGCCTCATAAACTATATATTTTAAAAACGACAATGTAATTAATTACCGACGTTGCTATATTCATATAATATCCAAGATCCACATCAATTGCAAGTTTTTCTTTCCAGCAAAATATTCTATTCCCACGTCGAAGATTAATCACCGACGATATCTACCAAATCACTTTCTTCTTTTAAACAAAAAGTTATGAGAATCCGATTCAGCTGAAGACAAAAAAGTAACAAAGTAATGAAAAAATTGAGAAAACAAAAAGCAAAAATAGGAAAAATAGGTCGGTCGTGTCAGGTGATGCTTAATACAATGGACTTTCTGTAGTGTTCTTTTCCGTCGGTTACTAATTTAGTAGTTCGTTTATCGCTGAGACAGAGTAATTTTAATATATATATAAAAGAGTAAAATTCAATAGTAAAGCTACTAAATTAAGCAAAAAAAAAAAACCTACTTTTTTGTTTTTTTCTTTTTCTTTTAGGTCTAATATAGTAAATGCTAATTATCGTTTTTTCCCTCCATCTCGGGCTTTTGTGGTCCAACCTTTTGGTATTGATAAATTCAGTGCACACGTTTTGGTATTGATAAATTCGGTGCACATAATGGAACTAATTGTTGGAACAAAATTTATAAGAGTTTGAGGACTTTATAAATATGTGTATGTGTGAATTGAAATGAGATATTTGGGCTATGTAAAAAAGTCTTGTGAATGTAAAAAGGAAAAACTTTAAAAAACGAAAAGCCTTAAAAAAGGAAAAGCCTACAAAAAAAAAGGAAAAGCCTTAAGAAAAAGAAAAACCTTAAAAAAAAGGAAAAGCCTTAAAAAAGGAAAAGCCTACAAAAAAGGAAAAGCTTTAAGAAAAGGAAAAACCTAAAAAAGGGAAAACCCTAAAAAAAAAGGAAAAGTGAGGGACATGTAAAAAGTCCCACATCGCTAGTTGGAAATAATTTCCTCTAGATCTTCTCCTATATATAGGATCGCCTCTCTTGAGAGAAAGGTATCCAATCACACACAGAAAACACACTTACAAAAGAAAAAGTTCATTCAATCCTCTACAGCTTAGAGTAAGTCTTTATTCGAGAGTATCGTAGTATAATGTTCGATAGATCTGATATCAAGTGTAGATGATACAGATTACTTTGGTTGTATCCTGGGACTCATGGATCTATTAAAACCCGTCGCACTACGGGAGATTCTTAGAGTTAAGGAAAGAGATTCATCTCGCCTCCTTAGATTTATTTTATTGCTTTATCGTTTTATGAATCGTCTGTTCCTTACTGTTTATTTATATAAATCGTGATTAAATCTCTCCTGTCTATTGTGCGATAATTTTGGTCCTACAATCTTAACTCTAAGAAGATCCAATTTTTGTTATTACTTCAATTGGATCTTTAATCACGAGTAAATAAACGTTTTCAAACGGTTTTCTAAAACTATTCTTCTACTGCTGATGATACTCAAACGTTATCAAAAAGCTTCTTAGCAACTTGAAACGTGTAGTAGAGGCAATCTCCATCTATTCTATTTTTAAGAAGATGTTAATCTGCTAGTGATACTCAAACGTTATCAAAAAGCTGTTTAGCAACTTGAAACGTGTAGTAGAAGCAGTACTGCTTTAAACATCTTCTAAATACCGTCTTTAATTGCGATTAATGAACGGTAGAATCAACGAACACAAATCATGTTCTTGATAGGTTCGATTGCGATCGAAGCCTTGTGAGTATCGATCGACACCTTATGGTATCGATCGATACTAGACAAAATTGTATCGGTCGACAATGAGGTGCATCGATCGATACCATGCAAACAGTTGTATCAGATGACACTAAGGTGCATCTATTGATACTTTGCATCGAGTTGTATAGATCGACACTGAGGTGTATCGATCGATACTGTGCATCGACCTAGTTGGGTCTATGTTGATCGATATTGTGTAATATTAACATGTATCGATCGACACGGTGGTTTATCGATCGATCCTGTGTAAAAATTCACTTGCATCGATCGACACACAGGGTGCATCAATCGACACTATATGTGTATCGATCGATACAAGCTGATCATCGATCGACACCGAGGTGTATCGATAGATCTTATGCAAAACTCATGTGCATCGATCATCACCAAGGGTGTATCGATCGACACTGAGTGCATCGATCGACACCATATGGGTGTATCGATAGACATTGTGTGTGTATCGATCGATACCACGGAGTATCGATCGACACCAATGCTATTTAGTTCGATATTAGAATTGCGATTCTTAAAGTTTATATATCGATACTAATTGAAAGTTGTTTCTTTTGTCTTAACAGAATGACAATTGATGTGGAAAACAACTCTGGATTGGTGGAGAAAACCAGTGAGAAGGTTGAATCGACTGCGAGTCAGATCGAGACGGTCAAAGTTCCATCTGGGAATCATGTCGCTCCTCCAACCAAGTTTGATGGGACATCATTCAAGATGTGGAAAAGGAAGATGTTCTTCTATCTGACAACATTGAATCTGCAGAAATACACCAGTGAGGTGAAACCTGTTCTCCCAGAAGATAACACTGATCCACGTGCGCTTGCGAGTGTCCACGCCTGGGAACATGCTGACTTCTTGTGCAAGGGCTATATTCAGAATAGCCTTTCGGACTCTCTGTTTGGGGTGTACGAAAATGCTGAGACATCTAAGGATCTGTGGGATTCCTTAGACAAGAAGTACCGCATTGAAGATTCTGGTACTCAGAAATTCACTGTGGCGAAGTTCGATCAGTACAAGATGGTGGATTCAAGACCACTAATGGAACAAGTCGATGAGGTGCAGAGGCTCCTACACGATATCTTTGCTGAGGGAATGCGGCTGTGTGAAACCTATTAAGGTTGCTGCATCATTGAGAAGCTACCTCCTGGTTGGACGGACTTCAAGAACTACCTCAGGCTGAAGAAAAAGAAGATGAGCCTTGAAGATCTGATTGTTAAGCTCCGTGTAGAGTCTACGAATCGGGAACAACAGATCAATGTAGGTGTGAAAATTCGTGAACACAATGCGAACATGGTTGAACACCAAAACCCCAATCAAGGCAAGTGGCAGAACAAATGTCGCCTTAACAAAGGCAAAGGGAAGATACCACCAAAGAACTTCCAAAAGTTCAAGAACAAGAGTGGTCAGAATGGTCAGACTTCTCAAAGGTTCTTAGGATTGTGTAACTTCTGTGGTAAGCAAGGACACAAATCCGTCGATTGTCGTAGCAAGAAGGCTCAAGCCAACTTGACAGAAGCTGACATGTGTGCTGTGGTCACTGAGGCCAATGTTGCTGAAAGCCATCCAAAGACTTGGTGGTTCAATACTGGTGCAACCAGACACATCTGTATGGATCGAGAGATGTTCTCCACATAAAAAAGACCAAGAATGGTGAAAAACTCTTAATGGGTAATTCAGCCTCGTCGACAATTGATGGTCACGGGAAGGTTGTTCTGAAGCTCACCTCTGGACAGGAACTGGTTCTCACGAATGTCGTCCATGTACCAGATATGCGCAAGAATCTGATCTCTGGATCGCTCATAAGTAAGCATGGATTCTCTGTGAAGCTGGAAGGTGATAAGCTGATCCTAACGAAGAATGTGATGTATTTGGGTAAGGGTTTTGTTTTTGATAATCTGTTTAAGATGTCTGTTGAGGCAGTAATCCGAAAGGATAATGTAACCGAGGCTTCCACCTCGAAGAACCCTAAGATTAATGATAAGAAACCAATTGCTTATATCGCTGAGTCTTTTAATATTTGGCATGAACGATTAGGACATGTTAATTTCAAGTCTATGAGTAGATTAATGAACATGAACATGATTCCTAAATGCAAATTAAGGAAAGACAAATGTGAGGTTTGTGTCCAAGCCAAACTCACTAAAACGCCATCACCCAGCGTTCAAAGAACAACAGAACCTCTAGGTTTAATTCACACAGATTTATGTGATTTGAAATATATTCAAACCAGAGGAGGCAAGAAATATTTCGTGACTTTCATAGATGATTGCACGAGATATTGTTACATCTTTCTACTGCGAAGTAAAGATGAAGCCTTGGACAAATTTAAAGAATACAAGCTGGAAGTTGAAAACCAACTAGGCAAGACCATAAAAAAGGTCAGAAGTGATAGGGGTGGTGAATTTAGTGAACCATTTGATGCATTCTGTAGAGCACATGGCATTATTCATCAAACAACTGCTCCATACTCACCGGAATCCAATGGAGTTGCTGAAAGAAAAAATAGAACTCTCAAGGAAATGATGAATGCAATGTTGCAGGAATCTGGGTTAGCCCAGAACATGTGGGGGGAAGCTCTGCTTACCTCTAATTATATCCTGAACAAAATTCCACACAAAGTCACAGGAAAAACTCCTTATGAACTTTGGAAAGGTAATGTACCTTCGTATGTATACCTGAAAGTGTGGGGGTGCCTGGCAAAAGTTGCAGTACCACTTCCGAAAAAGGTCACCATCGGACCTAAAACGGTAGATTGCATTTTCATCGGATACGCGCACAATAATAGTGCCTATCGATTTTTGGTACATAAATCAGATATACCAGACATTCATGTAAACTCAACCATGGAGTCAGAGTTTATAGCTTTAGACAAAGCTGCTGAGGAAGCAGAATGGCTTCAAAACTTTTTGGAAGATATCCCGATGTGGGAGAAACCAGTGCCAGCATTACGTGTACACTGTGATAGTCAGTCGGCTATCTCTCGGGCACTGAGTAATCTATATAATGGTAAGTCTCGTCATATAAGAAGACGACATAAGACCATTAGACAATTGATCTCAACTGGTGTAATAACGATAGATTACATCAAGTCGGCTGATAACCTAGCGGATCCGTTTACCAAAGGTTTACCGCGAGATCAAATTGTAAAATCATCAAAAGGAATGGGTTTAAAGCCTATAGAAAAAGATGATGTTTGACAGATACCCCACCTATGTGACTGGAGATCCCAAGATCTAGGTTCAAAGGGAAACAAAATTAAACTGATTCGAATTGAGCACTGTGAGACTATGTCTCTGCCCAGTTCCTAGGATGATATAACAGTGCTACATGTGGATAGTAAGGATAAGCGTTGGCTTTTAATGATTGCATAGCTATGTAGATAGTGGAGTGTGACAGGACACTTCTGAAAAACAAGCTAATAAAAGATCACCTAGTGAAGTGTGAAATGGGGCCGTTTCTAGGAGAATGAAACAGAAGGCTATATTCTCCAAATTCACTCACGAATACCAGGAATGTTCAAGGCCAAAATGAACACAATAGAGAACAAAGTTCTACGAGAAGATGTCTCTGTGCGATACCTGTTGTCTAAGTTTACATAAAAATCCGGGCGGTTCAAGACATCATGTTCACCTCCTGGCCGAGTAAACTCGACAGATATTAAAATTGTTTGGTTCAAAGCTGAAAAACGCTACCATTCAGTGACAGTTACATTTTCGTATACTCTCGAAAGTCTGTCTACGTCTAGTCGAGTCTAGTCAAGTATGTCTAGTAAAGTCTAGTACGTTCAATTTTCATATGTTTAGAGTCATTTCTATTCATGTGGGGGATTGTTGGAACAAAATTTATAAGAGCTTGAGGGCTTTATAAATATGTGTATGTGTGAATTGAAATGAGACATTTGGGCTATGTAAAAAAGCCTTGTGAATGTAAAAAGGAAAACCTTAAAAAAAGGAAAAGCCTTAAAAAAGGAAAAGCCTACAAAAAAAAAAGGAAAAGCCTTAAGAAAAGGAAAAACCTTTAAAAAAAAAGGAAAAGCCTTAAAAAAGGAAAAACCTACAAAAAAGGAAAAGCCTTAAGAAAAGGAAAAACCTAAAAAAGGAAAAACCTAAAAAAAAAGGAAAAGTGAGGGACATGTAAAAAGTCTCACATCGCTAGTTGGAAATAATTTCCTCTAGATCTTCTCCTATATATAGGATCGCCTCTCTTGAGAGAAATGTATCCAATCACACACAGAAAACACACTTACAAAAGAAAAAGTTCATTCAATCCTCTACAGCTTAGAGTAAGTCTTTATTCGAGAGTATCGTAGTATAATGTTCGATAGATCTGATATCAAGTGTAGATGATACAGATTACTTTGGTTGTATCCTGGGACTCATGGATCTATTAAAACCCGTCGCACTACGGGAGATTCTTAGAGTTAAGGAAAGAGATTCATCTCGCCTCCTTAGATTTATTTTATTGCTTTATCGTTTTATGAATCGTTTGTTCTTTACTGTTTATTTATATAAATCGTGATTAAATATCTCCTGTCTATTGTGCGATAATTTTGGTCCTACACTAATATAATAAGGTACCATTATTAAGAAAAATAACAAATCGGTGGCAATTAACCTTTAAATGTATATATTATAGCAAACTATATAATTTGCACGACCACGTGAACTGAATTTTACTTGGTGAGTTTTGCAACTTTTTATTTTAAGTTCGTCTTTCTTGTTGAAGTTCTTCTATTCCCTCAAAATTAAATTATTTGTTTTGCATGCAAACAAAAAAATGAAAGAAATGTAAAGTATTAAAATTGATACCATTGGGGTTCTGAGAAGCAGATATGATACAAGAAAGCTCTTCGGAGGCAGAATCAAGAAGATCAACACAATCAAGAATCGCATTGCCCACTCGTGACCTCCCGACTTTCTTGTCGAACTTCGACACTAAAGCTCCGGCTTTTCTGATCGCTTCGACGGCGGTTTTGGCCGCTCCGGCGAATTCCAACGGCGGGACGCTCAAGCACTCCATTTGAATAAGCCCTGTAGAAGAAAACGCCTCCTCTTTGTTGGCAGAACATAGAGAGTGGATTACAAAGAGGAACAAGATCGATGAAACCACTTCTCGTAACATCGTCATCTCTGGTGGAATCTTGAAGATGAAACAGAGTGTCTCTCTCACGCTCTCTATAATATCTTTGTGAAGAGATCTGATTGAAGAGTGGTGGTGAGTGATGTGTGATGTTATTTATGAGAGAAACAGAGAGAGAGAGAGAGAGAGAGTGCTTGGCTAGGCAATAAAGGAGACGACGACCTACCCTAGCTTTTATACCACCAGTTATGGTTAAAAACTTAAAATCTAGAAAATAATTTTATTTAACTACGGCTACTCGAATTTATTGGATTTGGATTTTTGATTTTTGTTGAAAATTTGTCGTGCCACTATCTACATATGTGTAGGTAAACGTTAGATTGTTGAGACTTGCGGATGACATTATTTTTAAACATTTTTTATCGGGTCGTAATTGGACCAGCGTTATAACATGTAATTAGACGGTTTGTGAATAGCGATATCGTATCTTGTATATAAGGCATTGTCTTAACATCTTAATCAATAAAAAATTTCTTTACAACTTCTAAAGGCTTCTAGACATGATATTAAAGACATAAAACCTACCTACTACACGGTTTTATTGTTCTCGATCTTGGGGATCTCAATTTCCGCTACGAGATCTCTTTTCTTTGTTCTTTTCTATCGTTTTTTTGATCTAGTTTCCCTCTTTCTATCTACGACGAATTTCTCTTTATGATGAGCAATCCGGACATATCGATTGTTGCTGCGACTACACCAAACCGCAATGAAGCACTGCGCACAATTTCACCATATGACTTGACTTCTGGTGATAATCCGGGTACTCTCATCTCTAAACCATTGCTGCTTAGTCCTAAATACGATGAGTGGGTTACGAATCTGCGATTGGCTCTTAAGGCGAGGAAGAAATCTGGTTTTACTGATGGTAAAATACTGTAACCTGCCGAAGATTCTCCTGGTTTTGAAGATTGGATCGCAAACAATGCGCTTGTGGTCTCTTGGATGAAGCTTACGAATGATGAAAATCTATCCATTTCAATGTCACATATCGATGACTCTCATGAGCTTTGGACACACATTCATAAGCGTTTTGGCGTTAAGAATGGTCAGCGTGTTCAATGTCTTAAGACGGAGTTAGAAAATTATCGACAAAAGGGATTGGCGATTGAAGCTTATTTTGGAAAGCTAACGCAATTGTGGAGAACCTTGGCCGATTATCAAAAGGCTAAGACTATGGAAGACGTTTGTAAGGAACGTGAGGTTATAACACCGTATTTTTACCCGTTTTACTATTTATTTTAGAACATTTTAATAAATGTTTCATTCGCTTTTACATGTTTTAATTACGGTTTTCGCATATTTGTAGTTTCAAGACTCTTTTCAGGTTATTTAGGCAAAAGCATTGCAAATTGGAGAAAAACCAGATTTTTGGCTATGAGTCAAACCGTCAGAAGTTCAATTGCCAAAGAGGTTCTTCTCACCGTCTGATCTAGCCCAATTTTGGAGATATTCAATAAGGACAGATACCTTTCCATTCCAACAGATTTCAGGATAATCCAACGGTTCAATCAAAAGATACATGAAGATCAAGAAGTCCCATCATGCCACTCCCAGAGCAGCCCTAGCCGTGGCCAAGAGGCAATCCGCCGCGGCCAAAAGTCAAAGATACAAAGAATCACCCGAGAGAGAAAAACCAGATTTTTGGTTCAGAGTCACACTGTCAGAAGTTCAATTGCCAAAGAGGATATTCTCACCGTCTGATCCAACTCAATTTTGGAGATATTCAAGAAGGACTAGCTACCTTTCCATTCCAACATATTTGAGGACAATCCAACGGTTCGATTAAAAGATATATGAAGATCAATAAGTCCCATAAGGCCACTCCCGGAGCAGCTCCAGCCGCGGCCAAGTGGCAATCCACCGCGGCAAGGAAGCCTCCACCCTCGGTCAAGTGAAGGTTCGCCGTGGCCAGACACTGGACCCGCGGCCACCCCAATTTTGTCCCGTAAGCCCAATTTCAAGGCCCGTTCAAATTCCGTCAAGGGGAAACCATAAAGACATACGAAAGCAGAACTCAAGACCTATAAATATGTGTTTTAAAGACAAAATTTCGTGTGCTTCTTTTCGTGCCACACTTTGCCCTATTGTTTTTGCTTTACGTTACTTCTTTCTAGTATTTGTTCCTTACTTTTGAGATTGGTGAAGAGGTTCTCTCCGAACATCGTTCTTAAATTTCTCGAGACTCTTTCACCAATATTGTGTTTGATTTAATCATGTCTTTTAATTCCATTATGTGCGAGAAGTTTAATCGTTGGGTTTAAAGGGATTATCAAGGGGAATTCTATGTTCGATAAGGATTTTACATGGTAAAACCCTAGCCGATTTCTAGAGCTCTTTCTTATAGATCGTTGTTAATGCATGAATCTAACCTCGTGAACTAGAGGCTGATTCATAGGTATTAAAGAACTACCATAAGTGCTGAATCTAAATGCCCGAATCGTTCATCTATAAGAGCGTGTCGCGTCGTAATTTACGAAAGTATACTTGCGGAGTGCCTTGAACTAAGAAGAACCAGCGCGAACAACACGATTTTCTGCGCGGCTAGAGACGAAAGCTACTGGTCGAGTATATAGATTGTTAGTGCGTAGGATGTATGAAAGTAGGCTACGCCGTTTTTTCTGTTAAGTTCCTGGAGTTAAAATCTAGAAACTTTGTTACAAAGAGCTTAGGGGCCGTGATTGAATCGAGCATACCCTAAGATATCCCTATCGACACAACACCGTTTTATCATAGTTTACAAATCGTTTTTCCGTTTAGTTTATGCCATCGATTTTCTTAGGTTATTTTAGAAGCAATTTTCCGTTGTTCCGTTCTTTACAATTTTTGTGACTAAACTCTATAAAAACTTTATTCTTGTTCTAGACTTACTTTCTATTTTCTGTGTAGGGTCTCACAGAACAACTTTCTCTCCCTGTGGATCGATACCTTAAGTACTACAACGCACATCTGTGCACATGCAAAACTTATAGGTTTACAAATTTAAAATTTGAAGTTTCGGAAATAATCAGACCGCATCATGAGGAAAACAAACTCCATTAATTTTTCATGGGCCTTGACGAAACGTTGTATGGACCGTTTAAGTTGGCTCTTTTGTCTCGTGTGCCGCTGCCTACATTGGATGAAGCGTACAACAAACTTACCCAAGATGAAGAGTCAAAATCGTTGAGGAGATTGAATGAAGAGAAAATGGATGCTGTTAGCTTTGCGGTTCAAACTGCTTCACGAACCGAAAACAGAGTTTGTACCAATTGTGGTTGCACCGGCCATCTCTCTAAAAATTGTTTTCTTCTAATCGGATATCCATCGTAATATGAAGATAAACAGAAAGGTCGATCACAACGAGGCAATTCAGTCTCTAGTGGAATGGGTTGTGGTTCGAATTCAGTTGTAGCGAGTTCGGGAAGAGGAAACAATGGAGGTAGTGGTCGTGGTTCAGCTCAGCTGAATCATGTTTTTTCGTGGCTCATGTTCCCACTGTTACAGAACCATTTGCGTTGACCTCTACGGATCGAGTGGGAATTAGCGGTCTAAGCGATGCATAGTGGAATGCGTTAGTTCATCTACTAGAAGAACGCAAATTACCTTCGAATGAGCGACTCTCGGGTATGTCTTTTCTTGAATCATGGATTGTTGATACATGAGCATCTAATCACATGACTGGAACACTTGCTTTTCTTACTAATATTTGTGACATGGCTCCGGTTTTGATCAAACTTCCTGATGGTCGGTTTACTACGGCTAATAAACACGGGAAAGTGAAATTGGGTTCTTCTTTGAGTTTGCGAGAGGTGTACTTTGTTGATGGACTTCAATGCCATCTCATATCCGTCTCACATTTGACTAGGGATCGTCATTGTGTCTTTCAGATCACTAAAACGATTTGTGTGATTCAGGACCGCATCACGATGACGCTGATTGGGGCGGATGAGCAGGAACATGGACTGTATTTATTTCGTGAATTGGATGTTGTGGCGGTACATGGATCAGATTCATCATCGATTCATGTGTGGCATCGACGTTTGGGGCAACTATCCTTGAAAGCTTTGAAGATGTTGCCGTTCTCTGATTATAGTCTTAGTGATTTTGATTCAAATGTGTGTAAAATTTGTATCCGCGCTAAGCAGACAAGAAATCATTTTCCCTTAAATAGCAATAAGACAATTTTTCCATTTGAATTGGTTCATTGTGATATTTGGGGTCCATATAGAACACTTGCGATTTGTGATTCTCGATAGTTTCTTACACTAGTTGATGATAAGATCAGATTGTTTCCGAAACTTCATGTTTTAAATTTATAAACTTAAAAGTCTCCAAGTGCACATATGTGCGTTGTAGGACTTAGATATCGATCCACATGGAGGGAATGCTTTTCTGTGAGACCTTAGATAGAGAATTAGCAAGGAAGTCTAAAACGAAAATAAGGTTTTGTAGGGTTTTTGTGTCGAAAATTGTAAAGAACGAAAAATAGAAAATTGCTTGTAAACTTAGAATGAAAATCGATGGCTTGAAAGTAAAAGGGGAAAAACGATTTGTAAACTCTATTAAAACGATGTTGGGTCGACATGGATATCTTAGGGTATGTTCGATTCAATCACGGTCTCTAAGCTCTTAATAACAACGATTCTAGATTTTAACTCCACGACTGAACAAAATAAATGGCGTAACCTACTTTCGTACATATTTCGCACCAATAACCTATATACTCGACCAATACCTTTCGTCTCTGGCCGCGCAGAAGATCATGATGTTTGCACTTGTTTTTCTTAGTTCACTGCACTCCGTAAGTATACTTTCGTCTCTTACAACGCGACACGCTCTTATAGTTGAACGATTCGGGTGGTTAGATTCGGCACTTTTGGTGGTTCTTATAACACCTAGGAATCATCCTCTAGGTCATGACATAGATTCATGCATTAACAATGATCTATAAGAAAGAGCTCTAGAATTCGGCTAGGGTTTTACCTTGTGAAATCCTTATCGAACATAGAATTCTCCTCGATAATCCCTTTAAACCCAATGATTAAACTACTTGAACATAATTGAAAGTAAAGATATAATTAAATAAGAGCAGGAGATGGAAGAAGAAGACTCTCGAATTTAAGAACTAGGTCCGAAGAGAACTTCTCTACCAATTTCGAAAGTAAAGAACAAGAAGTAAATAGCAAAAAGTAAGAACAAAACTATTCTAAAATGGTGTAAAGCCAAGCACACGAAATTAGGTCTCTTAAGACACATATTTATAGGTCTTGAGATTTGTTTTCGTCGGTCTTTAGGGTTTCTCCATGACGGGATTTGAACGAGCCTTGCAAATGGACTTTGATAACACCGTATTTTTACTCATTTTACCGCTTATTTTAGTACACTTTAATAAGTGTTTCATTCGCTTTTACATTTTTTTATCATAGTTTTCGCATATTTGTAGTTTCAAGACTCTCTTCACGTTCATTAGGCAAAACAACGCAAATTGGAGAAAAATCAGATTTTGGACAATTTTGGACCGTCAGAAGTTCGACATCTGATGGAGACCTTCTCACCTTCTGATCATGGACACAAGATAGAAGGACGAACCACCTTTCATATCCACTTGGTTTCAAGACAATCCAACGGTTAGATCTCAAGATATATCCAATTGACGGAAGACGTGTTCTGCAGTCTCACGAAAGAAGCAAGAGAAGAATTGAAGTATCAACCTCATATGCCAACCACCGCGGGTCCAGAGCTCATGACCACAACGAACACAATCCTGGCTGCGTCCAGAGGCCCTCCACCCACGGCGAACACACCTTTGGCTGTGGGTCCAGCTCACGCACACACGACTTGCCAAGATCGGCCCAAAACCATCTCGTTTGAAGCTCGTTTCAAGCCCACTTCGTTTACTCTTCAAGGAAACCCTAAGCATGACTAAAACAAGAGTTGGAGACCTATAAATATGTGGTCTTAGAGACCTTATTTCGTGTGCCCTATTGTGCCTCCTTTTAGTTTATTTTTTTGCATTATTTTTCTTAAACTTTTGTTCTTACTTTAGAGATTGGTGAAGAAGTTCTCTCCGGACTTAGTTCTTAAAATCGAGAGGCTCGTTCACCAATATCCTGCTCCTAATTTAATTATGCTTTTGCCTTCTTTAATCGTGTCCGAGTAGTTTTCTTGTTGGACAAAGGAATCTCAAGGGACTCTCATGGATCGATTTATCATTAGGTTTTAGATTAGGATACTGATTAGGATTTTTTGTTTTATCCTTATTATTAATGCATGTTTGCTTGATTAGCTACATTGCAACTGAACTTAGATATTTTTAGAGTTACGAAAGTACTGGATCTATATGTTTGACCTAGGGTAGACGAGCAAAACGTCACAAGATACGAAAGTATACTTGTGGAGGGGTTGTGAGCGTTAACGACTTTGCTTGTTCATCATAACTTTTTGCGCGGCCGGAGACGAAAGCTACCGGTCGAGTACTTTAGTTATCGATGTTTAGGATATACGAAAGTAGGCTACACACAGTATTCGTGTCCAAGTTCAAGAACCAAAAGACGACAAAAGTCGCATTAAAAATCTTAGCAAATTTCTTATGATTATCGACCATGATCCTTAGAGAGTTCCCGATTGTCCAAAGCTTAGTTTATTTGTTTACAACCTCACTTTTAATTATTTGCTTAGCTTACTCGCTTTCTTATTTACTTGCTTGCTTTCTTATTTTCTCGTTTAGTTTATTTAATTTTTTGCAACACAAATCGTGACACACCAAAACCTTATATTCGTTTTAGACTTCCTTACTAACTTTCTTTCTAAGGTCTCGCAGAACAGCTTTCCCTCACTATGGATCGATATCTTAAGTCATACAACGTAAATCTATGTAATTGCAGATTTTTAGGTTTACAAATTTAAAACCTGAAGTTTCGGCAACAATTCGATCGCATCAAGTTTTTGGCGCTGTTGCCGGGGTGGCAATCGCTATCGTTCTGTCACACCTTACAGCTTAGTAAATCGACTCTAAGATAATTTTTTCTTTTTAATTTTCATTTTGTTTTCTTCGTTTCAGGTTTTGAAACATGAACTCACCTCTGGAACGAGATCACTACTACGAGCATGGTTACTACGACCTATCTTATGCTCACTACTCTCACGATTCACACTATAACCGTCATTCGTACTACATGGATCGAAAATTCGGCGCCGACCAACTACTCTCGAAGAGGCTACGAGCATCATTGCTCTCAAGAGGATGATTTTAAAACTCCTTTGCTCAAACCACTAACCTTGCAGCCGCAACATCTTCCACTACAAAAAAACAGGGTCATTTCCGACGGACTTAATTCTGTCAGTATTTTCTGACGTATTTCCGAAGGAATTTGGACGAAATTAACCTCTGTCGAAAATTTCCGACGACGTAGTCCGTTTGAATATTTTCGACGGATTTTCGATGAAATTTAGACGTAACCATTTGAAAGAATATAGCCGTTACATAGCCGTTTGACTATTGTCGGGAATACTTCCAACGGAAATTTGACGCATGTTGTAGCCGTTTGAATGAATATAGCCGTTTCAAAGCCGTTACATTGTCGTTTGAATATTGTCGAATATCCGTCGAAAATCGCACACAATTTCCTTATAAAAACGTCTCCACCCCTCTCATTCACTACACTTACCAAAACCAAAAACTCTCATCTACAATTATTTACCAAAATATCTTTTTCAGATCCTTATAATTATTTTCGATCATAGATGGACAAGCCTCATCAAATTCCGGATACGAGCCTAATTACGGAGGAATACAAACAAGGTCTGCAGGAATTCATGGCATTTGCGAGTACGCAGAAGAAAAAAAATGGTAAAATCTACTGCCCTTGTACCAATTGTCGGAATCGTAGATTTATCGTGATAGATAAAGTTTGGTCACACCTGTATTGTAATGGGTTTGTGTCAGGTTACAAGATTTGGTATTATCATGGAGAAAATGATACAATGGTGGATTATGCTAGTACTAGTGAACAGTACATTGGGGATAGCGCTAGCTTAGAAGAACCTGCAATGGAAGTAGAAACTGTAGGGCATGCTCAGATGGTGAACGATGTATTTCGTGAAAGTATACCATCGGTTGCTGAGTATGGAGATAGAGGAGAAAAACCTAACTTATAAGCTCGGAGATTTTTTGATATGTTAGACGCCGCTAAAAATCCATTACATGATGCGTGTAGAGGTGGACATCCCCCTTTATCAGCTGCAACTAGGATGATCGGTATAAAGATGGATTTCAATTTGAGTGAGGAGTTCGTGGATGCAATCACTGATTTTGTGAAAGACATTTTGCCAGAAGATAATCTTGCATCGGCATCATACTATGAGAGACATAAACTTGTTGCTGGGCTAGGATTACCGTATCAGATGATAGATGTAGGCATCGACAACTGTATGATCTACTAGAGAGAGGACACATACCGTTCGACATGCTGTTTTTATCGCAAACCTCGGTATAAGGAAACATGTGGAAGAGTATCAGTGCCATATAAATGAATGTGGTGTTTGCCGTTAACAGAGAGATTGAAGAGGTTATATCATTCAGAGCGCACATCAAGAGAAATGAGATGGCATGCAGAGCATACAACGAATGGAGAAATCGCTCATCCCTCAGATGCAGGAGCATGAAAACATTTTCAATCAATGTATCCCAGTTTTGCGTATGAGGCGAAGAACGT
Source organism: Eutrema japonicum (assembly GCA_030161315.1). Lineage (NCBI taxonomy): Eukaryota > Viridiplantae > Streptophyta > Magnoliopsida > Brassicales > Brassicaceae > Eutrema > Eutrema japonicum. The sequence continues at coordinate 31,482,113 of BSQW01000013.1, forward strand.
ATACCTTGGATTATGTACCGATGGTTTCAACCTTTTTGGGAAGCACGAAAAACAATATTCTTTGTGACCAGTAATTGTAACACCTTACAATTTGCCGCCATCTTTGTTTAGCATTATCGTTCCTGGACCAGAGCATCCGAAGAGAGCACTAGATGTGTTTGTGCAGCCATTGATTTATGAGCTGCAAATGTTATGGGAGCATGGAGTTGAGGCGTTTGATGTTTCTTGTCAGCAGAATTTCGTCATGCGGTCGGTACTTATGTGGACCATTAGCGATTTTCCAGCATATGGAATGTTATCCGGAGGGACAACGCACGGAAGGCTATCGTGCTCGTAATGTCAAGGTAACACATATGTGTTCTAATTGAAGCACATACGAAAAATGTCTTGGTTTGATTAGATTTATAGCTGTGCCGTTGAAGGCTGTCTACGTATCCTTTAAAGGGATCAAGCCAAAACGTAGTTCTTGTTACAAAGGATGTTTATGTCTAAGTTCTCAATTGTGAGATGATTAGAGGGATTGTGAGCTGCTTATTATGAATAGGGGGTTCCCCTATTTATAAGTCTTGAAGTCCTTAGCTCTTCCTTTTCCTTCTTGACTTTGTATTGGCAATTGTCCTTTTTCCTTTAAGCCGATAAGGATAATCTCCTTTCTTCTCGGGATTTGCCTTTTTCCAATAAAAGAAAATCTTCTTTTGATGAAATAAAAAGATGCTTTATTTTATTTCCTAGATCGGTCTTGATGGGCCTTGAAGTCGATTTTTGGGCTGATTTAAACTCAAACCGGGGGAGTGCTAAATTCCCCTCTAACAATAGGAGATTTCTACCAAGCGATCATCCTTATCGTCGGAGCACCACATTGTTTAGGAAGAACCGTCGAGTATTTGATGGTCCACCTCCTAAGTTAGATGGACAATATTTGTTGACTCAGTTCAGAGATTTTGGTGCAGAGAAGACCGTTGATTGTGGTGGTAACGGGCATCATCATGTTGATGGTTGTGGCAACGTACATAATTGGCACAAAAGGAGTATTTTCTGGGATTTGCCTTATTGGAAGGACCATCTTTTGAGGCATAATCTAGATGTCATGCACATTGAGAAAAAGTGTTTTGACAACATTATGAACAATGTTCTCAATGTCCAAGGGAAGACGAAGGACAATCTGAAGTCTAGATTGGACTTGCCAGACATTTTTTCTTTTAGAGCACTACATGTGACAGGAAACATGATCCTCCGGTCCCGGTTTTTTGATTGGATGAACCTTCAAAGGCCGAGTTTTTTTAACTACATTTCCGATAGTGTTAGATTCCTAAACGTATACGCATCTAACCTTCGGAACTACGTTGATCATGGAGAAGGGAAGTTTTCTAGGATGAAGAGTCATGATTGCCATGTTGTGATGCAGCGTCTCCTTCCATTTGCCTTTGCCTGTCTTTTACCACGTAATGTACATGAAGCAATTGCAGGTACAATCATTAAACTAATTAAGTTATACTTTATACAATAATTTAGTATTTATTTATTCATTTGTTATGCATATCATGCAGGGATTGGTACTTTTTTCGAGATATATGTTCGCGCTCTCTTACATCAAATGGTATCCGCAACCGTGCGAATAATATACCCGTAATCCTTTACAATTTGGAGAAGATATTTCCGCATTCTTTCTTTGTTGTTATGGAACATCTACCAATTCATCTCCCTCGAGAAGCAGAACTCTGGGGCCCGGTTCAGTACCGTTAGATGTATCCTTTCGAATGGTATATGTTTCATGTAAATAAGAATGTTAAATTTTTTAGCAAAGTGGAAGGTTATATTGTCGCACAGAGCCTCAATGAAGAAACCTCACATTTTTCCGAGTTATACTTTCCCTCACAAGTTAAAACGAAGAGTCGTAGACCAGCTCGACATGATGACGGAGGCGTAATACCTTTCTATCATGTCGAGGGATCATTTGCATATGTATATATATTCTCACAAACTGTGACGGAGTTAAAGAATATGAGAGGTATTATATTGAACCAAATTATTAATTACTTATTGAATCCTTGATTATATATATGTTAACGTGATGATCGCTTCAATCTCACAGGTAGGTCACATGATGTATATGGCTTATCAACGTTTTGCATTTTCAAAGAAAACATAGAATGAGCTAATCGAGCTCAAACAAGACGAGTTCAGACGTTGGTTAAGAGATTATGTAAGTGTTTTAATTGCCTTGTTTTTAACTATCATATATAATGACTGATTTAATTAAATTATTTTTGATTTCATTCGTGCAGGTCACGACAAAGTCGGCTAACGGACAAAGATTTCCCACGTGGTTAGAAGAAATTGTGTGCTTTCCACTAGCAACCGTGTAGTCACATGTGATGTATAGCAAACAGTGCTACACTTTTAAGATTCTTCAGGATGATAGGAGTGGGTCAACTTCAAATTACGGTGTATCTACTCAGTCCGGTGATCTTGTATACTATAGTGTCCTACGTGAAATTTTAAATGTTCACTATCCGGGAATGCTCGGCTTGCGATGCGTTGCATTTTTATGTGATGGTATGACCCATTAATAGGAAGGGGTGTGTGACACGGCCAATTTGGTGTTACATCATTACATAGCAGAAGGCGACTTCAGAAATACAAGCCATTCGTACTTGCTTCACAAGCATATCAGGTTCCTTTTATTCTTTTACTTTTATTTGTTAGTATATTTGCATTCCCGTGGTTAAAACTAACATATGACTCTATTATATGGTGTAGATATGCTATATTTCCTATCCTCGAGTGACAAACAAACAAGACCCGTGGATTACATTCACATCGATAAACCCGGGAGTTAGGTTTCATGGGATGTCCGATCATGAACCCCTCCAGCAAAGCTTTATAGGTTTAGGTTCGATCGAGCATTCACTTGAGGTCGAGCTTGTTGTTGATTTCACCGTATATGCGGATGATCGGATATTTGAGGATTCAGAGGAAGAATTTGATGAACTTGGGGAAACATCCGATTCAGCAGAATCTGATTACTCATCATCGGATTCAGAGTAGTTATAAAGCGTTTTGCATTGTAAAATATGTACATATACTAGATATTTGTTATTTGGAAGATATTAGTTATGTGAAAGTTTTATAAAGTTTGGCTTTTGATGTGATCCTTAAGTGTCACCCTTCCGAAAACCGAAAAAATTTTGTTAAGTATAAATCCTTCATAATAAGTCAAATGTTTACCCTTAGGTTTGAATGATTTCATGGTTCATAAATGTATACTAATCAGGTTAGATCGAACACTACATTTTGTTAAGTATAAAACCGAAAAAAATTGTTAAGTATAAATCCGTAGGAAATCCGTCGGAAATTTCCCACAGGAATAACGAGGACTCTTTTCGTTTGGGTGGTTCCAAAGGACGCCGTTCTCGGGGTTCTCGGGCTACGCCTCCTAGCAGATCGAGCTCATGAAATCAAGTCCCGGAGTTCCAGCAATCCGGTGCTCGGACCCGGATTAGGATCGAGGATCTTGTCCACCAGCCAAACCGGAAATATTTCATCCGTTTCGACCCGAAGTTAGAGGACGGGAGTTGGTAAATGAAATTTTGTTTATTATTTCAATTTATTTAGATTATGAATCTTAACGTAATTATTACGTATTTTTAATGTTTTCATGTTTAAGTTGTCGAGGGAGATCACGAAGGCGATATTGCAGATGCTCCACAACATGTTGGACAAACCGTATGAGAAGTACTCAGACATGCCGAAAGACGAGAAAGACTTGTGGCACCGAAGTTTCGCGGTAAATAATTTTTTGATTTTTCTTTTTTAGTTAATTTTGTCAATTTTAATCGCGGAAACTAACATTATGTATTTTTTTTATGTAGCAAGAGTTCACTTGTCATCACAAGATGACCGACAAATGATTAACACTTTCGATCGGTATGCCGCAGTTTAGTACTCGAAGCACATGTACGAGTGAAAGCAGAAGTGGGTGCAGAAGAAAGACAAGCCGAAGGACCTTGAGGACGAAGTATGGAAAGGCTTATCCGATTACTGGAGTCGGCCTGGGACGAAGCAATCCAAAAAAAACTCAAAGAACCGGAAGAACGAGCGAGGAGGGAAGGGGATCTACATTCACAACGGGGGCGCAAAGACAGTCGAACGCGAGGTGATGGAAATGGTAAGTATAATTTTAATTTTTATTATTATTATACTTAACAAAATTTCACACGCGAAAAAGACGGTTCCGCTCCCGATTACCTTAAAGTTATAGAGAAGAGACACACCAACAAAAAAACTGGTGTTATCCATGACTTGGAGATGGATGAGGTTGTTGAGAGCTCCAAGAAGAAGAAGTTGGAACGTGAAGTTTCAATGTCGCAGCTCAGTCTTGAAGGATCGTCGTCCTCAAACTAGTTATCCCGTGAAGAGATCAACAAAATTGTTCTCGCTGTAAGTTTTTATTTGTTTTCATTAATTTTTTTAATTTTTGTAATTTCATTAATAATTTTTTAATCTTTCGTAGGAAACTCGACAAGTCAAAGGTCGATTTGCTGGGTTAGGCGGACTTCCTACCTAAGAATCTTCTTCTTTGGTTCCTCGGTATGCTTCAGACTACAAAGCAGAAATCGAGAGGCTTACCCAAACGGTGAAAGACCGTGACGCGAAGGTCGTTGAGTTGGAGTCCGCACACGGGGAGTTGGAGTCCGCACACACCTCAAACCGTAAGGAGTTCACCTATTTGCAGCCGACCATGAAGGCGGCTTTCCCGCATCTCTTTCCGAACTAAATTTTATGTTTTTTTTTATAACATTTTATGTTTTATGAATTTTTATGTTTAATGAATGTTTTATGTTTAATGAATGTTTTAATTAAGAAAATAAATAAATTATTTTAATTAATTAATATAATTAAAAAATTAAAAAAATTAAATAATTAATTAATTATTATTAAATATTCTAAAAAACAAATTATAGATTCCGTCGGAAAGTTGTCGGAACTATTTATGGCGGAAATCCGACAGATTACTGACATATTATTCCGATCAAACATCTGTCGGAATATCCATCGGAAACATAGCCCGTCGGAAATATTTCCGACGGCTTTTCGACAACGTTCCGACGCGTAGTTTCGATCAAACATCCGTTGAAAATACGGTAGTCAAAAATCAGCCGGAAATACGGCTGCCGGTAATCCGTTGAAAATATTCCGACCAGTTTTTGACGACTGATGTCCGTCGGAACATTCCAACGGATTTCCGACCAAAATCAAATTCCGACGAGCTATAACCGATGGATTTTTCTCGTCGAAAATATGTCGGAAAAGGTCGTTTCGGAAAAGGCATGTTCTCTTGTAGTGTTCATACCCGAATACATGGACATGTTAAAATCGCTTAGCAAATCATTATCCCCTGGTTTTGATGAAGAGCTCTTTGAACGCAACAAGGAGGACTTGCTACAAGGACGCTTCAAGAGCCCCAACACCCATTTAACTTGCAAATGCCAAGGCGTCACTCACGAGCCTTTCTATGATAAGGACAACACGAGGTATTGCAATGCTATGATTACATCAAAACAAAAAGAGTTTAGATCCATGATAAAGAGATATTCGGAGAGAAACTTTTAGGGGTCAGATTTTTCCAAAGCTAATGTGGACAATATTATTCAAGAACTAAACGAGTCTATGCACGAAGATGAAGGGTACTATGTGGCTACCAAAATTGATTGAGTACCAGTAGCCAAATTGGTTATAAATAATTTATCAAATGAAAGTCTCTTGGATTCTCAAGCTCATGACAACGAATCAGAACATCAAAGAAAAGAATGACCTATTTCTATTCCTAGTGACGATATTGTCTCCATTGATTCATTCGAATGCCTTGAAGACGATAGACAAGATCACAAGCCGCCTCCACTCGACGAACCAAAGTTCTTTTCTCCTTCAGCTCCTCACCACGTTGAGTGTGAGACAAATCTCGTGAAAGATGAGACATTAGCGGATACACCCGAGCCACAATTGAAGACGTTTTCTAAGATGAAGGATCCCGGAAAATTTGTTGTTCCATGCTCGATCGAGGGAATGGAATTTAATGTGATACCGGATCTAATGTGAATCTCATGCCAAAGGACACCAAAAGGAGCATATGTATTTGGAATTTTCGCCCCTCCAAGATATCCATTCACTATGGAGACTACTCTTATACAACTTCACTCGGTTTCATACCCGATGTGCTACTTCGAGTGGGGGATTATATTTTTCCTATTGATTTCCACGTTGTGGAGATGATAAAGGATACAAAAGACCATTTATCCTTGGTGCTTCATTCCTTGCACATGTTGGAGCACTCGTCGACTATCCAAGTCAACATATGTGTTTCTCGAAGATCAACAAGAATACCTTATATCAGGCGATTCTTGCAAGGAACTCTCATTATATGAACACATGCAACGAAGATGAACCACTCTTAGACCCTTGAGAAGCTACAAAGGACGTTGAAAACGTTCTAGAAGAAGTTTCATCCGTCACACTTGAAGAAAACAACAAAATCGACTTCGACGTACTAAGGATTCCTTTTGATGCACACTCGAGATTCAATTAAAGCTAAGATGAAGCTTAAATGGCCATCAAGACTCTTCCCTTCACAGTAAAGACGAAGTGGAGACGAGAAACATGACGAACCGAGCAAATCCGCCCGAGATCCCTCCACTGCGGTCGCGTTCTCTCCACCCACGGCCATCCTTTCTTCCACCGCAGGCGCGCATCATCGACCCGACGTTTTGCGTCCTGATCCTACTTCTTCGAGCGAGCTTTCTTCTCCATCAGCACTCAAGCTCCAACCAAGACCGCAAATGATATAGAGCCTAACATCTATGCATCGTGCAACATCATGACCCTACCATCTAAGAATACCGAAGAACAAGAATCATACTCCAAGGAAGCTTCAAGTCTGATTTTTCATTGTGATCCCGGAGGAGATGACCATCTCGAACATGATGACAGAAATCCCAATTGGGAATGACGTGATAAGTTTTATACTAAGGATTACAAGGTTAAGTCAAGGGTTTTCTACAAAAAAACCCGTCACCTGGTTCCGATTTGAAAGAAAACCCATCACCACAGAAAAATGCATGTCAACCCTTCACCCGACAGTCAAACCGCAATATAACCTCGGCCGTGTATAGATTTTTAAAATCGTATAAGACCGTATATTGATTACCAAAACTACGTCGTTTTGGACAAATTAATTGAGAAAATTATGTAAAATGCTGGCTTGAACCCAGCACTTCACAGATGTATCTCATGCACTCTACCAATAGTGCCAACGAAGTTAATTGTAAAACTTCAAACACATATATATAAATACCAGCAAACTGAAAGCCAAAAAAAAACCAAAAAACCCCGAAAATTCCGAAAAACCCAAAAAACCAAAAAACCCCGACCATGAAGTTATTAAACGAAGCAAATTCCTGAACCGAACCGAACCCGAACTGAAAAACCCAAAAAATCCGAAAACCCAAAAATATCAAAAACCGAAAAATCCCGAAAACCCATACCATGAAGTTATTAAAACGAAGAAAATTCCTGAACCGAATCGAACCCGAAACGAAACCCTAAAAACCTAGAAAACCCCGAAAACCCGAAAATTCTGAAAACCCTAAAAACCCCGACCACAAAGTTATTAAACCGAAGCAAAATACCCGAACCGAAGCAAAATTCCAAAAACGAAACGAACCCGAACCGAAAACCCCGAAAACCTCAAAAATCCCGGAAACACTAAAACCGAATCAAAATTTCCGAACCGAAACAAAATTCCCGAACCGAACTGAACCCGAGCCGAAAAACCCGAAAATCCCAAAAATGGTTTTCGGGAATTTTGCTTCGGTTTTTGGGATTTTTGGTGTTTTTCGGTTTTTCGGTTCGGTTCCGGAATTCGGGAATTTTGCTTCGGTTTAATAACTTTGTGGTCGGGGGTTTTTGGGTTTTTGGAATTTTCGGGTTTTCGAGGTTTTTGGGTTTTTGGGTTTGGGTTGGGTTCGGTTCGGTTCGGGAATTTTCTTCGGTTTAATAACTTTATGGTCGGGGTTTTCGGGTTTTTTCGGTTTTTGATATTTTTGGGTTTTCAGAGTTTTTGGGTTTTTCAGTTCGGATTCGGTTCGGTTCGGGAATTTTTCTTCGGTTTAATAACTTCATGGTCGGGTTTTTCTGGTTTTTTTGGTTTTTCGGAATTTTCGGGGTTTTTTGGTTTTTTTTTTGCTTTCAATTTGCTGGTATTTATATATATCTGTTTGAAGTTTTACAATTAACTTCGTTGGCACTATTGGCAGAGTGCATGAGATACATCCGTGAAGTGTTGGGTTCAAACCACCATTTTACATAATTTTTCTCAATTAATTTTCCCAAAACGACGTAGTTTTGGTAATCAATATACAGTCTTATACGGTTTTAAAAATCTATACACGGCCGAGTGTTATATTGCGGTTTGACTGTCGGGTGAGGGGTTGACATGCATTTTTCTGTGGTGATGGGTTTTCTTTCATGAGTCTTTGCATTTTTTGCACTTTCTTTTAAATTCAATAAGTGTAGGAATGCGTTTTGAGGGTTTGATGAAAGAAATCCATGACGATAACCGACAAATGTGCTTCTACGCTATTTTCTAGTAACATGCTCTTTCGTAATTTGGTTCTAGACTAGGTGGTAGCTAGAGTTTCTGTTAATGCGAAATCCCCAGAGGAACTTAGACCGTAGAGATTCTTTAGGATGGAATATACTAGCTCTATTATACATGAACTTTAACTTGACTTAATTTTCTCATCAAATGTTTTAGGCGAGACAACGAATCAGACATCTAGGACATCTTTTGACTTTTTGACACTCTTTGTTGTCCTAGATGGCCAATTCATCTTTAGCAGGTACACTACTCGAAACCTTAACCATCATTTTCGAACCTCATTCTTGTCTCTCTTGTTTTCTTATGTGCAGATATGTGAAAAAACGCCGGAGAGGGAGGATCGACACAATTTTCAGTCACTCAAGAAGACATAAGACTAGATGGATTCGGTTAAGGAGGTATCAAAAATTTAAGCTTAAAAGTTGCCTTGTAAATCTCTCAATAATGGTAATTTTCGTCCTCCCTAGGACTCCCGTTCTAAAGAAGTTTCCCCTTAAAAAAAATTAATAATAATAATAATAATAATCGAAAGGAAAGGAAACAAAAGCCTAAGAGTCTTAGGGTAGTCGATATTCGTATGTGAGGAGTAAGAAGCCGTTTGAATCATTATCCGGAAAAATTCTAAGTATGGGGGAACGTCATAAAAGTTCCGAAGAAGGAGAAGTTCGCAACAACTTTTATGCGAGTAAGAAGTGACTAGAAACTGTGTACGTCAACAACTCCATCCTCTCTTGCTGTTTTGCATAATATCTAGCATCCTTCGGTGAAATTACGGTAACCCGAAACACTTTTAACCTCACCTCTGAAAGCCCTTAATGCCTAGCCTCGATTGTCTTGGTTAGTACTTTTTGATGAGAAGTTCACATTTGCACTTAATGAATTTAGAGAGCTAGTTGACCAGAATTTTGGATTTTGAAAGTTTATATTTCGTATGACGGATACCGTGGACTAGTGTTACAGAAACTTCTGGTGAGTTCCCTATGATTTTTGTTTGATATTTCCGAGCCTTGGTTTTGTTTTGTTTGAGGACAAACAAAGTCTAAGTCTGGGAGAGTTGATATTTACCAGTTTTACTGCTTATTTTAGAACACTTTAAAAAGTGTTTCATTCGCTTTTACATGTTTTTATCATAGTTTTCGCATATTTGTAGTTTTAATACTCTTTTCAGATTCCTTAGGCAAAACGACCCAAATTGGAGAAACCCCATATTTTGTTAGACTGTTAGAAGTTCGACATCCGATGGAGGCCTTCTCACCGTCTGATGATCACACCCAAATTTGGACACAAGATGGAATGGAGAACCACCTTTCATACCCACTTGGTTTCAAGATAATCCAACTGTTTTAGATTAGGATATCGATTAGGGTTCTTCGTTACATCCTTATTATTAATGCATGTTTGCTTGATTAGCTACCTTGCAACTGAACTTAAAATTTTCTAGAGCTACGAAAGTACTGGATTTATATGTTTGACCTAGGGTAGACGAGCAAAACCGTCACAAGATACGAAAGTATACTTGTGGAGGGGTTGTGAGCGTTAACGACCTTGCTTGTTCATCATAATATTTTACGCGGCCAGAGACGAAACTACCAGTCGAGTACTTACGTTATCGGTGTGTAGGATGTACAAAAGTAGGCTACACACATTATTCGTATTCCAAGTTCAAGAACCAAAAGACGACAAAAATCGCATTAAAAATCCTAGCAAATTTGTTATGATAATTGTCCATGATCACTACAGAGTTTCTGATTGCCCAACGCTTAGTTTATATGCTTACAACCTCACTTTTAATTATTCGCTTAGCTTACTTGCTTTCTTATTTACTTGGTTGCTTTCTTATTTTCTCGTTTAGTTTATTTAATTTTTATCATAACAGATCGTGACAGACCAAAACCTTATTTTTGTTTTAAACTTCCTTACTAACTTTCTTTATAAGGTCTCGCATAACAGCTTTCCCTCCCTGTGGATCGATATCTTAAAACCTGAAGTTTCGGAAACAATCCGATCGCATTAGGCTTACGGGACGAAACTGGGTTGGCTGCGGGTCCATGGTCTCTGCCCGCGGCGAATTACTCCTTGGCCGCGGGTGGAGCTCTCCTGGTCTCGGTGAACTGCCTCTTGGCCGCGGGTGGGGAGCTGCTGCCCGAGGTGAAATGGGATGTCTTGATCTTGATGTATATTTTGATTTAACCTATGGATCGTCCTCAAATAAGTTGGAATGGAAATGTAGCTGGTCCTTCTTGAATATCTCCAAAATTGGGCTGGATCAGACGATGAGAAGGACCTCTTTGGCAGTTGAATTTCTGACGGTTTGACTATGAGTCAAAAATTGAGTTTTTCTCCAATTTGCAACGCTTTTGCCTAAGTAACCTGGAAAGAGTCTTGAAACTACAAATATACAAAAATCGTGAAAAACATATAAAAGCGAATGAAACACTTATTAAAGTGCTCTAAAATAGATAGTAAAATGGGTAAAAATATGGTGTTATCAACTCCCCCAGATTTAGACTTTGTTTGTCCTCAAACAAAACAAAACCAAAGCTCGGAAAGATCAAACAAAAAATCATAGGGAACTTAAAATCTCGAGAATGTCCTTCTAAAGCATAACCATTTAACTACATCAATCGCAACCTAGCCTAGAAAATTCTCACCAGAAGTTTTCGTAACACTAGTCCACGGTATCCGTCATATGAAATATAAACTTTCAAAATCCAAAATTCCGGTCAACTAACTCTCTAAATTCATTAAGCACACATGTGAAATTCTCATCAAAAGGGTCAAACCAAGACAATCGATGCTAGGTATTAAAGGCATTTAGAGGTGAGGTTAAAAGTGTTTTGGGTTACCGTAATTTCACTGGAGGGTAATTTTAACCGGAGTGTGAGGTTAAAAGTGTTTTAGGTATGCAAAACAGCAAGAGAAGAAGGACCTATTGAGAACCACAACTTCTAGTCACTTCTTTTTGTGTAAAAATTTTGCACTTCCTCATTTCTCCAAAATCAGAAGTTTTCTGTCATTCCCCCATATTTAGAATTTTATGTGGGTTCGGAATGACATACTTCTTATAAACGAACCGTGGATGCCTCATAACTATTTCGACCAACATATACTATTTTTAGGTTCTTGTTTCCTTTCCCTTTCGATTTTTTGATTATTATTGTTTTATTTTTTAAAGAGGAAACAAAAATTTACCATGATTTTGAGTTTTTCCAAGGTAGAACCAAGCTCTCGTCTTTGTTGAATTCACCACCACCAATCGCATATAATCTTCGTCTTTAGTGACATAAAATTATGTCGTTCCTCCCTCTCCGGCATTTTTGCACATTTCTGCATATAAGACACAAAGAGAGAATGCATGAGGTTTAAAAAATGGTTAAGGTTTGGGTGGGGTATCAGCTAAAGATGAACTGGCCATTCAGGTACGACAAAGAGTGGTAAAAGGTAAAAGAACGTCTTGTATGTATGATTCATTATCTTTGCCTAAACCTATGATGAGAAAATAAGTTAAGTTAAAGTCCAAGTATAATAGAGCTAGTATATTTCATCCTAAAGAATATCTACTGTCTAAATTCCTCTAGGGATTTCACATTAACAGAAACTCTAGCTACTATCTAGTCTAGAACCAAATTACGAAAGAGCATGTTACTAAGAAATAGCGTAGAAACACATTGGTCGGTTGTCGTCATGGATTTCTTTCATCATTCCCTCAAAACGTATTCCTACTTTATTGAAAAACTTGAAAATTTTAAAAGAAAGCTTTAAAAATGCAAAATGCAAAGACTCATGAAAGAAAAGGTGATTAGTAAGGAATGAAATCCTCCTCCAGAATTAAATCACATTGTCCCCATTGTGAAATAAATCGAGCAAGGACGAGAAATAGATGTATGTAATAATTTAAAAAGTGTAGGGAAAAGAAAACTTACGTGGAAGTGTTGGAGAATTGATGTGGGAATGGAATGGTGCTAAATGGGGGATGGAAGATGGTGTTGTGGTGATGGGGAATGGGTGTGGGGTGATTGGGAATGGATTTGAATCGATCGGGTATCGAAGTGATCATCCAGGATCAACAGGGAGTTTGCCGCGATTCAGAGGTGCGCGACCGCGGCTAAATGAACTTCGCCACGGGTCGGTGGGACGCGACCGCGGCCGAAGGCTGGTTCGCCGCGGGTCGAGGTGTTGCACCCGCAATCAAGCCTCTTATGCGACCGAGTGTTTCCTCGAGGTTTGGGTTGGACCGAGCAGTTCAGAACTGTGATTTCTTCTATTCGTTTTTTTTTTTGATATTTTTTGGGTTTTTTGAATTTTTTGAAAGCTAAAACTAAGAAAAGAAAACGTTAATAGAAAAAGAAAGAAAAATTAAAAATAAAAGCATACCTAAATGGGTTGCCTAACATTGACCGCTTTTGTTTAAAATCGTTTAGTTCGACGTTGGTAGCGATATGAGCTCAATCGTAGAAGGACAATGTCTTTCGACAAGTTTTCTTTGATCTTTCGTCAAGGATCCAAGGATATGCAAGCAAGAGCTAGTCGCGGGTGGAGAAGGCGCACCCGCGGTGGAAGCAATGTCGGCCGCGGGTCGGGAGGACGCGCCCGCGGTGGAAGGCCAGCTGGACGCGGGTTGGTGGCTAGCGACCACGGTGGGGGAAATCCGTGGTGATTTGATCGGTTCGTCGTCTTCTTCATCTCCTTCATTTTTTTCTGGTTCTAGGGAGTCATTTGGCTTCTCTTCCAGATCAGGGGCATGAACATCAAGTGTTGCTTCATCCTACTCATGATCTTTAGAAAGTTTCGCCAAACAAGTCTCGCTCGTCCTTTGAGCGTCGGATAGGTGAGTAACCGTAGCATCATTTTCTCTAGCATTGTACTCGAGTATGCTGAGGCAAGATTCGATTTCTTGGAGTTCATCATATGTTATTTCTATGTACAAAGAGGCAAATTCACTTGTCTCCTTGATCTCTTGATTCGAATCGTGAATCTTCATCGAATTTTGAATGATTTTGTATTTTTCCTTGGTTTGCTCCTCTTCCATGATTTTCGTCCTTTCTTTGATAGTAGCAGCATCTTTTAGAGTCTGCTCTTCGAGAGTCATGATGTGGGTAGCAAGGTCATCAAACACTTTATTGAATTCGGTGTATATGGTGTCTAGCTTCTTATTCATAGTTGCTTCGGTCACCACTTGACAGTCAAAGTATTGATTAGCATCACGTTGAGTCGCTCCAAACGCATGCTAATCTTTGAGTTAAAATCGTGCTGGTCCGAGAATTGATGGGGTTAATGGTAAGAGTTTTGTAGATAATTGACAAACGGAGACGCAAAAGGCTCGTCTCGGGAATAAAGATGCTCGTAGTGTCCTCGAGACTAGTTGGTCGGTGCCGGTTTCCGATCCATGTAGAACAAGTCACAATTGGTGTGTGAGTCGTGAGAGTAGTGATCATAAGATGGGTCGTAGAAAATCAGCCATGGTTTATTTCTAATCAATGGCGAGTCTTGATCATTTTTTAGATCCTCCCATAAAATCTTCCTTTCCTCGACAAAATTTGATGCATAGACAAAAGAACAAAAAAATTCTTCCTCCTCACCATCCAACAAAATTGAACAAGTAATTAATTGTCCACTCGTAAAACAAGGCGTTACTCTCACCCTCAGACTCCATACCACCCAAATTCTTCCCAGTCTATTGAACTCATAATTTTTCATAAACGACCAGTATTTAAATACCGAAGACACAATTATCGAAGCTTTTTTCTCTTTGACTCGAGTCTCCAGCAAACACCCAAACTGAAATGAACTCCTCTTAACCCACTCCCGAAGAATGCTTTGTTGATTTGTTAAAACCACGGACATTTCAAAAGAAACTAGACATCAATTATTTCTTGAGTGGACCTTCGATTCAAATTACTTGGATTTGCATCCATCGTAGTTTGAACGGGTGGTTCCGAATTGTTTTTTCGATTTTTCTTGGGATTACGAAGAATCGTTTGGCGCACCTGGAATTACTCCTTCTATTGTGTCTCATCATGAGCTTTCTCATCGTCTCATGATTCGTGATTTCTTATAATAGACAGGTCTCCATCCTCGACTATTACACTAGTCACAATTTGCTTCTCACTTTGTATTTCCCCTTCTTCATCCATGCTCTCCTTAGTTTCCTTAATTCCATCATTCCCTTTAATTTTCCCCTTCTTCCACCCCAATTTTCTGAGATTCTTCTTCAAAAATCTCATCACTCAAAACATAGTAGCGTGATTTTGCTAAGATTGAAACTTGACCGTATTCCAGATCCTTATGTTTCTTATTGGGGCTTCGTCCTGTTTTGGCTGGTGTTGTCCAGCCTTCTTCTTTTTCAAATGTCGAGCTTCTTAAGTTTGTGTTACTTCATTTACAGTTTTTGTGACCTGCATCACCTCCAACTCTGCATCAGCATTCATAGAAACTTCCTCATTCTTATCATCTACTTTCAAATTTGTATTCACTAGAC
The DNA here is from genome assembly GCA_030161315.1 of Eutrema japonicum. Taxonomy (NCBI): domain Eukaryota; kingdom Viridiplantae; phylum Streptophyta; class Magnoliopsida; order Brassicales; family Brassicaceae; genus Eutrema; species Eutrema japonicum. The sequence continues at coordinate 31,497,247 of BSQW01000013.1, forward strand.
ATGTTGTTTGTAGATGTCCCCACTTCGCACATATCGTACACCGATAAGGCATCCACGGGTATGAGAATTCAACAGTAATATATTTTCTCTTGTAATTGAATTTCATTGTTTTCGGCAACTCTTTTGATAGGTCTGCCTTAACAAATACTTTTGCAATTTTGAAGTTTACACACTGAGCTGTTTCTGAATGCAGTCGATCTGGCTCTCCCACATCACTCGTTATAAAACTTAGCCCCTTCCATGAATACATATCCATCGGAACCTGTTTAAGGCGAACCCAAAGCGGAACTGATGTAACTTCCTGCGATTTTTCCTCGGTAAAAGGAGACCACTTCGACATGACTACTGGAACTTCTGCCAGATTCCACATCCCTCTTCTAAGAACACGATTACGAGTTGTAGGATTGCAAATCCTGAACTTCAGGGTTGTTGAATTGATTACTTGAACATCGATCATCTGAGCCTTGTCTCCTAAGGCCTAAATTTTGTTAACAATGGCATGAACCTTCGCTACATGTGGGGATGTAGCAAGGAATCGTCCAACGAGAAAGTCTTCCCACAGTGGAGACAAATCCTAGAAGACTTCATCTGGAACATCAACTGAACCTACACCATCCTCCATTGAAACCTTCATATCGTATTTCGTTAAAGTTTTAATTTTCTGAACCACATTAGCCCACGATTTAGCTGGAGCTTTTGCCGCTTGAACTGATGGAGTCCCCTCCGAGACCTCTGACGAAACCAAACCATCCATCAGAGGTTGATGTCGACAGCAGCTGCTTGCCGTAGAACGAAAGAAAGAGCAACCCTAATCGCCTTCTAATCGCCTAGTTTACTAAAACGCACCGTCTTGAATAAAAAAAAATTATTCGTTCATCGTTGTTGTTCATATATAATATATCGATATCGTAAGAAAATGGTATCATGTTTTTTCTAAATAGAGAAAGAGACAACGGAAATGTCGGGTTTGAAATTGAAAGAATAGTTTGTGGAGTCATGTGTCGGTGCCTCACCTTTCATTTCATTTCATTACATTTCATTTCATTTCATTACATTTCATTTCATTTCATTACATTTCATTACATTTCATTACATTTCATTACATTTCATTACATTTCATTACATTTCATTACATTTCATTTCATTTCATTTGTTTTTGTGTTACTTTCCTAAATCAAATCTTTTAGTCAATTTACCGTTTCCCAATACATGTATTTTTTGTTGTCAAGTTTTACATCGTTTCTAAGACACGTAGCCTTTTAAAAGACCTAATGGAGATTTTTTTTTTTGGGTATGATTAGATTTTGTTTGTATTGTCAACATCTAATTGACCGTCCTTTAAATTTTATAATAAAACCAAAACTGAACCGGATTTACTTTTCTTCTGCTCCAAACAAAACCCGATATGGTGATGTTTAAACCGATTTTAAGTTGGATCCAATCACTATTTAATTAAGGAAAGCAAAAACGCGTTTTATAGCTTTGAATCTTCTTTTTGGCTATCATGTGCGCGATCACTTTCCATGCAAAATGCAAGTAAATAACTCGGTGCTTTTGCTTTGGCATGCATGATCCTTTTTATCTCCTTCTTTGTCTCTCGAAGTTAAACCACTCTGTATCCAACACGTGTTGCATCATAATTTGGGAGTTTATTTTTTCTTTATAACTATTCTGGGAGGTTTTTTTTATTAAGTGGTAATGGTCCAAAATAGTACAAAATGATAAATAAAAAATTGCTACAATAGTACAAAGTTAGGGAAAATTGCTAAAATACTATTTTTCAAAAAAAAAATTGAACTTTTTTAGATTTAAGATTGGGTTGTTTAGGATGTAGGGTTTAGTTTAAGGGTGTAGGGTTTAAGGTCCTAAACCCTAAACCCTAAAAACTTTTTCTAAAAAAAACTATTTTTATAATTTTTTCAAACTTTGTACTAGTCTAACAGTTAGTTTCTAATTTTGTACTGTTTCAAAAATTCTTTCTTTTTTTAATGTGAAAAGGAATCCCAACTGTTCATAACATGTTATATTTATCTGTAAATATGTAATAAAACTATATTTCTGTTATGTAAACATATGATCTACAATATTAATTACACCCGTTATGTAAACATATTGTTAGAGGGGAATTTAGCATTCCCCCGGTTTAACTCGGTTCGAAGCGAAATCGGTATCGGTTTACGACGGTTCGGACAAGAGGAAGACGAACTTGGGTTTGTCCGGCCGAACTCTAAAGCCCAAGACAAGCCCGCTCGTTTTTATTACCGAAATTAACGGCCCAACAAGGGCTCAGTCCGATATAACAGGATAGAAACCGACCTCCGAGATTAACGGAAGATTTCCTTATCTCAGAGGGGATTCGGAATATTTCTTTTCCTAATCGAACTTGGAAAAGAGAAATATTCTCTTAAACAACCGACTCGAAATCCTATAAATAAAGAGGAGGCAAACTCGAAGGCAAGGATCCACAATCATCTGAAAGACAGAAGAATAGAGAGAGAGCTTCATCAAGAACCGATCTCAAGTTCTTTAATCTCCTTAGTTGTTTTTCATCAAAACTTTGTTGTAACGCCGAATTCAATCAATAAAACGAGTTTCCGATCAAAGTTCTCTGTTTTACTCCTTGTGTGATTTATGAATCAACAATTGGCGCCGACTTTTGGGAGGGGTAAAAAACAGAACTTTCAGATCTCGATTGATTGAGTTCGGCAATGACGAACCCATTAGACACTCCAGCAGTCATCATCATCGACGACGTCGATCAGATAAACAACGGGACCATCCCAAAAGATACCGTTATGCTACCTACCGGAGGAAACCCTACGAACTTACCTACCGGAGAAGACAGTCCTCCGAACCCTCCGGAAGTCACACCAACAGCTCCAACATTAGCCTATCCAGCCACGCTCCTAGAAGCCATGGCGGCTCAACTCGCGGAAATCTCTAAGAGGAACGAAGAGCGGTTCGAATCTCTGCTAGCCTCACAAGCCGAACTCAGAAACCGGATCGGAATATTTGACCAGAACCCGATCACCCCTGAAAACAATCTCCGTCGGAACCTCTTACCCGAGCTGAACGGTGTCCGAAATCAAAACACGGCAGACCTACCAACACGAAGGTCCACGGCCAGTCCAGGAACCCGTATCACCGATCAAGCATCCATAGGCCTAGAGTTCGAGGATGTCCGAATTCAGCTTAAAGATATCCGATCCAAAGTCCATCAGGCCACGAGCTCAGCACCAGAGATCTACCGAGTTATCCAGTAAACATAAAAAAACACCGTTCACAGATCAGGTCATCAATACTCCAGTCCGACACCTGGAGAGAGTTAAGATCATCCCATACGACGGACACACCGACCCGCATCACTTTCTGACCTCGTTCGTGATCATGATGAACCGTTTTCGTTTCTTTAACAAGGAAGAAAAAGACGCGGCCATGTGTCAGCTGTTCGTGGAAAATATTTGCGGAACCGCACTCTACTGGTTCTCACAACTCGATGTGAACTCAATCAACAACTATAATGAACTTACAACGAAATTTCTCAAGCGCTTTACCATGTTCATGAAACAGAAAATGAGAAATGCCGACCTCTGGGCACTCGAGCAGAAAAGCGACGAACCTCTACGAAATTTCATGAACCGCTTGGTATCTCATTGCACAATCGACGATGAAGCCGCGATAGAAGCCCTTTACAAAGCAACCTGGTATCGATCCGACTTTCACAAAGAAATCAAACAAAATTGGCCAAAATCCTTGGAAGATATCTTGCATAAGTCGCACATCTATATCCTCGAGCAAGAGGAGGAAGCCGCGAAAGATAAGCAGTACGCTCCTCCAAAGCAACTTCTCGTCAGGGAAAAGCAGTACGCTTCTCCGAAGCAACCGGTCAATGCCGTCCAATCACAACAAAACTGGAACACGTGGGTCCGATCAGACTACTCAAAGGAGTCCGACAACGAGTCCGGTCCGTTCTGCCACTTTCATAATCGTGAGGGTCATACCACCGAAGATTGTCGGCATCTACAAGACTTCTTACTGATGAAATACAAGAAAGGGGAAGTCCCGGTAGAATGGGGGTTCCGACCTATGAACAGACCTGCCGCAATGACAACGGAAGATGACGTCGTGACAACGGCAAACCGAACAAAGATCCCGAGCGAGCAAAAGACGTTGCCGACGAAGGTCAACAGAAACGAGATCGGGAGGAACAAACGGAAAATCAACACACCCCCCCCCCCCAAGTCCGGAAATGCGTCAACATGATCAAGGGAGCGTTGGAATCTTGCAACTATTCCGTCCGAGCAATTAAAGAATATAGTAGAGAGGCATTAGCCGCGCAACGCAAAAACCGAACTACAACAAGCGGAACGCCGATCACCTTCTCTGAAGCCGACACTGAAGGGCTGCATATGCCGCACAACGACCCGCTAGTCGTCGAAATACTTATCGGAGATGTCGCCGTCGGAAGAGTCCTCGTTGCCACCGGAAGTTTGGTTAACGTAATATTCAGGGAAACACTTAGAAACATGGACTTCCCAGATGCTCAAATCAAGCCAAATATCGAACCACAAACATGATTTTCAAGCGAACAAACCATGACAACGGGAACAGTAAAAATTCCCGTTTATGTTGGTGGGGTCATGCAAATGGTCAAGTTCCTAGTCCTGGATAAAACCGCCATCTATAACATCATACTTCGAACGCCGTGGATATACATGATGAAGGCCATCGTCTCGACTTATCACCAATGCTTAAAATTCCCAGCACCATCCGGAGTCTTCACTCTGAGAGGCGATCAAGCGATGTCGCGAACTTGCTATAACAACGAGTGCAAGTTGAGGACAGCACCCCGCACATGCGTATCGACACGAAGAAAACCGTTAACATCCCCGATCTGCCGAGATGAGAAACAATTATTCAAGTCAACATCGACGAACTCAATCCCGCCAGATGTGTCGGAATGGGAGCCGAACTCGATGAAGAGATCAAATATGACCTAGTCCGCTTTCTCAAAAGGAACGTATCAACCTTCGCCTGGTCGACCAACAACATGCCCGAGATCGATCCAAATATCACAAGTCACGAACTCAACATCAATTCCACCTTCAAACCAATCAAGCAGAAACGGCGCAAGCTCGGACCCGAGAAGGCCCAGGCCGTCAATGATGAAGTCGAACGGTTGCTTGGAGCAGGATCAATTACGGAAGTTCGATATCCGGACTGGCTGGCAAACCCAGTCGTCGTTAAAAAGAAAAACGGAAAGTGGAGAATCTGCGTTGATTTTACCGATCTCAACAAAGCCTGCCCAAAAGACAGCTTCCCACTCCCGCATATCGATAGACTCGTCGAAGCTATAGCCGGGAACGAACTCCTCTCTTTCATGGATGCGTTTTCGGGCTATAACCAGATACTCATGCATCCAGGCGATCGCGAGAAAACCTCTTTCATCACCGATTGCGGCATCTACTGCTACAAAGTCATGCCATTCGGCCTGAAGAACGCCGGAGCAACATACCAAAGACTTGTCAACCGCATGTTCGCTAGCCAGCTCGGTAAACCATGGAAGTTTATATCGATAATATGCTCGTCAAATCGCTCGTCGCTAAAGATCATATCAGGCATCTCAACACGTGTTTCGACATATTGAACGAGTACGTCATGAAGCTCAATCCAACTAAATGTATGTTTGGAGTGAAATCAGGAGAATTCCTCGGATATATCGTCACTCAAAGAGGAATCGAGGCTAATCCTAAGCAGATATCTGCAATCCTCGATCTCCCATCCCCGACAACGAAAAGTGAAGTCCAACGGTTGACAGGCCGCATAGCCGCACTTAACAGGTTCATCTCACGATCTACCGACAAGTGTCTCCCCTTCTATCAGCTACTACGCGGCAACAAGCACCTAGAATGGGACGACCAATGCGGAGAAGCATTCAAACAACTCAAGGAGTACCTGTCCACTCCACCGATCTTAGCCAAACCCGAGGATGGTGAAACTCTCTATCTTTACATCGCAATTTCAACCTCGGCGGTCAGCGGAGCTCTCGTTCTGGAAGACATAGGCGAGCATAAGCCGATCTTCTACATAAGGAAATCACTTGATGACGCCGAGAGCCGATATCCAACCCTCGAAAAACTTGCTCTTGCCGTCGTCATTGCTGCTCGGAAACTTAGACCGTATTTTCAATCACACTCTATCACCATCTTAACTGATCAGCTACTCCGAACGATCTTACACAGTCCAAGCCAATCCGTTCGACTCGCCAAATGGGCAATCGAGCTCAGCGAATATGATATCAATTATAAGAATCGAACAAGCCTCAAGTCACAAGTCCTCGCCGACTTCCTTATCGAACTACCACAGGAGTTCGTCGATACTGGCGTTATAACTACCTAACGATGGATCCTCCACGTGGACGGATCATCATCCCATCGAGGGTCGGGAGTAGGCATACGACTTTAGTCTCCAACCGGAGATATCTTAGAACAATCATTCCGTCTGGCATTCAGCGCGTCAAATAGCGAAGCAGAGTACGAAGCATTACTCGCCGGACTCCGCTTAACCAAGGGCATCGGCACAACTCGTATACGCGCCTATTGTGACTCGCAGCTCGTCGCCAGCCAATTCAGCGGAGAATATGATGCAAAGAACGATCGGATGGATGCGTACCTCAAACTCGTGAAAAAACTCACCACCGAGTTCGAATACTTTGATCTCACCAAAATCCCAAGGGGGAAAAACGCTCTGGCCGACGCACTTGCCGTGTTGGCATCAAGTTCGGATCCTCATCTTAAAAGGACGATACCAGTCAAAAGTATACCAGAGCCGAGCATTGGAAAGATAGAGGAATGCAATATCACCACCCGCAGCAATTGTTACGAAGATTATCCCGCAACCGAGCCTGCTCCACGGGGACAAAAGCAAACGCAAATAACGGACGACGAACAGATTGTCGAGCCAACACAGAACGACTCCGACGACAAAACCGAGGAACCATCAGAAGGCCTACATGTGCCAGTGAACATCGAACCTTTAAGCAAACTTACACCCACATATCGGACAAAAGAAATCAAAATATATATCATCGACGGGATAGTCCCAGCCGACAGATGGGCAGCCCGGCGACTCAAAATGCGAGCTGCCCGATACATACTTATCCGTGACGGACAGTTTCGTTGGAGTGCGGCAGGCGTCCTCCTCAAATGCGTGTCTGGCGACAAGATTCACGAGGTCATGAAAAGAATACACGAAGGCGATGGCGGAAACCATGCCGGAGCTCGCTCCTTGGCCCTAAAGATAAAAAAAAGCGAGCTACTACTGGCCAACCATGCAGGCAGACTGTGATAAATTCGTAGCCAAATCCGAAAAATGTCAAAGGCACGGCTCGATGATACATCTCCCAACCAAACTGCTAACATCATCAACAGCCCCATACCCGTTCATGCGCTGGGTAATGGACATAATTGGTCCTCTGCGACGTTCCACCACAGAGAAAAAATTGATCCTCGTTATGACAGACTACTTTACCAAATGGGTCGAAGCCGAGTCATACCCCAAATTCCATGCCCTCGACGTGAAGAAGTTTTTTCTAAAAAAACATCATATGCCGATACGGAGTCCCATACGAAATCATCACCGACAACGGGCCGCAATTTATCTCAACATTGTTCGGCGATTTCTGCGCCAAGTGGAAAATTCGATTAAGTTTCTCCACACCAAGATATCCTAAAAGCAATGGCCATGCCGAATCAACGAACAAAACCATCATTGACGGACTCAAAAAACGTTTGGATGTCAGAAAAGGTCGATGGGCTTATGGTCTTATCGCACCACCCCAAGACAATCAACCGGACAACCCCCTTTCTACCTGTCTTATGGCATTGAAACTATCTGTCCCGCCGAACTAAACATTCCAACAATACGCAGGACGATGCTTGTGGAAAATCCAGGTCTAAACGATGAAATCATGCTCGACAACCTCGACGCACTCGAAGAACAACGCGATCAAACTTTGCTTCGCATCCAGAACTATCAAAACTTAGCAGCACGGTACTACAACAAAAAAGTTCGAGGACGCCACTTTGAAGATGGCGATCTCGTCCTACGAAAAGTCTTCGAAGGCACCGAAGAGAAGAACGCAGGAAAACTCGGCACTAACTGGGAGGGACCCTATCAGAGCATGAGGGTCGTCAAACCCGGAGTGTACGAACTCATGAGATTGGACGGAACACCGATCCGGCGATCATGGAACTCGATGAATCTCAAACGCTACTACTACTATAGCACCAAAAAAAAAAAAAAAATCATCATCGAGCCCCCTTTATTCTCGATTTCAACAATTATGTAATACGAACTACGAATGGCTTGATCCTTCTTTCGAGGGTACGTAGGCAGCCCACATTGGGTTCAGCTGTTACTTTAATAAAATTTTATCCAAGGCAAAAGCCAATCTTTAAACAGTTCGCCGAATTCTAAAAATTTGTATCATCGAAAGCCGAACTTTAAACAGTTCACCGAATTCTAAAATTCGTATCATCGAAAGCCGAACTTGAAACAGTTCGCCGAATTCTAAAATTTGTATCATCGAAAGCCGAACTTTAAACAGTTCGCCGAATTCTAAAAAGTCGTATCATCAAAAGCCAAACTTTAAACAGTTCGCCGAATTCTAAAAATTCATATCATCGAAAGCCGAATTTTAAACAAGTTCGCCGAACTCCAAAAGTTCGGCTTCAACCATCACGGTTCCCACATCGACGTCCTGGCCAAACGATCGATAAAATCAAATTAAGCTGAGCTATTTCTCGCATGCATCCTCATGGTGCTATTGATAAAACATCTTCCATATATAAAGCCGAGACCAGTCTCGCATCAAACTTATTCTCAGACCATTTGAGCTAAATAAGTCGAGCCTGTCTCGCACACTCGGATTCGATCTGATAAAACCTTGGAATATCTTAAGACGAGCTATTCACGTACTCTTATGCCGAGCTCCAAAGGTAAAGCCGAACGCCATTCCTTGCAAAACTTAAACCGATTTCTCAACAATCGCAAAATTCTAAGCTGATTTCTCACTAATCGCAAAATTCTAAGCCGATCCCTCAACAATCGCAAAGCATAAGCCGATCTGATTAAAACAGGCCACCGATTTCAAATAAATCGTAGAATCAGGTCCGTCCTCTTCACCCCGGCTAAGACCGTACTGTTTATGGCACCATTTTGTGTACGGCAGACTTGAGAAGCTCGTATAGATTTCCGACTTCAAACAAGCCGAGATTCGATAAAATGAAAATTCAAAAAAAAAAACGATTAAGGCTCGATTGCCAGACATCGCAGCCCGGTTAGAACCGAACATGTCGATACCCGCAGGGACTTCAGTACCTATTGGGAGAGAGATATCCGGATGAATTGGCTCAATGAAAGGCGACACCACCAGGTCCCCCTCAACAAGCTCGCAGAGATCGACCGCCTCGTATTCGGCCAACTTCAGGGCTTTGATCTTCTTGACTTTCTCAATACAAGATGGCGGGACAACGATAGCGTGCTTCGGTTGGAGACTATCACAGAATTTGAGAACCCCTTGAGCTTGATTAACAGCAAGGAACAATTTTTTAACCCGGTCAAGGGCCGCCAAATAATCCTTGACTTTCTGGAGCCGAACCTGGGACTTCTCGGTGACATCCTTCTTCTTCATAATCTGCTGAGTGCGACCAGCTCGCAGACGAGATGTTTCACGAAACAATGTATGGGCAAGGGCATCCCTCTCCTTAGCAAGCTCAGCTATAGAAGCCTTCAGCGCGGCTATCTCCCTTGTCAATTCGGCAACTGCAAAATCGCCAGCCCTCGTTCTTTCTTGCTCCACAAGCAACGCCTTGCGGAGCTCCACGGCCTGAACGCCGGTCTTAAGTGCCCTTTTGCGAGCATAACCGAGCTCACGATCGTAGGCACCGACGAGCTCGTTTATTTGTGCCACCATCTGAAGAAGAAGAAAAAAATCAAATAAAAAAAACCGTCACGACAAGAAAAAAAAAGAAAAGAAGGGTATCATCCGAATTCAGAAAAACTCGTTTACCTCAGCAGTAGTCCGAGCCAGCTTTTTATAAGCATCAGACTGAAAAAGATCCTCGACTGGCGGAAGCGCCCCCGAGCTGAAATTCAATTGCCGGTATAGATCGGCACAAGCCTCAGCATCATTCGTCACCATCTCGTTCTTGGCATAGCCGAAACTGACAAAATGGATCGTGGCCCCAGAAGTTCGTTGCCTCTTCGATGCAGTGGAGCGGTTCGATATGACCACCATGTCGTTTTTAATAGTTTGAGGTTCGGCATTCCCCGTACCGACCTAAAACAGCTTGCTTCGCCGGCCTCTTGCCTTTCTTCTTCCTTCTCCTCATCTTCGCCACATCTGCTGAAGAAGTGCATTTTTCAGCAGGAACTGGTTCCTCACGCGGAACCTATTCTTCGACGACTTCCATGTCGGCAGCAGTTTGCCCCTCCTGAACAGCAGACGGGACTTCGATGTTCTCTTCTTTACCGTCCATCTCGGCGGTCAGATCGGGGATGTCGTCGAGGTTCATTTTTCGTCGGCGAGAAGGATTTGCTATAAAGAAGAAAGCGAAGTATATATATGAAAAACCAAATCCTCACCACAGAGGCAATCGCCGGATTACAAAGGGAAATTTACCTACATGTACCTTTAAGAGCTCGTTTGGCTTTTAAGTCAATTTTATCCTGGTATGCTTCAGGCCACCGAACATTTTCAGCCGCATTTAACTTCTTCGCGTCAACAAAGGTGAATCCAGGTGTGGTGATAAGGAAGCCCGGTACGTGACGATCTGAAGACAGAAAGATATACATAACTTAGGCAAAACAAAACAAAGAATAAAGATCAAGAAACCAATATCTACCAATAGGAGTCATCCACTGAGTTCGGTAGCTCCCGTCCGGATGCTCAACAGGAGATTCATCGATCTTAACATAAAAGTATCGGGAACTCCAGTTGTTGACCTTGCTCGGTTTGTTCCCGGTAACAAGATCATACTCCGGCTTTGCGTTAGCCGACAAAAACCAAGGTCTGGCCTTCGATAAGTTCACCCGAAACAGCCTCTCAAAGATCTTGACCGTGATGGGAATACCGCACTCCTCCCCAAGAGAAGAAGACCCATGATGTTGATTATCGTGGTCGGCATAAGTTGGGAGATCGTGACATGTCGCCTCTTGCAGTACTTGTAAAGATGCTCCGGGAAAGGAAACTGAAGACCGCAGCTCCTAAAATACTCCTCATAAATGCATATGTAACCTTCAGGGGCGTCCCAAGGACGATCGGTAATCTTCGAAATATTGAAGACCAAATCGTCTAGAGCGTTGCATCGCTCCAAGGTATCTTGAACCGTCTCTCTTTTAGAACGAGACGGCCCGATGTTCGAAGGTCTTTCAACCACTCGTCTGGCTGTCGTCAAGGGAACATCGTCTTCATCACCTTGACGAACTACTGATGAGGCAGAATGATCATCCGGGCGAGCTACATCGTCACCCTCCGCAAGCCGAGCTGTAAACTCTCGATCCGCCCGAACTTGATCATTCGATTCAGCAACCCCTTCTTCGGGCTCATCCTCATCGATAAGGTGAGGGACTTCGATTACGACCCTTGGGCTGCTCGGTCCGGCAACAGCACGTTGAGAATTGCGCCTGATAAGCTCCTACCGAACATTGCTCAGACCATCCGAGCTCGAATCGGAGCTGTCAATAAACAACTCGAGATCGGGGAGCTTCGGTGGTAGAGTTCGGTCATTAACAGAGGAGGAAGAAGTTCTTGAACTCATCTCGATTGAAAAGAAGAAATCAACGAATAACATAATGAAGAACTTGAAGATCTTCGAGCAAATCGGAGAAATCACGGCGGAGGAGATGATCGGAGAACGGAAAAATAAACAAATCTAGAGAGAAGGGAGAGCGCTAGAGAGAGAAAGTGAAAATACCTTTTGAAAGCAAGGAAGAAGTGAAAATGAGGGGAGGATCGAGCGCTATTTATAAAGAAAAGAGTAATGATGACGAATCGACACCTCTTTTCCCGAGAAAAATCGACCGAACTCGAAAGTTCAGAATCAAAACGTGAAATTATGCGAACTCGAAAGTTCTGAACTCAAGAATTTCTCGGGTGAAATTTACCGAACTTGGATCCACAAGGCGGGAAATATCGAATGAACCGCACCGATCGATCTCAATTCTAATCGAGCTAAAGAATACTCCTAGAAACTTCGCCGAACTCCAAGAAAACCGATTCGCCGAACTAAGGGGGGGACCAATTGTTAGAGGGGGATTTAGAACTCCCGGTGTCGGTTTACGACAGTTCGGACAAGAGGAAGACGGATTTAGGTTTGTCCGGCCGAACTCTAAAGCCCAAGACAAGCCCGCTCATTTTTATTACCGAAATTAACGGCCCAACAAGAGCCCAGTCCGATATAACAGGATAAAAACCGACCTTCGAGATTAACGGAAGATTTCCTTATCTCGGAGGGGATTCGGAATATTTCCTTTCCTAATCGAACTTGGAAAAGAGAAATATTCTCTTAAACAACCGACTCGAAATCCTATAAATAAAGAGGAGGCAAACTCGAAGGCAAGGATCCACAATCATCTGAGAGACAGAAGAATAGAGAGAGACCTTCATCAAGCACCGATCTCAAGTTCTTTAATCTCCTTAGTTCTTTTTCATCAAAACTCTATTGTAACGCCGAATTCAATCAATAAAACGAGTTTCCGATCAAAGTTCTCTGTTTTACTCCTTGTGTTATTTACGAATCAACATATATGATCTACAATATTAAGACCTTAAATAATTGATATTTAGGCCGATGGCCGGAGGCTTCTATAGCTCCGACATCGGTTTGGTTGGTTTCTTTTATTATTATTTTTTATTTGTTTGGTTTTTCATTTTATTTTAAATTTGGCAAAAAAAAATCTCATTTTTCGTAGGATTTTTCCAATGGATTTGGAAAAACAAAAGTTCTGGTTCAGTTGAGCTGTTTTGACGAGGTAACAGATAGACTTAGAAGCGGATGGTGACAACGGTTCTTCACTGCTTCAATCGTTGATGGTTATTCATTCGGTACTGATGGATTTTTTTTGTTGCAAACCACGGTTATTCCGGAAGGCGGCCTGCAATGCAGACTCCTAATTAATCGACTGTTTGGAATGGTGGTCTCAGTGGCTCTGTTGTTATCAATGGAGCAATATAAACAGTTGTCTCGTCTCGGTGGCTCTTAATGGAGCAATAAAAATAGAGTGGCATATGCGGTCAATTCAATCTTAAGCGTTAATAGATGTTTTTTTTTTCTATGAAAATCCTCTCAGTGAAGATTTAACCATTTCAAAAGCAAAAGTAGAGCAATTCATCTGAAAAAAAATTAGACATACATATGCAAAAAGATGCCGTTATTTACTTCGGATCTTTATTGGTGAATCTTTTTTTTCTGGTTTTTGTAAACCCTTTAATATTTTGATTATCTTAATAAACTATTATTGAACGTTAAAACCAAAAATTGATATCTTATCTAAGGAACTTCTATTTTTCATATAAACATGCGATCTATTATTTTTGTGCATAAATTTCCCGATTTTAGAATGCAATTTTGTTTGACAAGATTCATGTCGTTATGTATAAATTAATATCACATGTATAATCATATTAAAAAAAACAGCGGAGTCAAGAAAAACGGTTTAAGCCATAAAGTTACAAAAAAAAGTTTTAAAACGTGTGTTTTATCCTTTTTTTTCTTAGTTTGACAAATATAATAATATTTATTTATAATCACCAGGCCCAAATAGATACATTAAGAAAGATTTCATGGTTGCGAAACAGTAGTTCTTCATTAAAGGTTTTCTGCCAAAATGGATTAATTCAACAATTTTGGCTCTCATACCAAAAAAGTCAGATGCGAAGGTGATGAAAGACTGTAGATCAATATTCGTTATAACATCATCTAAAAGTCATCTCCAAGATAATAGCTAACAAATTGAAATGATTAATTCCGCGGATGATTGTCCCCAAACCAATATGCATTCGTCAAAGATAGGTTGTTGATGGAAAATCTACTCTTGGCGACAGAACTAGTAAGAAATTATCACAAAGACTCGTTTTCGACACGCAGTGCTCTAAAGATTGATATATCAAAAGTTTTCGACTCGGTTCAGTTGTCATTTGTTCTAAATACTCTTATTGCAATGAACTTCCCCCCACGTTTTATTCACTAGATCATATCATGTATCACCACTCCGTCTTTCTCGGTTTTAGGTCAACGGAGAACTCGCTGGCTTTTTCAGAGTGAAAGAGGGTTACGACAGGGTTGCTGACTATCACCATATCTTTTTGTCATCTATATGAACGTGATATCTAAAATGATAGACGAAGCAGCGAGAAGAAGAGAAATTGAGTATCATCTGAGGTGTCAGAATATCCCCCTAACACACATGTGTTTTGCGGACGATATAATTGTCTTTACAGATGGGAAAAAGAGATCTATCATAGGGATTCTTAACGTATTTGATCAGTTTGCTCGCCATTCTGGTTTAAAGATTAGTCTGGAGAAATCGATAATTTATATGGCAGGAGTATCTCCACCAGATCGCGATCTATTCTTACAAATTTCCCCTTTGCTTCTGGTCAATTACCTGTCAGATTTTTGGGCTTATCTCTATTAACAAAGTTCATGACAGCCGGCAATTACTTACCTCTCGTCGAGAAAATCATATCAACTATCAGTTCATGGACAGTCCGGTAGACTCCAACTGATCCGATCATTATTGATGAGCATTACCAACTCCTGGTCAATGGCATTCAGACTCCCAGGAACGTGTATTCGGGAAATCTAGAAATTGTGTTATACTTTCCTCTCGTCTGGCTCGGAACTGAACATGAACAAATCAAAAATCGCATGGATTGTCGTCACAAAGGAAAAATCAGAGGGTTGATTGGGATTGAGACCATTAAAGGAAGAAAATACCGTTAGTGGATTGAAACTAATATGGAGAATAGTTTCAGCTGGAGACTCTCTTTCGGTGAAGTGGCTACATATGTATCTGATTCGTAAAGAATCTTTCTGGTCAATGAAAGAAAAATCAAACTTGGGTTCATGGATGTGGCGAAAGATCTTCAAGCTGAGACCGATAGCAAAACATTTCCATATAGTGGAAATACGCAGCGAAATTGGAACCTCCTTTTGGTATGATCACTGGTCTATCTACGGACAGTTGTTAGATATTCTGGGATCCCGTGGGTGCATAGATTTGGGAATCAATATAAATGAAACAATAGAGGAAGCTCTTCGCAGTCATCGACGTAGAAGGCAACATATGGTTATAATGAATAGAGTCGAAGATGAGATCGAAAAAATCATGGAAAATACAAACTTCCATGAAGGAGATATCTCTAAATAGAAGTGCAAGGCAAATACATTTAAAGTGCGATTCAGATCTATACACGGTCTCTACTTCGAGAAGCACATCCACGATGTGAATGGGATGAGGTAGTTTGGTTCAAGCACGCTATACCAAAATATTCTTTCTTCCATTGGGTTGTAATGCACGACATAATTTCTAGAGGGGATCGAATGCTGAAATGGAACACAAGTGTGGACCCAACTTGTGTTCTATGCCAGCATCCTCTAGAAACAAAAAAATCATCTATTTTTCACTTGTGCATACTCTACTCATATATGGAAAACACTCGCAAAAGCATACTCAAGGATAGGTACACTACTAATTAGGACGAGCTGATGCAGATTCTAAAGGATCCATCTTTCGATAGAATAACTCAGTTTGTCCTTAGATATATTTTTCATGCAACGATGTATGGAGTATGGAGGGAGAGGAACGGAAAGAAACATGGGGAAGCTCTTTCTCCATCGAAAAGACTGGTGAAGATCATAGACAAAACGGTTCGAAATCGGCTGAGCACAATACGACTTCAAGGAGACCACGACTACGAGGGAAGCCTCATGTATTGGTTTTCAACTAGAACTTAAAGCATAGACTTTATTTTTCATTAAATTTTCGAACATTGACGCACTTGATAAACAAAGGGTTTTGATTGAATAAATTTTACACTTAATTCAAAAAAAAAATCTTTATTTAGTTAAATAGGATCATTTTTATTGCCATGTAGGGCAAGTACTCTAATTTAAACCTAGATAGTACCATGTATAATAATAGATGATAAATATATATATGCATCTTTTCTTTTGTTCTATCTTTTATGAAGTGTTTCGAGAATTGTTTGTCCTTTATGTCTTCTACAAAACAGAAAAATACATCGAAGTCCAGAATATACGATGGAATAGTGTTTTTCGAGAACTCTCCAACTCTCAATTCTGTAAACAAAACAATAAATACCATGGGTAAATGCGTCGGAAACCAGAAAGAATCGGAAGATAAGGAAGGAAGGTGTTTAGGTGACTTCGGGTCGGAAAAAATGGTGGATCCGCGAAGTATCCATGTATTTATGGGGGACTTTGAGGTGGAAACGATAGCAAAAATAGAATTGGGTTTTTGAGAGATGGCCAGAAAGTTGTAGGAATAAGGTTAAGACTAGATCTCAAAAGCCAAAGAAAAGCTAAGTGTTTAGAGAGTTGAGAGAAAAATGAGTCTAACGCTCGAAAGTACTTAGTAAAAATGAGATGAAAAATCGGATCCCTCTCCCCGAAAGAGGAGAGGTGTCTGCATAGAGATATTATGCTCGTACGGATATATCGAGTCACATGTTTGGTTGTCAAGTCGGGTAATGGATTTATGTGTCAGATTTGTCTAAGACACTCGAGTGATTTTCATGTACATTCTTTGTGTTACTTGCTTGCATGGAGACAAAGTTGTCAGAGATTATGTAGGTTACTCGCTGGTTCCGGCAGATTTGTCGCTGCCCAGTTGTCAGGGCATCCTATGCTTTTATCTTTCCAACGAACAATAACTAGTCCCTTTCATCTATCAATGTAAAGATAACATGTTATGGGTTTGCTCTGACCTTTGTACGCGGATGTAAGTCAAGTTGAATATATCAAAATGGAGGGAGTCTTATGATACATAAATAATCTCTCGTCCATATGAAGATATTTTACTCACCTTACTTGATACTCATATTAAAGGAGCATCAGACAGCCTTCTTACTTACACGAATGTCTGAACGTGTCGTTGTAGAGGTTTCCTGGCTCCCGGGATGTTGGGCTGTATTCTCTCTGGTTTGTTTGGCAGCATTGATGCCCGGTTTTGTGAAAATATGGTTGTTCATATGCATGATCACCTGGCTGGCTGCCTCCCCGTCCATGTTGGACCATTTATCCCCTAATTCCATTCTTTTCCAGATCACTTGGAACAAGTTGGTCAATATTCACACTTCTCCATATCACTTGGAACGAGTTGATACACATTATGAAATGTTTACACTCTCCGGATCACATGGCACGAATTGGTGATTACCGACACTTTTCAGATTACATGGCACGAGTTAGCGATTTCATGAAATGTGGCATATATTATTCTAAATTATATGTGGCGATAAGAGATTCTCTTAATACTAAGGGAAATATTTATACCCGACATGAGGTATTATTTGGAATGTAAAAGTTAAAAGTATTCTTCTAAAGAATTAGAAAGAAAAATGAACCATGGAAACATAGCATTTAGTATAATGATCCACGTTATAAAAACAGATGAAGGACACTAGAAAACCAAACAATTCAACAGAATAGAAGGAGTCCATTGGATGTACCAGAACCAAGTACATATGTGTGATATGATTCTTCATGATATAAGCTTATGGGCACATGATGAGTGAGACACCCTATCTCTGGAAAATTCCCACTGAATATCTTGACTTGCACTACACACCAAAACACCCCTTAAACCCTATCTAGAAAAGGAAAAATGGGTGAGCAACAACGTTACTCAGTGGAGGTACCCACGAAATTCACAATACGATATTTAATCATTAATAAACGCAACATGCTAGCTAGTAAATGCAATAGTAATGTCAAATTAATATATGAAGCCAACAATATTAATGCAAGACCTTAAACATGCTTATCCTGACTCTTCACATTCCCAATGACCTCTCGTCTAAGGTACTTATTCTCTGCCTTGCCCATACTGGGTTTGACAAGTCACAAGGTGCCACTGCCCACTCTAGGATTTGACAATGGCTTGTCAACCCTTTCTCGATCACTACAACTTCACATTAATCTATCGTTGTAGGCCGTCAAACAACATTGTACACAACGGTCGCAACCGTGTCCTCAGCGGTCACACATTGGCATTCAAGCCATACTCTTAAATGCTAACATGCATTGCCAACTTTCAATTTAGTAATGATGTAAATATCGATGATACAATTATTACCATTTCAATCCATTTCCTTTTTAATATTACATTTCAATCCATTTCCTTTTTAACATTACATTTCCTTAATCTAGTTATCATGTATGAATGATGTACATATGAGACTACTAAAGCAACAACCAACATCATTAACAACAATCATTAACCAACATCACACATTCATCCATCTACTAGACACCATATGCGTAATAATAAACTAAATACGGTATTGGAGAAATTCTTAGAACACATCTCTACCTTAGTATAATAGAACCTAAAAATGGTGATTAGAGATAGTGTCTGATGCGGTAGAAGAAATAGTTGCCAAAGCTGTTGAAGATGAGAAACGATGTCATGAACTCTGCGATTGGAAATATAGTTTCCATAAATAGACTTGCCATATATGAACTTTACATAAATAGAAATTTTTGGGAAAACAGAACTTTCCTTAAATAGAACTAGGGTTTTGGATGGACGGAAACTCGACCGGAAAGAATTAGTTGTAACATTTGGTTCATACCTCGGAGTTTGGAACGGAAGGATGATTTGTAGATCGGCTTCTGGAGTTTTTTGGATCGATTGCAAAACGCTTCCAAAGTGGACTGATGCGGATTCGATTTCCGCAAATTTGTCTCGAAAAAACGTAAATATCTTTTAAACTGTAACTTTAAATGACAAACCACTTGCGGCTGTCACATATATCCTTACCAATTATCAGATCGTTCAGATTGGATTTGCCAATCTTTTCTATTCTCTCCCAGGGTCAGATTTTACTTCTAGGTGGTTGTGGTGGCTCCTCCTTTGAGTTGGCTCGACGGTAGTGGCTCCAGCGTGATTTCGGTAGGGCTTCGTCGCAAAAACACTCTCTGATCTTCACAACTCGAGGCTTTTCTTTATATAAAGGTGAGAAGGGAATCCTAGGTCTAATCGCAAACAGAATCAGGCCCACTTATATGATAGGGTGGGCAGTTGACACTCCTTAAATAATATAAGGCATATTTGTAAGATAAACATGTGAAAAATATGTGGCTCAACTGGTTGAAACTAGGGGTGTCAATCGGGCTGGTCTAAAACCCGTAAAGCCCGCATATATTTGAGTCCGGTCGGTCCGAACAAAAAATCAGGCCTATATTCTAAAGTCCGGTCCGACCCGAACAGGCTCTATGGATTTTTGGGCCTTTTGGGCTTTTCGGGCTTTTCTTTACAAACGCAAAAATTCACAATTCTCAAATGAAAATTAAATAAAACAAAATATTTATCAAAATAAATCTAAATATAAATGTATTATATCAAATCCAATTAAATTTAAAAGCAAAAGTTTGACAAAAAAAACAAATAAATTTTAAATAAATTGTATTACCAAATAAAACATAAAATCAAAACACTTCAAATCTAGGTAGTAGAGTTTAGATTAGAATCTCGTTCATCGTCTTCTAAATCCTCATCACCATCAAGAGTTACAGATAAAAAAAAAATCACACAATTAGCAAATTAGGGTTTTGATCAACGAATATATTTTCTTGGTATGCCACTCATCGCAGAAAGTCGGAATTGTTCTTAATGATCTTTATGTGCTTCACACATTTGGACTTCTTTTCTTCTAGTTATGGACTACGAAAATTAGGCTATTAAAACCTTAGGATCCCTTTTAGAATAAGCTTAATTACTTCCTTTTGTTTGTGGGATTTCTTTAACCTGAAATAGGTATGTCACTTTGTCTGATCATTCTTTTGGCCCAACACTTCCTTTCATTCACTCTTTGGCTCCACTCTTTCTCCAGCGAAACTTAGAATGAAGTGAGCCACATTCCAAAAGACTTTCATTCGGGGATTAAGAGTCTGAAACATTGCTTTTTCAAGTTATTGTTTTCTTCTTCGGAAAGTTAGGGTTAGAGTTTCCTTGACGACAAGTTTTAGGGTTAAGGCTCTAGAGTTTTGATCGGAAAAATAGGCCCTACTTTTGATTCTTGGGATGTCACAACGAGAACCGCCAATCATCCTCTACTTGGAAATCGCTGTTGTTCCTTCGCCAACTGGCCTCTCAGTTTGTTAGGTGTGAGCTAGGGAATTGTAGAACATCTAGCTTTTGGTTTGATTGCTGGTCAGATATGGGACCCTTTAATATCTATATTTGAGATGGATGGTTGTCGACAGATTTGTATCACTTTGCATGCTAAAGTTTCAGATGTGGTGGGATCTATAGGTTGGCTTCTTTGATATGCTCGTTTTCCTTTGGCGGAACAACTCCACATATTTCTGACTTCTATTAATCTACCATCCCAATTTTCAGGTTCCTCTTCTTTCTTTATTGATGGCATATTTTCTATCAGCCACACTTGGGAATCTCTCCGGCCACATGCTCCTTTTAAACCATGGGTTCCTATTGTTTGGTTCAAATGATCCACACTACCCAAACATGCTTTCTTGATGTGGGTAACTAACTTGGACTGTATGCCGACACAATCGCGTCTAGCTGCTTGAGAGATGTCAATTTCTCTGAAATGATGTTTGTGTAACCGGTTCGAAGAAACAAGGGATCATATTTTCCTCCACTATGGCGCTTTGGGAACTAATGCTTCACCGGCAAGGTTGTCGCACAGTATTATTCCACACATGGACATCTCTACATGTTTGGCTTTCTTCTCATAGTAGATCACCGCCTCAGATCTTGCGGAGATTAGCTACTCAGGCGCTCATATATAGTGTTTGGCAGGAACGCAATGGTATGATTCACATTGGGATCTCAATACCTCCGGAAGTATTATTCAAGAGACTAAACCGTTATATTTGTGATACTATTTTAGCAAGAAGGACAAGGCAATGATTTAATAATTTAATGCAAATTTGGCATCCTAATTAAACTTCTCTCGGTTATTATCAGTTCTTTCGGCTTAGATTCTTTTCTATTATTTGCAACTTCTTCATTCCTTAAATAAATTAACATTCATATAATAATAAAAAAAGGTATGACCAAGTGTCGTTAGCTCAAAAAATACCAAAGGCAAAACCTAGATTTCATAGGATTGAGTGACGGTTGGGACGGAACTTTATAACATGCTCTGATCCCAAGCTTGGGGGATGTATGGACCTTAGTTCAGAACCTCCTAATAATTCAAAAAAAAAAGGTATGATTCTTCATATTGTGGCCGAACTTGTGGAGAAGAACGATCGAGACTAACGAGCTTGCTCCAAATAATATGTTGATTCTCTCGAATAACTTGCAAAGCCAGTTTTGAAGTTGAAAAATGAAGCCTAGCATTCCATTCTTTCCAAAGAACATAAATCACAGCTTGGAACAACAATAAATGCAATTTTTGATACTGTGTTGTATTGGAAAATTGATTACATATTCGGAGACGACTCAAGACGAGTAAATCCATCACACGTTTCAGAAACCTTGAAAGATACGTTGATTCTTAAAAAAAATTGCTTTTTAGTTTTTTTTAGAAGAAAATTAAATCAGTGACTAAAAATAGTTCCACATTTTTGGTGCACTCCTTTAACGTTGAAGTCTATTAGACACATTTCATTATATTTTTTTTTTATCGTGAAATATTGTTGTATCGGTTATCGGCACCGATTAACTTATATCTATTTTATGAAAAGGGGTTCGGAGAATTTCGTTTAAGTTAAAAGTCTTAGGTCGGCGTATATTATTAATAGAGATGGGTACATGAATGTTCTTTTGAGAAAGTGATAAATCGGTTCCTTTTCTTTGAAGGTTACAAAGTCGGTTTGGTTTTTCTCTCTCCCAAAAAAATCCCCCTTTTCTACAAATGAGGGAACTCTCCTATTTATATCAGACTTAGAACGGCGGTTTAGAGACCTTTGAAACCCTAATTCGTACGGTCGGTCAGGACAACTCGTTGGTCGTGCAGGATGGATTGATGGTGGGGCAGGACAGATCGCTTGGTTGGGTAAAGTGCACTGACCGGTCTCGGTGGTAATCCACCTAATCCTCCTTATACGGCCTACCTGTGTGGGCTCTGTTCATTCGGTGGGCCGGTTGCTTATTGAGCCGATTACTTAGATGGGTCGACCTTGATTTGATCGTGGGCTTTTAAGAAAAGTGGGGGGGGGGGGGGGGGGGTCGCGAGGCCCACCTCCAACAATTGCCCCCCCTAGTTCGGCGAAGGATTGAGGGTATCTTAAGTTTGGCGAATTTGTGTGATCGGTGAAACCGAAATCTAGGTCGGTGCTTCCTATGATAACGTTTGGTGGGCTTCTTAATGGGCCTTTGCTGGTAACGCTTGGGTCCAAATGCAGATGCGCGGGAACTGAAAGGTCGTTTAGGCGCGCGAGAATCGAAGGGTCACATGGACACGTGGGAAGCGACGAGTCGCCTAGGTGCGCGGGAAACGAAGTGTTTCATAGATGTAATCATTATGTCTCCTCGGCAGTCGCCCTCCTCTTCTATATAATCTCCCCCTCTCGCTCTCCTTCATTTCATTCTTCAGCAGAAAAAGGTATTGTCCTCCTCTCGTCTTCTTTCTCGGTTTTATTTTATCGTTCTCCCTTTCGTGTCGTAACTCCGTCGTATCGCCGCCGTGATTTCGTTGATTCCAGGACGTGATCTCTCCGGTCGGGTGGGTGTTCGTGTGGTGTCGGTCGATTGTTCTTTGTGTTCTTCGCCCTTCTTGTTTTTAGATCTTTGAAAGCAGATGGCTCGTATTGAATCGAGTTTGTCCTCGAAGTCGGTTGAGGAAGATGCTATCTCGGTGAGTAGCAATTCTCTTTCGGATAAGACGACGACCTCGGACAGTTCGGCGGGAGTAGTTAGCTCGCCGATCCAGGAGTTAGCCATTCGAACGCGACCAGATGGCTCTAGCTCTAGCTCGGCTCGTCTGGAAATCGTTGTTCCTCAGTTGATGGATGAAGCGATTGCCGACATCAAATTTGAGGTCGAGTCGCTTGCAATGGCGGAGAGATCGGGTTTAGAGATTGCTGGGGTCGGAGTTAAGGTGGCTCGTAGGTCGACTCCCAGATCTAGAGGTCAATCAGTCCCTCGTGGTCGGCTCCGTTTGGCAGACATTCCTTCGAGGTCGGATTATGCTTCTATGAAGAGGTTATATGACGGGGCGCAGCTGGTTTCTGGGCTGGAAATCACGCCGCCTGCCCCCGAGGAGCGACCATGGACTGCTCCCAAAGGATGGATTTGTTTATACGAGGCGTACTTTACTCAGTGTCGGCTCTGGTTTCCTCTACCGAAGTTGCTGATTGATTACTGTGACGCTAGGGAGCTTGCTATGAGTCAGATAACTCCCGCTGGGATTCGCATCATGGTCGCTGCTTTGGTGTTGGGGGCTGAGTGTGGAGTTAACGTTGATCTTCGTTTCTTCGAAGAGATGTCTTGCATTAGTGTGAACGGTAAGACCCCCGGGACGGTTTATGTAGCCGCGAAGAGCAACCATAAGGTGATCCTTGGCGAGAGTGTTAGCAAGTTCAACGACTGGTAGCATCGGTATTTTTATGTCAGAATTAACTCGGCATCGGTCGTCGAGGTCGGGAGAAGATACATGACTCGGTGGAATAGGGACTTCGGTAGATATTAGTTTCTGTCATGCTCTCATTGTCGTATTTTCCTTGGCCTAATTTTCTTCCCTTGGTTGTTTCAGCTCGGCATCCAATTTTAAAGGTGCCCCCCCGTAGGTTTCGAAGCATATTTGGCGAGAATGCGGGAATTGGGTCAGAGACGGTGGCCTGAAATTCATCTTCAAAGGATTCAGTCAAGTTTAGCTCGTATTCATTCTGGTAAGCCGATCTTTGCGTTATTTCCTTTTTTGGTCGGTGATTTTTGTCTGACTTAATCGTCTTTGGTTTCGTAGCTAGTTGGGGTGTGGTAGCTCGTTCTTCTCAGAGAAAAAATAACATGGGTGGAGTAGACGTCAATGCCTTACCGAGCTATGCAAGCAGGGCCAGATTTAGGTCGGCCACTTCTCTTCCGATCGGTGCGAGTACCGCTCTCGTTGTTCGGTCGGAAACCGTCGATTCATCAATTGCTGGGGATGATCGGTCCCAAAGAGAGATCGCGGAGGTCGGTGCTTCCATTAACACCGAGAGTCGCAGCGATCCCCAGGATTCGCGGGATGAGCAAGCGGGAGAGCCTGTCCATGGGGGGGCCGAGGAAGCAAACGTCGTAGGACCGGCGATGAGGACTGAGGAGGTAGACGTTGCGCAACCGGCGGCGAAGACCGTAGAGGGGAGGAAGAAAAGGAAGCATTCCTCGAAAAAATCTTCTAGACATCTCCCAAAGTCAACCGAGACGCAGGGGGATCAGAGTAAATCTGCCGACCCGGGTGTTCCTTCCGTGGGGCAGCAGGTCGGTGATGGGAGGCCCTCAAAGAAGCAGAAAGTCGGCCTTCAGGGTTTCAGCTTCAAGTATGGGAAGGACGAGCCGTTTGTCAATGACAAGGCTGCCTGCTCCGATCTGCTTCGTGAGATCGGAAGCAGTTCGAGCAGTCTTCCGGCTTTTGGTAAGCTCGAGGAGGAGGACACTTACCAAGAGTTGGCCCGTCAGCTTATGAAGGTAAGCTTGGTTATTTCATTCCTTATGATTCTTTGCGTGATTGAGGTTTCTGACTGTGCCTTTTTGGATATCAAACGGCGGCTTGCGTGAACAGGCTCACGGCGTGATATGACCGTAAGCTAAAAAGAGCGAGGACCGAGAAGTTGGACGAAGTGCAGAAGATCAATGCTGCGGGTCGGCGATTGATGAGGGAGCTGGTGTCGGTCAAGAAGCAGCACGCGGAGGAGAAAATGAGGTCGGAGATGCTTGACAAGAGCAACCTCGAGCTCTCATCCATGGTCTCCGATCTGGGTAAAGAGAACTCCGGCCTTCTGACGAATTTGGAGGAGATCTCTCGGGAGAAGGCGAGGTTGGAAAAGGAGCTGATTTTCGAGTCAGTTCGGCTGGAGAGGTTGGCAAAGGAGAAAGTCTGGCAAGAGAGAGAACGGGTTTGGGAGGAGGTCAACGGGGCGTACATGCCTCGGCTTAAGCGCTTCAAGATGCATCTTGAAGATCAAAAGGAGGCCCGAGACGCGGTTATGATTACCAATCAGGTCATCGGGATTCTCGATTATCTGCAGTTAATGAAGGACGGCGGTGTTGATATTCCTGACTCCTATTTTGCCAAGCTGGAGGAAGACAAGGTTGCGTGGCGCGATCGGGTTAGCAAGATAGAGATTACCGACCTCTTAGTTGGTGATTTGGACGTGCCGCCTTATCAGTCTGATCTCCCTCCGAGTACCTCGGCGGCTCTCGTTGCTGATGCCGTTGCCGAAGATGGTGATCCCAAGGATCTAGAGGATCAGTGCTCTCAAGACCACTTGCCCTCGACTCCGCAGATTCCTGAGTCAGACGAGTACGAGGATCCCGCCGACCTGGTCACCGTGGCTGATCGGGCAAAGGAATTGGCCGGCCGATGATTTTTCTTAGTCTTTTTTGTTCTCTTTTTTTTGTTGTTTCTTCATTTGCTGATGTAGTCCCTTATTTTTTGTAAAATAGACGTTGTCGTTTATATAAATGAAATTTGCCTTCTTCGAAATTTGCATGTTATTGATAGTAATATGAATGAAATTGCCCTTTTTCGACGTTCTTTTGATTTTATATTGTTGACGAATGCGAGGTCGGGCTCGTCTTATTTATTTTTTAGGTGCGAGACGTAAAGTTCGGCTTATCCTATAGGGTGCGAGTCTGGGCTCGGCTTATTACGTTAGTAAGTGCGAGTCTTAGCTCGGTCCACTTGTTAACTTCTTAGATCGGGTATAAATACGCGAAGATGTGTTCGGCCTTTGTATTCGGCCG
Source organism: Eutrema japonicum (assembly GCA_030161315.1). Lineage (NCBI taxonomy): Eukaryota > Viridiplantae > Streptophyta > Magnoliopsida > Brassicales > Brassicaceae > Eutrema > Eutrema japonicum. The sequence continues at coordinate 31,523,413 of BSQW01000013.1, forward strand.
ACCTAGGATATGTGCAGGATTGGGTCCGGCTTAGTGTGTGGGTTATTTCACCACTGCATTCATGAGGAATGCGTTTGCTAAATCGAAAACCTAGCTAGGATGCCGATGTGGGATGATGCCGAGGTGGGTGGTAGTGAGACAGTACTTAGGAAAAATAAAATTTATTTATATAAACAGCTGCACCCCGAAATGGGTTGCCTACGTACCTTCCGAGGAAGGATCAAGCCGATCGTAGTTCACATTACATAGACATAGCTCGGTGAGCGTCTCCTTTTTTTTCTTTTTTTTTTTTTTGGCGCCGATCTAGTAGTAGTATTTCTTGAGGTTCATCGAATTCCAGGATCGTGGGATCGGTTATCCTACCATGGTCGTTAGCTCGTATACTCCTGGTTTGATAACTTTTGAAATCTGGTATGGTCCTTCCCAGTTGGCTCCAACCTTTCCTGCGTTAGGCTCGGCGGTATTTTCGAAGACTTTTCGAAGTACCAGGTCGCCATCCTCGAAGTATCTTCCCTTAACTTTTCTGTTGTAATACCGAGCTGCTTGTTGTTGGTAGTTCTGTATGCGGAGAAGAACTCGATCGCGATCTTCTTCTATTAGGTCTAGTCGATCTCTGATCATCCTCTCGTTGACCTTTGGTTCTTGTGTTAACATTGTTCGTCGGAGGCTAGGTATACCGACCTCAGCTGGAGCCAGTGCTTCTATTCCGTGTGATAGCGAGAAAGGCGTTTTGTTGGTAGATCGTCTTGGGGTCGTTCGGTGTGACCATAGTACTCCGTCTAACTCGTCGGCCCATAGTCCTTTCTTCTGCTCGAGTCGCTTTTTTAAACCATCGATGATGGTTTTGTTCGTTGCCTTGGCTGGCCGTTGCCTTGCGGGTATCTGGGGGTGGATTTGCTCAGTCGTATTTTCCACTTCGCGCAAAACCCTTCAAAGATAGCGGATGTGAATTGGGATCCGTTATCGGCCACGATCTCGTACGGCAGTCCGTGCCGACATATGATGTTCTTCCACACAAACTTCTGCACATCGGTGGCATGGACTTTTGCGTAAGACTCGGCTTCCACCCATTTGGTGAAGTAATCGGTTATGATCAATACGACGTGTTTTTGGCGAGATCGGGGAAGTGGGCCGATTAGATCCATCGCCCATCTCATGAAGGGGTAAGGGGCTGTGACGGTAGTTAGTAGCTCGGTGGGGACATGGATCATTGGCGCGTGTCGCTGACAGGGCTCGCAACAAACTACGAGCTTTATGCAGTCGGATTCCATGGTCGGCAAGAAATGGCCGTGATTTTTTACCCGTAAAGCTCGAGATCGGCCTCCGGAGTGGTTGCCACCTGCTCCTTCATGGGTCTCCTTCATGACGTCTTGGCTTTCCTCGCTGCTGAGGCATCCAAGTAGGGCGCCGTAAGTGTTAACGCGGAAGAGATTGCCATCGAGTTGGGTGTAGTGGGCGCTTTTAGCTTTGAGGCGCCGAGCTGTCCATCAGTCTGGTGGGACGATTCCGTCGCTGATGTAGAGTAGAATTTCGGTTCTCCAGTCCGCCGGGTCGGTTGTGTTGCCTGTGTCGTCCTCTAGAGCGGGCTCGTCCTCTATCTCTACCTGGTCGGTTATTTTGTTGTCGCTCTCCTGGATATTTTGGAGATCGTTGATAAAGCATATTCCTTTAGGTAGGTCGATGCTCGGCATTTCGATGCTTTCTACTGGTATTATGCGGTGCCGATCTGGCTCTGAGGTAGATGCGAGTGTTGTCAGTGCGTCCGCCGATGCGTTATCGCTCCTCGGGATCTTGGTGAGTGTAATAGAGTTGAAACTCTCTGCGAGTTTCTTGACGACCTGTAGGTAGGCTTTCATTCTCTCGTTCTTGGTCTCGTAGTCGCCACTATATTTATTCGTCACGAGTTGCAGAATGCCTCTATCGTTTTCACCCTGATTCCTCTGGCTAATCTTAGTTCGGCGATCAACGCTTCGTACTCTGCCTCGTTGTTCGAGGCTTGGAAATTTAAACGGAAAGATTGCTCTAGGACTTCTTCCGTGGGAGATTGCATCATGATTCCCACTCCTGATCCGCGCTGTGATGACCAACCGTCAACGTAGAGCAACCATCTCCCATCTTCTGTTAGGGGGGAAGCTCGATGATGAAGTCGGCCAGGACCTGTGACTTGGCGTTGGTCCGGTTTCGGTATTATATATCGTACTCTCTTAGCTCGACTGCCCATTTTGCCATTCTTCCCGATTGGCTTGGGCTATGTAGGATATTTCTAAGTGGTTGGTCGGTTGGAACGATGATAGTATGGGACTGAAAGTAGGGTCGTAGCTTTCTAGCCGAGATGATGACCGCGAGTGCGAGTTTTTTTAAGTTCGGGTATCGCGTTTCCGCGTCATCCTGTGTCTTGCTGATGTAGAAGATCGGCTTCTGTTCTCCTCGATCTTCCCTAACCAGTACACTACTTACCGCCGAGCTAGAAATTGATATGTAGAGATACAAGGTCTCGCCCTCTTCTGGTTTTGCCAGGATCGGTGGTGTCGTAAGGTAGATTTTCAGTTGTTGGAAGGCTTCCTCGCATTTATCGTCCCATTCGAATCGTTTGTTCCTCGTAGCAGTTGGTAGAACGGTAGACATCTGTCGGTGGATTTGGAGATGAATCGATTCAGGGCGGCAATTCGGCCAGTTAATCGTTGTACCTCTCGCGTGTTTCGTGGTGACGGTAGATCGATTATCGCCGTTATCTATTTGGGGTTGTCCTAGATTCCTCTTTGTGTGACGATGTATCCTAGGAATTCGCCCGAGGTTACGCCGAATGTGAATTTTGATGGGTTCAGCTTCATTCGGTACTGATTTAGAGTGTCGAAACAAGTTTGGAGATGGCCGATGTGATCACCGGCAGTTAGTTATTTGACGAGCATGTCGTCTATGTAGACTTCCATTGTTTTCCCGAGTTGTTCGGCGAACATACGATTGACTAGTCGCTGGTAGGTTTCTCCTGCGTTTTTCATGCCGAAGGGCATGACTTTGTAACAGTAGGTGCCGCGGTCGGTTATGAATGCCGTTTTTTCTCGGTCGTCGGGATGCATCATTATCTGGTTATAGCCGGAGAAAGCATCCATGAAGGATAGTAATTCATTGCCGGCGGTCGCTTCTACCAGGCGATCGATGTGTGGTAGAGGGAAGCTGTCCTTTGGACAGGCTTTGTTGAGATCGGTGAAATCGACGAAAATTCTCCACTTCCCACTCTTCTTTTTGACGACCACCGGGTTGGCCAGCCATTCGGGATATTTTACTTCGGTGATGGATCCTGCTGCCGATAATCGTTCGACCTTGTCGTTGACGGCCCTGGCTTTTTCTGGGCCTAGCTTTCGTCGTTTTTTTCTGATCGGTTTGAACATTGGATCGGCCTTCAGCTCGTGGCGAGTAATTGCTAGGTCTATCCCAACCATATCGCTTACCGACCATGCGAAGGTTGATGCGGTTCGACGTAGGAGGCGGACTAGTTCAAATTTAATGTCGTCATTTAACTCGGCTCCGATGCCAACGCATCGCTCTTGGTCGCTTTCGTCTATGTTGACTTGGAGGATGGTCTCGCGCTTTGGGTTATCTTGAGGTGGAAGCTCGGCATTGATCCTAGGTTCGATCATTAAACATGCTTCAGGTCGCTTCGGGGCCGAATTTCGCAACTTGTGCTCGGTGATGAAGCATGTTCGGGACATTTCCTGGTTTCCTTGGATTGTTTTGATTCCGTGCGGAGTGGGGAATTTGATGCACTGATGGTAGGTGGATGGGACGGCCTTCATTGCATGTATCCATGGCGTGCCCAGTATTGCGTTTTAGATTGTCGGTTTATCAACGACGACAAATTTGACAAGCTTCGTCGTTTTTTCGACATACACCGGCAGTCTGATCGTCCCGATCGTCATGGTCGTATCTCCACTGAATCCTGTGAATGGTTTGACGGATGGTTTGAGATGATGGTCGGTGAGCTCCATTTTATCAAGAGTTTCTTTGAATATTAGATCTACTGAGCTGCCGGTGTCTATTAATATTCGTGAGATTTCGCAATCGCCGACTCTGAGCTCGATAAAAAGGGGATCGTTGTGTGGTTGATCTATGCATGCCGCGGCGTCCTCGGTGAAGCTTATCGTTTTGCCGAGAGGCTTATTTTTGATCTGATCCTGCCATCTTTGGGCAATCATCACCTTCCTGCCGTACTTTTTGATTGATCGAATCAAATCATTGCACGTCATTAGGCCACCCATGATCATGTTGACCCTTCTTCGGATTGTTGGAGGTGCCCCTTGCTTGTCATGGAAGTCGTGGTCTCGTTTCGGCTGCTCATCATCCGTCCTTTGCATGATAGGTGGCGGGGGAAGGTTTTCGTTCAGATTTGGCCTTGGTCGGTTATTGTCAGATCGGTGGGCATCGTTTGATCGCTGTTCGTCGACTCGTGTCGAGGTCTGACTTTGATTGCCGATCTCTCCTCTTCGAAATTTTTCGAGGAGATACTCTTGCAGTTGGCGACATTGAGAGGTGGGATGTCCGTATCGTCTGTGGTATTCGCAGAATGGGCGCTGGCTTTCTTCGTTGCGTATCCATTTGTTCGACTGTTGTTGGGGCTATGCTTCGCCGACGTAGTTCACATTTGCTTTTCTACCCCTATCGTTGCCGTTATTATTGGCACGATAATTCTGATTGAGGTGTTGATGCGGTTCACAGTATTCCTCCCTGAGTTTATCCTTTGTCAGTTGATCCGGGTTAGATCGGCATTTTTTGGCCATCGCTTCTTTCTCCTCTTCATCTTCGATGTATAGTACTGCTCGGTGTAGCGCGTCTTCTAAGGTCGGCGGTTTATCGAACTTGAGGCTGTCTCAGAATTTCATATTATGTCGGAGGGCTCCCCATAAGGCCGGTATCGCCGCGTCGTCGGGCACCGAGACTCGAGATGCTACCGAATTGAATCGGTTCATGAATGCTCGGAGGGGTTCATGTTCCCCTTGAGTGATCGTATAGAGGTCGGAGCAAGAGGTCGGATGTTGGAGGAACATATGATATCGTTTGAGGAAGGTGGTGCTCATCGTACGGTAGCTGTCTACGGAATTTGCATCGAGTTTGGAGAACCACACTAGGGCGTCCCCGGCAAGGCTTTCTACGAAGAGCTGGCAAAACCCGGCGTCTCGTTCCTCGACGGAATATCGAGCTCGGCCCATCGCAATTTGAAATGCCGTCAGATGCTGGCTGGGATTGGTGTTTCCCGAATTGATCAGAAAATTAATCTTTCCTGGATTGCGTAGCGGGAAGTCGGCTATCTGAGCAGTAAAAGGCGTGTTTTGCGTTTCTTTTAACACGCGATCGATCTCCGGAGCCGAACTGGTCGCTCGATGAACCAGAGATGTCATGGCATGTAGTTTGGCGTTCATCTCTTCCATCTCTTGGCTTCGTTAAGGGTTTCTGATCTAATGGGGGGGTTAAAGTTTCGAAACTCGGCATACGTGTTCGGTTTTCGGCGTATGTCGGGTTTCGAGGTAGGTTGGTTAGTGGGGAGGGCTGATCGCCGAACAGGTTACGGCGGGTGCGATGGTGTTCGGGAGTCTGGGTTTCCTGGGAGTGGAGGTCGTTGACTTGATCTTGGCATGCCGCCTGTACCGCGGTGATTTGGTCAAATCGTTCGCTCGTCCCACGGGTGAGCTCGTCTATTCTTGCGAGGAGTGTTCCGAAGAGGGCTGGTATGTCGATTGGTTCTACAGTGGGTACGCTGCCGACTAGTGGAGTTGTCCGGGTAGTTTCGAGGATCGCGGCCGTAGTCGGTATGTCGGTGCTACTTTGTCGGTTCGGAGGTGGTTCGGGTCCGATGAATCGAGGTGTTGCGGTCTTCGCGTCTACCGTAGTCATAGATGGTTGTTCTGACATCGTTGAGTTGTTTATCCGCCGAACTGCTTTTTGCGTCGAGAAATATCTCTGAGCCCCACGGTGGGCGCCAATTGTTGTATCAGTTATCGGCACCGATTAACTTATATCTATTTTATGAAAAGGGGCTCGGAGAATTTTGTTTAAGTTAAAAGTCTTAGGTCGGCGTATATTATTATCAAGCGAGGTCGGTTAAATAGAGATGGGTACAGGAATGTTCCTTTGAATAAGTGATAGATCGGTTCCTTTTCTTTGAAGGTTACAAAGTCGGTTTGGTTTTTCTCTCTCCCCAAAAAATCCCCATATTCTACAAATGAGGGAACTCTCCTATTTATATCAGACTTAGAACGGCGGTTTAGAGACCTTTGAAACCCTAATTCGTACGGTCGGTTAGGACAACTCTTTGGTCGGGCAGGATGGATTGATGGTGGGGCAGGACAGATCGCTTGGTTGGGTAAAGTGCACTGACCGGTCCCGGTGGTAATCCACCTAATCCTCCTTGTACGGCCGACCTGGATGGGCTCTGTTCGTTCGGTGGGCCGGTTGCTTATTGGGCCGATTACTTAGATGGGCCGACCTTGATTTGATCGTGGGCTTTTAAGAAAAGTGGGGGGGGGGGTCACGAGGCCCACCTCCAACAAATATTATTTAAGAAGATATTTTAAAAAATAAACTTTGTTTTGTAAGTTATTACATGAAATGTCATTACAAATAACAAAGAATAATTGAAATAGGAAAGGATATAATAATCTTTTAAAATTATTGATTAGAATATAGAAAGTATTTATTTTGCATTAAAAAGGTTATTTATTATTTAATTTCTTAATTATTTTTAATACTATATATTTTAAAATAATAATCAATTCATATATATTCAAAAACAAAAATTCTATTCAAAATCTTGCTATATTTTTCACTATAATTTATTATATTTTATTTGAATATATAGCAAAACAAAAGTTGAAAAATATTTTACTAATTTTATAAAAAGCTAGACACAAGAAAATTATTTTTTTTTTAATAAAGTTCGTATACTAACCACAAAAATTAGAATCATTTAACAGTGTATATTAGAGTTATGTTTTCAAGATTATAAGTTTTTGCGGGTTAGTCCGAATAATATTTTAGTTCATTGTAAAACGGGTTAAATACATAAGTTATTACAAATTGACAGCTTAATCTATAATCATTAGTTAGTTATATTGTAAAATTCAGATAAAAACAATTTCCTTAAAAAAAAATTACTCTGCATAATAATTAGCGTATGTTAAATTCTAGTTGGGATTGATTTGTACTGGAGTCTCATGCATGTTCGTAATAGTAGAAGATCCACAGGTGCAGTGTTATATATATCCAGTAAACATGAATTGGAATATTGGAAAACAAAAGGTATATATCGATCTTATGCACATATACCATACTCTTACAATAAAGGACTAAATTGGGCCTTGTTTCTTTCAAATGCACCTTTTGTGTTTATGTCTGCCTCTACGGTACATTTGTGAAAAAACAAAATATTTTCAATTTTAAGAAAATATTTTTTTGCTATTGTAAAGGTAACTGGAAAAACAAATTCCCTTTGCGTTTACAAATAACAAAAAAAAAATATATAAGAAGTTTAAAGTTATTGGTTCATTTAAGAAAAAATAATATACACTAAATCTAAACATAACCACAAAAGCAAATGCAAACAAAGGCCTTACGGAATGTTCGTTTCCTATTTGTTTACATTGGATTAACTGAAAAACTAGTGTAATGCTAAAAGTATATTCTAACCCGCGCGTATGCACTGGTTTACTGTAAACCAAAGAAACAAGAAGATGAATACTTACTCAAAATTAAATCGTAATTGGTTTATTAAAAAAAAGAAGAGTTATTTAAAAATAGGTTTCCTTATTAAAAAAAAAAAAAGAATTTGGAAACATGTTTTCCTATAAAAAAAGAGTTGTTTGGAGACAGGTTTTCTTATTAAAAAAATAAAGAAGTTGTTTGGAAACAGGTTTATGAAGTGCTTCTGTTTTAATAGTATAGATAAGATTCTAACTCGTGCGTCCACACGAGATTTTTTTTTTAATCAAATTTTGTAATATAATTTTTTTTTTTTATTTATATAGAATTTATTTTTATAGATATAATTTTTCTAATAAGTGACAAAGATTTATTTTTGTGTTTAGATATACTTTGTTTTTTTTTTTTTTAGTATTAAATATGACCGTGATTTTTTTGTCAACATCATAAATACCTAGAACGGTTCGGAGATCCAAACCGGGGGTACCGAGTTTACATAAGTAATATCCACTAGGTAGATGCGAGCACTCCTTGCTAACTTGTATGCATTTGTGTTGTTTGCGCGTGGAATGAATGAGATGGAGAAGAAAGAAAACACCTCATTACTCTTCACGAATTCCTCCAAGTGTAATGCAAAAGCCGGTCATTCCTCGGGTGTAGACACCATCTTCACCAACTTGGAGCAGTATGTTGCAAAAGCTATTGCCGTCTTCTGGTTTGCAATCAAGTAATGCATACCCAGATGAGTGTTTCCAATTCTGCATGTAGGGGTGAGAGACTTCTTCGTACATTTCTTGCTCCCATTATAGTTTCGTCAACGCCCTCCTAAAAGCAGTGCCATCCTAATCCGGAGAAATTATTGACCTCCTTCCAAGATCCATCAATATAACACCACCAACCTTCATGATCTGAATTTGCTATAGAAGGGACAATGTTTTGGATTGCCACGTCTGGATCACTACTTTGTGCTGATTCCCATGTTATTGCCTCAGTTTCCGAAAGGTTTAGTACTTCTTGTGGATCTCTGTCCACATTTGAGAAAATCTTATCATTTTTCGCTTTCCATATATATCACACAATCCAAGGAAAACTTTTATCCTGATTAAAATTTTAGAAAGTGCACATGTTTGTAAAGCCGGAGGACATTCAAAAAGAACGTGATTGATAGTTTCCTCTTCTGATCCACACCGTGCACATTCTGTATCGCAAACAATTCCTCTAACTCGCAAATTTGCTAAAACCACGAGACATCCCGATATGGCTTGCCAAATAAAATATCGTAATTTCGGAGGACACTTCAGCTTCCATGTATGTGCCTGTAATTTCTTAACATCAGGACCATTAAACATACTGGAATCGCTATTTGAGGTTGCTTGTTCAATTTGATATCCCGATTTAACCGTATATCTTCCCGATTTTGTAAAGTGTCATCCAAGAGTATATGGTCTATAAGTACTGTTTATAGGCAGACTTTGAATAATTGTCACATCCGCCGAATCAATAATTGCGTTCATTAACCCCATATGACCGTGATTATAAAAACATAATTCTAACCCGTCCGTTCATATTAATCCGAAAAGGACCGCGATTATAAAAACATAATTCTAACCCGCCCGTTCATATTACCATATAATATAAATATTTACTAATTTCAAATATTTAAAATTTTAGGCTGATTAATTATGATAAAAATATACAATAACATATCTTTTATCATCTCCGTCATTATGAGAATACTATTTAAATTTAAATATTTAAATTAAATCTAAATTAATATCCGATTTATTATTTTTATAAATATATAATAACAACTGGTTTTTGTGATTTTTGATAATTAATCTAACCTATATTTAAGGAAATCCAAACTAATCTAAATTAAAATTTGAATTTTTGGAATTATTTTTAAATATAAATTTTATTAATATCGTACTAAATTAATTTGTTTGGCAATTGAAATAGTAGTTATCTACAAAAAGAATAGATTAATATATGAAAGTTTTTCTGTTTGGACACAAATATATACCCATTTAATAGTATAGATATTAAATAAAAAAATAGAGTAAACTTTTAGTTAAGATTTTCTAGAAATTACAGCGTCTTGTTTTTGAAAAAAAAAAAGGACTTTTAACATTTGTACGTTCCATGGAATTATGAGCGGGTACGCGAAAGTGGAAACGTATAGAAGAATAGAATCGACTTTTTAAATAAGTTTAAGAAACGGGTATGTGTTGGAAGTATATATATAACTAAACATTATTTTATGTTAAAAAATGAATAACACAAGATCAATTCATCAATGTTAAATCAACTTAAAATAATTAAAAATCATATGAATTAGTTTTCTCATCTCCATCAAATAAACCTCCTCAAACTCTTTGTTGTCGAAAGAAATATCATCATACTTAAATCTTTCAAAAATAATCTCATTCAACTAAAATTAATCACTTCCAACATTTCACATATGATTAAAACAATCTCTCTAAACAGGATTCTTTTATATAAAATACATAAATTGTGTTTACAAATGTCAATATACTATATTAGTTTTCGATTTTTTTTCTCTTTTTATAAAATGAGAAACATAACAACTTTGCCCTTCATACTTTTTTAAGATACCATATTTTTAAAACGAAAGCGTAAGCTTTTTCAAATGGATTTTTTCGTAAGTGCTATGGAAGCGAGCTTCAACATGTTTTCTTATTGTATTTTTAAAAGGGTCTAAACTTAAAGGATAATCTTAATAGCATTTAAATTGTTATAAAACAAAATACATTTGTGAACTTTTTGTTTTGACTGAACACGTAAAGAAATTTCACCTTTTTGTCCTATCTATCGCTGTGTTTTTCTCAATGGAACTTTTTTTTTTTAGATAAGTCTAGCACCAGTAGTTTTGTCAACTTTTTGTTATGAGTACGAGTTGGTTCAGATCATTTAACTAAATCATTACACACATGTTTTTGGTTATCATACTCGCATAAACTGCATAAACTGCATAAAAATGCAAATTTGAAATCGAGGAGGGAAGTCAGTATGTCCACAAAAGTCCACAATGCCTAAGAAGCAACAATGACTGACAAAGAAAAAACTATTTTGAATACTCGAAGTGGAGTCTTTCAACAACAGAAGAAAATACTAAGAATCAACCAAATATACCGTAAAATTTGAGGTTTTTTCAGTTCGAAGTCCATAAGATGGGATCAAGAATCTCAAACACAACTGATACAGTACGAGTACCATTGGAAATTTAATCGAAATGTGAGGAACAAGTGTGCTCTCTAATCAGGAAAAGAGCCATTCCAATGTAGGAAAAACCAACCAAAACTGTGGGAAGTAAATCACAAGAGTGTACGCTTTCACGGGTTTCGATCATTTACTATTGCAAAAGAGGCTTCAATTGAGCTTTGAAAAGGTTTGCTAGTGCACCTCGTATGTCCATCTGCACACAGAAAAACTCGTGGACTTTAGCTCTCGAAAGTTGTGGGTGGCTCGAAAGCCCAGGTGTGTGAGATCAAAGAGAAACGAATCGAAAGTTGGTGCCCTAAGTAAAGGAATCAAGGAACTTGCCTGTTCACAGCAGACAAGCCTCGTGAGCAGAGGGTAGAACTCTCTCATATGTTTCCTGAATATTTTGTTGTTCATGAAGCACATGCCTTCCAGAACCTGGAACAAGATGACATAAGAAAATTATCCTTTCTACCAAAGATTTTATAGCCTCAGAGATAAATTATTAGGCAATTGAAGATGTATTATATTACCTTCACAATAACGGGAGAACGTAGCTCCAGTACACGATGAACATCCATGTTAGTAGTCTCCCCCAGGGTGGACTGGAGATCAGACGATTCTTTCAGCACCTGTTCACAGAACGATACCAATTTTTCTTCTGCTGCACCTTCTAGTTTATCTTCCGTGTTAGATGCAGCATCGGCAAGCCCAGAAGTTGTCTTCTGCAAGACATCCAAATATATGGTGGTTCCTTCCAGCTCTTGCCGGAGAAGGTTTAAAGGTGGCCTGTAAGATAATGAATTGTTCAAATTCTATATGAGGAGGAAAAATATGTATTTTTCAAAGGCTTTGTCACTAACCTCTCCACGGGGATGTGATTCATACGTGTTCTGAGGTTAGAATATGAATTGTAGGAGGCAGCAAATTCTATGAAAGAAAATAAGATGTCCATTATTGCAATCTTCTGTGCTGTTTTCAAATTACTCCAGTATTTTTGCTGCAGAATGAACGTCAAATCAGAAAGATGCAACTGTAAGTTCACAACACCTCACTCATTTCCTCTAAAGCTTACTGGGTTTCAGGTGTTCAAGAATACTGAAGCAGAGAAGACATCTAAATACCTGGATACTGTTGATAGCACCAAGTAGTAGTAATTGTGTGATGCATTTGCCTCTAATAGTTCCCAGAGATGGACTCTCTTCTTCTCTGTTGTCGGGATCTGTAGGATCCACATGCTACAAGAGGAAGTAATTATTAAAGAGTTTTCCCGATTTATCATATTACTCGGGAGAAACGAGAAAACAATGAAAAAACGAAAAAAAAGAAAGAAAGAAATAAATGACCTGTGAAGAGTGTAAATTAGCAAAGATATATCAAATGGAAGGTAAGCCAGGCAGTGTGCTCATGCATAATTACCTTATATGGAGAAGAGGGTACAGATACCTCTGCAGCAGAGCTTTTTGGTTGAGATGTGAGATTCCTCATGAAGAGATTGTCCATGAATCTTCGACCAAAAGTCTGACTCCGCTGGATACTCACATCATCCCCATCCTTTTGAGACCTTCCAGATGACGACGGACGACCTTCAAGGGGAAACATGAAGGTCAAAAACATGGCGTTGTAAAATCCAGTTGTCTTTCAAAACGTTTATAAGCCACAACATGTTATACTTCAGTAGCAATTCTTTTCCAACACCATAAAAGAATATTGTGAATTGTTTAAGCATTTATCCTAAGTTCTGCAAAAGTTAAGAGGCAACCTTCAGAACCATCAGACTTATGCAGTATCCCAGATTCTTGGGAAGCACCATGCGTACCAATCCTTGGAGATGCCTGAGTGGAAACTTTCCCATTATCTTTCATACCGTCTGGATTATGATCAACTCGTGGAGAATCAGAGACATCTGCCTCTATATCTCCTGTCAGAACTAGGCTCTTTTCAGGATTGTCAAAACTCAAAGCATTCAACAGCTCCAGCGGTTGAGTGGTGTATGATGCATCTCTAGAAACCGAAAGAAAAAGTTAGATAGCAACATTTGTAGATAAAATTTTGTGATGAAAGATGGTCACCTTATGCTTTTCAAGAGCATATCCCAGTCGCCCTCACTAAATTGGTGGCCTCCAACCTCTATGAGGTGAACCAATGCTCCTAATGAAATTGAAACAACTGTCTGATCTGATTTCTTCGCACAGTCTAGGAGCAAACTTAACAGTGGAGGAAGCATAAAACAAACTTCCTGCTCCAAAGGTGAAAATTCAATGGTCAAATTTACAGCACGCAACAATATGCAACAATATGCTCTAACGTTGCATGTTAAGAGAATTTTTGGGTACAATATCATGTGGTAAGCAATAAGTCTGAAAGTTAATTGAGTAATAATGGACGACATGCGCAGAGGCAACAAATGAAAACGCTTCATCTGTTACTCTCCCAGAAATGAAATTGTACCTTGTAGAACGTATTAAAGAGATTGCACAGGAGCTGAAGGGAGTGAATGCTTGTTTCACGAAATTTTACATCCCCGGACGATATTGAGCCTTCCTTTCCAGCATGACTCACATGATCAAAAATTGGAAACAAGATGCGATGGAAGATACTCTCCCAGAAAGGTGTGGAGAACTTTTTGCCTCTTTCATTCAGCAAATCAAACAACACCTCCAGAGCACAGTTTCTAACTTCCGCCCTAAAATCTGATGTGAGATCAGATAAACCAGCAAGCATCGGATACCAGTAATGCTCTGTCACATCAAAAGTTTCATCCTCATTGGTATTGACGGGCTTGAGAACACCACCAGGTATAAGTCCCTGAGAATCATCATACGCTAGGCAAATGAGCAATGTAATTAACAGAGAGAGAACTTAATAGAGGGAATTTGAAGACAGAGCAAAAAATAGATACGAACGGGAATGAGTGTGGAGTATAGGACTACAGCAGCTATAATTAAAGAGTAAAATGCTGAAATGTCAGCTAAAATTAGCTTGAAAACATACCTCTGCAAGTCGATCCTCACATATTCTGAGAAGGGCAATAGCTTTCAGGCTTATCCGGTCTGAAGCTTTGTTATTGGCAAACCGGATGAGACAGTTGACACAATCCATGAAGCAGTCACCGATCACCTGGTCAAAGTGTTCCAGAATAACTGCAAACAAACTAGTGATTACACAAACTTTTATCGAAATGAAAGATTTAGAAAAAACACAAAAACTAAGATACAAGAGCAAGAGAGTTTGATGGACAGTTTTTCACCTTGCTCAACATTCTCAAATGATTTTTCAACTATCGATTCAACTTCGTCATCTGCAGCTGCTGTAAATATCATAAAAACACTCCTCCATCCCGATTTTATACTTCCAACTTTTGATTTTATCATCTAAAAGAAAAAAGAATGATTAGCTGCTGACAAATTGGCTTGCATACTACTGAGTAACAAAATCACAGGAAACATATTAATTGTCCAATTAGAAAAGACCAAGCAAGCAACCTGAACGATGCAGTCAACGATTAGGCTCCTAATGGTCTGACTTTGAGTATTCCGCATGATAATAACGAACGGTTTGAGAATATCATTTTGGAAAGTGAAATTGGTCAGCTCAGCACGTTCCAAATACTTCATCCCGAGCTGTCTCAGAGAATCTATGGCATACATTGCAATCTTTTCATCATGATGGCTACCAGCAGATACGAAATGTTCAGCGAGGACAGACCATATTCTTGCCCAGACCTGGTATATGTCACAAAAGCAAACACAAATAAGTCATATATGCATATATTTGAAATACCAGAAACATGTATAGCCTAAGAAACATAATCTATAGGCACTTCAATATTACTTTGACAAGGGAGTTAGAAAAAAGTTATATAATAGAAACCAAAACTTGTTTAATGCACACTAGAGATAATCCAATATTAGAACAGAATAGAACGCACAATTAACAAAGTTTTCAACTTAACTTTCTGATTGTGTTATTGTTAATGCTGCTCATTCTTAGTGTATTGATGATACTTTCAAGTTGCATGAGGTGCGAGGATTAGGTATGTGTTGTGACCGTGTATAAGTTTTCATATTTAACCATGCATCTAGTAGGATAGAAGACTATCAGAAGAGTACCATTCGAATACGAGCTATATTGTAATAACTGATCTCAACGAGCTTCTGCAAACTGAAAACACGGGCAGGAGACTGTTTCAGTTCTTCAGCCGAAACACCACAAAGAGCAGTAAAGAATTCCACAACAGATTCGCTGGGCAGCTTCACACTGTTTACAAAAACTTGTTCAGCCGGTCTCCCAGCTAATTCTTTCAAGGATTGAACAACCCCATCCCTTGAGATCTGGTTTGATCCATGCATTACTGTTGCAGAAATCCCAGGAGTAGAAATAATAAATTCAAGCCGAGAAACACATTCTAAAACTGCATTCCACGTATCTTGGAGGGTATCAGGTTCTGAGTCACACAAAGCCAGTAATATCCTCAATGCTTCAACATTTTTGCTCCGCAATTCTTTTGGAGCATGCAAGAAAGTGAACCTACGGAAAATTCAAGGAAAATAGTCAACATGCCACAATTTTCTGCTTCAATTAAACTTCCAATACACAAGGCAGCCTAAATAAATATTCAACACTGAAACATAAAGGGAGTCTGAATAAAGTGTTACAGGTTTACCTGACAAGCGATGTTAGAAAGGCATAGCGCATTGTATCCATTCCAAGAACAAAAGCAATATGTATGCCAGCTTTAAATCCCTCCATGCAGAGAAGAATCCTTGGTTTGTGATCACCTACTTCCATTGTAACGGAGAAAGCAGCAAGCAGGGGCCACCCAACAGCTTCCACCATGGGCCTTATAATGTCCACTTGCTCGACAGTGTGAAAGACTCCTCTTTTCACGCCATCCTTTCGGAAAATTTCTTGTGTTTTTCTAACAATATCCTCAGTCTCAGATTTAGCATCAGCTGCTGATATTCTTTTTGGCAAACCCAGATTAAGAATACTGACAAGACCACCTCTTTCTTCTCCTCCTGGCCTTTGACTGCTGACCTTCCTTATGTTGCTGTCATCATCTTTTAGTTTAATTTCTTCTTTTACAATAGAATCATAGATCTCTTCCAGAAGTTCAGTTGGAGCACTATCTTCAGGATCATTCGTAGCGTTCATCCGTATAAAATCTGATTTTGACATCTTAGGCCAAACCATTGGATTATGCGCATCTGTATTCAACATAATAACTGCATAGGCTAGAACATAGGCGGTATCTGCATTCTTGAAAAGATCCGGATTGTCTGCGCAATATCTACTCAAAGGCAACAGTGGAACAGAAAATTTTAGTAATTAATGGGAAAAATGGATAAAGTAATCAAATATAGGTCACCTAATCCACAAATAACTAACAGCTTAATATTTGTACTAAACTCGATAAATGATCCAAGGAGAATAATACATGGTGACTTTACCTCTCTGCAAACTTTTCCATAATGCGATCAATTTTTTGAGCCTCTCCTGGAAGTCTAAAACCTTTGAGAAATTCACGAATAGCCGAATGAAACTTCATTTCTGAAAATTTCATTGAGTCAACATATGCGTGCATGACAGCTAGAGGAAACTCCTCGTGTTGGCCCAGGTAGTCGCCAATCATAACCTATATATAAAAACGGTTATATACCACATATAAATACTGAATATAACCATGCATGGTTCTACTGTCCACCTTCTTCAAACTCGAAGTACTTCTCAGAAACTGTGCAACTGAAGCAGGATTCCTTTCGACCAACTTGTTTGCTATTAAATATTCTACACCTTTCACTGAATTCCTGTTGAACTGCAAGAAAATGATTATCCATGCATTAGTATGTCACTTTTAGTGACAAGCATTCAGAATGTTGAATAATAACCTCAGAAATGGCAGCCTCCATTGTGGATTTATGAGCTTTAGCCTTCTCAAAGTTGCTTGGGACATCTTCCCTGCTTTTGGTTTCAATTGGCTCTCCAGCAGAATCAGAGTCCTCGTTTGCATGTCTTGTACTATTTTCTGCCTCTCTCCTTATTTTCTCCCAATCAACCAGTGATTTAAGAACGTTCACCAGGCACTGGAAATATTTAAGAAAAAAGGTTCCTCAAATGATTATTGATAAAATTATTACATAGCAATTTAAGTAATTTATTTTCTGGATGCAGCAGGTAAAGCAAATGTGACATGACACCTACCTGAAGGGATGAACCTTTAACTGATGCTGTTTGCGAAGCCATGGCAGGATTTGGATCAGCACTTTGAGACCCTTGTGCAATTTTAGACAGTGTTGTTACCTAGAAGAAAAAGATGTAATGTGAGCCACAACTATCAGCCACATTGCTGATGTACAGTAATTATATAAAAGAGAAGAAAACGGAGTGCACCATGCGCTCAAACAAGTTTGGGGCCTCTAGATCACAATCATAGTTTACATACACATCAACAAGCATCTGAGGATCTTTACAGACTTTTTCAAGCATCCTGCAAAAAATAAAAGAAAAAAAATATCCACGAAATTCACAGCAAAAGGGATAGTAGAATCGCTTAAGAGACATATTCAAAGCAAAATACATCTGGACAGATCAGAATATCATTGTACCTAAGAACACCCATCTTTTGGTCAGTGGGGCACTCGGAGCTATCTAATGATCGTAAGACGATGATGGGGAAAAAGATACCAATTTCACCCTGGAGATACCAATTTAGGATCATCAGAAAATATGGTAAAACATAACAATCACCGCAAAGAAGAAATTCTAAACTGGAGACATCACATGCTTACTTTTAAACTATCTCTGAACCGCAGCAAAAGCACGGAGAAGATACCAGATGCATACTGCCAGAACATAAATCTTAGTTAGATACAACATTGTAATAGAAATCTCAAAGATCTATATGAAATGGAGAATCAAACCTGAAATATGACAGGAGATTGAGAAACTGAAGCTCGCAACAATGCATATGAAAGGTAGGCTTTCACTGAATCAATAAAGTGAAAGTTCTTTGTAAACGAATGACTAACTCCTTCTAGCATACCCTGCATATTGCAACCATATATTTTGCAGAATAACTAGTCAAAATCAACCAACAGAAAGAAACCTTCAGAAAAAATGCAACATATATAACATCTACTGTCAATAATCCTTCTTTGTTTTCTGAGGCTCAGGATAAGCAAAGAGGTAAATATGGGTCTTTCACAACATTAACGTTATGAGG
Organism: Eutrema japonicum; assembly: GCA_030161315.1. NCBI lineage: Eukaryota > Viridiplantae > Streptophyta > Magnoliopsida > Brassicales > Brassicaceae > Eutrema > Eutrema japonicum. The sequence goes on from BSQW01000013.1 coordinate 31,541,549, forward strand.
AATGCACAGCAGCTATTTTGGGTGTAAATCCAACCTAGGACACAAGGCATGTCTCAGACGTTTAGGCAGAAAGCAATGGAATGTTCATAGTCACAACGACAATGTATATACACCACTATTTGTCTACAATATAAAAATAATTTATATATGATGCTCTTGTGTCTTGAAATGCCCTTAATTACAAATTTACAAAATAATGTAATTACGTTTACCTGAAGAAGCTCAAGAGACAATATACGGGTCTTGGTTGTGACTTCATCACTATCTTCTTTCATACCCATCTGATACAAATTTTTTAAAATATGTCACATAAGCACCACAAAGAGCTAGTCAAGGATGGAGAGATGGAACCCTCAAAAAGCTAACCTTGCAAAGGGTACGGAACACTAGCAACGCATCACGCTGTCCAATACTCATGCTCTCTAGCTCGATGCCCCTATGGAATTAAAATGAGTTGAATACAAAGTCATGAATCTTACAAAGAAAAAAATAAGCCTAATCCATCATTTCCTAATCATAACAAGTAAATATGAGCATGTATGTATGTTCAGCCACAAGCAAGTTTATAAGTATAATACAGGCGTGTGAGTGCGTGCGCACAAACTCACACAAATAAACACACACAAGCATAAATAGGTGACATACCAGTATATAGATCAGTAAAGCAAAAGCTTAAACACACACAAGCATAAATAGAGTGGCATGAACTATACCGTTTTATCTTCTTGCCATCTTCAAGATGCACAGCTTTGTCGAGGGCGGCTTCTAACCCCTGATCAAAATTTTAAGAACTTCATTTCCGCAAAAACCACAACTTTTGAACCACAGAATACAAGAGTTGTTCATCTATCAGGAGGGCTTAAGAAACTCTGCAAGAGAACTTCCAGACTCACTATTTTCATCTATTTCTAACTAAAATTCAGACAGGGAATTCCATAGAGCTTATGAGATGCATACATGTTACAAAAATAAATATTTAGCGGGCATTCGAAGACAATTGACTGACAAATATCTCTAACTATCCAGAAGAAACAACGTGGATGATGACATATATATATATATATATATATATATATATATAACTTACACTACAAAACAGTATAGAATCTTTTTCTTCTAGGAATTTAAAACCTTTTTCAAAATCGTTTCAACACTTCTTTCTTGAAGAATACATCTCTAATCCAGTCGCGGCAATGGAGAAAAGTTTAAAATACAAGGTCAAGACCAACCTTAATATCAGCACCGCCCACAAGGGTATGCAGCTCTTCAACAGAAGCAAGAGTTGTGTCTTTTGCCTGAGTGAGTGCATCTCCTAAGGTCATTTCTGTCTCACTTTGGTCAGCTGCAGTAATTTCTTCATTTTTAGGGCTTGAACTGTCGCCTGAAATATGTTCTTCTTGAGACACTGTAGATGACGCGGAAACCTAAAATTATACATTCAATTATCAGCGCTTTCATACAACATTTACTTTGTTTTCATGCATTCAATAAAACATATGCAACATTGAGAAATTCAAATTTCTTACAATGTCAGTCTCCATTCTCCTGAAAACAATGCTTATCATCTGAGTCAACATTGCTTTAGAAGTTGCTTGGTTTATTGGGCTCTTGCTACATGTAAATACTGCAATTAGTGATTACACCTGGAGTGATGAAAAAAAAATCCAATAAAAAGAGAGAAAGTATACCTATTTAAAGCAATGTTATAGCAAACTCGAATAACTCCCAGTAATGGTTCCCCGTGCACTGCAATCAAAACAGATTAAAGTAATTTAATTTGATATTGCAAGAACAATAAATAGAGAAACATGTTCAGCCCTCTAAGAGTTACAAAACATAGCTTTCTACATCAGAGGCTTACCTTTGAACTTTCCTGAAGCAACAGCTGTAAGAAGAACCTTCAGCACTTGAAGTACAGTGCTGCACAAAATTATCAGCTTTAAGAATAGGTATAACCAAACTCAAGAAGATTCTGAAACACAGAGGCAAATACCTGTCTGGTGATGAATTATCAACACAGCTGCAAACCATGTTCAGAATCTCGGTGAAAGGTGCAGAATTTTTTCCGCCATCCAAACCCGGATCGCCCTCCAAATGATCGTAGGCAATAAGTTTCTGCTTGCAACAAACAAAGAATAAAAATCATTTACAGAAAATCAATAGAAGGATTGGAGGTACAGTACATAAGTACAGAATTACAGGAATCTTAAAAAGCAATATTTAATGGAGCAAACGACCAGGGATGCTCAAAGCAATAAGAAAACAAAAACATACATGAAGACAATCCAAAGCAGCATCAAAAATCTTTAAGTTCTTTGTCTCAAATGCAAGGCGTAGAGGCTTCAGAACAAGCTCCACTTCAGCTCCCCCTAATGTGTGTCCAGCATTTGCTAAGGAAATGTTGAGAGTCCCGCTTTTTGACTGGCTAGCCTGTTCGGCCACTTCACCACTCGGGACTTTTTGCGGTTCATCTGCTTCTCCCCCAGTTTTTTCACCTCCACCTTCAGCTTGTGAGCTGAAGTTAAATATAATTCAATGTCAATCAAGCAGAAATAGACCACTGAACTTATTTTTCACATGCATAAGGCAGGGCGACAGACAGAACAGGCCACCTTTACATATAAATTAAGAAAATTCTTAAGAGATGGACAGCTGAAATTAAAATCAGATAAAAAAGGCTCAAACTCTGACAGAAAACTAAAATTTGACAAATACGAGTTGACAAAGAGTTTTCATGATATCAAGCAGCTACCATGGTTAAAAGTCAATAACGCAAACATCAATAGATGCCTAACTAATATCAAAATAAAATTTCAACGTAAATATCAATGACTATGAGAACACTCAATCTGCAGCAGTAAATCCTGACAGGTGGATATAAGCCAACAAGCTAGCAGAAAATGGAGCACAGGTCTGGTCATTACCTCTCATCTATGCTCGTGGATGCAGCCTGCGTAACAACCTTCGAACCATCTATAAACAACCAAAAATGGAAGCTAAACCAGTTAGCGAAAGAAAAAAATTATCAGAAACTTTTTTTTCCATCATATGAAGACAATATAACCAATGCCAAACTAAAGCAAACAAAAAAAAAGGAAGAGACAAGCCTTAATCAAAGACTTGTTTAAAAGTCAGTGAATTGTTAGATAGCAACATGGAATTCAAGTCGTTCTTCTAATATCACCTCATTGACACAGATCAGTTGGAAATCTAAGTAGCACACGCAGCTTAGAGTAGCTATACCCTGGAGATGACAAGTTCACAGAAAGTTTGTAATAATGGACCAGACCTCCCTTTACTTTATCGTAACACTAAGCAAACCATTCTGTAATCATGTAACCAAACCCTGTCCAGAACTTTCTTGTACAATTATAGCCTAATAAAAGAACTAATGTCTCCCTAAACATTATATCACTCAAACGAAAGAACAAGAAGCTAAACTATTCCCGTATGCGGCATATCTTTGTTCACATGTCCACATTCAGGTATCACAGATACAAACTCTTGGCCAGAAGCTGATCCAAGGCCTAAGTGCCAACGAATCAAACGACAACAACCGAAATTCCATAGCATTAGCCTTGCCCTATCACACACCAGACTAAATTTCACTAAACAAACCAAACACCAACATCTAGCAGATAACGGTACGCTATGATCGTGTTCCAAATGGAGAAAATTGAGATCTAACCTTGATACGCTTGAATAGCTTTCTGGAGATCAGGAAACTTCTTGCCACCAGACTCCTTGAGCATCGTCTCGAAAGCTCGGGTCAAAAATCCACCCGCCGCCATATTTCCTCCCTCTTGACCTTCTTATTCCTCTTCCACTTCTTCGTCTTCCTTCTGCTTCAACAGCAATTTTCAAAAACACTGTATCGAACGAAATAGAAACGGATCATGCGCAGCTAGATCGTTACAGCTAACGACGGGATCGAGAGAGTAATTGGGATATGAGAATTGCCTTTGGTCTCTGGTTTGATTATGCCCTTGACCCAAGAGCTCGATCGAAGAGAGATCTGAAGTAGCGAAACGAGCCACTAGCTTAGATCTAATCTCTCAGTTAAAAAAAACAAATTATTACTAACTATTTCAAAGGTAACAAAAAGAAAAATCAATACTATAAATCTTGTTGTGCCTCTCCCGTAGAGGACACATCAGCTTTTTCAGTGATTTTAGTGTTGACAATTCATAAAAATATTGAACCATCAAAATATTTCATTTAATACAGCTCAGTAATAGGAAGGAAACGCTCACCCGCTCAGTAAACCACACACATCTTGATGTTTTTCTGTTTTCTTATCTCTTTGACTTTTCATAAAGAAGGAAACGCTCACCCGCTCAGGTGAGAACACGTGTCATTTGTTCCTCTACTTGTCACTTTCCTTCCTTCATCGTGAAGTAACGTAAAGAGACCGACGAGGAGCATAACTTGCGAATCTAAAATGGCAAGATCCAAAAGTCTCTATTAAAGATGGAATCAAAAGCCTTCGGTTCTATTGCATTCTTGATCATTACTCTTCTTCTCTGTGGAACAATTCAATTAGCTATTTGCATATCGGAAGAGATAAGCACGGAGAAGACGATGAAGCTAGGAGGCGTTCATGATCTCTGAGGAAACTAGAACTGTGGAGAGATCGAGAGTCTTGCTCGATTTGCCATTCAAGAGCATAACAACCGAGAGGTTTTTTTATTCCTCTGTTTTTTGGTTATTGATCCTATGAATGAATTGGTGATAAGAATCTTTTTTGATTCCTTTGTTTTTTTTTCTTTTCCGGGTAAGTGCAGAACAAGGTTCTTGAGTTCAAGAAGATTGTAAAAGCAAGAGAGCAGGTTGTTGCAGGAACGATGTACCACTTTACTCTAGAAGCAAACGAAGGTGGCCAGACTAAGAATTTCGAAGCCAAAGTGTGGGTGAAGCCATGGATGAATTTCAAGCAGCTGCAGGAGTTTAAGGAATCCTCTACTTGAAATTCACTTGCTCAAAGCTAATCCAAATATGAAACCATTTTGTAATAGGATCGTTTTGAAAGTAAGTTGGGATTATGTAATTGTTTCTTTCGTCGTCACGTGTTTATGTGGTTTTTACCATTATTATTGCTTTTCCACAAGAAAGAAAAGAACCAAATATCTTTAAATTATTTTATATAGAAAATCAGAGCATGAGCAAGTTTTTCAAGACTATAAACTTTTTTTCTAGCAGAAGCCAATATCTTTGTATTTTTAAACACTTCAGTGCATGACTTCAACTGTTTAGCTCATGATTTCAATCTGGTTGACTTTATTTGTATATACTTTATTTGATTTTTTTAAGTTTGACAAAAGTTGTGAAAAATGTGGGGGAGAAAGAGTGCATGGGATAATAGTCTCACGTTCAAAGGAAAATAGGCAATTTTGTTGATGGGATCATAAAAGGTAATATAGAACGATCAAATGATTTTCTTATGTTTGGTCATCGACTTTCATGCAACTATTGTGCGTATATCTTTCTAAGATGTTGGTATGTTAGTGAATCATGATATTCATAGTGAAATTATAGCTCATGCAAAAATAAAATTTTCAATGCTTAAATGCTCAAATATTTTTTCAATATATTTTATTTGTTTGTTAGTATGTTAGTGAATCATGATATTCATAGTGAAATTATTGCTCAAATTTTCAATATATTTTATTTGATAACCAAAAGTAAGGTGTCATTTGAGTGAATATTTGTATCAGTTTGGAGGGATGCGAGCTTACGACAGATAGTGAGATTTATATCACAAATTATGTTTTTGGCGGGATGGGAATCGGCTTGATGAACTCATGCGCTCTGCTGTTACCAAATCTTATAAACCACCACTTGGAAAACCAGCTTTATAATAGTGATGATCGGATAAATGGTGAAGAGGATAAAAGCTTACATTTCTCTGTTTGCACCAAATAAATTTTTTGAACTACTTTTTAATTCAAAACATGAAATTAGATACAAAAATATAAATAAAAAAGAGCCCGCAGCGTAACGCGGTATTTACCTAGGACAAATATGTACAGAAAATTACTATAATGCCTTCAAGGCTTTAAAGCGTTAAAATTTATCCAAAAAACTAAATTAATTGAAAACTATAATCAACTACAACTTGTAGAATTGTAGATTTTCATCTCAAAATTAATTGAAAAACGAGCCGAGTAATTCCTGACCACAACTTTGATTACTTTCTTGTCATTTTTAAATCCTCTTGTGCCTCTCCTGGAGAGGACACATCAACATTTTTATGCATCCTAGGACTAAACCTGGTCTGTTTAAATGGTGTTTCCTGCTATGCTCATTGTCTTCTGAAAGAAACTTCCAAGTATTGTTCCAAACAATTTATGGCTTAGATAAACTATCTGAAGTAAGCATGATAACAAAGAGCTGTCATAGAAAGCTTGCAGAACTATCAAAGCTTTTTCTTACAATATCATCAATATACTCTTGGTCATCTTCTAGCAATCTCCGTGCATAACACGCCTCTCTGTAGCTTGGATATAGCACTCAATTTTACGTTTTTATTTCCTCAAAAGAGCATGGACCTTTGACATAGTTTAGGAAAGTTCGCAAATAATATGCATCTTCCATCTTAAGCGGTGCATAATTAATCCTTCCAACGCTAAATTTTTTTTTATTAACTCTTTCTTTGAACATCTTCTTCGTCTTCTCGAAAATAAACCTAGTAGGAATTTGCTCATAAGTGAGCTCTCTAGCTTCTGCATTAACCTTATTCATCTCAAACCAGACCAAGAATATTGTATTTTCAATCTGTTTACGGTTGACCACTTTTTCAACCTTTTCGTCACCCTTGAATATTACAATCTGTTTCCCCGGCAGATGGAAAGAAAGCTTTTCAACCGCTGTAGATCGATAATGTATAGAGTATTTAAAAATCCTCCATGTAGCTTCACAAGCAAAGATATACCTGTTCAATTAAAAATAGTCACGTTTAATAATTTCAGTTAAAAAAACACATGATTTGGTTTGCAAATGTTATGGTGAAGAGATTAAATACACGCAGTCAAAGAAGTCTTTGATTTCGTTCTTTTTTTTTTGAGTGTTCCCTTGGGTTTTCCCAGAATTGTTTGTTCCACCTTTCTGAGGTGGTTCTACAACAACGCTTACACGATCTTGACCTTTATTAATGTACTTAAATAAGTACTTAACAGAGCCACTTTGGTTGCACCATTCCACATTAATGTGAGCTTTGTACCGGATAGATAGTTTCTTGTTGTAAGGTATTACATATCTGTTGTCACACTTAAAACCTTTCTTCTCAACATATATATCCGGTTGATTGCGTCTTCTGTAAACTGGAAATCCTTCTTTGTTAACTGTAGTTTTTTCTACATAAACCTTTGGATATAATTTAGTACATTCACCATTCTCCATGCATGGTGAATTCAGGTTAGCAACTCCACAAGGTCCATGAATCATCATTTCCTTAATAACTTCATAAAGCTCGGGTTCTTTCGCTTTTTCTGGAATTTCAGCCGAAATTATCTTGTCTATGTCGTCAGTTGTAGGAAACTTTGATGTTGGATCCATGAAAAGAAGAATGTGAGCATGTGGTAGGCCTCGTTTTTGAAACTCAATTATATACATTGCTGCACATATTCAGAAAACAAAACAATCAGGTTAGTAACTGGATGTAGTTCAAAAATTAAAAAAACTGGAACAAATAATAGAAAGTGTAATTTACAGGATCTTGTAGCTCCCAAAAATTTGTTTCGGATTAAATCATTCATCAACATATCAACTTTCATCTTAAATATCCTGCAAATAATATATGGACGATCCGTTGGATCTAAATTACGCTTATTGAGATATCTAGTGATCTGGATGTAGTTCAAAAATTAAAAAAACTGGAACAAATAATAGAAAGTGTAACTTACAGGATCTTGTAGCTCCCAAAAGTTTGTTTCGGATTAAATCATTCATCAACATATCAAGTTTCATCTTAAATATCCTGTAAATAATATATGGACGATCTGTTGGATCTAAATTACGCTTATTGAGATATCTAGTGATCCCATGCCACTTAGGATTGCATGTAAAAGTGATGAAAAGATATGGGAATCCTAAATGTTTACATATGGCCATCGCATCCAAATGGTTATTCTTCATGTATCTAGGTCCACCTGTGAAAGTAGCTGGCAACATAAACTGCTGCCCTTGTTCATGCATATCAGTGTTACCAGAATTCTCTGACTGTTTAATGGAATCATAACTATCAGAACGTAAACATTTCTGATTTCTCCTCAGATAGCGTAAACTGTTAGACTCTATCATAGTATATGCATCTACTACGAACTGTTGGAATAATTTTGTTGAATAGAGAAGATTGTGCGACTCACCGTTTCTTTCCTGAAGACGGTACGCAAAGAATTGCCTCATAGAGATACTATCCTTCTTAAATGCTTTCCCACATTTTGTGGCTCCTTTCTTAATCTCAAGCCTAAAACCATCCTCACCATATGGAAACATGAGAGGATATTGAAGTGCAAGATACGAAGGATGGATTTCACTAATCCTTCGAAGTTTACCAGATTGTTGTTGAAGAACAATATCACGCTTATCCATATCCGGACTGAAATCTCCAGGAATAAGCGCAGCCACTTCAGATGCTGTGGGAACATTATATGTCCTTCCATCAGTGACACGATCACTAACAATTGTCATATGAAATGTTTCGTCTGGGTTAGTATCAAATCTCTCCCTGGATGTTCTGAATTTTTCAACATATGGATTGAATGCATTTAACATTTTGATGATAGCCTCAATAATCTCGTCTTTCAAACCATATTTTTTTCCTTGCACTCCAGCCTTCTTAGACTTACTGAAATTTAGTTGTTTAAAAAGATAGGCAGAAATCTTGGCATTGAATAACAAAAAGAATCAAGGATTACGGCGTGAACATTCAGTTTTGAATTCACATTACCTCAAAGCCGTTGCTCTGTTTTGTACCTCATTTTCTGTGTCAACAATATATAGCTGTAAGAACTTAGCATAATCCCCATTGGTTGGCTTTAAACTTCCCATCAAATGATAGTTTTCTCATTGAAGTTGAAACATTTGTGGTCCACGCCCTTTTTTAATAGACCGATCAACTTTTACACCAAGAGAAGTAAATGAGAAAACCATGTTGTAAGGCCTCAAATTCCTGTAAAAATGCTTACTGAGTTTTTCTTTCCCATTTAGTAATCTCTTCAATAGTTCATGTGATTCCTTTAAAAAGGCAATCTCACTTGGCCTTGCATACAATATAGTGTAAAGATAGGATTACGTGAACGGGTCTGTTTTCTTATGCGTTTCCCGTACCAAAAAATAGCACCACATATTGTACACGTGTATGAAGGATCACCCTCATCCATGTATTATGTACAATATATATATAACAATAATTAAATAGACATTATATAAATGGTTTTATGCTAAAGTTCAAATGTTATACCATTATTGTTTTTTGAAAACTTAGATACCATCTCCAAATATCTTTTATGCACTCTTATTTGCATCGTTTCTTGTTCTATACCATTGTATACATCTTTGTAGGATGTTTCAGAATCAGATGTTTCATAATCCGTACTTCCTTGACTACTACAGTCAAATACTTGTTCTTCATGTTCTTCTATTGATCATGCAAACTCATATTTTAGTTGGTTGATGGCAATAACTTTCTTATTATATATAGTGATTAATAAGTTAAAAATTACCTTCTGACTGATCATCTTGAAAAAGATGGCAATAACTTTCTTCTTCTTGTGAATGCAGGACTTCCTGATTATCATTGACACATGCATCTTCGGCTGATGTATAAGTTCGAGCAAATCTTGATGAACTTGAAGGTATGTTTGTAATGTCAGAAAGCACAGCATTGGACTGCTTTTGGAATTCTCTAAAAGCACTTATTTGGTTAGTGGTTAATCCTGTGACATTTGTCTGCTTTGCTATTAAAAACAAAAAATATGATGAGTTGTGATAGTTTCAATAAAATGTATGAAAAATAAACAAAGATTAACAGTAAAAAATTGTCATAATGCTCAACTTACATGATTTAACATTATTGTTTCGTTTTTTTTTCCAGATCTCGACCAATTTCACCATTCTCTTTGCCAGCAACTGGATGGAAAACAAAGAAAATAAGGTGTATGTGTTGCTCTTTGTTATACAGTACATGTTTAACTATGAAAATATGGTACAATATTACCACTCTGTTTTCTTTTTGGTGTAGGTAAATTGGTTGGTAAAACATTCTCTTTATCAGCAACAACTGGATAGTTTCATATTGAAAGCTCATTAACATAATGCAAAGGTTTGTATTGTATAGATGAGGTTTTAATATTAAGCTTGACCAGAAAATATTAAGAACTTACCAATTTTCTTTCTTCTCGTCTTTCTAGGTGGTTTTGGAATAGAAGAATTTCCTTTAGATTGGGGCTGTCGACTCTGAGATTTTGGTAATCTCGTGAGATCTCTTAAAATTGTCTTGAAAACTCTTATCAATGGCACATCTTGTATGGGATCAATTGCAGATGATCCCGCATAAATGTTTTCAGAACGGAGAAACCCTCTCATTTTCTAGAATGAACAGATTGCATCTTCAACTAATAAATTGGAAATGGAGTAATATGTACATTCATTTAAAATGAATATCTTTGTAAATCTTTGAGAATATCTAAAGTGGTTTATATGGTATCTATATACACTCTAAAATGAAATGACTATATACAAATGATATTCGCATATTTTAACTCTTTTTGTCATGCATATCATCTAGTTTTTGTGCTTTATTTTGTAGTTTCATAGAGTTTTCTTTAGTTTTGCATTCATAAGTAGAAGTTAATAGATTTTAGGTAGGTCCTAGAGAGTTTTGGTGCAGTTGGAGTGTTTCAGGTGCTTATTGGAGTCTAGGGGAAGATCACGGACTAGGAGGAACATACCCGTAGAACGGAGAAGGCAAACGAAAGAAGAAGAAAAATCCGCAGAGGCAATATCGGCCAGAGGTATCGGCCACAGGCAACCGATACGCGCGAAGAAACGACGACAGAAGTCCATCGTCTGCATTGCACCGATGCAACCGACCGATGGACATTCTGGGAATCTGAAGATCGCATCGGTAGGGGGTATCGGCCAGAAGCAGACCGATGGAAGCTCACAGTATCGACGTCGAGGATGGCATCGGCGTGCATCGCACCGATGCATCCGACCGATGGGAATTCTGGAAATCTCAGAGGTTGCATCGGTGCGATGTATCGACCGCAGGACACCGATATTCCCGCTGAAAAACTCAACCCGATGGGTTGACCCGACCCGACCTGTATTTACTTAAGCAAATTTAGCCTAATTAGGCAGAACTCTCTTGTTTTTTTAGACTTAAGCAAAAAACGTTTTTGAGAGCTTTGAAGGAGATTGTAAGAGACTCTTGAGTGGTTTATGCAAGTTCTTGTTGGATTATTTCTTCCATCTATTTTCCTATCATCTTTTATGATTCTCAACACTTCTTTTATGGGATTTGTGGAGAAAACCATGTGTTGTGAGTAGTTTTCTAGGGTTCTCGGGTGAAGTAGATTTAGGTAATTTTAGTGTGAATCAATGATGTTAGAGCTTTGATTATTAATGATCCTTCCTTGTTTAGTGTGTTTAATGCTAAATCATCCATGATCAAGTTGATTTAGATCATAGGGAATTTCTCGCCCGGAAGGTGTTCGATGAAATTCCCCAATGAACTAATCAAGGGATATTTCATTCTTAGCCTATGGAAATAGTTGTCTAAGGTGTTTATTGATTAAATGATCTTGTTTCTAATGTTTGAAAGTTATTAAATCACAAATGGGAATTTGTTCTTGATTTAGTAATTTGCAAAGGGATTAATTCCAAGGAATTGGATTAGTCTTGTTAAATGATCATAGTCTAAGGATTAGCATTGCTTGGGTTTATTGACATCATTGTGAACCACTAAAGTTACCAACAATCGCATACTTCACCCTTGGATTCGTTTTTAGAACTTTCTTTGAACCGTAATTTGTATTCTTGTTTCAGTTACTATCTTTGCTTTAGTTGAAAATAGCTTGCTTTCAATATCTTTAGGTTGCTACAAACAAACTCTTGAATTGCTTAGATTAAGAAGTTTTATGTATTCTTGGTTTTTAATCCCAACCCATTATAGTTCGATATCTCAAACACTACAATGACATGAGTAGGATTTGAGTAATTGAAAGGAAAAATCCGATTATCAATTTGGCGCCGTTGCCATTTGGGTTTTGCATTAATCATTAGGATTTTAAATCTTCTTGAGACTAAGTTTTATTTTTAATTTGTTACTAATCTCTTTCACTTGGTTTTTCCCCTTCTCATAGGTGTATGAACACGAGATCACAAGGCACATCAAATCTTATAGACCGTGTTGACAACATCCGTGCTCTAGAACGAGCAAACACAAGGGCAAGACAAGAAAGCGAGAGACACCTTCAACGGTTAGGAATGGAGGGTGAACAAGTTCCTCCGGTTGCGAACCAAGATGCACCCGTGCTAGGTGTTGGTCACCAAGGTGTTGGTCACCAAGGTGTTGGTGTGAACCGAATTCCAATTCATCCACCGCGACCTGCACGACTAATTGGAGCCGGTGATGCACCAAACACACATGCTAACCGTCAAGGAATTGCACCACCACCAGTTGAACACAACAACTTTGAGATCAAATCCGGTATTATCTCTATGGTGCAAAACAACAAGTTCCATGGGCTGGCCATGGAGGACCCATTGGATCACTTGGATCAATTCGACCAAGTGTGTGGTTTGGTGAAGATCAATGGCATCTCTGAAGATGCATTTAAGCTGCGGTTATTCCCTTTCTCTCTAGGGGATAAAGCTCGGCAATGGGAAAAGAACTTATCTCAAGGTTCCATTACTTCATGGGACCAATGCAAGCAGGCATTCCTGTCAAAATTCTTCTCCACAACAAGGACAGCTCGACTAAGGAATGACATCTCAAGCTTCACACAAAAGAATAATGAAGGCTTTAGTGAGGCATGGGAGAGGTTCAAAAGCTACACCATGCAATGCCCACACCACGGGTTTTCGGATGAATCTCTTTTAAGCACTTTGTATCGTGGTGTTCTGCCCAAGTACCGAATGCTTCTCGATACCGCGAGCAACGGGAACTTTCTGGGTAAGGAAGTTAATGATGGGATGGAGCTTGTAGAGAACTTAGCTCAAAGCGACGGTAACTATGGAGAAGACTATGACATATTTTCACGAGGAGGTGGAGACTTCGATAACCAAAAGACGAGACAGGATATTAAAGCTCTTAATGACAAGCTGGACAAGCTTATCCAAGTATCACAATCAACCGTAAACTTTGTTGGTGAGTTCGATGAAAACCAAGGCCATCAAGAGGGAGTTGAGCATGAAGATAAGCAAGAAGAAGTCAATTATGTGGGTGGTCAAGGTGGCTTCAACGCAAACTATAGGAATCATCCCAATTTTTCCTATAGAAGCAACAATGTCGCAAACCCTCAAGACCAAGTGTATCCCCAACAAAACACTCAAGGTCAAGGATTTCAACAAAAGAACTTCATCTCTACAAACCAACAAAGACCATTTGTTCCAAGGAACAATTTTTAAGGAAACCAAGGTGGGTTTCAACCAAAGCAACAATCTAACCCACCCGGTTTTGCACAGCAAGGACAACCAAGCAACACAACGCCTCAAGACACCGAGATGAAGAACATGCTTCAACAAATATTACAAGGCCAAGCTCAAGGAACCATGGAATTGAGTAAGAAAATGGCGGAAATCCACAACAAGGTGGACTGTTCTTACAATGATCTCAACTCCAAATTTGAGTCATTGTCGTCTAGAGTCAAACAACTCGAAGGACGAGGAGTTGCTTCATCGTCACGCCCTCAAGGTACCTTACCGGGAAAACCCGAGGCTAATCCGAAGGAGTTTTGTAACGCTATCACATTGCGTAGCGGAAAAGAGCTTCCCCCACGGGAGCTTCCATCTAATCTCAACGAGGACATTGAGAACCAAAGTGGGGAGGTGGTCATTGAGAATGAAGCAAATATGGGTGAAGAAGATGCTGTTTCGGGAAAAGCTAAAGGAACAAGGACAATAGAAGACGAAACCGTGGTAGCACCTACAAAGAAGAAGTCTTTTTTCCCACCGCCTTATGAACCCAAGCTTCCTTTCCCGGGCCGCTTTAAGAAGCAACTCATGGAGAAATACAGAGCGATCTTCGATGAGCAAATCAACAAAGTCCAAGTGACTATGCCCTTGGTTGATGCTTTCTTGTTAGTCCCACAATACACTAAGTTCCTTAAAGATGCAATCAAGGATAGAACCAAGGACTTAGAAGGAATGGTTGTGCTTTCCCATGAGTGTAGTGCAATAATTCAACGGAAAGCCATACCAAAGAAGTTGGGAGATCCAGGAAGCTTTACTCTTCCATGTGCTCTTGGACCACTTGGTTTTGATCATTGCTTGTGTGACCTTGGAGCAAGTGTAAGCTTGATGCCTTTCTCAGTGGCAAAACGTCTAGGCTTCACTGCCTACAAAGCTTGCAAAATTTCTCTCGTGCTAGCGGATAGGTCGGTGAGACACCCAATTGGAATGCTTGAAGATCTACCGGTGAAAATTGGAGATTTTGAGGTACCCACCGATTTTGTTGTTCTTGAGATGGATGAAGAACCCAAAGATCCTCTCATCTTTGGAAGACCATTTTTAGCCACCGCCGGGGCTATCATAGATGTGCGAAAAGGGAAGATTGATCTTCATTTGGGCAAAGACGATGTGCTTAACTTTGACATCAATGCAATGATGAAGAAGCCCACAATAGATGGTCAAGCCTTCTACATTGAAACTATGGAGGAGCTAGCGGATGAGCTTCTAGAAGAGTTGAACTTGGAGGATCATCTTCAAATTGCTTTGACTAAAGAGCATGGAGAGAATGGGTATCTTCATGAAGAAAGTGTTGGTTACATGAAGTTGCTAAACTCGCACAAAGCACTAGTTGGAGAAAATTCGTTTTTGGAACTAGAGCACAAAGAAACTGTTGAAGACGGATTGGAAAACAATGTAAGTGCTTTGGAAATTGACTACATGAGTGCTTTAGATGTCGACTTGGAGGACGAGCAAGAAACTAGCAATGGTGAGACTAGTTTCGATGAAGATTGGAGCGAACTCAAAGCCCCAAAAGTCGACCTCAAACCACTCCCAAGTGGACTAAGGTATGCGTTCTTAGGTCCAAATGAGTCTTATCCGGTCATAGTAAATGAGAGTTTAGATAAAAATGAGTTGACCGCCCTTTTGAGAGAGTTGAGGAAATTTAGAAGAGCAATAGGCTACTCTTTAGATGATATAAAAGGAATTTCCTCTTCTCTATGTACACATCGAATCCATCTAGAAGATGAGTCTATAAGCTCTATTGAACATCAAAGACGGTTAAACCCGAATTTGAAAGAAGTGGTTAAGAAGGAGATTCTTAAACTTCTAGATGCGGGGATAATATATCCCATTTCGGATAGTACATGGGTCTCACCGGTTCATGTGGTTCCCAAAAAGGGTGGGATAACGGTTATACGGAATGATAAAGATGAATTGATTCCCACTAGAACTATAACCGGACATAGGATGTGCATAGATTATAGAAAACTAAACTCGTCTACTCGAAAAGATCATTTCCCTTTGCCTTTTATTGACCAAATGTTAGAAAGATTGGCAAATCACCCATATTATTGTTTCCTTGATGGATATTCGGGATTCTTTCAAATCCCAATCCACCCCAATGATCAAGAGAAAACGACCTTTACATGTCCCTATGGTACCTTCGCATATCGAAGAATGCCATTTGGACTTTGTAATGCGCCCGCGACTTTTCAACGGTGTGTAATGTCTATTTTCTCGGACTTAATTGAGGACATGGTAGAGGTGTTTATGGATGATTTTTCTGTATATGGTGCCTCGTTTGCTTCTTGTTTGTCAAATCTTTGCAAGGTACTCACTAGGTGCGAAGAAGCAAATCTCGTCTTGAATTGGGAGAAATGTCATTTCATGGTGCGAGAAGGCATTGTCTTGGGGCATAAGATCTCGGAAAAGGGCATTGAGGTCGACAAGGCTAAGATCGAAGTGATGATGGGTTTGGAACCGCCAACCACGGTGAAGGGCATTCGAAGTTTTTTGGGCCATGCCGGGTTTTATAGACGGTTCATCAAGGATTTCTCGAGGATAGCGAGACCTCTAACAAGGCTTCTTTGCAAAGAAGTAGAGTTCAATTTCGATGGAGAATGCCTTGAGGCATTTTTGGAAATCAAGAAAGCTCTTATGAGTGCTCCAATTGTGCAAGCACCGGATTGGGATCTTCCGTTCGAAATCATGTGTGATGCTAGTGACTTTGCGGTTGGCGCGGTTTTGGGTCAAAAGAAAGACAAAAAGATTCATGTCATCTACTATGCTAGTAGAACCTTGGATGATGCTCAGACGAGATATGCAACCACGGAAAAGGAGCTCTTAGCGGTGGTTTATGCTTTCGAAAAATTCCGCTCCTATTTGGTGGGATCCAAGATCGTGGTATACACGGATCATGCCGCCTTGAGACACTTGATAGCAAAGAAAGATGCCAAACCGAGGCTTCTACGGTGGATCCTTCTTCTTCAAGAGTTCGATATGGAGATTAAAGACAAGAAAGGCATTGAAAACGGCGTTGCGGACCACTTGTCTAGATTAAGAGTTGAAGAGACAATTCCCATAGATGATTCTCTTCCCGAAGAACATCTTATGATTGTTGGGATGTTGAAGAAAAGCTATCATGCGGGGTTGAAACTAGAAGAGGTCATGAGTTTGAGTGATCTCGGTTTGCCGTGGTATGCTGATTTCGTGAACTATTTAGCTTGCGGGAAGGAACCACCAAACTTGGACAGTTACAACAAGAAGAAGTTCTTTAGAGATGTAAACCATTTCTATTGGGACGAGCCTTATCTATACAAGAGATGCTCGGATAGTCTGTACCGGAGATGCATCCCGGAGGAAGAAGTGAATGGAGTGCTGTATCATTGTCATGGTTCGATATATGGAGGGCACTTCGCATCCTTCAAAACCGCAACAAAAGTGCTTAATTCCGGGTTATGGTGGCCAAGCTTGTTCAAAGACGCCCACACCTACGTTTCGTCATGTGATGCTTGCCAAAGAAAAGGAAACATAAGTAGAAGGGATGAGATGCCTCAAAATCCCATCTTAGAAGTCGAAGTGTTTGATGTGTGGGGAATAGATTTCATGGGACCATTCCCCTCGTCTTACGGAAACCAATACATATTGGTGGCGGTGGACTATGTTTCTAAGTGGGTCGAAGCCGTTGCGAGCCCAACTAATGACGCCAAGGTGGTCATTAAGCTATTCAAGACGATCATTTTTCCGAGGTTTGGAATACCTAGAGTGGTGATTAGTGATGGTGGAAGTCATTTTATTAACAAGGTGTTTGAGAGCTTGCTCAAGAAGCATGGAGTCAAACACAAGGTTGCCACACCCTATCACCCTCAAACGAGCGGGCAAGTGGAAGTCTCTAACCGCCAAATCAAGGCAATATTGGAGAAAACGGTGAGTAGCTCGAGGAAAGATTGGGCCAAGAAGCTAGACGATGCTTTGTGGGCATATCGAACCGCATTCAAGACTCCCATTGGTACTACACCGTTCAACCTACTTTATGGGAAGTCATGTCATTTGCCCGTTGAATTAGAGTACAAAGCATTGTGGGCGGTTAAGTTGCTGAACTTCGATATTAAGACGGCTTCGGAAAGACGTCTAATCCAACTACATGAGCTAGATGAGATCCGTCTCGATGCCTATGACAGCTCAAGGATTTACAAGGAACGGACTAAGGCGTTCCATGACAAGAAGATTGTCAAGAAAGGTTTCCAAGTTGGAGACCAAGTGCTGCTTTTCAATTCCCGGTTGAAGCTGTTCCCCGGAAAATTGAAATCGAGATGGTCGGGACCGTTCAAAGTTAAAGAAGTACAGCCTTACGGAGCGGTAACGCTATGGAACAACACTGGCGGGGAATTTACGGTTAATGGGCACAGACTCAAACCGTACTCAGCATCAGCATTCATCGAGGAAGGGATCTCGGTTCCGCTCTCGAATCCGTCTCCCGCCTAAAGGGTTTGCACAGTCAAGCTTAGTGACTTTAAACAAGCGCTCTTGGGAGGCATTCCCATGACTATCCTTGTACATATCTCAATTTTTCTTGTTTCTTTTTATTCTTATGTTTCATGTTTTCAGGTTTCTTAGGTTCGGTTTCGGGTTGAAGATGAGAAAGAAAAATTTTGAAAATCCTACACCTATATCGGTCGGAGGTATCGGTCTCCGGAGACCGATATAGCACTCCGTCAAATTCAGAAAAACGCATCGGTGGACCTCGTACCGATACTAGGGGCCGATAGGAGTTCAGGAAAAATCGAAAAAGTGTCCATATCGGTGTGAGGTATCGGTCGCAGGTCACCGATGCGATCATCCCAGGTAAGTCAACTTGTGCTTTGACCCGGTTCTGTGGCGGTTTGACTCGGTTTTCCTTCGATTTTGACCACTAAACCGGGTTGAATTTCATTAATCAAAGAGATTTTCTCTCTTTTCTCTCTCCCTCTCACGATTTTTCTCTTCTTTCCTCTCCTCCTCCATCGCGACATTCTTCTTCTTCTCCACAAAAATTTTTCTCATTAATTCAAATTTCTTCAACCTTGATTTCTTGAACTCCTTGTGATTCCAACAACACTTTCGGCACTCTCTCTCTCATTACTCAAGGTAAAATCCATCCCATCTCTCTTTTCCATGAAGAACAAGCAAATTTTCAAAAAGTTTAGAAATCATGGGATTGTTGAATTGAGAGTAGAAATCGGTTGTATGTGCTTGGGTTATGCTTGACTATGATTAAGATGTTGGATTTGGGTACTAATTTGTTGAGTTGGCTCACCGATGGTGTTTTGGGGGAATTGGTTGATGAAAGAGGATATCACTTGCATTGGCATGCCTTGGTCTTGATTGGTACATATGAATCGAAATTATCATGTATCATTGCCAAAAATTGTGAAATTGGAGTTTATTTGAAAATTTCAATAAAATTTCACAACCTTTGCTAACTTCTCTTTGAGTTTTGTTCTTTTTATAGGAACAATGGCTACTAAAGCTGATTTAAGTCAAGTTCAAAAAGAAAAAGCACGGGGAAAGCGAGTTGTCAAATCAAGAAAGAAAAATGTTGTGGAAGAAAGCGATAGCGAGAGTAGAAGCGGTAGTAGTGATGACCGGGTCATAATGTCAAAGAAGAAGATTACAAAGCCCAAGCCGACGCCGCTAACTTATGCGGAAGTTTACAAGAAGTTTAGAAGCGTGGGCTTTAAAGCAACTAGATACCCGGATCATGCTCTTCTAAACGAGCTTGGGATTCTCGGGGATGTGCAAGAGATATACAAAAACATGGGCCTCGAGAAGTTCTTTGCTATGGCATATCCCGCGTATGAAGTGCCCACTTGTCAATTGTTGGCTTCCTTGACCGCCACGTTCTACGAGCACGGGAAACCGAGAGATGATGCGGATCATGGGTTCATCAAGTTTACCGTGAACCGCACGATTTACCATATGAGCTTTCACAAGTTGAGCGCACTCTTCGGGTTTGAGGAGATAGGAACCACGGCCAACGCGGACTTCAACATCTCATCCAATGAGATCCGTTCGTTATGGAACACAATTGGGCCAAGTGGTGTTTTTGTCTCCGGTCTTACCAAGTCGTCCGCCATCCGCCATCCCGCCATACGCTACGTGCACAAGGCACTAGCACACTCATTGTTTGCAAGACGCGAAACGGGCTACATTGTTGACGAGGAAATGGCTTTGCTAGACATAGGGCTTGCGCCGCGCCTTGTCACGTGTGAAGACGGACACGTTCTCGAGGGGAATTATAGCAAGGTGGCACTAGTGACAGTACTTGTGCGACAACTCCTCCACTACAAGGAGTGGGTGCAAACGACCACAGACAAAACTCCGCAATTGAGTGTGGGCGGGATCATCACCCCGATATTGGAAGCGAATGGGATTGAGCCGGGCAAAGTAAAGGATAGAAACTTCCCCGGAGGCGTGAAAGAGATCTTGCGGATGGATGCATTCTACCTCAGCGCTGCAAAATTTCTAGCGGGAAGAGCGGGGAATTCATATGGCTACAAGTTTAGCATCTCTCCTCCAACAGCGGTGAGACTCATGCTCCCAAACCAAGCTCTCACCACAATTCAAGAGAGAAGAAACATCCGATTTTCACCGCCTCGGGATCAACTCTACGATCCCACCATTCATCCCCGACTAGAGATTATCTACAAGCCCGGTTCACGGAAAGATAAAGCTTCTTCACGGGCGGCCGAAGTTGAAGAGCCATCGTCTCCTCCGACTGCGATTTATGGAAGTGAGCGATACTACTTCCATCCGTATGGCGAGCCTCTTCCGGACCAAGCCTCAAAGCACGCTCATCAACAAATCAACCTCCTCCAAAGATGGAATAAATGGCAAGACAAGACCATAAGGAAGTTGGTGAAATCGGTAAAAGGTTTGAAGAGCCAAGCAAAAGAGATGAAAAACCAAATCAAGGAGCTCACGGCAAAGGTCACCGGAGCAGGCTCATCCCGTGACCCGTATCACTGCGAAAATGTCGAAAGCGAAGGAACCGGAGAAAATGCTATGGAAGAAGAGAGACGCCACTCGTTCGACGAGATCTTAACGCTTACAAACCAAGAAGATCCGCCACGTGCTTCATCTCATGAAATGAGAAGGCGTAAGAGAAGGGCGATGAGATCACCAACACCGTGCTCTAGCAACATATCCTACTCCGTGGACACATCCTCTAACTCCGAAACATTTTGAGGTAACACTCTAATTTTGTAAATATTTTTCTTTTTTTTTTAGTTCGCATTTTTATTGGTTTCTTTTATTTTCGTACTTTCTCCGAATTTTCTTAACACCGAGACGGTGTTAAGTAAGTTGGGGGGAGGTACCCGTTGCTAATATCGTGTTTTGTTTTGTTTTATTTTCCTTGAGTCTCATGCATTCATGTATTGCATTGATAAAAAAAAAAAAAAAAAAAAAAAAAAAAATGATCATATAGTTTTGCATTGCATTCTTTTCTTTTTAGGATTGAGTCTAGAAGCATTTAGGAATGCATATTGCATATGCATAGGGAGCAATGATAGTAACTAAAGCTTAGCATTTCATTCAATGTGATGCCCTTGTTAATCATACCATGTTGCTTGAATATCTCTTGAAAAACTTGCAAACTTCGTGCTTTGATCTCTCCACTTGAAACTTGTCGTCTTGTTGATGTTTGCTTGAATTGAAACCAACTCCTTAACTATTGGACTTAATCGAATTTAATTTTCTCACTTATGGGCTTGTGTATGCTTAACCATGGTCACCTAAAAACATCTAAGTCATCTTTGCATTAATTTTTACCACTCTTGTTGACTTGGGTGGCCATATCCATTTATAAATGGTTTCCCCACCTTTAAACCCAACCATTTCCTTCCACCCTTGATGATTTTGTGAGTGAGGCCTCTTTTCTTGATAGTACTACACTTGTAAAATCTTGTAAGTATCGAGAACGACAAAGGATAGCTTCCATTAGCTAGGTTTGTTGTTCTTGGGAAATTGGCTAGTGATTAGAAAGGAGATTGGGAATGGTGTTAAGAGTTGTCAATGTTTGGGGATTGGAAAAGAAAAAAAAAAAAAAAAAAAAAAAAAAAAAAAAGAGAAAGATAATGGTTTAAGAAAGTGTGTTCCTAGAAAAAAAAAAAAAAAAAAGAAGTATAATAAAAGTTCGATTCTTTTGTGATGAGAAAAGAAACTCCCCCTAGAGACGAAAGAAAAGAAAAGATAAGTGAAAAAGAAAGGGAAAGGAGTAGTGATGAAAAGATAAGAAAAGGAATCGAAAGAGCAAATAGAAATTTTCAAGGAACGATTTGAAAAGAGAAATGATCAAAAGGGTAGAGATTTAGTTTGGCAAAGAGCAAAAAGAAAAAGACTTGGGTAGAAATAGTGAATTGGATACTCAAAGCTTAGGGAAGGGTAGAACAATGGAAGTGAATACTTTGTATGCGTAAATTGTTCCGATCTTCCTTGCTTTTGCGAAGTGTTTGTACTCCGTTTTTCATAGAGTTAACCACCAAATTGATCTCTTGTTTTTATTGATAAATCTTTCTCTTGTTCAACCGATTGGTCTATAGATCACTTGCCCATTTGTGAGACCGCACTCTGAAACGATTAATTGAATGTGAGAGTTGGTTGATATGACGGTAATCGGATGCTTGACTTTGAGTGTAGAGAAAAATATTTGGAGTTGCGATAAGCCTAGAGAAGTTAGAGTGGATTAAGAAGTTTGTTCTTGCAACATGTTATCATTTCCTAAGGACATCATGGTGAATGCTTTGCTAGCTTCTTTTGATTTGAGCTCCCGCCTTCAACCATTTTCTTCAACTTGTTTATGTTTGTTTGCTTGAGGACAAGCAAAAGGCAAGTCCGGGGGAATTGATATTCGCATATTTTAACTCTTTTTGTCATGCATATCATCTAGTTTTTGTGCTTTATTTTGTAGTTTCATAGAGTTTTCTTTAGTTTTGCATTCATAAGTAGAAGTTAATAGATTTTAGGTAGGTCCTAGAGAGTTTTGGTGCAGTTGGAGTGTTTCAGGTGCTTATTGGAGTCTAGGGGAAGATCACGGACTAGGAGGAACATACCCGTAGAACGGAGAAGGCAAACGAAAGAAGAAGAAAAATCCGCAGAGGCAATATCGGCCAGAGGTATCGGCCACAGGCAACCGATACGCGCGAAGAAACGACGACAGAAGTCCATCGGTCTGCATTGCACCGATGCAACCTACCGATGGACATTCTGGGAATCTGAAGATCGCATCGGTAGGGGGTATCGGCCAGAAGCAGACCGATGGAAGCTCACAGTATCGACGTCGAGGATGGCATCGGCGTGCATCGCACCGATGCATCCGACCGATGGGAATTCTGGAAATCTCAGAGGTTGCATCGGTGCGATGTATCGACCGCAGGACACCGATATGCCCGCTGAAAAACTCAACCCGATGGGTTGACCCGACCCGACCTGTATTTACTTAAGCAAATTTAGCCTAATTAGGCAGAACTCTCTTGTTTTTTTAGACTTAAGCAAAAAACGTTTTTGAGAGCTTTGAAGGAGATTGTAAGAGACTCTTGAGTGGTTTATGCAAGTTCTTGTTGGATTATTTCTTCCATCTATTTTCCTATCATCTTTTATGATTCTCAACACTTCTTTTATGGGATTTTTGGAGAAAACCATGTGTTGTGAGTAGTTTTCTAGGGTTCTCGGGTGAAGTAGATTTAGGTAATTTTAGTGTGAATCAATGATGTTAGAGCTTTGATTATTAATGATCCTTCCTTGTTTAGTGTGTTTAATGCTAAATCATCCATGATCAAGTTGATTTAGATCATAGGGAATTTCTCGCCCGGAAGGTGTTCGATGAAATTCCCCAATGAACTAATCAAGGGATATTTCATTCTTAGCCTATGGAAATAGTTGTCTAAGGTGTTTATTGATTAAATGATCTTGTTTCTAATGTTTGAAAGTTATTAAATCACAAATGGGAATTTGTTCTTGATTTAGTAATTTGCAAAGGGATTAATTCCAAGGAATTGGATTAGTCTTGTTAAATGATCATAGTCTAAGGATTAGCATTGCTTGGGTTTATTGACATCATTGTGAACCACTAAAGTTACCAACAATCGCATACTTCACCCTTGGATTCGTTTTTAGAACTTTCTTTGAACCGTAATTTGTATTCTTGTTTCAGTTACTATCTTTGCTTTAGTTGAAAATAGCTTGCTTTCAATATCTTTAGGTTGCTACAAACAAACTCTTGAATTGCTTAGATTAAGAAGTTTTATGTATTCTTGGTTTTTAATCCCAACCCATTATGGTTCGATATCTCAAACACTACAATGACATGAGTAGGATTTGAGTAATTGAAAGGAAAAATCCGATTATCAACAAACTATCAAACTATTGAAAAGAAGTAAAATGAAAATTTTTTCTATGTTGATATGTGGATATAATTTTGATGATGATATATTAAATTGTTTTCTATCTTACTTAGATTTTCGTAAATCTATACTATTATTAAGATTGGAAAGAAGTAAAAAGTTTAATAGTTTTACCTTACCAAATCACAGTAATTACTTCGGTTTATCTTACAATTTCACATGTTTCATATTTATAATCGAGAAGTTGCATTACAAATCATTTTTGAGGGAAGATTGGTGAACTATTCAATTTGAAAGGTTAGCATTTCTATTGTTTTATGTTGGAATGATAATGTAGTGCGTAATTAAGATAGCTCTGTAAATTTATAATTTGTCTCAAAGTGAAAGAAATATCAAAAACCATAACATAAACCCAATATGTCTTGATGTGAAAGCTAAAATAAACCAAAACATAAAAAAACAAAAACAAATTAGAAGCAGATCAGTCTATCACACTTTCTTATTCTCCATAGCATCTTTTCTTGCCGTCTCTTCTTTCATTTTCTCATCTTCTGCAATTTTCTCGATCTTGATAATCTTTGTGCATTGCTTCTTAGATGTAGAATTTAGGTCTTCCAAATCATCTTTCCAAATCATCTTTATCTTCTGATGAGCGCTTAGAAGAAGGTGTTGAATATGATCCATAGCTTGGTTGACTTATAGTTCCAATTAGTGAAACCTAGGTATCAATGGAAGATGATTTAGAATATTATCATAAGGGACATTGATAAGTTAATCTGGACCAGTT
Organism: Eutrema japonicum; assembly: GCA_030161315.1. Classification (NCBI taxonomy): domain Eukaryota; kingdom Viridiplantae; phylum Streptophyta; class Magnoliopsida; order Brassicales; family Brassicaceae; genus Eutrema; species Eutrema japonicum. The sequence continues at coordinate 31,566,392 of BSQW01000013.1, forward strand.
ACCTCGTCACCAGAAACCATTGAGGCCACATTGTCCAATTGACTATATGTATCATTCTGAGATTCAAACATTATCAGATCCTGACCATTCCAAATTTTTGAACACTTGAATGTTTCAGCTCCATAGAAAACATTTTCCTTTTCAATACTAACTAAAGACTGATGATTAGCACCAACCAAATCCTTCAATGCTTGTGGTAATGCCTCAGGATCTTCAATCTGTATTTATATGGGAAAAAGTTTTAATATATTTCCTTTCACAGTTGCAATTAGCTTACACGGTAATCATGCATACCTCATCAAATGAACCATTAAGGAGCTGAGCAGTAGATTTTGTTACAATTCGCTCTGCAGGTTTGTCAAGTATCATAAACTTTGTTTTTGCTGTGTCGTCTTTGACCATAAGATGCAACTTAAACCTTCAATAACAAATCCGAAAAGATAAAACTTAAAAACTACTTTGATATGTTCTAAAATAAATTTTCACAGTTAAATATATACCTTGGTGAGAAATCAGTGACCAAATCATCACAAACTTCACATTTGAAGATGGGTTTATTGGTTTTGATGGGTTTTGATTTAACTGCTGCGTTGGTTTTTATTCTTTGGACCCTTTTATTACACTTGTTATGTCCAAAATAATACCAACCAAAGTCGGTATCAATAGCATAGATGGTACACATCACTTTGCATTTTTCAGTATGAAAAAGTACACAAATCACTTTAAGTAAATTAAAAATTACTCAAAACAACTGCAAGCTACATACTTCAGTGGCATTTAGCAATTCTTCAACTGATTTGATGGGTAGTTGAGACCACTTTTCTCTCTCTTTGGATATCGTAAGTTCTTGCTTTTCATTCTTGGTTTCAATTATGGCTAGAGCAAGACCATCTTGGAGTAACCTTATGTTTTAATGTAAAAAAAATCTTAGTTAGTGTTGAAATACCAAATAATAGAATATATGACAAACAATGATTTATCATAAAGGTTTTATACTATGTACGTTTGTATACATATTTTATTAACTTACTTATTCTTAAACTCATCTACTTCAGGAATGTGAGGGTTGATAAGCAGAGCAGATGAATCAAATGCATTGGTGATTTGAAGTTCTCCTGCAACGACAAATGAATCAGGTTTTAGTTTGAAACCATACATTTAAAATTCCCTGTTAAGCAAGTGTTAGTTTACTGACCTCGATAGAAGTTGATTTTTTCAAATCTGAGTAGACAAATAACCTGATCTGAACCTCATTTTTTCGTAATAAGTAGTAATTTGATCAGTAAATTTTCTCCATAGACATACAGGCAAACGCTGGTCCCTAAACCACAATAAAAACAGTATATTATCACAGGCCATAAACAAAATTATTTACACATTTCAAGAATATTAGTAAATAAGGAACTTACTCAGTGTCTCGTAGGTGAAACTGAACCTTGTTCCTGTCTTTACCACCAACTTGAACGGTTTCAAGTTCACCCATATCAACCATTTGACCAATAACATCTGTATCATAACGGACGGAAGAGTTAAGGGTGACATAATATACTAACATAATACTGTGAAAAGATTTTAAGATATAAACTACTTGGTAGATATATTAACAGAATAGTCTTACTATTATCAAACAAACAAAGTAAATTTCAGTCAATAGATGTTTAAAAAAAATATGTATAATTTGTGTCGATATAACTTACCAATCAAGAACTGAGTTTTGAGATTACCACTTGTTATCTGTTCAAAACTGGTCAACTCCAAAAAGTTGTTATCTGATTTGACCAAAGACCGATAGATAGAAGTAGTGCTCACAAAATTCATCTTGTAAACATGGTTTGTTAGTCGGTAATTGTCAGTTGCAGGAGTTAAAGAGAAGTTCTCTATTACTTTCCATTCTCCAACAGGAAGCTCTTTTTTAACACGTAAAACCATGGTTTTTTTACATGAGGCATGTATTTTAACACCCTACAGAATTCAAAGTAGAACATAAAAGTTATGATAAATTCAGAATCAAAACAAAGATAAAACAAAATACTAAAAGGAATATGTATTGATTTGAATTACTGTTTCATCTCCTAATATTAGCTCCAAGGTTTCACCAACCACTGATGTGTATTGTTTCCAACAATGCACCACTTTAACTTGGATTCACCAGCTTGTTTTGTATGGTTTCACATTATTAAGAAGTGTGAATCCAGCGTTGGAACCCATTTTCTGTTTTCTCTTTTAGAGTTGTGAGATTAATTTTTTAAGAGTTGTTCTGCAAATCTTTGATCATTCTATTATTTATATAGATGTTAATGGAGATTTTGGTGTTTTGTGAATATTTTGCAAGATACATTGGGATTTGCTAACAAATCTTTTAAATTTTATCCAGCTTTAGGAAAATTGACTATTTTTTCTTATCTCATGCATATAGTGGCATCTTAAACATAATTGCGAATATATTAAGAAAGATTTTATTAGATCTGCAAGCTATACCGAATGAAGTAAAGATTTATAAGATTTGAGATTTTTTTCGCAGATATAGGAATAGGTTTGATTTTTAAGCTATTTTGAGTATTTTGCAGGTTAAATTTAAGATTTTGTACGTTTATGATGGAATATTTTATTTTTGTACTATCTAGATCTGAATATATAAAATATTTAACGTAGATATAGGAGTATAGTAAATGAATTAGTCAAAAATAAATCTTCCACAATAATATTTTTTACGAATTAATATTTGCTGGGTAATTAAATTTGTTTAACTTGTTATTGCAGTTTCAAAGTATATTGGAGGTTCAGTTACTTGAAGATGATATGAAGCACTTCAAATGGGCAAATTAGTTCTTGACAAACGCTATAAGTTCTGTATAATCAAGAGTAAGACTTATTCAAACTATATTGGAGGTTGAGTAAATTAATTAAGTTTTTAATTTATACTCCTCCCAAGAATAAAATTATATATTATGCAATTTCTTAACTTGTTTAATTCTTTTCAGATTGATATATTCCATCATAAACGTACAAAACCACATAAACTTAATTTTTCTCAAAGAGTTGAACGATAGTAGAGGGAAATGAGTGATGTGTTCCATTCATATATTTTCAATACCCGAATGTGAAAATACAACCGATCTTGTTAGTTTTTGATATGCTCAAATTAATACCCTAAAAAGTACTAAAACAGTTGATGCAGTATATCAGGGGTCAAACACAAGAACTCAGAGAAATCGTGCAATAGATTGTATAGTATCGAATCAAGCTAAGAAAATCTAGATGAAACAAAAACAATAAACAGTAAACGAGTTGTAATTCGATGGGAGAGAGATAGGTTCAGGGATATTTCTCAGGAAATCGATGAATGCAGATAAACTAACTGATTAGGGTTCAGGTTACATTCAGTATAATTAACCAACTGTCGTTGCGAGAATTATCTAAATCTAAAGTTCAGAATCCCAAATCTCTTTGCAAATTCCTAAGAATAAATCAGCCTTAATATCGAGTTTGATATGTTCACAAATCAGCTAAACCAAATCTCTTTGCGAATAATTAATTTGCTCACCTTAAGTTCTATCAGATTATTCAATTGCACTGTCGTGCCTAATCGATTAACCTAAGATCTAATATCTAGGTGATCAATCTAGAATTAGCTTTGAGAACAACCTAAGGCGAAGAACTAATTCAGATTATGAACCCTAAATAACTAATCAACCTAGCATTCAAAGAAATCCCTTATGAGAATCCCTAAGCCTAACAAGAAATCTACTCAGACATAGAAATTGAAGCAATAAACATGTTTGAATAAATCATCAAATAAGAATTAAGAAAGAGTAACAAAAGGGTTCGAAATCTTCTCTCGGACGAACAGAGTTTCAGACTTGTCTCCCTTCAATATCTCTCTCACAAAACCAGAATAAAAATAAAGCATAGCCATCAAAGTGGCTGTAAAATCCTATTAAATAACCTAAATCACGTTTTGGTGCTTCTTGTAAATAATAAATACTTCTGGACAATTTTGCAGGTCTTCAATTCTTCATTAAACTCGCGGGTCGTGTCTGCTTCGATGAGCGTCGACCGATACTAAGAAGTATCGATCGAAACTGATGCTTCAAATCGGGTACTCAGCTACACGACCTTCTACTTTGATCCAAAATGTTCCAGAAAGCTCCAATATCTCCAATTATACTCCAAACGTGCTAAAACCTGTAAAAGACACTAAACCACTACAAAATAGTAGAAAGACTCTATAAAACGGACTTATATCAGGGCCTAAAAGGGGGTAAAAACCATGATATATCAACTCCCATAGACTTAGCCTTTGCTTGCCCTCAAGCAAAACAGAAAACTAAACCAGAGAAAGAGGTTTGAAAACGTAGAGACTTACCTGTTCATGAAACATTGCAGTGACCAATTTCCTTAGTGCTCCACATATTACCTAACCAGCTTTTCGATCTAACCACCATGTACTTTTACTTAGACATTCGCAGCTTCCCAGACTACACACATTATTTCGCAGCATTGTTCAATCAAGCCTTCCTCGCCAGTTTCATCGCTGTGAATTAATATCAAGAACCTTCTAGATTCTTTCCCATACAACATCATGACAAGGAACCACCATTTTTCACACTTTTGGTATTATTTCTCTCCCCCAGACTTATTTCTTATCATATTTCTTGCATATACAAATTAAGGTTCGAGACGCGAGTATTGATGGTGTTTGCCACCGAATCCCCGGTTCTTCCCTCAAAAGTAATCAAAGGTGTAGGCGAATAATGGTATCATAGGAAATTTTCCTAACCTCGCTTCCACCTTTGTGTGATCATTCCCTCTGAAGTATAATAATGGGATCGCTGGAAATTTTCCTAGCCCTTTACTCAGAAGAAAATCATCTCATCTTTTAATGCATCTTATTAATTAACTTGTAACAGGGAGAGGAATACCGTTATTTTAAAACACATGGGTTTCTTTGTCGGATACGAATGAGGAATCAAGCTCTATGGATACTAACCACATTGATGAAGTGCAAAAATTTGGCTCAGGCTTTAAGGAACTTTGCTGGAAACATGAGTGTCTTCTGGTTAACTGGTCAGCCTTTGGATTTTTCATTAGTCGATCTAGAACTGATTCTGTAATAATGGTCACTTGGAAGCAAGGTCAGATCAAAAGATTCAAGAAAAAGATCATAGTCTCAGACAAAGTTTTGACTCAATAAAACAACGAATGACTCAAAAACGGACTGACTCTAAGAAAAACAAAAACAATGTCAGCTACTACCTCCCCCAGACTTAAACAACACTGTCCCCAGTGTTATTTAGCCTAGAGTTCGTGAAAGAAAACAAATGAACGAAATGGAATGGTGAGAAATCAGAAGTTACCGTGCTGGGACATCGAGTATTGACCGACACACGGCCTGGTATCGGGCGATACCAAGCTTAAGTCGACATGATGAACTTTCTCATTCGCGTAGGGTGTCGACCGATACCAACGGGGTATCGAGCGACACACTGGCGATTTCGTGTTTTGCTCCTTGTTTATCCTGACACAAACTCACCAGTGGGTTGCCTCCCACCAAGCACTCGTTTAACGTCATTAGCTTGACTGTAACGCCATTCAGGCTGTGGGTGCATCATCCAGAGGCATGATCTTCCCTGTTGGAATCTCGGCTTTCGGCCAATAGTGTTTCACCCGCTGTCCATTGACAGTAAATTCATCGCATGTAGGACTAATCAGCACGACGGCACCATGTGGTCTGACCTCCTTGATTTTGAAGGGACCTGACCAACGAGAACGCAGTTTACCAGGAAACAATTGCAAACAAGAGTTATACAAAAGTACCTGGTCGTTCGGCTCGAAATGTCTGGAGATGATCTTTTTATCATGATAGGCCTTAGTTCTATCCTTGTACAGCTTCGAGTTCTCGTAGGCGTGGTGCCTAATCTCATCCAACTCATTCAGCTGAATCAACCTCCTCTCAGCAGCAGGCTTGATGTCGAAGTTCAGCAACTTCGTTGCCCATGCTGCCTTGTGCTCGATCTCTACTAGAAGGTGACATGCTTTCCCATACAGCAAATGGAACGGTGTAGTGCCCAGCGGTGTTTTGAAAGCAGTCCTATAAGCCCATAGCGCGTCATCCAGCTTCGTAGACCAATCCTTCCTGGAAGTACCCACTGTCTTCTCTAAAATCTCCTTGATTTCCCTGTTGGAGACTTCTACTTGCCCACTGGTTTGAGGGTGTTATGGAGTAGCCACACGGTGATTAACACCATGCTTCTTCAGCAACTTCTCAAAAACTTTGTTAATAAAGTGGCTGCCACCATCACTTATAAAAATACGCGGCACTCCAAAGCGTGGGAAAATGATGGTCTTAAACAGCTTAAGAACCACCGCAGAGTCATTGGTTGGACTAGCAATCGCCTCCACCCATTTGGACACATAGTCCACAGCAACCAGGATGTATCTGTTCTTGTGTGACGAGGGAAAGGGGCCCATAAAGTCAATGCCCCAACAATCGAAAACTTCAACCTCATGGATGAAGTTCTATGGCATCTCATGTCTCGTACTGATCTTCCCTCTCCTCTGACAGACATAACACTGTGAGATATAGGCGTGCGCATCTCTGAACATAGTAGGCCACCAAAAACCTGCTTGAAGAACTTTGGACACTGTCTTGAAAGTAGCAAAGTGTCCTGCATACTCAGACCCATGACAATGAAAAAGAAACGCAGGCACCTTAGACTCTGCAACACATCTTCTGTAGATACCATCTGAGCAGTGTTTGTATAGGTAAGGCTCATCCCAGAAGAATCTCTTCATCTCGCGCATAAACTTTTTCCTCGCATGCTTTGTGGGATGCTTTGGCTCAGTCTCTGCAGCAAGGTAGTTGGCAATGTCTGCGTACCATGGTCGTGCAGGACTAGATACAGCAGCTATATAGGCATCATAAGAGTCGAAGTGCTCTGCAGGCAAAATAGGTCCAAATCGCGTCTGGTATCGACCGATACTAGGTGAGTATCGATCGATACTGAAGGTCTGCACTCGTGAAAATTACAGATTTTAAGGACAAACGTCTGGAAGCTGAGATTCAATGAAGTAAATACCCTCCTCTTTTAAGAAATCATCAATAGGTACGACTTCATCGACCTTTAATCGCGATAATTGGTCAGCAACGCCATTCTCAACTCCTTTCTTGTCTTTGATCTTGATATCGAACCCTTGGAGCAAAAGTACCCATCGGCATAGACGAGGCTTGAGGTCCTTATTCTTCAGCATGTACTTGAGAGCAGCATGGTCTGTGTGAACAATAACCTTGCTCCCAATCAAGTAGGACCGAAATTTCTCAAAAGAGAAAACAACTGCAAGTAACTCCTTCTCAGTGGTGTTGTAATTTCGCTGAGCATCATCCAACGTCCTACTGGCATAATAAATAGCATGGAGCTTCTTGTCTTTCCTCTGACCCAACACAGCTCCAACAGCAAAATCACTCACATCGCACATAACCTCAAAAGGTAAACTCCAATCAGGTGGTTGGACAATAGGAGCACTCACCAATGCCTTCTTAATCTCCTCGAAGGCTGCAAGGCAATCAGATGTGAAATCAAATTTGACTTCCTTACATAGCAGGGCTGTGAGTGGGCGTGCAAGTTTAGAGAAATCCTTGATGAACCTCCTGTAAAACCCAGCATGACCAAGGAAGCTTCGAATCTCAGATACAGATCGTGGAGGTTGCAGGCTTGTCATGACCTGAATCTTTGCCTTGTCAACTTCGATCCCTGCCTTAGAAACCTTGTGCCCAAGAACAATGCCATCTTGTACCATGAAGTGGCATTTCTCCCAATTAAGAACTAAATTCTTCTCCTCGCATCGCTGAAGCACCTTGCACAAGTTATCCAGACAATCCTTGAATGACGATCCATATACTGAAAAATCATCCATGAATACCTCCATAAATTCCTCAGTCATGTCTTTGAAAATCGACATCAAGCATCGCTGAAAGGTCGCTGGAGCGTTACATAATCCAAATGGCATTCTTCTGTAGGCGAATGTGCCATAAGGACTTGTAAAAGTCGTCTTTCCCTGGTCCTCTGGATGTATAGGAATCTGGAAAAAGCCTGAGTACCCATCGAGAAAACAGTAGTATGGGTGACTCGCTAACCTCTCCAGCATCTGGTCAATGAATGGCAATGGGAAATGATCCTTCCTTGTAGCCGCATTCAGCTTCCTGTAGTCAATACACATCTTGTGACCAGTGATTGTCCTTGTAGGGATTAGCTCATCGTTCTCGTTTTTCATCACAGTGATGCCTCCTTTCTTAGGCACAACGTGAACCGGGCTAACCAAAGAACTATCTGTGATGGCATAGATAATCCCTGCTTCCAACAGCTTCATCATTTCCTTCCTGACCACTTCCTTCAGGTTCGGATTCAGCATCCGCTGGCATTCAATTGAAGACTTTGATTCATCCTCCAGGTGAATCCGATGCATGCACAAATCTGGTGCTATACCTGAAATATCATCAAGAGAATAGCCAAGAGCTTTGCGATACTTGCGCAGCTTGCTCAGCAGTAAGGTAATCTCTGCGTTTTTCAAAGAAGCATTAACAATCACAGGGTATGTGGAACTAGGACCAAGAAAAGCATACCTCAATGCGGCTGGGAGTGGCTTGAGTTCAATCTTAGGAGCTTTCATCTCACTCCAATCACCAAGCTCACCAATGTTCTTAGGAGTTTCGGCCATCTCCTCTATCGCACACGTCGGGTATCGACCGATACAGTCGGTATCGATCGATACTGTATCAGTCAGATCGAGCATCTTGGCGTAACCAGCAGCTACGTCTCCAAGCAGCTCTTTAGAGACATCAGGGTACACCAGTGCCCTCTCCAGTGGATCTTCAGGGTGCATCTCCAGGAAGTACTCCTCAGCTATGTCACTGAAGGTGTCCACATAGAACGTTTGCCCATCGATGGTTGGTCTCTTCATCATCTTTTCCATGTTAAAGGACATCACCAAATCACCGATGTTGAGAGCTATCTGTCCATTCTTGCAATCGATCAAGGCTCCAGCAATTGCAAGGAATGGTCTGCCTAGGATAAGATGATCCTTAGGCTCAGCATCGTACTTCAGGACGATGAAATCTGTTAGGATTAAGCAATTCCCAATCTTGATTGGAACATCTTCGAGTAGTCTCTCTGGAAGTCGCACTGAGCGATCAACAAGTACCAGCGAAATCCTTGTAGATTGAAAATCTGTCTTCCCCATTCGCTTAGCTACTGAGTGTGGCATGAGGTTCACACTCGACCCAATATCGCAGAGAGAACGCTCGAATCTCTCTGTGAAGATAGTGCAATCCAGAACAAAACTCCCTGGGTCTGGTAGCTTCTTGGGAATTTTGTTGAGTAGAATCGCACTGCACTCAGCTGTAATCATCATGACACCCTCCTCAAGGTTCACATTGCTAGACACCAATTCTTCACATACCTCCTGAAAGCTGGGGAAGTCTTAATAGCATCAACAAAAGGGAGTTCCACAACCAACTTATCCAACATAGTTTTGCATCTGGCGTCCTCCCATTCCTTCTTTGTCATCTTAGGAGGCATAAGATAAGGTATTTTAGGTTTGTATACCCTCTCCTTGACAATTTCTGGTTCCTTCTCGACCTGCGCCTCGGTATCGACCGATACAGAAGGAGTATCGATCGATACACGGGATTTTGGATTCCCTCGTGCAGGTGTCTGGATTGGTGTCGATCGACACTGGCTGGTATCGATCGATACATGGAGATTTTCAGAATCCCAATCGTCATCTTCAGCAAGATCGACGAGATGCTCTGCAATTGGGCTGTTCTTTACTCTTGTAATCACCTATTTTCCACTTCTCAAGGTGATGGCATTGATGTGTGCCCTTGGATTCTCAGTTTTCCCTGGAAGAAAACCTTCCTGCCTCTTTACAGCTGCTGCAGTTTGAGCAACCTGAGTTTCCAGCTTCCTCTGAGTCAGATTGATAGCTTCAATTTTCCCATTCAGATCAAGGTACAGAGAATCAAACTTCCCATTGAAATCACCTTGCAACTTCTCTTATCCCCGAAGAAGTTGATCCATCAAGGATTCTATCTTACTCTCTGTGGATTTTGGAGAGGTGGATTGGTACGAAGAGTTCCCATAATTGCGAGTGAAATCCCTGCTCTGAAGTGGTTTCTGAACAAATTGTTTTGCTCCAAAACCAGATTGGTTTCCCTCAAACTTGTACCCACCTTGCTGAGTGTTGTTGTTGAAGTTTCGGTTGTTGTTGTACCCATATCGCTGACCCTGAAAACCAGAACCACCAACGTAGTTAACATCCTCCACTTCATCTTCATCAATATATTCGACTCCATCAGCAAAGTGTACAGTCTTCTTCGATTTCCCGATCAGAAAATCCAGCTTGGCCTGAACTTCAGCAATCTGCGATCCATCAACTCCTCCAGCCTGCTTCTTCCGCTCGAAATCAGCATTCTTGGTGCTATTACTAGACGCCAAGTTCTCAATCAGCACAACCGCATCATCTGGATACCTGGTGTTGAAGTTTCCATTACTCGCAGCATCCAAACCCATCTGGTACCTCCAATCGATCCCTCTGTAGAAAGTGCCCATCAGCTGAACCTGAGTGAACCCATGGTGCGGACAATCTCTCTGATATGACTTGAAACGAATTTAAGCAGCCTTGGGTGCCTCTGTCGGACCTTGAGAAAATTGAGAGATCTTGTTCCTGAGTTCCTCAGATCTCGCATCATCATAGAAATTGTTCAGGAATGCATTTTTCGTCTCCTCCCATGTAGTGAGTGAACCAGGAGCCAACTGCTTCAGCCAATAAGCAGCATCCCCACTAAGAGAGTATGGGAAACGTTTGCAGAAAATGTACTCATTGGGCACTCCATTGTACTTCATACCAGTGACCAAATCCTCGAACCTTTCGATATGATCCATGGGGTGTTCATGAGATAGGCCATGGAAAGGATTCTGACTCACAAGAGCGTAATATGCAGGTTTCAGCTCAAAGTCATGCCTCTGGAAAGTTGAGATGCGAATCGCAGCTCGATTGGCATAGAACTGATCAGGTCTGTTGTGCTCACCAAGTGTTCTACCTTGATCAACCGCAGCATTCCCAACGTTGGCGTGCGCAGCTGGCGTGACAATCTCACCAACAACAACAGGAGGGATAATGACGTTTCCAGCTTCATCAAGTCGCTGCCCTCTCTCATTGCACACTTGACCCTCTTGGTCTCTCAAGAATCCATCTTCATCAACTCTTAATACCACTGGGTTGTTCATACCTGATGTTTGCTTTGCCTTTCTGTTTGTGCGTTCCAAACGTGCTAGCTTCTCTAACGACATATTAACTAGCGGAGTGCTCTTGTTCCCTCTGGTTTCACGATTAGGCATACACCTGAAAACAAAGTCAAGGCACGTAAGTAACAAAAGAAAATGATGAGTATCGACCGACACTGGGTGGCGTCGATCGATACCGACGAATTTAGTCGGAACTCGACAACTAAAATCTAATGACGAAATTGAGTCCCCGGCAACGGCGCCAAATTTGATATGCTCAAATTAATACCCTAAAAAGTACTAAAGCAGTTGATGCAGTATATCAGCGGTCGAACACAAGAACTCAGAGAAATTGTGCAATAGATTGTATAGTATCGAATCAAGCTAAGCAAATCTAGATGAAACAAAAACAATAAACAGTAAACGAGTTGTAATTCGATGGGAGAGAGATAGGTTCAGGGATAATTCTCAGGAAATCGATGAATGCAGATAAACTAACTGATTAGGGTTCAGGTTACGCACGGTTCTTGAACTCAAATCACCTAAGTATAATTAACCAACTGTCGTTGCGAGAAATTCTAAATCTAAACTTCGTAATCCCAAATCTCTTTGCAAATTCCTAAAAATAAATCAGCCTTAATATCGAGTTTGATATGTTCACAAATAAACTAAACCAAATCTCTTTGCGAATAATTAATTTGCTCACCTTAAGTTCTATCAGATTACCCAATTGCATTGTCGTGCCTAATCGATTAACCTAAGATCTAATATCTAGGTGATCAATCCAGAATTAGCTTTGAGAACAACATAAGGCGAAGAACTAATTCAGATTATGAACCCTAAATAACTAATCAACCTAGCATTCAAAGAAATCCCTTATGAGAATCCCTAAGCCTAACAAGAAATCTACTCAGACATGGAAATTGAAGCAATAAACATGTTTGAATAAATCATCAAATAAGAATTAAGAAAGAGTAACAAAAGGGTTCGAAATCTTCTCTCGGACGAACAGAGTTTCAGACTTGTCTCCCTTCAAAAGCTCTCTCACAAAACCACAATAAAAATAAAGCATAGCCACCAAAGTGGCTGTAAAATCCTATTAAATAACCTAAATCACGTTTAGGGGTTCTTGTAAATAATAAAGACTTCTGGGCAATTTTACAGTTCTTCAATTCTTCATTAAACTCGCGGGCCATGTCTGCTTCGATGAGTGTCGACCGATACTAGGAAGTATCGATCGACACTGATGCTTCAAATCGGGTACTCAGCTACATGACCTTCTGCTTTGATCCAAAATGTTCCAGAAAGCTCCAATATCTCCAATTATGCTCTAAACGTGCTAAAACCTATAAAAGACTCTAAACCACTACAAAATAGTAGAAAGACTCTATAAAACAGACTTATATCATGGCCTAAAAGGGGTAAAAACCATGATATATCAGTTTTCAATACATTTGTAGATATTGTTAGAATGATAATGTGGATCAAAAGTGTGAGACCGATCTTGCCCTATTCTACAATATCGTGCCCTCTTCAAATTAAGTTATATTCTTAAACATTGCACATTTACATCAAGTCATATATGCTATAAAAATTGCACTGATAATAAATATAGTGTAAGGTTTGTGATTTAAACATTGCACATAAATAAGATTCATAACATAAGGTTTATAGACAGGTCTTATAAAACATGATTAAAAACTTCAAGTTATCAAATAAGTTAGTAATAACATCTATACCAACTACATCCTTAAAAAAATATCCGAATAACAAAATCAAAACAACAATGAATCATGGGTTTGAGTCTTAGAAAGGAGTAAAGCTTTGCATGTGATCATTGTTGTAACTTTGTGGTAGAGGAAATGGGTACCTGACAAAAGTGATTGATGAAAATTAGTAATCAGGAAATACTATTATGAACTCATATTTTATACTAACATATATTAAAAAAGATCTTACCTATTCAGAAATTGGTAGAGTTCAGGAAATGTGTAATCTTCAAACTCTATATTTGAGAGACCTTCTTCTACTGTAAGCCATGAATGATCTTTATAAAACAAAATTGGTTGTTAGTACATTGTTAGCCATGAATGATCTTTAAAAAAAAAATTGGTTGTTAAACTCTATTCTGTTTAAATTCTTATAAATTGTTTTCAAACTTCTTTTTATTTAAACTCACGGACTAATGTTTTGACCCGGAAACACCTTAGGATTCCAAAAATGTGCCATTCATGCTCACTACAAAATCGTCTTGACAATTCCTCAGCCAACTCTCCGTAAGCTAAACACTCCAACCCTTTAAACCTGAAAGATTGAAAATAATTTACAAACGTCTCTAAGATATGTAGAAAGAGTAAATTTTGATGATCACAAAAAGCCACTTACTCTTGGTTTCTAATCGTAAATTGAACCATTGACCTCATCCTAGACTTCTCATAAGAATATCCATCCCACCATCTCTTGTTAATCTTTCCAACCCAAGTAAACACAAACTTCAAAAAATAAATAGTTAAAAATAGTATGATCTAAAAAGATATACTCTGTTTTACCTATAGGGTAACGTTCTGAGACAGTTTGACTTAGAATATCAACGATTGGAGTGAAAAACAAGAAATGATGGTGGTTTGGAAAGTCAGTGAGTAGTCTCATTTCTGTGTTTGAGTTGAAGTAGATCTCATAAAAGTGGGGAGTGGTATGGCCAAGAATAGGACCAAACGAAACACTAAATTCTTTAAAGGAGAACCAATAACGTTTGAAATCCTTAACCCATGCATAAACATTTAAGGCTTCTCCGGAAACACTTGCTTCTATTCTGTTTCCCTGAAAACAAATGGAGTTTGATGTGTATTACAGGATAATGAAGATAAGTTTAAAATAACAAACACGTTAGAAACGAAACTGAATTCCTATACTAATTAGAATCATCAATATATAAGAATTTTTGAGATATTACCTCTCCATCACACAAAATAAGATGCATGTTTGGGCCAGACAAATCAAACTCTCTAATCCAAACATGCAAGATCTTCACTCTTAGGTTCCAATCTTTTTTGCGGGTATTGATTTCTGAGATCATATGGACAGTTTCGTTTGCCATAATCAAATCAACAAAGTGTCTGGTTTAGAAAAAGAGAAAGAGAAAGATATGAAAGACGAAGGGTTTAAAATGTTAGAGAGAAGAAGGTATGAGTGTAATATATTTATGACGCAAACCAATGAAGAAGTTGAAAGGTTTTGGTCTTCTTAAGTACGCTAGATTGCGTAAAAAGAAGTTAAAAAAAATTGAAGTAAAAAATATATGGTAATATTCTCCTTAGGTCATTATGAGAAACATTTTTCAAAAAAAGCAATCACTAAAGAGACGAAATATTTAGTTTAGATTTGATTAGATGTTTTATTTACAGTAAGATTTGGTGATCAAAAATCTAGGTAGTTCGTTAATGATTTGCTAAGATTTGGTTCGATTACAATTTTGTTTGAAGTGGAAGTGTTGGATTTCCTGTATTAACTAAATATTTAGTTTAGCTTTGATTAGAAGTTTTATTTACAGTAATATTTGGTTCTCGAAAATATAGGTAGTTCGTTAAAATTTTGGAAATATTTGGTTCTCGAAACTTTTGTTTGCAAAGATTTAGTTAATGCAATAACTTAACGAACCGGTTTGGTTTACTATTTGATGTTTTATTGTAGGTATTGAACTTGATGAACCAATACATTAACCGGGTTATGAAGATGAAGATCGAAATATATGAACAACCAACCAATTTGAAAAGAATTGTAATGTTTGTGATTCATGAAGTGATCGAAACTAATAATTTTCGAAATTTTAATTAAGTTTTTAATTTATACTCGTGCCAAGACTAAAATTATATATTATGCAATTTCTTAATTTGTTTAATTTTTTTCAGATTGATATTTCCGAGAATAAATGGAATGATTTTCTTCTTGAAGGAGCAAATGAGGAAATGAGCTTGGATCATTATATATAATTAGGAAATCGGCCTTAAAAAATTAAAAGGTTGTTTGGAAACAAGATTAAAAAAGAAGGGATAGTCGATATCTGGAATGAGATTAGACTAAAACAGAAAGAATCTCTGTTTGGACACAAAATGTTACCATGTTTTAATAGTATAAATTAGAAGTTATATGTTGTAATTAATTTAGAGTTTTTATGTAGAAGAGCAGATAAATATGATTTTTAAACCATATTTTAAAAAATCTTGTAGAGATGATATATATATATATATGGATATGAATAGGTAATTTGTGTTTTTGTTTTAAGAAATATATTACTTTTCAGATTACGTTTTTCACATACAAATTCTTTTCTTTTTTTTCAACTAAATATATTACTTAATCAAATGAGTTTACAAAGTCAGAATGTAAAACATATGTAGTAAAATTAGGGACATAAAAGTGAAATATGTAATCCTGATCTTCAGGAATATGCTTATCTGCCAGTAAATCAGCAACTGAGTTGGAATCCCTTTTAACCCAATTGAATTCGATTTCATCGAATTTTTCCTTGCATACTCCTATTTTCTGTATCCAGTTGAGTGTACTGAAACTCAGTTTACTCCCTTTAATCAGATCCATTAGTCTTCTATTATCTCTTTCAAAATACATTTTCATGTACCCTTTACTCCAGCAATGTTGCATTACAAATATCAGAGCCTGCATTTCACTTACAAGAGCATTTGATAATATTCTACATCTTGCTTGTCCTGCACCACAATACATCCCTCGATCATCTCTCACAATCCATCCCGCTTTTGAGGGTATGTTTCCTTGAACAAAAAACGCATCAAAGTTACACTTAATCCAGCCATTTGGTGATCGGGTCCATTGTGAAGATCTTGCGGCAATCGGGTTTTTAACTGCTGTATCAAACCTTTGATCATCAAGGTACTCCTCCGCATTCAACCATTCAGATGCATCGGATTTGTCAAATTCTATTTATATCATCTTTTTCATTAGAATAAATACATACTTGTTATTTTATGTTAATAATAATAATGGTTCTCTTTGTCATTTTTTAATCTGATGATGTCTATTGGGGATAAATATTTTTACTTAGGATTAGATGAATCTCTTAGTTCCACGTGTAGTTAGAATAGTAAAGTTCATTTGTCCCAAAACGTATTTGCATGTTATCTGGAAAGAGTGTAATTAGGGGTAAAGGTCACAAGTTGGGATATACTCAGAGCCGTGCTCGTAGTGTTATAAAAAAAACCAAATGCCTTAGGCCCCAATTTCTAAGTTCAATCTTAAGACCCCAATTTATGCTCTCTAGTACAATTACTCAATTAGACAAACTTGTATTTAGTTTCAAACCCAAACAATTTTTTTTTATAAATTTACTTTTGCTAGTTTATTTCATTTCTTGTTATATTGGCCTTTCAGATTTTAACTCTAACAATGTTTTATTTATTTATTATTGTTTCTCCATTTATCCTTTTTAATTGTTTTTTATTCTCAGTTTTCTTCAGCTTCTATTACCATAATTTTTAACAACATTTTAAGAATATAACTTTACCTTTTAATGTATGAAAATCAACATAAATATCCTTAGACAATTACAAAATCATCATAGATAAAAAATTTCATATTGAATAGTTACTTTTTATTTTTTTATTTAGTTAACTGTATAGTTTGTGTTTATGAAAAAAAAATTTGTTTATAGATTTTCATAACACTGGTGAATATATATTTATAAACATACAACATTTATATAATAATATAATATTTTGTATTATATTATATATGTTTTAATATTAAATTATAATCCCTTGATAGCTAGGCACAACACTGGATATGTTAGGAGATATTGAATAAGACTATCTTTTTGCGAACCCACCAACTCATGTCATGTAATATAGAGTATCGAATTAGGATGAATGGTAGTCAAGGAGAAATAGGCCGCCTTTTTCGAATCCATCAACTCGTACCATGTTATCTCGAGATTGTGAAATTAGGTAATGAATAGTGTAACATGGACTACTAGACATACACAACTTAACAGTCAGACAACCATGCATCATCGACAACCTGACAGTTATGCTAGCCGGGCAAGTAAGCACATCACTACAAGAAAACAGGTGTATTTCCGACGGCAATAATTCCGTCGGAAATTTCCGACGACTTTCCGACGGATTTCCGACTAACTTCTCATCCGTCGGAAATTCCGACGGATTTCCGACGACAATAATCCGTCGGACACTTTTCGACAGATTTCCGACGACTTTTTGACGAATTCTGATGTTGTCGACATACTGCCGACGGATTTCCGACGACGTTCATCCGTCGGAATTTTCCGACGGATTTCCGACAGATGCCGACATGGTTGCCGACATCGATAATATCTACTTTATATCCGTCGGAAATCCGTCGGAAAATGCACAAAATTTTCCTTATAAAAACGTTTCCACGCTTCATTTATAATCACAAAAAAAAAATCTCTGTTATCTAATTCCTTACGAAAATGTCTTCTTCAAATCCTTATAATTATTTTCGATCATGGATGGACAAGCCTCATCAAATTCCGGACACGGGCCTAGTTACGGAGGAATTCAAAAAAGGTCTACAGGAATTCATGGCATTTGCGGGTATGCAGAAGAAAGCAAAAAAAACCGGTAAAATCTATTGCCCTTGTACCAATTGTGGGAATCGTAGATTTATCGTGATAGATGAAGTATGGTCACACTTGTATTGTCATGGGTTTATGCCGGGTTACAAGATTTGGTATTATCATGGAGAAAATGATACAATGGTGGATAATTATGCTAGTAATAGTGAACATTATTCTGGGGATAACACTGGCTTAGAAGAACTCGCAATGGAAGAACAAAGTACTGTAGGTCATGTTCAGATGGTGAACGATGCATTTCGTGAAAGTATACCATCGGTTGCTGAGTATGGAGATAGGGGAGAAGAACCTAATTTAGAAGCTCGGAGATTCTTTGATATGTTAGACGCTGCTAAACATCCGTTATATGATGGGTGTAGAGGTGAACATTCCCCTTTATCAACTGCAACAAGTATGATGGGTATAAAGACGGATTTCAATTTGAGTGAGGAGTGCGTGGATGCAATCGCTGATTTTGTGAAAGAAATTTTGCCAGAAGATAATCTTGCACCGGCATCATACTATGAGATACATAAACTTGTTCAAGGTCTAGGATTGCCGTATCAGATGATAGATGTATGCATAGACAACTGTATGCTCTACTGGAGAGAGGACGCAGATCGTACGACATGTCGTTTTTGTCGCAAACCTCGGTATAAGGAAACAGGTGGAAGAGTGCCAGTGCCATATAAACGGATGTGGTATTTACCGTTAATAGAGAGATTGAAGAGGTTATATCAGTCAGAGCGCACAGCAGGAGCAATGAGATGGCATGCAGAGCATACAACAGATGGACAAATCGCCCATCCGTCAGATGCAGGAGCATGGAAACATTTTCAATCCATTTATCCCAGCTTTGCGTTTGAGGCAAGGAACGTATACCTTGGATTATGTACCGATGGTTTCAACCCTTTTTGGAAGCACGGCAGAAAATATTCTTTGTGGCCAGTAATTGTAACACCTTACAATTTGCCGCCATCTTTGTGCATGCGAAGGGAGTTCTTGTTCCTTAGCATTCTCGTTCCTGGACCAGAGCATCCGAAGAGATCACTTGATGTGTTTTTGCAACCATTGATTTATGAGCTGCGAATGTTATGGGACCAAGGTATTGAAGCGTTTGATGTTTCTTGTAACCAAAATTTCATCATGCGGTCAGTACTTTTGTGGACTATTAGCGATTTTCCAGCATATGGCATGTTATCAGGATGGACAACGCACGGAAGATTATCGTGCCCGTACTGTCAAGATAACACTGATGCGTTCCAATTGAAGCACGGACGGAAAACGTCTTGGTTTGATTGTCATAGGCGATACCTACCTAGCGATCATCCTTATCTTCGGAGCACAACATTGTTTAGGAAGAACCGGAAAGTATTTGACGGTCCTCCTCCTGAGTTAGATGGTGAGTATTTGTTGACTCAGTTTAGAGATTTTGGTGCAGAGAGGACCGTTGATTGTGGTGGTAACGGACATCATCCTGTTGATGGTTGTGGCAACGTTCATAATTGGCACAAGAGGAGCATTTTCTGGGATTTGCCTTATTGGAAGAACCATCTTTTGAGGCATAATCTGGATGTCATGCACATTGAGAAGAATTTTTTCGACAACATTATGAACACCGTTCTCAATGTCAAAGGGAAGACGAAGGACAATCTGAAGTCTAGATTGGACTTGCCAGACATTTGTTCTCGTAGAGCACTACATGTGACAGGGAACGGGAAGCCTCCGGTCCCGGCTTTTCGTTTCGATGAACCTTCAAAGGCCGAGTTTTTTTACTGGATTACCGAAAGTGTTAGATTCCCGGACGGATACGCATCTAACCTTCGGAACAGCGTTGATCATGGAGAAGGGAAGTTTACTGGGATGAAGAGTCATGATTGTCATGTGGTGATGCAGCGCCTCCTTCCATTTGCCTTTGCATGTCTTCTACCACGTAATGTCCACGAAGCAATTGCAGGTACAATCATAAAATTATTTATTTACTACTTTATACAATATATACTTCATTATTTAATTATTCATTTGTTATCCATATATTGCAGGGATTGGTGCCTTTTTCCGAGATATATGTTCTCGCTCTCTTACATCAGACGGTATCCGCAATCTTGGGGCTAATATACCTGTAATCCTTTGCAATTTGGAGAAGATATTTCCTCCTTCATTCTTTGATGTTATGGAACATTTAACAATTCATCTCCGACGGATTCAGCTGCCTCGGCTAAAAAACAATCCCTCGAATATAACCCAGATTCAACTCAAACCGTCGGAAATCCGTCGGAAAGTTCCGACGGATTTCCGACGGATATTTAAAAATCTTGTTTAGGGTATAGGGTATAGGTTTTTTTTGTGGCAAAAGTTTACAAACACTTGTATGATGTATATAAAATAGGTTAACCTTGTATATACATCAAGAAAATGTGTTATATAGAATTTATAAATTTGGATGGAAGTGTTTGTATAAGTTATAGTATAAGATATAGTTGATTTATGTGAAATGATATGTTTTGATGTTGTATAATTTTTAAACAAATGCAAAGCCTTTAATATTGATGAACTTAATATATATATTGAATGAAACATGTAAATAACATGTCCCTAAATCATATAAAGAAACCCTAAACCCTAAACCCCAAATATACCTTAATTCCGTCGGAAATTTCCGACGGATCTGAAAAATTAGACACGTGCTTGTTGACTGACCAATCGACAAACATGCAAGGAATATACCTTATCCGTCGGAAATCCGTCGGAAATTTCCGACGGCTTTCCGACGGATATGAAAAATTAGACACGTGCTTGTTGACTGACTAATCGAAAAACATGCAAGGAATAAACCTTATCTTCTCCAATCCGTCGGAAATCCGTCAGAAATTTCCGACGGATTTCCGACGGACTTTGATATTTTCGAGACCGCGGGAATATCAACCGCGTAAATGAAATTATTTTTCGAAATCCGACGGATTTCCGACGGATTTCCGACGGACTTTGATATTTTCGAGACCGCGGGAATATCAACCGCGTAAATGAAATTATTTTTCGACATCCGACGGATTTTCGACGGACATCGAATTATATCGACGAAACGTAAGTTTTTTTCCTTATTTCTCTCTTCTTCCTCTCTCTCTTCCGTCGCTTCTTCTCCCTCTTCTCTCTTCTTCTTCCTTACAGAAAATCTCTTCTTCTCCCTCTTCTCTTCTTCTTCTTCTTCACAATTTCAGTTTTAATCTTCAATTCATCAACTCCTCTTCATCAATTCCTCAATTCTTCTCCAAAAAAACCATGTAAGTTTAATCAATTCCTTTAAATTTTTTTTATATCATGTTAGTTTTAGGGAATATATTAGTTAGGTTGTTAGAATTCTATTTATGTGAATTGTTAAGTGGTTATAATATAATTTGTTATTTAGAATAATATTAGTGTTAGGGTTTATGTGTTTAGATTGTTGATTTAGAATTGTTAGATATAGAAAACAAATTTTTGATCTTGTTTTATTTTCTAAAAATATTAAAATCGTTTTTAGATCTTGTTTTATTTTCTAAAAATATTTTAAAAACGTTTCTAGATATTGTTTGAATTTTAAAAAATATTTGTATATATTAAAATCGTTTTTAAAATATGGTTTAAGTAATAAAAACGTTTAGACAATATTTGTATATATTAAAAACGTTTTTAATATATTTGTTAAGTAATAAAAACGTTTTCATAATATTTGTATATATTAAAATTGTTTTTAAAATTTTTTATAGTAATAAAAACGTTTTTATAATATGTATATATATTAAAATCGTTTATAATATTTTTTAACTAATAAAAACGTTTTTAAAATATTTCTATATATTTAAGTTGATGTTAAAATATTTTTTTAATTATAAAAACGTTTTTATAATATGTTTATATATTAAAATCGTTTATAATATTTTTTAACTAATAAAAACGTTTTTAAAATATTTCTATATATTTAAGTTGATGTTAAAATATTTTTTTAATAATAAAAACCTTTTTCAAATATTGTTTTAGAAATAAAATTGTTTTAAATATTTTTTATAGTAATAAAATGTTTTCTAAATATTTTTATATATTAAAACTGATTTAAAAATATTTTAGCAAATTTTGAAAATTTTTGAAAAATTTGAATTTTTTGGAAAATTTGAATTTTCCGGAAAATTTGAATTTTTCCTAAATTTTTTTCCGGAAATTTCAAAAATTTTGGTAACTTTTGAATTTTTTTGTTAATTTACTAACAATTTTACCGTTTTCCGCAGGGATGACGACGAAGTTCTTCAGTTGGGAGGCGGCAACCAAGGACGCCGTTCTCGGGGTTCTCGGTGTACGCCTCCTCCGGGACCAACGAGCTCGGGAACTCACATCCCAGATTCCCATCAATCCGCTGCTCGGAGCCACATTGAGATCGAGGAGGTAGTCCGGCAGCCTAACCGGGGCCATTGCATTCGACTCGACCCGAAGTTTGAGGACGGCACTTGGTAAGAAAATTTTTGTACATTATTTCAATTTATTTAGATTTTTAAACTTAACATATTTATATCTTTTCATAATGTTTTCAGGTTTAAGCTGTCGACTCAGATCACCAAGGCGATATTACGGATCCTCCACAACATGTTGGACAAACCGTACGAGAAGTATTCGGACATGCCTACCAAGGAGAAAGACGTGTGGCACCGGACTTTCGCGGTAAGTTATTTATTGATATATTATTTATTTTGAATTTCATTTTGTCAATTTTTCTTTTTGATATGTAACATATTTTTAAAAAAATTGTAGCAAGAGTTCACGTGGGACTCTCATCATACGCGCAAAGTCATTGACACATTCGACAAGTATGCCGCAAACTCGTACTCGAAGCACATGTACGAGTGGAAGTAGAAGTGGAAGCACAACAAAGACAAGCCGAAGAACCTTGACGACGACGTCTGGAAGGGCTTCTGTGAGTACTGGAGTAGGCCTGCGACGAAAAAGACCTCCGAGCAACATTTGAAGAACCGAAATAGCCAACGAGGCGGGAAAGGGGTCTACATCCACAACGCGGGCGCAAAGACCATCGAACGGGAAGCAATGGAAATGGTAAGTTTAATTTAAATTTATTATTGTTAATTCTGTTTTTTATATTTATTTAACTTAACAAATTTTCGCAGGCGAGAGAATCTGGTTCCGAACCCGATTATCTTCAACTCATCGAGAATAGACACACCAACAAGAAAACCGGTCAGATACAAGACTTGGGGATGCGGGAGTTGTCGAGAAGAGCAAGAAGACGAAGCTGGACCGTGAACTATCATCGCAGCTCACTATCGAAGGATCGACGTCCTCGAACTCTTTGTCCCGGGAAGAGATAAACCAGATTGTACTTGAGGTAAGTTTTAATTTCATTTCGTTTTTTTTTATTTTCGTTATTTATTTATTATCAGTTATAATTATTCGCAGCAAATCCGGCAAGTGAAAGGTCGATTCGCTGGGTTAGGCACCCTTCCGACCCAGGAATCTTCTTCCTCGCTTCCTCGTTATCCTTCGGAGTACCGGGTAGAAATCGAGAGGCTCACCCAAACGGTGAAAGACCGTGACCAGCAGGTTGAAGAGCTACGGACGGAGCAACAGACTACCAACAAGAAGCTCTCCTGCTTGGAGAAGATGATGGAGAAATGCTTCCCGCATATGTTTCGGGATAATAATCCCGACGACGGAGATTCTCCAACCGTTTAAATATTTGCTTTTAATGCTTTTTTTCGAACAATTTATTTTAATGTGTAATGAATTTTTTAATTTTGTTTAATGAATTTATATATTTATTATTTCTATTTTTAATTTATATTTCAAATTTATATAATTTTAATATATAAATTTCAAAAAAATAAATAATTAAATAAAATTCAAAATACCAATTCCGTCGGAAAACCGTCGGAATAAGTTACCGTCGTAAATCCGTCGGAACCTATTTCCGACGAAGAACCGACGGACTTCCGAGACAATTTCCGATCAATCCGTCGTAACTCCGTCGAAAATAGTTACCGTCAGAAATCCGTCGGAAATATCTTCCGACGGATTTACGACAGACTTCCGACAAATTCATCCGATCACCATCCGTCTGAAATTCTGTCGGTAATATATCCGTCGGAAGTCCGTCGGAAATTACCGACGGATTTCCGACGGCATTTCCGACTGAATATCCGTCGGAGTATCCGTCGGAACGTACGCGGTCGGAAATCAGTCGGAAATGTCTGACGGCTTTCCGACGGCACAAATCCGTCGGAAATTTCCGACGGATTCCGATGGAAACCATATTTCCGACGAACTGTAACCGACAGCTTAAATCCGTCGGAAATCCATCGGAAAGGGCCTTTTCCGACGGATTTCCGACGGATTTGCCCATCGGAAATATCCCTGTTTTCTTGTAGTGCATGGCCCGAATCCTTTTTATGCCAAGAACCGGGCAAGGTAAGTTCTATTTTTAATATTGACGGGAAAACATTAGTGGAATCTAACTCCCTCCATTTAAACGTCTGAACTGATTTGAACCCTCGTACTCAGGTCAAAGAAAGCCCATAAATTGTTATCTTCAACATATGATCCTTCGTCAAGTACTCTAAACTTCTGATATTCCCTCTCATCAAAAACAGCTCTTACATTTCCATCATCGCTGCTCTCATCATCATAAGTATTTGCATTCTCTTCAACATCATTCTCACCTTCATCATCGACAATTTCATCATTTTCATCATCATTCTCATTAGCATCATCAGCTTCGTATATACTCATCATTGCCATCATCAAATTCACCATTTTCAATATCATTTCTAACTTCCATACGCATATATAAGTAAGGATCATTATCACGAACAACATAAAGAGTTAATGCGCCTGATAGTTGTGCGTGGATGACAACAACTTTTTCGGGTAGAACTCCACTTATATTTTCACAGCTTCAGCGTTTTGAGCAACTTGCATATCCAACCTCTAGACATGGGCTGAAAGTGATTCGAATTTCCCATTCAAGTCATTGTACATGCAATCCATCTTGACATGAAGTTCTTTGGACGATTTCTGTTGAGCTATCGTCAATTTTTGTTTCATCTGCATGTGCTTGCTCTCCTGGGCGATGTGAGGAGGTGCTGGTGCAGCTGGAAGTGGCGCATTTTGAGAGTTAAATGGAGCAGGCTGAGAGTTGAATGGTGCTCTCGGTTGAAAGTTTATGTTTCCTCTATAGTTCGCGTTTTGGAACTTGTTCTTAAACGGATTTTGCTGTTGAAGATAGAATTGATCTCAAGGATTCTCCACATTTGGATTTCGGTAAGAGAGATTGTTCATGTTTCTAAAATTGTTGTTGAATCCATTGTTGAATTTTTGGCTCTGGTACAGACCATGTGCTCCAACGTAGTTCACTTATTATTCTTGAAATAATGAATTTTCTACATCAAACCCTTGATGAAAATCAGCTTTTGCGCCAATGGTGGCTTTACATGAGTTCATCGACCGGCTTTGGCTCTTGAGGAGATGATTCATAATACTTCTAAGCTCAACAATTTGCTTAGAAGCAGCATCACCGGATCGAGTGCTTCTATCAAAATAAGGACAATTGTTGTTGTTGCTTGCAGCGAGATTGTCGATGAGAGCACGTTCTTAAGCAATAATTTTCGAGAGAGAGAGCTAGTACTTTTGTTGCAAACCTCTGTAGAAAGTGTTCAACATATTCGAACAAGAGAAACCATGGTGAGGACAGTCGCATTCATCGTCTTTGAAACGCTCTCATGCTTCATAGAAAGACTCGACATGACCTTGTTGGAAACTTTGGATCTTGTTTCTCAACAAACTTGATCTCGAATTTATGTAGAAGTGACTGAGAAAAGCATACTTCCATTCTTCCCATGGGGTGATCAAACCGGCTAAAAAATTCCAACCATTTATGAGCATTTTCGCTCAAATAAAATGGAACAGCTTGCACTTCAAATAATATGCAGGAATTTGATTGGCCCTGGTAGTGCTGTAGATTTCTTCAAAGAGCTCAATGTGATCCATGAGATGCTCAGAAAAGAGTCCGTGAAGCTGATTTTGTTTCACCAAAGTAATGATATGCGGCTTGATCATATAGTCATTCATGTGAGGAATAGGGACTTAGATTGCTGCTCGATTCTGGAAGTGTTGGTGCGGAGTATCGAAGTTAGCAATAGTGCGATTACGCACTTGTCGCCTTTATTTATGTGCGGGTTGATATGCTTAGTTTTTATCGTTTTCTAACACATGTTTTGGTATTCCTTTTGAGTATTTTATCGAGTCAAAGTCCGTTTTTAGAGTCTTTTAGTCATTTATTCAGTTATCTCTGGTAAAAATGCGTTTATGGAAGAAATTGGAGTTACGTGGGCAAAAACGCATGGAACAGTACAAAAGAGCATAATCGATCGATGGAGCATGCCCCGAAGAGCCAAAATCGATTGATGCACAATTGACATCGATCGATGCAACATCATCAAAAGAACCAGAATCGATCGATGCAAGGAGTGCATCGATCGATGGAGCATGCCTAGAAGAACCAAAATCGATCGATGCATAATTGGCATCGATCGATGCAACACCCTCCGAAGAGCCAGAATCGATTGATGCAAGGATTGCATCTATCGATGGAGCATGCACAGAAGAACCAAAATCGATCGATGCAACATGTGAATTGATCGATGCAAGCCGGCGAGAAGGAAAAGGAAATTTCTGATTTTCCTGTTTTGCCCCGGAAACTGGCTATTCTGACCTAATTCGACCATAACCCTATTTATACTTTATTTTCATCCACTTTTTAGGCATCTCTCTTTTGACGGCTCTCTATTCTACTCAGTTTTGGATTATTGATTTTGTAAGCAAGAAGAAGAATCTCTGCAACTATTGAGAAGAATTCTAAACCCTTTCATCTCTTTCATTATTATTATGAGTTTCTCTCTATCTCCTTACTTGTTCTTCATTGCCATATCCTAGTAGTCTCATAGTTAGGTTTAGGGTTTCAAGGGGATCCATGAACCATTGAATTAGACATAGATAGGGATTTATCTTTTGTGGTTTTCGCTTATTGTTGTGTTTATTGCTTAGGCTTAAGTTGATCGCTTAGTCTCTGAACTAGGGCTTAATCTATCACACGGAAGTGTCGTAGGTTGTTAGAAAGAACATAAGCGAGCAAATTGTCATTATCCTGCGGAAGTTGATGTTAAGGCGATTCGTGAACATATTGAACATGCTCATTAATGCTGATCTAGAATTCTATGCCAACGGAAGTTAGCATTTTAGGTTGCTAGGTTTAGTAATCAATGCCACGGAAGTGGATTGGTTAGACATTTATGTTTGAGTTTGAAACTTGAGTTTAGTCGTTCCCTGAATAGGTGTCTGATTCATGATCTCTGGATTCCCGAGAATAAATCTTTGACCTAACGCTTTTCTTTTATTGAATTTACATAATTTTAATTGCTTTCGTTACTTTTCCAAAAACAACCATATTCTTGTCTTAGCTTAGTTTCATAATTGTGAGAATTGTAGTGTAACCTTGGTCTTTGTGGATTCGATCATAAAGTACTGCATTGACAACAGTTACGATTGCGGTAGTGTACACTTTAGTTAATTGACTACGTGGTAAAACACCTAAATCAATTTGTCGCCGTTGCTGGGGATCAATAGCATTACCTTTAATTCTGAATTTGAAATTTAGTCTAAGATTTACTAACACAGTTTACCTTGATCACTTGTGCATTTCAGGTGACTGACGGAAAAGCTGAATAGAATTACCAGAAGCAGGGGCTCTGAAAACCTTTGCGAGCTCAGCAACGAAGAGCTAGCAAGGTTAGAACGAACGAATCAGAGGGCGAGGATTTATTCATGTCATCATGGATGATCAGAACGACGACCAACAAAACGCTGCTGCTGCCAAACTGCAGAGGCTACAACAACAAGTGCAGCAGTTGCAGCAGCTACAACAGCAACAACAACAACATGGCATTGGGGACTTGGAATTGAGCTGCTATCCCCCCACCGGCCATTACGAGGCAAGATTATGAGATCAAACGTCAGATGATCGTATTGGTGAAGCAGCACATGTTCCATGGCTTACCTGCAGAGCATCCTATGGACCATATCGAAAATTTTGAAGAAATTTGCAGCACCACCAAGTCGAATGGGGTACCGCCCGATTATCTCAAGTGCAAACTCTTTAATTTTTCTTTGGCGGAGAAGGCGCTAAGATGGCTCAAGTCACTTCCACCTGGCTTGTTGACTACATGGGAAGAATGCATAGCTACTTTCTTGGATCACTTCTACACCAAGTCTAAGACGGCTTCGCTGCGAAATAAAATCATCACCTTCCATCAGCATGCAGGAGAGTCTTTTTGCGAAGCATGGGAGAGGTTCAGAGAATACCACATAGAGTGCCCTCACCATGGGTACTCGGATGAGCATATACTAAGCATCTTCTACGATGGAGTTGATTGGGACTACAAGAACGATCTTAATGCTGCGAGCAATGGAGATTTCATGACTAAGACTAAGGAAGGGGCGTACCAGCTGATAGAGAACTTGGCTTCAAGTTCCGGAAATCGATGCCCTGAGTACGACAGAACCAAACGTGTCAATGGCGCGGATTCGCAGAAGATTAACAAGCTGACTGCAAAAGTGAACTTACTACTGAAGGAAAATCAGAGAAGCGTGCAGTCTTGCGAGGAGGTAGGAGATGAAATTTTCTGTCAAGGATTAGCTGAAGACGAGACCAATGAGCAACAGGAAATAAACTACGTTAGTGGACAAGGGTACATGC
Source organism: Eutrema japonicum (assembly GCA_030161315.1). Lineage (NCBI taxonomy): Eukaryota > Viridiplantae > Streptophyta > Magnoliopsida > Brassicales > Brassicaceae > Eutrema > Eutrema japonicum. The sequence continues at coordinate 31,595,088 of BSQW01000013.1, forward strand.
AGAACATAGGGTTCAACCATAATTACAGGAACCATCCGAACATGTCCTACAGAAGCACCAATGTTGAGAATCCCCATGATCAAGTCTACCCCCAGCAAGTTCATTACCCCCAAGGAAAAACGTTTGTGCAAAACGCAGGTGTCTCAGGATTCTCTCAAGGTTTTCAGGGCCATAATAGGTTTCAAAGTGGCTTCCAGCAGAAACAACCATTCAGCTCTTTCCATACGACAAAACCTGCCCCATTACAAGCTCCTGCAAGCGCAGAGAATGAATCTCAGGACGAGCTTAAGGCTCTAATGCAACAACTCCTGCTCAATCAACAACAATCTGCTAAGGAGATCAACGTCAAGGTTGATAACATGTACAACGATCTCAACAGCAAATATGAAGCTGTGTGTACTCATGTGAAGAAGCTGGATACTCAGGTTGCTCAAACTGCCAAAGTAATCAAGAGACCCCATGGAACTCTTCCCGGGAAGGTAGAGCAGAATCCAAGGAATGAGTTCGTCAACGCCATTACACTCAGAAGCGGAAAGGTGTTGGAACCGACTTCATGAAGAAGTGAAGATGCTGATGTCGCCATTGGTCTAGGAGATGTTGACAAGGGGACAGCCAAAAAAAGGGAAAGCTTTCACGAGTACAAACGCTACAGATGAACCACAAGTGCTACCACCTACACGCGTCTACACCCCAAGGATCCCTTACCCTACTCGTTCAAAGAAGTCACGTAAAGACCTAGAATAGGCCAAGTGTAAGGAAATGCTAAATGATCTTGTGGTGAAACTTCCTCTTGTTGATGCAATCCAAATGATACATTCATTGAAAAAATATATGTCATGATGGTCTCTAAAGATTGCAGTGCTGTTCTCCAAAACAAGATGCCAAAGAAGCTAGGCGACCCAGGAAAGTTCATTTTCTCTGTGCAGATCGGAGCAATGATTTTTGCTTGCTCTCTATGTGATCTTGGGTCCATCGTCAACCTAATGCCATACTATATAGCTAAGCGATTCGGTTTTACAAAGTTCAGGCAAACTAAGATATCTCTAGTGTTTGCCGATCGTTCTGTGAAGCTGCCTGTTGGTGTTCTTGAGGATCTACATGTGCGAATTGGCAATGCATTTGTTCCCGCATATTTTATGGTGCTAGAGCTGGATGAAGAACCGAAGGATCCTCTCATTTTGGGAAGACCCTTCTTGTGTATAGCATGAGCCATCATAGACGTGAGGAACGGTCGAATAGATCTCCACCTGGGAGACATTGTCATAAAATTTGAGATGGATAAGATGTTGAAGAAGCCTATGTTGGACGGACAGACATTCTCGATAGATTACTCACTAAAAGACTCTGTCGAAGTGATTGAAGAGATTATACTCGATGACCCGTTGGAGACCGTTTTGACAAAAGCAGAGAATGAGCATGGGTTTATGAGTGACGATGCCACCGGCTATGCTAAGATGCTAAACTCCAGCCAGACAATGGAAAAGATGGTCGAGTACATTATTTTAGATGGAGCCGCAAAGACGCTTCCAACAATAAGTATTCTTGCACCTCTTGCTGACCCGTGGAGCGAGCTGAAGGCCCCGAAAATCGAACTAAAAACACTCCCAATTGGGCTAAGGTACGGATTTCTTGGCCCTAACTCCACTTACCATGTGATCATCAACGCTGAGTTGAACAATGTGGAAACCGCTTTGCTTCGATGTGAGCTTAGAAAGTATCGTAGAGCTTTAGGCTACTTACTAGATGACCTCACAAGGATTTCATATGACATTTGCATGCATATAATACATCTAGAGGATGAATCGATGACTTCAATAGAACATCAGAGACGGTTAAACCCGAATCTAAAAGATGTTGTAAGGAAGGAGATAATTAAACTTCTAGAGGCGGGCATCATATACGCTATCTCTGATAGTACTTGGGTGAGCCCAGTCCACGTTGTGCCAAAGAAAGGCGGTGTGACAGTTGTTGAAAATGAGAAAAATGAGTTGATACCAACTAGAACTGTTACAGGGCATATGATGTGTATTGACTATAGGAGATTGAATGCTGCTACTCGTAAGGATCATTTTCCGTTACCTTTTATTGATCAGATGCTTGAGAGATTGGCTAACCACCCATACTACTGTTTCCTAGATGCGTATCATGGTTTCTTCCAGATCCCCATCCACCCAGATGACCAGGAGAAGACCACATTCACATGTTCCTACGATACCTTTGCCTATCGCATAATGCCATTTGGCTTATGCAATGCTGATATTCATGCATTTTACATGTTCTAGCTTGCATTTAAGTTAACACTTTTAGTCTCATGCATGTGTCTTCCATAGTTTTCATACCATTTTGGTCTAAAATAGAGTCTATGGTGTTTTCATTAGGTCCTAGTGCGTATTGTATGTTTTGGAATGTGTTTAGGTACCTTGGAGGCATTTTGGGGATATTTGGATTGTTGGACCAAATTAGGGTGCAAGGATCATCCGAGACACCGGAAGATTGTGGGTAGACGAAGGCCTTCCGATCTGAATCAGCTTCAACAGTCTTCATGGAAGTTTCAGAGGAGTGAGTTAGCTTTCTAGAAGAGCTGGAATCAAGTCATTAGGACATGTGGTGTGAGAGATATGACTGATTTACTAGAGACAGGTCCGCCTGGCCGAGACGGTTTCTTCAACACCGAGGTCACAAGTAATTGCAACAAATCGGTGTCGAAACAGAGGAAAAATTCTCTTAATACCGATGTGCAAGACCGATTTGTGACATCGGTATTGAAGCTTCAGGGGTACGAATTAGCTTCGGTGGTCTTCACAAATGTTGTAGCCCAGTGAGTTAGCTATCCACATGAGGTAGTTTGCGACCATTCGGACATGTATTCCAGGAGATATCGCGGTTTTACCAACCGGTGCTCTTCTCACCTCGACCCACTTTCAACGGGGTTGGACGAAGGGTCTCTAATCCGAATTAGCCTCGGTAGTCTTCACACAAGTTGTATCCCAGTGCGTTAGTTGTACACATGAGGTGGTTTAAGACAATTCGGACATGTATTCCAGGAGATATCGTGGTTCTACCAACCAGTGCTCTTCTCACGTCGACCCACTTTCAACCGGGTCAATATCCGGTTTGTCCCGGGTTGACCCGGTCCGCCCAGCTTCCAATAAATTGCAAAAAGACCCAAATTTCATTCCAAGTCTTTTTCTCTAAATTTTCCTAAGGCATAAACCTCTCTTTTAATTTTGTTCTTGGATTTTTGAAAGAGACCTTTTGATTTTAATGCAATCTTTAGTTTAATTCTTCTTAATCTATCTTGTCTTTACTTTATTTTAACATTTCTAATCTCTAATCATGGATTCAATCATCGTCCTTATGGGATTTGAGGGGTTCTCCATGATTAGTGAGTAGGTTCTTTTAGGGCTCATGGATGAGGTTGATTAGGGGTTTTTTTGTTTGATCTATGATGTCTAGTGATTAGATTACATGTTTCCTCTCTTATTTTGGGTTCATAATGCTAGATTAGGCTTGAGAAAGCTAAACTAGACCATAGGGCATTTCATGCATACAAGGTGTTCGATGAAATGCCCCAAGAACTAAATAAGAGATTTTACTTGCTTAACCTATGAGAGTAGTTGTTTAAGGAGTCTTATGGCCATATGAACATGTAATTAATGCTTGGTAATCAACTTTTCACAAATGAGAGTTTGTTCTTGATTAGTTGATTAGCAAGGTGATTAGTGCCATGAGAGTGGATTAGTCTTGTTTAAGTGTTATAGGCTAAGGAAAACATGTTTGATTGTTTGTTTAGACATCATCGGTTAATCATAGAACTCCCCAAAGTCCATAACCTCATCCAAGAGTTTGCCTTTATTAATTTCTAAATCTTGTTTAAGCTATTTAATCTTGTTTACTTGTTTGCTTGCTTAAATTTGAATCATTAGGTTGCTAGATGATAAGCTCAAATATAATACCCTAAAAGTACCAAGCTGTAGTTGCAGTATATTTAGGGGTCGAACCACAAAGACTCAAGAAAATCACACAATAAACCAAATAGTTTCGAATCAAGCTAAGCAATTAAGTGAAACAAAAATCAATAATCAGTAAAAGAGGATATAAAATCGATGGGGAGAATATAGGCCCATGATATTTCTCAGAAAATCTATGACTACAGATAATCAATCAGTCAGGATTCAGATTTAGCGCGGTTCTTGAACTCAAATCTCTAAGTTATAATTAACCAACTGTCGTTGCGAGAATTATCTAAATCTAAACTTCAGAATCCCAAAGCTCTTTGCAAATTCTCAAGGATAAATCAGCCTTAATACCGAGTTTGATATGTTCACAAATCAACTAAACCAAATCTCTTTGCGAATAATTAATTTGCTCACCTAAAGTTCTGTCAAGTTTCTCAATTGCACTGTCGTGCCTAATTTATTAACCTTAGATCTAAGTTCTAGGTGATCAGGCCAGAATTAGCTTTGAGAACAACCTATGGTGAAGAACTAATTCAGATGATGAAACCTACTAATCAATTACCAGCAATCAGAGAAACCCCTATGAAAAAACCCTAAACCTAAGATGGATCTACTCAGACATGGAGAATGAAACAATTAACATAACTGAATAGATCATTAAATTAAACAATAAGAAAAGAGTAACAAGAGGGTTTAAAATCTACTCTCCGACGAACAGAGTTCTGACTTGTCTCCCTCACAAAGCTCTCTCTCTCTCAAAACCAAAGTAGAATAAAGCGTCCTAGCCAAAGTGGCTGTAAAATCTAGATAAATACTGCTAAACACGTTTTGGATTTTATTGTAAATAATAAAGTCTTCTGGACTTGAGAGCAAAATCCCCAATCTTCTTAAATCGCAAGTCGTGTCTGCTTCTGAGGTTAGCATCGACCGATACCATAAGTGTATCGATCGATACTCGAGCTTCAAATCGGGTACTCATCTGCACGAACTTCTGCTTTGCTCCAAAAAGCTCCAATATCTCCAATTATGCTCCAAACGTGCTAAAACCTGAAAAGACTCTAAAACATTACGAAAACACTAGAAAGATTCTATAAAAAGGACCTATATCGTGGCTAAAAAGGGGTAAAAACCATGATATATCAACTCTCCCAGACTTAGAAGTTGCTTGCCCTCAAGCAAAATAGAAAACCAAACCAGAGAGAGATGTTTGAAAACACGGAGACTCACCTTTTCCTGAACCATCGCAATGACCATTTTCCTAAGCTTTCCAGATATCACCTAACCAGCTCCAGATCTAACCACCATGTACTTCTGTGTAGACATTCGCAGCCTCCAAGACTCCACACATAATTTCGCAGCATTGTCCAATAAAGCCCTCATCGCCAGTTTCGTCGCTGTAATCAATGTGAAGAACCTTCTAGACTCTTTCCCATACAATATCATGACAAAAGAACCACCCAACTTTCATAATTTTTGGTATTGTTTCCTCTCCCACAGACTTACTTCGTATTGTGTTCTCTTGCATATACATATTAAGGTTTGAGACGCGAGTATTGATGGTGTTTGCCACCAAATCTCCGGTTCTTCCCTCTCTACGTATCAAAGGTGTAGGCGAATAATGGTATCACCAGAAATTTTCCTAACCTCGCTTCCAACCTTTGTGTGATCATTTCTTTTCAAGTAGAATAATGGGATCATTGGAAATTTTCCTAACCCTCTACTGAAAAGAAAATCATTTCATCTTTTCATGCTCTTATTTATTAACTTATGACAGGGGAGAGGGATACCATTATTTTCTACACATGGGTTCATTTTTCAGATATGAATGAGGAATCAAGCTCTGTGAACATTGATAACTGCGCTGAAGTGCAAAGAATTAGTTCGGGCTCTAAAGGATTCTGCTGGAAACATGGGCGTCTTCTAGTTAACTAGTCAGTCCTTGGATTTTTCATTAGTCGATCTAGAACCGGTCCTGTAACACTGGTCACTCAGAAGCAAAATCAGAACAATAGATTCAAGCACATGATCATAATCTCCAACAGGTTTTGACTCGAGAAAACATATTTTTTTTAACTGACTCTAAGAAAAACAAAAACAATGTCAGCAACTACCTCCCCCAGACTTAACCAACACTGTCCCAGTGTTATCAAGCCTAGAAAAGGTAAAAGAAATCAAAAGAACTGAGTGGAAAGTGTTAAGGCAAGAGCTGTTACCATTCGTGGTCATGCTGTCGACCGACACACAGCACTGGTATCGATCGATACCAGGCTTGAGTCGACACATGTCCTCAAATCAGCGACAATGGGTCAATTGTTACTCCAGATTTTGTGTCAAACGATCCAAGTGTTATAGTTAGCACTGTTGGATCACTCAAACACAAGGCATATGCAACAAAAGATCATAGATGCGTAAATCCACAAATACAAAACAAAAGAAAATGCTGACAAAAAGACGCAAAAGTTCAAAGAAAAATAAAAAGAAAAAGGAAAAGAAAAATCAAACGTGATAATCAGGTAGAAGGAAGACTAATCCTCCTCATCATAGGTGTCGTCGCCAGCAGTGTGGGATGGGCCAGCCTCCGTCGGTGTTCGCGGTGATCGAGGTGAACGAGGACGAGGTGGAACCATACATCTTCATTGTGAAATGGCACTCCAAATCGTTTGTAGGCTCTCGACGACGTATCGCTGAAAAGGGTCCATCTCCATGTCAGGCAGTGGAGGAAGAGAAAGTGCAAGAGCAGCAGCGGGTGTATGCGCACGTCGCGAACGTCGTGGTCGACCTCCAACAAGGTCAGGTGCAGGCGCGTCCTCAGCAGCAGCAGAAACACGGCCTCCAGATGAGGCTCCTCCTCGACGACGAGTAATAGGTGCAGCATGCATGTCCACCGGATGAGGTGTGAAAAGCAACTGAGCAGGATCGTCACCAATGTCCGTCATGTAGGTATTATGGAGCTGGATCAGAAAGTTACCATCAGAAGTGCTGAAACACCAATGTCGACCTGGTTTCAGCCACCTCAGGTTCTCTAAGTGTTGCTCGTCCATAAGATCACGTGCAGTCGCAATCGAGCAGCTCGCGGTACTGATCCCAAGGTCCTGAAAAATGGGAGTGAGAAGACTGCCCACCGTCTCAGTCTTGACTCTAGTTTCGGTCCTCCGAGTTGTGCCACCATGTCTTGTGAAAGGTTTGGCCTTCAGTGAGACCAAGTGGTGCGCGAACACAACACCTAAGTTGACCGCAAGGTCCAACTCAGGCCACTCGTAGGGCTCATCCTCAATAATGTCCCCAATACCGATAGAGAGAACAATAAGCTCAGACACCCTCATTTTTTTAGACTCCATCTTGCACAAAAGAGTGTTTCTCAAGATCCTCGCGAGGCAGTGCAGAACAGGATGGTGCACATCCATTTGAGTAGTGGTCTTGCTATCATAAACTCCGTGTCCAAAGTGCTGCCAGAATGCCTGAAGATCGAGGAACTGACGAGTAAACTCATACCTCGAAAAGTCTATGTGGAACCCATAGATATCGCATAGCTCCTGAAATGGCAACCGATATCGCACACCCCGAATCATGAAGGTCAGAATACCCTGCTGTGCAGTCGTGGGAGCTTCACCAGTATAATAGACTCGAACTGTACTAAGGAACTGGCGCACTAGATCGGGATAAAGATAAAACTGTCTCGTAGGCATCGTCCCCAAACCGATCTTGCGGATCAATATGTTGAGCTCCCTGTCAAAACCCAGATGCCTCATAGTGAGCGTGTCAATGAACCGGATGGGCCGCACATCAACATCCCACCATGCGTTGTAGAACAACGAATCATAATCGTCCCACTCCTCAGAAATAGGCATGGAGACGCAAGCCTTGCTCTCAGAAACCTCCTTATATGTACCTTAAAATTCCTGCGTCAGAGGTATCCTCGCCTTCCCATTCCTCTTAGGCCAAGGAGGCCTACACGCTGTGCCCGGAGACGCAGGAGAAGTGGGACCAGAGCAAGGCGGCGAGGGTGAAGCAGCAGGAGTCACAGGTAGTGCGCGTAGACACGCGTATGGAAGATCTGTATCCTCGTCTGAACCATCATATCGCACCCTGTATCGATTTCCCGCCAAACAGGCTTTCACCATCCCTCTTCGCCAAGTGAGACCGTCAAAGATCTTAACTCGTTCGAGCAAACGGAACTCGTGCGGAGGATCCTCAGTTGGATTCGAGCTTGTGGCCTCTGTCCATGTCCTCTTCCTAAGCTGCATCTGCATGAACAACAAAAGACAAACAGTATAAACCCAACATCTCTCTCAAACATAGCAAAAAATGATCAAGGAATACAAAGAGCATCGACAAATACCAGGTGGTATCGATCGATACTCAAACAGATTCTGAACCATACGAAGATCCACAATCCAAAAATTCCAAAAGTCAAAAATAATGGCAATTAAGCGTAAGGCGGGTTCTGACTAGTCATAGAACAACATAATCAAGTGTTATTCTTCCAACAAAACGAGTTCTAAAAGCCAAAAACAAAAAACTCAACCTTTGGTCACAGATTGAGAAAGAGGAGATTCGTATTTCATACCTTGTAGATCGAGTTAAAAGGGTGAGAGAATGAGAAAGAGCACGAAAATCCAACAAGGATAGACCCTTGAATCACTCAAATCCGTGAAGAAACAAAGATTTGGTGATTGTGGGGAAATTAGGCTATGTGTCGCTCGATGGAGGCAATGAGGAAGAAGAAGAAAAACCTTAGGGTTTTATAAGGAAACTTACATGGGTGGTAGTATCGACTGATACCATAAGTGGTATCGATCGATACACAGGGTGTGGAACGGTCGTTCCCTACACGGAGGTCGGTCCAGAATATGTGCGTTTAAAACCGGTATCGGCCGATACCAAGTGGTGTCGATCGATACTGAGCCTCCGAATCTGATTCACGTGACACAACAAAACACAAAACATAAACTGGAAAAAGAAGAGACTCATATGTACAGACTTACCAGTGGGTTGCCTCACACCAAGCGGTTGTTTAACGTCACTAGCTTGACTTTAACTACGTTAAGGCGGTGGGTGCATCATCCAGAGGCGTTATCTGCAATCCTGGAATCTCGGCTGTCGCCCAATAGTGTTTCACCCTCTGTCCATTGACAGTAAACTCCTCGCCTGTAGGACTAATCAGCACAATGGCACCATGTGGTATGACCTCCTTGATTGTTAAGGGACCTGACCAACGAGAAGGTAATTTACCAGGAAACAATTGCAAACGAGAGTTATACAGAAGTACCTAGTCGTTCGGCTCGAAATGTCTGGAGATGATCTTTTTATCATGATAGGCCTTAGTTCTCTACTTGTACAGCTTCGAGTTCTCGTAGGCGTGGTGCCTAATCTCATCCAACTCGTTCAGCTGAATCAATCTCCTCTTGATGAGCTCAGATTAATATCCTAAAAGTACTAAAGCTTTGTCGATTGTAATACTTAGGTATCGAATCCACATATAATCAAGAAAACACACAATAGATTGTATATATGAAAATTAAGCAAATACATAAATTAAACTGTTGTAAATTCGATAGGAGAAAGATAGGTTCAAGGTATATCTCAGGAAATCAATGAATGCAAATAAACTAACTAAATCAGGGTTCAGGTTATGCACGGTTCTTGAACTCAAATTACTAAAGTATAATTAACCAACTCTCATTGCGAGAATTATCTAAGTCTAAATCCTAGAATTCCAAATCTCTTTGCGAATCCTAAAGTCTATACCAACTTTTAGTTCAAGTTTGATTTGTTCACAAAACAACTAAACCAAATCTCTTTGCGAATAGTTATTTTGATCACCCTAAGTTCTATCAGGTTTCTCAATTGCACTCTAGTGCCTAATCGATTAACCTAAGATCTAAGTTCTAGGTGATCAATCCAGAATTAGTTATGAGAACAACCTATGGTGTAGAACTAATTCAGATTATGAACCCTAAACAACTAATCAACCTAGCATTCAAAGAAATCCTTTATGAGAACCCTAAACCTAACAGGAGATCTACTCAGACATGGAGATTGCAACAATAAACATGACTGAATAAATACTTGAATAAATAATAAAGAAGAGAGTAAAACAAGGGATCAAAATCTTCTCTCGGACGAACATAGTTTCAGACTTGTCTCCCTTCCAAAGCTCTCTCACAAAACCAAAGTAAATTAAAGCGTAGCCATCAAAGTGGCTGTAAATCCTAATAAATAACATAAGTCACGTTTTGAGGCTTCTTGTAAATAATAAAGTCTTATGGGGCAATTTGCAGTTCCTTAAATATCATGATAGGCCTTAGTTCTCTCCTTGTACAACTTCGAGTTCTCGTAGGCGTGGTGCTTAATCACATCCAACTCGTTCAGCTGAATCAATCTCCTCTTGATGAGCTCAAATTAATATCCTAAAAGTACTAAAGTTTTGTCGATTGTAATACTTAGGGATCGAATCCACAGAGAATCAAGGAAACACACAATAGATTGTATATATGAAAATTAAGCTAAGTGATCAATGGAATTGAAAGCAAATACGTAAATTAAACTGTTGTAAATTCGATGGGAGAAAGATAGGTTCATGGTATATCTCAGAAAATCAATGAATGCAAATAAACTAACTAAATCAGGGTTCAGGTTACGCACGGTTCTTGAACTCAAATTACTAAAGTATAATTAACCAACTCTCGTTGCGAGAATTATCTAAGTCTAAATCCTAGAATTCCAAATCTCTTTGCGAATCCTAAAGTCTATACCGGCTTTTAGTTCAAGTTTGATTTGTTCACAAAACAACTAAACCAAATCTCTTTGCGAATAGTTATTTTGCTCACCATAAGTTCTATCAGGTTTCTCAATTGCACTCTAGTGCTTAATCGATTAACCTAAGATCTAAGTTCTAGGTGATCAATCCAGAATTAGTTATGAGAACAACCTATGGTGTAGAACTAATTCAGATTATGAACCCTAAACAACTAATCAACCTAGCATTCAAAGAAATCCCTTATGAGAACCCTAAACCTAACATGAGATCTACTCAGACATGGAGATTGCAACAATAAACATGACTAAATAAATACTTGAATAAATAATAAAGAAGAGAGTAAAACAAGGGTTCAAAATTTTCTCTCGGACGAACAGAGTTTCAGACTTGTCTCCCTTCCAAAGCTCTCTCACAAAACCAAAGTAAATTAAAGCATAGCCATCAAAGTGGCTGTAAATCCTAATAAATAACCTAAGTCACGTTTTGAGGCTTCTTGTAAATAATAAAGTCTTCTGGGGTAATTTGCAGTTCCTTAAATCTCAAATAAGCCACAATTCTTCTGTTTCTTCGATGGATACTCATGCATCAATTCGGTGTCTCAGCTACAGGATCTTTGCTTGGCTCCAAAATGCTCCAAAATGCTTCAGTATTTCCAATAATGCTCCAAACGTACCTAAAACCTGAAAAGACTCTAAAAGACTCCAAAATACTAGAAAGACTCTAATAAAAGGACTTATATCATGGCTAAAACCAGGTAAAAACCATGATATATCAACTACCTGTAAAACCCAGCATGACCAAGGAAGCTTCGAATATCCTTCAACGAATTCGGTGGTCTGAGGCTTATCATGACTTGAATCTTGGTTTTGTCAACTTTGATCCCAGCTTCAGAAACCTTGTGCCCAAGCACGATGCCATCCTGAACCATAAAGTGACACTTTTCCCAATTAAGGACTAAGTGCTTCTCTTCACACCTCTGTAACACCTTGCAAAAATTATCCAAACAATCCTTGAACGATGATCCATACACTGAAAAATCATCCATGAACACCTCCATAAAGTTCTCAATCATGTCTGTGAAGATAGACATCATACATCTCTGAAAAGTGGCTGGAGCGTTACACAATCCTAATGGCATTCTCCTATATGTGAATGTGCCATAGGGACATGTAAAAGTCGTCTTACCTTGGTCATCCGGATGAATGGGAATCTGGAAGAAACCTGAATATCCATCGAGAAAACAGTAGTAGGATGACTAGCCAACCTTTCTAAAATCTGGTCAATGAATGGCAATGGGAAACGATCCTTCCGTGTAGCGGCATTCAACTTCCTGTAGTCAATGCACATTCGATGCCCAGTGATAGTCCTAATAGGAATCATCTCATCCTTCTCATTCTTCACCACAGTTATCCCTCCTTTCTTAGGAACAACATGCACTGGACTAACCCAAGAGCTATCCGAAATAGCATAGATGACACCAAATTTCAAAAGCTTCATCACCTCCTTTTTGACTACTTCCTTCAGGTTCCGATTCAGCCTCCTCTGATGCTCAATTGAAACCTTTGACTAATCCTCAAGATGAATCCTATGCATGCACAGGTCCGGTGATATACCTGAAATGTCATCAAGAGAATAGCCAAGAGCTTTGCGATACTTGCGCAGCTTGCTCAGCAGTAAGGCAATCTCTGCGTTGTTCAAAGAAGCATTAATAAGTACGGGGTATGTGGAATTATGACCAAGAAAACCATACCTCAGATTTGCTGGAAGTGGCTTGAGTTCCACCTTAGGAGCGTTTTCCTCGCTCCAATCTCCGAGCCCAGCAACTTGCTTAGAGCTTTCTGCCAACCCCCTTTCTGGTCGCAGGGTATCGACCGATATTGGGGGAGTATCGATCGATACTAGTGATGCTGAATCAAGCATCTTCGAGTATCCAGCAGTATCATCACACGAATAAACCTCTGACTCAGCGGAACAAACCAATGCTCTCTCCAGTGGATCCTTAGGATGCATCTCCAGGAAGTAATCTTCAACTATGTCACAGAAGGTATCGACAAAGAAAGTATGCCCATCTATGGTTGGTCTCTTCATCATCTTCTCCATGTTAAAAGTCATGACCAAATCACCGATGTTAAGAGTGATCTTCCTATTCCTGCAATCAATCAAAGCACCAGCTGTTGCAAGGAATGGTCTGCCTAGGATGAGAGGATCCTTAGGCTCAGCATCGTACTCCAGGACGATGAAATCAGCTGGATCAAGCAATTCCCAATCTTAATAGGAACGTCTTCGAGTAACCCCTCTGGAAGTCTAACTGAACGATCAGCAAGTACCAGGGAGATTCTTGTGGTTGTGAAGTCTGTCATCCCCATCCTTTTAGCAACTGAGTATGGCATGAGGTTGACACTTGAGCCAAGGTCACAAATAGAACGCTCAAATCTGTCTGTGAATATCGTACAATCCAACACAAAACTCCCTGGATCTGGTAGCTTCTTTGGGATCCTGTTGGTCAGGATTGCACTGCACTCATCAGTAATCATCAAGTATCCCTCCTCAAGGTTCACATTGCTAGACACCATCCTCTTGACATATCTCCTGAAAGCTGGAGAAGTCTTGATAGCATCGATAAAGGGAAGTTCCACAATCAATTTATCCATAATTGCCTTGCATCTAGAGTCTTCTACCTCCTTCTTAGTCTTTCCAGTAGCTCTGGGATAAGGTATCCTCGGTGTGTAAACTCTCTCTGCAACCACATTAGGTACGTCCTTCGAAACCTTAGGTGTTGAGTCGACTGCAGGATCGGTGTCGATCAATACAGGAGTGGTATCGATCGATACATGGGGCTTTGATTTGTCCCGTGAAAGTATTTTGACAGGTGTCGATCGATGCTGGCTAGTGTCGATCGATACTGGAGCGATTTCAAAATCTTCATCGTCAAGATCGAGGAAAATATCTCCAGTTTGACCAATTTTCACTCATGGATTGACCTCTTTTCCACTCCTCAAGGTGATTGCATTAATGTGAGCCCTTGGTTTCTCTCCTTTCCCTGGAAGAAAACCTTCTTGCCTTTTCACAGCCTCTGAAGTCTGAGCAACCTGAAATTCCAGCTTCTTCTTCTGAATATTAATAGCGTCGATCCTTCCACTCAGATCATTGTACATGACATCAATCTTTCCATTGAAATCCACAGTTAGCTTCTGATGTCCTTGAATAAGATGTTCAAACATAGACTCGATCTTGCTATCTGGGAGCTTAGCAGGTATAGGTTGATAAAATGAATTCCCATAATTCCTAGTATACCCAATGTTCTGAGATGGTTTCTCGACAAACTGATTCGAACCTCCTTGCTGAGAATTGTTGTTGAAGTTTCGGTTGTTGATGTATTGATTCCTCTGACCTTGAAAACCAGAACCACCAATATAGTTAACATATTCTACTTCATCCTCATTGAATACCTCAACATCTTCAGCAAAATGAACAACATTCGTTGTCTTGCCCATCAGAAGATTGTGCATAGAATCTAACTTGGCTTGAACCTCATCAATCTGTGAACCTTCCATGCTACTAGCTTGCTTCTTGCACTCAAAGTCTGTATTCTTGGTGCTATTGCTAGACGCCAAGTTCTCAATCAGCACATAAGCATCTTCAGGATACCTGGTGTTGAAGTTTCCATTGCTCGAAGCATCCAATGCCAACTGATACCTCCAATCAATTCCTATGAAGAAGAACCCCATCAGCTGAACATCAGAGTACCCGTGATGTGGACAATCTCTCTGATATGATCTGAATCTCGTCCAAGTAGCCTTGAACGCCTCAGTATGGCCTTGAGAAAACTGGGAGATCTTGTTCCTAAGATCTTCGGATCGTGCATCATCATAGAAGTTATTCAAGAAAGCAGTCTTAGTCTCTTCCCAGGTAGTCAGTGATCCAGGAGGTAACTGCTTTAGCCAGTAAGTCGCATCTTCACATAAAGAATAAGGGAGAAGCTTGTAGAAGAGGTAATCATAGGACACTCCATTGCTCTTGATGCTAGTGACCAAATCCTCGAACCTCTCAATATTATCCATGGGATGTTCATTGGAAAGACCATGAAAAGGGTGCTGACCCACAAGAGTGTAGTATGCAGGTTTCAGCTCAAAGTCATTCCTCTGAAAAGCAGGAGGGCGAATCGCTGATCGATTGGCATAAAACTGATCAGGCTTGTTGTACTCACCAATTGTTCTACCACGATTAGCCACAACATTCCCTGCATTCGCGTTCCCAGCGACATTCCCAGCGACAATATCCTCGACAACAGGAGCAGGTAGGATGATTTTCCCCTCTCCATCAAATCGTTGCCCTATCTCATTGCACAATTGACCCTCTTGGTCTCTGTAAGCACCAGCTCCATCTTGAACCAAAACCACTGGATTGTTGTTCATCTCTGCTGGCTTCTTTACTCTTCTGTTTGTGAGTTCCAAAAGTGCTAGCTGCTCATTTGACAGATCAACTAGCTGAGTGCTCTTGTTCCTTCTGGTTTCGCGAATATGCATACACCTGAAAACAAAAGTCAAGAACGTAAGTAACACAGAAAGTCATGACATGTATCCACCGATACCACTAGAGTATCGATCGATACTGCGGCGAACTTAGTCGAAATTCTCAAACTAAAATCTACTAGTGAATTGAGTCCCCGGCAACGGCGCCAAATTTGATGAGCTAAAATTAATACCCTAAAAGTACTAAAACTTTGTCGATTGTAATACTTAGGGATCGAATCCACAGAGACTCAAGGAAACACACAATAGATTGTATAGATGAAAATTAAGCTAAGTGAAAAGCAAATACGTAAATTAAACTGTTGTAAATTCGATGGGAGAAAGATAGGTTCAAGGTATTTCTCAGGAAATCAATGAATGCAAATAAACTAACTAAATAAGGGTTCAGGTTACGCACGGTTCTTGAACACAAATCACTAAAGTATAATTAACCAACTCTCGTTGCTAGAATTATCCAAGTCAAAATCCTAGAATTCCAAATCTCTTTGCGAATCCTAAAGTCTAAACCAGCTTTTAGTTCAAGTTTGATTTGTTCACAAAACAACTAAACCAAATCTCTTTGCGAATAGTTATTTTGCTCACCCTAATTTCTATCAGGTTTCTCAATTGCACTCTCGTGCCTAATCGATTAACCTAAGATCTAAGTTCTAGGTGATCAATCCAGAATTAGCTATGAGAACAACCTATGGTGAAGAACTAATTCAGATTATGAACCCTAAACAACTAATCAACCTAGCATTTAAAAAAATCCCTTATGAGAACCCTAAACCCACCAGGAGATCTACTCAGACATGGAGATTGCAACAATAAACATGACCGAATAAATACTTGAATAAATAATAAAGAAGAGAGTAAAATAAGGGTTCAAAATCTTCTCTCGGACGAACAGAGTTTCAGACTTGTCTCCCTTCCAAAGCTCTCTCACAAAACCATAGTAAATTAAAGCATAGCCATCAAAGTGGTTATAAATCCTAATAAATAACCTAAGTCACGTTTTGGGGCTTCTTGTAAATAATAAAGTCTTCTGGGGAAATTTGTAGTTCCTTAAATCTTCAAATAAGTCGCGATTCTTCTGTTTCTTCGACGGGTATCGATCGATACCATAAGTGTATCGATCAATACTCATGCATCAATTCGGTGTCTCAGTTACAGAATCTCTGCTTGGCTCCAAAATGCTCCAAAATACTTCAGTATTTCCAATAATGCTCAAAACGTACCTAAAACCTGAAAAGACTCTAAACGACTCCAAAATACTAGAAAGACTCTAATAAAAGGACTTATATCATGGCTTAAAACAGGTAAAAACTATGATATATCACCTCTCAGCAGCAGATTTGATGTCGAAGTTCAGCAACTTCGTCGCCCATGCTGCCTTGTGCTCGATCTCCACTGGAAGGTGATATGCTTTACCATACAGCAAGTGAAACGGCGTAGTACCCAGCGGTATCTTGAAAGCAGTCCTGTAAGCCCATAGCGCGTCATCCAGCTTCGTAGACCAATCTTTTCTAGAAGTACCCACTGTCTTCTCCAAAATTTCCTTGATTTGCCTGTTGGAGACCTCGACTTGCCCACTGGTCTAAGGGTGATATGGAGTAGCCACACGATGATTCACACCATGCTTCTTCAGCAACTTCTCAAAAACTTTGTTAATAAAGTGGCTGCCTCCATCACTTATGACAATACGCGGCACCCTAAATCCTGGAAAAATGATGGTCTTAAACAGCTTAAGAACCACCGAAGAGTCGTTAGTTGGACTAGATATCGCTTCCACCCATTTGGATACGTAGTCCACAGCAACCAGGATGTATCTGTTCTTGTGTGACGAGAGAAAGGGACTCATAAAATCGACGCCCCAGCAATCGAAAACTTTAACCTCAAGGATGAAATTTTGTGGCATCTCGTGTCGCTTACTGATTTTCCCTCTCCTCTGACAGACATCGCACTGTGAGATATAAGTATGCGCATCTCTGAACATAGTAGGCCACCAAAAACCTGCTTGAAAAACTTTGGACACCATCTTGAAAGTAGCAAAGTGTCCAGCATACTCAGACCCATGACAGTGATAGAGGATCTCAGAAACCTCTGACTCTGCAATACACCTCCTGTAGATACCATCAGAGTAATGCTTGTACAGGTAAGGATCATCCAAGAAGAAACGCTGTATCTCGCGCATAAACTTCTTCCTCGCATATTTCGTGGGATGCTTTGGCTCCTTCTCTGTAGCAATGTAGTTGGCAAGGTCAGCGTACCATAGTCGTGCAGGAGTAGATATAACAGCTAGATAGGCGTCATAAGAATCAAAGTTTTATGTAGGCAAAACAGGCCCAAAACGTGTCGGGTATCGACCGATACTAGGTGAGTATCGATCGACACCGAAAGTGTTCGCCCGGGAAAACTTCAGATTTTTGGCCAAATCACTCTGAATTTCGATCTCGACGAAGTAGATACGCTCCTCTATCAAGAAATCATCAATGGGTACGTCTGCATCGATCTTCATTCGCGACAGGTGGTCAGCAACTCCATTCTCAACTCCCTTCTTGTCCTTAATCTCGATGTCGAACCCTTGGAGCAACAATACCCATCGGCAAAGACGAGGTTTGAGATCCTTGTTCTGCAGCAAGTACTTGAGATTAGCATGATCAGTGTGAACAATCACTTTGCTCCCAATCAAGTAGGATTGAAATTTCTCAAAGCAGAAAACCACTACAAGTAACTCCTTCTCAGTAGTGCTGTAGTTGCACTGAGCATCATCCAACGTCCTGCTGGCATAGTAGATGGGATAAAGCTTCTTTTTCCTCTGACCCAACACAGCTCCAACAGCAAAGTCGCTCGCATCTCACATAACCTAAAAAGGTAAACTCCAATCAGGTAGTTGGACAATAGAAGCACTCACCAAAGCCTTCTTAATATCTGCAAAGGCTGCAAGGCAATCAGGGGTGAATTCGAATTTGACTTCCTTGTATAACAGGGCGGTGAGTGGGCGGTCTAGCTTAGAGAAATCCTTGATGAACCTCCTGTAAAACCCAGAATGACCAAGGAAGTTTCGAATCTCAGATACATATCGTGGAGGTTGCAGGCTTTTCATGACCTGAATCTTAGCTTTGTCAACTTCGATTCCTGCCTTAGAAACCTTGTGCCCAAGAACAATGCCATCCTGAACCATAAAGTGGCACTTCTCCCAATTAAGAACCAAGTGCTTCTCCTCGCATCTCTGAAGCACTTTGCCCAAGTTAGCCAGACAATCCTTAAATGACGATCCATACACTGAAAAGTCGTCCATGAACACTTCCATAAACTCCTCAATCATGTCAGTGAAAATCGACATCATGCATCTCTGAAAGGTCGCTGGAGCGTTACATAATCCAAATGGCATTCTTCCGTAGGCGAATGTGCCATAAGGACATGTAAAAGTCGTCTTCCCCTGATCCTCTAGATGAATCAGAATCTGGAAAAATCATGAGTATCTATCGAGAAAACAGTAGTATGGGTGACTCGCTAACCTCTCCAGCATCTGGTCGATGAATGGCAATGGGAAGTGATATTTCCTTGTGGCCGCATTCAGCTTCCTGTAATCAATACACATCCTGTGACCAGTGATTGTCCTTGTGGAAATCAGCTCATCCTTCTCATTCTTCACCACTGTTATACATCCCTTCTTAGGCACAACGTGAAATGGACTAACCCATGAACTATCTGAGATGGCGTAGATAATCCCTGCTTCCAGCAGCTTCATCACCTCTTTCCTTACCACTTCTTTCAGGTTCGGATTCAATCTCCTCTGACATTCAATCGAAGATTTCGACTCATCCTCCATTTGAATCTTGTGCATGCATAGATCTGGAGAGATCCCTGAAATATCATCAAGAGAATAGCCGAGAGCTTTGCGATACTTGCGCAGCTTGCTCAACAGTAAGATAATCTATGCATTGTTCAAAGAGGCATTAACAATCACAGGGTATGTGGAATTAGGACCAAGAAAGGCATACCTCAACTCGGCTGGAAGTGGCTTAAGTTCGATCTCAGGAGCTTTCTCCTCACTCCAGTCACCAATCTCACCAGCCGTCTTAGGAGTTTCGGCCAACTCCTCTATCGCACATGCCTGGTATCGATCAATACTGTGGGTGTCGATCGATACTGCCTCTGTTGTATCGAGCATCTTGGCGTATCCAGCAGCTACATCGCCCAGCAACTCCTCTGAGTCATCAGAGCACACCAATGCTCTATCCAGTGGATCTTCAGGGTGCATCTCCAGGAAGTACTCCTCTGCTATGTAACGGAAGGTATCCACATAGAACGTCTGCCCATCGATGGTTGATCTCTTCATCATCTTCTCCATGTTAAAGGACATCACCAAATCACCAATGTTGAGAGCTATATGTCCATTCTTGCAATCGATTAAGGCTCCAACAGTTGCAAGTAATGGTCTGCCTAGGATAAGAGGAACCTTAGGCTCAGCATCGTACTCCAGGACGATGAAATCTGTTGGGATCAAGCAATTCCCAATCTTGATAGGGACATCTTCGAGAAGCCCCTCTGGAAGTCGCACTGAGCGATCAGCAAGTATCAGCGAAATCCTCGTGGATTGGAAATCTGTCATCCCCATACGCTTAGCAACTGAGTGTGGCATAAGGTTCACACTCGACCCAATATAGCAGAGAGAACGCTCGAATCTTTCTGTGAAGATAGTGCAATCCAAAAAAAAAACTCCCTGGGTTTGTTAGCTTCTTGAGAATTTTGTTGAGTATAATCGCACTGCACTCAGTTGTAATCATCATGACACCTTACATTGCTAGACACCATCTTCTTCACATACCTCCTGAAAGCTGGAGAAGTTTTAATATCATCAACAAAAGGAAGCTCCACAACCAACTAATCCAACATAGATTTGCATATGGTGTCCTCCCATTCCTTATTCGTCATCTTAGGAGGCATAGGATAAGGTATCTTGGGTTTGTACACCCTCTCCTTGAAAATCTCTGGCTCCTTCTTGACCTGCGTCTCAACATCGACCGACACAGGGGGAGTGTCGATCGATACACGGGATTTTGGATCCCATCGAGCAGGTGTCTAGTTTGGTATCGATCGACACTGGCTGGTGTCGGTCGATACACGGGGATTTTCAGAAACCCAGTCGCCATCTTCAGCAAGATTGACGAAATTCTCTGCAATTGGGTTGTTCTGCACTCCTGTTTTCACCTCTTTTCCACTCCTTAAGGTGATAACATTGATGTGTGCCCTTGGATTCTCAGTTGTCCCTGGAAAAAAACCTTCCTGCCTTTTCACAACTGCTGCAGTCTGAGCAACCTGAGTTTCAAGCTTCTTCTGAGACAGGTTGAGAGCTTCTATCATCCCATTCAGATTAGTGTACAGATAGTCAATCTTCCCATTGAAATCCACTTGCAACTTCTGTTGTCCCTGAAGAATCTGTTCGAACATGGATTCTATCTTACTCTCTGAGGACTTGGGAGAGATAGGTTGGTACGTTGAGTTTCCATAAGTGCGAGTGAAATCGCTGCTCTGGAGTGGTTTCTGAGAAACTTGTTTTGCTCCAAAACCAGATTGGTTTCCCTCGAACTTGTACCCACCTTGCTGAGTATTGTTGTTGAAGCTTCGGTTGTTGTTGTACCCAAATCGCTGACCCTGAAAACCAGAACCACCAACGTAGTTAACATCCTCCACTTCATCTTCTTCCACATTCACGACCTCATCAGCAAAGTGTACTCCTTTCTTCGTCTTCCCCATCAGAAGATTATGCACAGAGTCCAGCTTGGCTTGAACCTCAGCAATCTGCGATCCATCCATTCCTCCAGCCTGCTTCTTCCGATCGAAATCAACATTCTTGGTGTTATTGCTAGATGCCAAGTTCTCAATCAGCACAACAACATCGTCTGGATACCTGGTGTTGAAATTCCCATTGCTCGCAGCATCCAAAGCCATATGGTACCTCCAATCAATCCATCTATAGAAAGTACCCAGCAACTGAACATTAGTGAACCCGTGATGTGGGCAGTCTCTCTGATATGATCCGAACCTGGTCCAAGCAGCCTTAAATACCTCAGTCGGACTTTGGGAAAACTGGGAAATCTTGTTCATGAGCTCTTCGGATCTCGAATCATCATAGAAATTATTCAGGACCACATTCTTCGTCTCCCCCCACGTAGCCAACGATCCAGGGGGCAACTGATTCAGCCAGTAAGTTGCATCCCCACCAAGAGAGTATGGGAAAAGCTTACAGAAAAGGAATTCATTGGGCACCCCATTGTACTTCATGCTAGTGACCAAATCCTCAAACCTCTCGATGTGATCCATGGGATGTTCATGAGAAAGACCATGAAAAGGGTGCTGACCCACAAGAGTAAAGTATGCAGGTTTCAGCTCAAAGTCATTCCTCTGAAACGTAGGAACACGGATCGCTGCACGAATGGCGTAGTACTGATCATGTCTGTTGTACTCACCTATCGTCCTCCCATGATCAACCACATCATTCCCAACATTCGGAACAGCTACAGGGACAACAACGTTTCCATCTCCATTAAGTCGTTGCCCTCTCTCATTACACAGTTGACCCTCTTGGTCTCTCAAAGTTCCAGCTTCATCACGAGTCAATACCACTGGGTTATTCATCTCTGCTGGCCTTTTTGTTCTTATGTTTGCACGTTCCAAGTTTGCTAGTTCCTTATTGGAAAGATGAACTAGCTGAGTGCTCTTGTTCCTCTGGTTTTCGCGAGTGGGCATACACCTGAAACACAAAAGACAAGACGCGTAAGTAACAAAAAATCCAAAACAGCACGACGAGTATCGACCGACATCACTGGTATCGATCGATACCAACGAACTTAGTCGAAACTCGATAGCTAAAATCTAATGGCGATTTTTAGAGTCCCCGGCAACGGCGCCAAAATTTGATAAGCTCAAATATAATACCCTAAAAGTACCAAGCTGTAGTTGCAGTATATTTAGAGTTCGAACCACAAAGACTCAAGAAAATCACACAATAAACCAAATAGTTTCGAATCAAGCTAAGCAATTCAGTGAAACAAAAAGCAATAATCAGTAAAAGAGGATATAAAATCGATGGGGAGAATATAGGCCCATGGTATTTCTCAGGAAATCTATGACTACAGATAATCAATCAGTCAAGATTCAGATTTAGCGCGGTTCTTGAACTCAAATCACTAAGTTATAATTAACCAACTGTCGTTGCGAGAATTATCTAAATCTAAACTTCAGAATACCAAAGCTCTTTGCAAATTCCCAATGATAAATCATCCTTAATACAGAGTTTGATATGTTCACAAATCAACTAAACCAAATCTCTTTGCGAATAATTAATTTGCTCACCTAAAGTTCTGTCAGGTTTCTCAATTGCACTGTCGTGCCTAATTGATTAACCTAAGATCTAAGTTCTAGGTGATCAGGCCAGAATTAGTTTTGAGAACAACCTATGGTGAAGAACTAATTCAGATGATGAATCCTACTAATCAATTACCAGCAATAAGAGAAACCCCTAAGAGAAAATCCTAAACCTAAGATGGATCTACTCCAACATAGAGAATGAAACAATCAACATAACTGAATAGATCATTAAATTAAACAATAAGGAAAAAGTAACAAGAGGGTTCGAAATCTTCTCTCGGACGAACATAGTTCTGACTTGTCTCCCTCACAAAGCTCTCTCTCTCAAAACCAAAGTAGAATAAAGCGTCCTAGCCAAAGTGGCTGTAAAACCTAGATAAATATTGCTAAACACGTTTTGGATTTAATTGTAAATAATAAAGTGTTCTGGACTTGAGAGCAAAATCCCCATTCTTCTTAAATCGCGAGTCGTGTCTGCTTCTGAGGTTAGCATCGACCGATACCATAAGTGTATCGATCGATACTTGAGCTTCAAATCGGGTACTCAGCTTCACGAACTTCTGCTTTGCTCCAAAAAGCTCTAATATCTCCAATTATGCTCCAAACGTGCTAAAACCTGAAAAGCCTCTAAAACACTACGAAAACACTAGAAAGATTCTATAAATAGGACCTATATCATGGCTAAAAAGGGGTAAAAACCATGATATATCACTAGATTAAAACCACTTGATTTGCTTAGCTTATATAGTTTCTTGGATTCCTAGTGTGTTAGCCTCATACCTCCTTGGTTCGATATCTTAAATACCACAATGACATGAGTGAGATTTACGTAATTGATAAGTAAAAATCCTACTATCAATTTGGCGCCGTTGCCGGGGAGGTTTAGCGTTAGCCATTAGGATTTGGATTCTTAATAAGACAAGGCTTTTATTTACATTATGTTAATGCATATCACTAAGAGTATGCATCTCGTTGAGATGATGAATTTTCTATTGTTCATCATTACTTACTTGTCTTCCTTTATTCTCTTGAGCTTTCAAAGGTATCGAATAAAACAAAAGGAGCAATGGAAAGACAAGATCACTTGAACTATTGGATATGGACGATCAAAGAGGGTACCAAGTCCAAAGAAAAAGTGATGGAGAGACAAGGTAACTTGAGGTGTCAGAGGTGGACTACCAAAGGAACATTCTTCAAGCCCCACAACCTCAAGAATTGGCATCAAATCCGATCCAAGCTCCAAAGGACAAGCCAACGGTTGGAAGCTTTGACCCTCCTTGTTGTCGTGGATCGAGATATAGAATCTACCGTCCTCCAATCGAAGCCAATGCCTATGAGATCAAATCAAGTTTGGTTAGGTTGATTCAAGAGTCTAGGTTCTTGGGAACGGGAGTGGAAAATCCTTATGATCGTTTGGACTCCTTTGAGAGGTTGTGTGACACAATTGGGATTGAAGGAGTGCCCCATGAGAGTTAAAGCTCATCTTGTTTCCGTTTTCTCTTGGAGAAAAAGCAAGCCAATGGGAGAGAGCATTACCTTCTCACTTGGTGAAGTCTTGGGATGATTGCAAAGAGATATTCCTTAATAAGTTATACCCCATACAAAGAACGGTCCAAACTAGGAAGGACATCTTGAGTTTCAAACAAGGCATGCATGAAACCTTTCATGAGGCGTGGGGAAGACTCAAGGGATACACTCGAGATTGTACCCATCATGGGTTCAAGAGAGGAGTCATTCTTAGCATTTTATATTGGGGAGTTCATAAAGAGCACAAATGGACATTGGATGCCGCTAGCAAAGGGCGTTTTGCAAACGTCACCGTGGAGCAAGGAGAGCTACTTGTTGAGAACTTTGCTAAGAGTCTAGAAAGCTACTTTGAGAAGCATGATACAACCCCTATAGAGGGATCATATCAAGACTCTGAATTGAAAGGCTTGCAAGATAAATTGGATATAATGGAAAAGCTCATAAGCGCGCAACAAAGAGGAGTTCGTTTAGGTCTTGAGGAACACGGAGATGAATCCAATCTCGTGGCCAACAAGGAGAATTACAACCAAGGGAGTAGGCTTCTCAATCAATGGTCTAACCATGAAGTTCAAGGAAATCAACAAGGCTACCAAGAGAGCCATGAGTATGTTCAAATCTCTAACCAAGAGGAGGAACAAAGAGAGGTGCTCAATCAAATCTTCGAAGTTCAACAAATGAATGATATCAAGTTTGGCAAGATGATGGGAGCAATGAATGACAAATTAAATGGCTTGCATGATGAGATCAACAATAAGATTGAGCAACTAGCCTTCCATTTGGACGCCTTGGAACCCAAATTGGGCAACCTCTCTTTGCCATCCGAGAAACCAAAAGATGTGACAGTTTTACCAATTGTTAACGAGGATATTGATGAAGAAGAAACTCCCAAGGGTTTTAATGAGCAAATTGGAGACTCCAAGAAAGAAGAAGAAGTCAGGGACGTGGTCATAACTCCAATGTAAGCTTTAGCCTCCATCCCACGGATTCATGAAGGAGAGAGTTGTTTTGAGAAGAACAAAAGGGAACCAACTTTTGGAAATGCTATTGACGATGAATTTGCTCTAGATGGAAAATGCCTAAGCTCTTTCTTTTTCCCTCATTTGAGATTATGGAGAATGATGAACAAGAGAGGAATGATGAGAAGGTAAAAGACATAGGTAGTTGTGAGAAGATAGAAAAGCTTCACCCCAAAAGGCTTGTAGGAAGAAGAAAGAATCTCATGACAAGAATGCTTTGGGTTATGGTAATGTTGAAGAAGCTTTAGCATTGGATGGAGCTTGCTTGGAATCTCTTTTCTCTACCACAATGGTGAGAGAGAAAGTAAGTATCAAGGGTGAAGGCACTAAGACCAAGAAGAAGAAACCCAATGATAACCACCCTCCCACCCTAGTCCCACCTTCTCACACAATGACACTCATCCCTTGGAGGTATAACGATGGAACCGTTGAGTACAAGGTGAAGTGTATGGGAAGATCTAAGCCCTTTGACAAGGTTAAAGCATTCCTCACCACCGAGCTTAAGGAGAAAGGTCCAAAGGCTCATCGAGAGATCATGAACACGGTCCTGAAATTTGAGCTCAAGGACCCACCAAGGAGTGCTCACACTCCTCCATCACCCGCCTAAAAGGGTAACCAAAGTCAAACTTAGCGAATTTAAACAAAGTGCATTTGGGAGACATTCCCATGTTTATCATTTTCTATATTATCTTTGATTTCTAGTCTAAATTTTGTGTTTCTTGGGCGTTTTGATCTTTTGTTGAGTGGTTGCAAGGTTTCTTGGTGGTATAATGGTCATGAGCTTAAAGAAAAGATGTGAGGAACCCACGTGATGAGTATGGCTTCTCTTGGCCTTTTGACCACTCCCTTTCTTCCATTCCAAGGTTTGAACTACACTCCATTGCATTGTACATTCATCTTTTTGCATTATGTTTGCTCCCTATTGACTTTTGTTGCACCGAGACGGTGCAATTCAATTTTGGGGGAGGGGTTTGTGTCATTTGACCTTGTGCTTTGTTTTCTTATTTTTCTCTTTGCATACTTAAGTCTCATGCATAGAAAAACCACAAAATTTGAAAATTTTCATTCATATAAGTAACCTCATGTTAAGATTGAGTCTAGAGTTCATATAGGATTTGCATTCATACGCATGCGTGTAATGATGAAATTGTCCTTGTAAAATGTCAACTTAAGCTTTAGTAGTTAAATGCATTTGAACAACTTGAAAGTAAGCACTCAGCATACTTGGATCATATGCATTGATGTTGTCGTCTTGGTTGAAACAAGCTTTGAATTAAACCCGATCCTAACTATTTGAACCCTTAATTTTGACTAGTAATTATCATGTTTATGCATTGAAAAATGGACTCATGGATACCATAGACATACTTGGGCTATCTTCTTCCTTTTTACCACTCTTGTTAGCCCAAGTAGCCGATCCCCATCTTTTGGACGGTTATCCTCACCTTGAACTTACCCTCCTTTCAAGCCTAATTCTTTAGTGAGTGTTGTGAGGCCTATATTTTTTTCGAATGGACTTGGCAAAAAGTGTTGGGTTTAGAGCGACAAGGAAAGGCTTTCATGTAGATTTAGCTCATACATCATCGGGCTAAGCATAGCTTAGGCTAGATAGAATGGGAGTTTGGGGTGAAATGAAAAGAGAAAGTCTTGGGCGTTAAATGAAAAGAAAAGGTGGAAACGAGGAAAAGAGGAAAAGAAGAAGGGGAAAAGCTAATGATTGAAATGGTTGGCAATGGACATTTGGTTTAGCTCTAAGTGATAAAGAAAAGGTGGTCTCTATACAAAAAGAAGAAAAGAAGCCAAAAATGGCTAATGCATCCAAAGGATGAAGAAAGAGACCAAATAAGAAAATCAAAAGATGAGCTAAAGAAGAAAATGAAATGAGCCAAGCCATTTGTTGATCAAAGGTGAAGAAGAAATTTTCCCCAAGACCTTAAATGAAGAAGAATCAATGAGGTATGTTGTCTATGAAAGACAAAATGCCTTGGAGAAAGGGTAGCTTAGGAGTGATCTTCATGGGGCTTAGAGGTAGGAGTTGAAGTCATTTAGGACATTGGGTAGATGAAAGTCTATCCTTGAATGCATCAATTGCTTTTTACCCTTAGCATTTTGCCAAATTTCATTCATTTGTTGAGAGATCCCTTGCTATGGAATTGCCACATATATTGAGATCATTTTTATCTCAAAACCCTTGCCCCCTAGCCAAGTGAGTTCATTTGATGTGCATAAGTGTAATTCATGATTTCGTTTAATGAATGTTAAAGGATTGGGGGATATGAACGCTTGTGTAGGCTAATTCTTGAGCTTGATTCATATTGTGATGAGTATGGCCAAATCTTTTGGAGTAGAGATTGTTCAAGTGCATTTTAGAATCACCATTGAATGGTTTTCTTTTGTTGACATTTTTTGGGACTTTATCTCATTCAGTGCTCTCTCTTTCTCCTCTTCTTGTTTTTTTGCTTGGGGACAAGCAAATAAATAAGTTTGTGGAAGTTGATATTCATACATTTTACATGTTCTAGCTTGCATTTTAGTTAACATTTTTAGTCTCATGCATGTGTTTTCTATAGTTTTCATAGCATTTTGGTCTAAAATAGAGTCTAAGGTGTTTTCATTAGGTCCTAGTGCGTATTGCATGTTTTGGAGTGTGTTTAGGTACCTTGGAGGCATTTTGGGGATATTTGGATTGTTGGACCAAAGTAGGGTGCAAGTAGGGATGTTAAAACGGGCGGGCCCGGCCTGTTTATGCCCGGCCCGTTTAGGCCCGACCCGTTTAGGCCCGCCCGTTTAGACCCATAAAATTAATGTGACCCGTTTAGGCCCGTTTAAAATTTGGGATATTTTTAAAAATAATTATATAAATCTAATTATTATGTTATAAATAATATATACTTTATATATGGTTTTTAAAATTTAGGTATATATTTACTATAATATAACTAAATTAAAAATCGAAAAAATACCTAAATATAAAAAAAACTCAACTTTTTATTAAAGTTCAAAATCAAAATCTAAAAAAAAAAAATTATATATATATATATATATATATATATATATATACTTGAATAAAAATCTATATACTTGCATAAAAATATATATTTGCATAAAAATATATAAATGAAACAAAAATATATATATATACCACAACTTGTGGATTTTGTAGGTTAAAAATACTTTATGTTAATGCAAGTCAATTTTTGGGTATAGATCGTATGATCCAAGTTTTTATTCAGGTTAAACAGAATTACAAATTAGTTTTTTTAATAACCAATTAGAAAATCCTTGCATATACTTTTCTATGATATGAATATCCGTTTTGAAAAACAAATTAGTGTACAAATTAGTTTTTTTAATAACCACTTTATATAATATTTGTATTATGTTATTAAAACAAAACAAAACTTAAACGGGCTAAACGGGCTGCCCGTTTAACTATGTCAAAACCCGTTTATTAAACGGGCCTAAACGGACTGGCCCGTTTAAACCCGTTTAAGCTTATATGATAAATGAGCTTAAACGGACTAATTTTTATAAACATGCACGTTTAGGCCCGCGAAATTCTGTCCCAATTTAAAATCCCTAGGTGCAAGGATGATCCGAGACACCGGAAGATTGCGGTTGGACGAAGGCCTTCCGTGCTGAACGAGCTTCAATTGTCTTCATGGAAATTGTAGAGGAGTGAGTTAGCTTTCTAGAAGAGTTGGAATCAAGTCATTCGGACGTGTGGCTTGAGAGATATGGCTGATTTACCAGAGATAAATCTGCTTGGCCGAGACGGTTTCTTCAACACCGAGGTCACAATTCGGTGCAACAAATCCGTGTCGAAACAGAGGGAAAATTGATATGCTCAAATTAATACCTGAAAAGTACTAAGCAGTAGTTGCAGTAAATTAGGGGTCGAACACAATGACTCACAAAGACGCACAATAGATTATAAAGATGGGAATTAAGCTAAGCGATCAATGATATAGAAAACAGAATGTAAATTAAAACGATTGTAAATTCAATTGGAGAAAGATAGGTTTAGGGTATTTCTCAGGAAATCAATGAATACAGATAAACTAACTAACATGATTCAGATTTAGCACGGTTCTTGAACTCAAATCACTAAAGTATAATTAACCAACTCTCGTTGCAAAAACTATCTAAATCTAAATCCTAGAATTCCAAATCTCTTTGCGAATCCTAATGTCTAAACCAGCTTTTAGTTCAAGTTTGATTTGTTCACAAAACAACTAAACCAAATCTCTTTGCGAATAGTTATTTTGCTCACCCTAGGTTCTGTCAGGTAATTACTCGCACTCTCGTGCCTAATCAATTATCCTAAGATCTAAGTTCTAGGTGATCAATATAGAATTAGCCTTGGAAACAACCTATGGTGAAGAACTAATTCAGATAGTGAATCCTAATAACTAATCAACCTAGCATTAAGAGAAAACCCTTATAAGAACCCTAAACCTAACAAGAGATCTACTCAGACATGGAAATTGAAGCAATAAACATGTTTGAATAAATCATCAAATAAAATAGAAAGAGTAACAAGAGGGTTCCACTACAAGAAAACACAGTTTTTGTGACTATTTTTTGCGACTACTTTTTTTAGTCACAAAAAGAGGTACGATATTGTGACTGATTTGCGACTACTCATAATGGAGAGGCATAATAGTCACAATTTACCGACTAAAAAAAGTAGTCAGACAATAGTCGCTTATTTGCGACTGTTTAAGGACTTGCAAAACTAATCCTAAATTTGTGACTGATTTGCTTCGGTTTAGCAACTCCACTCGATTTGTTTTAAATAAACATCAAATAATATATATAAAAAATTCTAAACCCTAAATTCTAAATCCTAAACCATCAAATAATATACAAAAACATCAAATAAATAAATATCAAATAATATACAAAAATTTCTACACTTACAATTTTTAAAATATAATCATTTTATAAATCCTAAATTATACACCCTAAACCTTAATCATAAAATCTAAATTTTAAATTGTAAAATATATTTTTGAACAACTATATACCCAAAATCATTGTAAATTGATGTTCAAACCTTATATATTCTTAAAGTTTAGGGTTTAAGGTAATATGTACACTAATTTGCAAACCCAGTTTTTGCGACTAATTTGCGACTAATTTTAAATAGTAGTCACAAAATAGTCCCAAATTTGGGACTAATTTGCAACTCCACTTGATTGTTTTTATAGAAATCAATAAATTCTAAACTCAAACCACAAACCCTTAACCCTAAACCCTAAACCCTAAACCTCTAACCCTTAATCATAAACTTGATCTAAATCTTAAATTTTAAACTAAATCTTACACATAAACATCAAATAATATACAAAAAAATTCAAAACTTACAATTGTTTTTAAATATGATCATTTATAATCCCTTTTATAAATCCTAAATTCTAAACCATAAACCTCTAACCCTTATCATAAACTATAAATCTTAAATTATAAACTAGATCTTACACATAAACATCAAATAATAAACAAAAAAATATAACACTTACAAAAAATTCAATCTAATCATAACATCTACTAAGTGTTACATGTGTTTTATAAGGAATGATTTTGAAAGATAAAAATTATCTCAAAATTTATTTATTTATAAGTTTTAACATATTTTTGAACAACTATATACACAAAATCATTGTAAAGTCATATTCAAACTTTCTAGGTTCTTAAAGTTTAGGGTTTAGGGTAAAGTTTTTAATTGTCACAAAATAGTCCCAAATTTGGGACTGTTTAGCAACCCAATCGATTTTTTTTAATAGTAGTCACAAAATAGTCCCAAATTTGCGACAAAATGACAAAACTAATGAAAGTTTCTCATTGGCTAGTTCATTAAGACGAGGATCGAGATCCTCCACCGTTGATTGGTTTAATCCAACGGTGGAGGATTTATAATACTTTTTTTTTGGGTTTAATTCTTTGCTTCTCTTTCTCTCTCCTTCCCACGACTCTTCTTCTTCTTTTTCTTCTTCTTCTTCTTCTTCTTCTTCCTTCTCTTTCTTCTCTTCCTTTTCTAATTCTTGAGTTGATCTAACTCTTTTTTTTTTGCAGATCCAGGGGCAGTCGGAATTTGTCGTCGGAGGAGCAGACTGGCCGGAGGAGCAGATCCATGTTTCTACGGCAGCTTCTTCTTCTCCGGCGAGCTTCTTCTTCTCCGGCGAGCTTCTTTTTTTCCAGCCGGCGAGCTTCTTCTTCTCCAGCCGGCGAGCTTCTTCTTTTCCAGCCGGCGAGGCTTCTTCTTCTCTAGCCGGCGAGGCTTCTTCTTCTCTAGCCGCCGGCGAGGCTTCTCCTCTTTCCAGATCCAGCCGCGGGCGATGAAGGAGAAGATGCGCCGGAGTGCATATGCTGGAGCAGAACCGCGGAGGAGCAGATGCTGGAGCAGAACCACGGAGGAGCAGATGCCGGAGCAGAACCGCGGAGCAGATCGGGGATGCAGGAGGAGAAGATATGTCGACATCGTTTTAAAATTTTTTTTTTTTTAATTTAAAATTTTTTTTTTTTTGTAATTAGTTAATTTATTAAATAAAAATATATTTTTATTTGGAATTTGGTTTTAGTTTTTAAAAAAAAAAAATTTTACAAGTAGTCTCAAATTTAGTATCTAAATTAGTATTGATATTAGAGTCACATATTAGTCACAAAAGAGCGACTATTTTGCGACTACTGTATTTAGCAACCAATTATTTGCGACTAATTTTTTTAGTCCCAAAATAGTCACAAATGACTCATTTGCGACTATTTTGTGACTATTTTGGTAGTCGCAAAAACTGTGTTTTCTTGTAGTGTTCGAAATCTTCTCTCAGACGAATAGAGTTTCAGATTTGTCTCCCTTCAAAAGCTCTCTCACCAAACCAGAATAAAATAAGCGTCGCCCTGAAAGTGGCTTTAAAATACTATTAAATAACCTAAATCACGTTTTGGCGCTTCTTGTAAATAATAAAGACTTCTGGACAATTTTGCAATTCTTCAATTCTTCATTAAACTCGCGGGTCGTGTTTGCTTCGATGAGTGTCTACCGATACTAGGCAGTAACGATCGACACTGATGCTTAAATCGGGTACTCAGCTACACGACCTTCTGTTTTGATCCAAAATGCTCCAGAAAGCTCTAATGTCTCCAATTATGCTCCAAATGTGCTAAAACATGTAAAAGACTCTAAACCACTACAAAATAGTAGAAAGACTCTATAAAACGGACTTATATCATGGCTTAAAAGGGGTAAAAACCATGATATATCAACTCCCCCAGACTTAACCTTTGCTTGCCCTCAAGCAAAACAGAAAACTAAACCAGAGAAAGAGGTTTGAAAACATAGAGACTCACATGTTCTTGAACCATTGCAATGACCATTTTCCTTAGTGCTCCACATATCACATAACCAGTTTCAAATCCAACCACCATGTACTTCTCCGTAGACATTCTCAGCTTCCCAGACTACACATATTATTTCACAGCATCGTTCAACCAGGCCTTCCTCGCCAGTTTCATCGCCGTGATTAACATCAAGAACCTTCCAGATTCTTTCCCATACAATATCATGACAAAGAACCATCCAACTTCACACTTTCTGGTATTATTTCTCTCCCCAGACTTATTTCTTATTATGTTCTTGCATATGCTTAATATGGTTCGAGACGCGAGTATTGATGGTGTTTGCCATCGAATCCCCGGTTCTTCCCTTAAAAAGGTATCAAAGGTGTAGGCGAATAATGGTATCACAGGAAATTTTCCTAACCTCGCTTCCAGCTTTGTGTGATTATTTCCTCTGAAATAGAATAATGGGATCGCTGGAAATATTCCTAACCCTCTACTCAGAAGAAAATCATCTCATCTTTTAATGCATCTTATTTATTAACTTGTAACAGGGAAGAGAAATACCATTACTTTAAACATGTGTGTTCCGTTGTCATATATGAATGAGGAATCAAGCTCTATGAGTACTAACTACGTTGATGAAGTGCAAAATTTTGGCTCAGGCTTTAAAGAACTTTGCTGGAAACATGAGTGTCTTCTAGTTAACTGATCAGCCTTTGGATTTTTCATTAGTCGATCTTGAACTGATTCTGTAACAATGGTCGCTTAGAAGCAAGGTCAAATCAATAGATTCAAGAAAAATATCACAGTCTCCAACAAAGGTTTGACTCAATAAAACAGATTTTGACTCAAAAACGACTGACTCTAAGAAAAACAAAAACAATGTCAGCGACTACCTCCCCCAGACTTAAACAACACTGTCCCCAGTGTTATCTAGCCTAGAGTTGGTGAAAGAATACAAAAGAACCAAGTGGAATTGTGAAAAATAAGAAGTTACCGTACTGGGGTACGAGTGTCGACCGACACCCAACTTGGTATCGATCGATACCAAGTATTGGCGACATGATGAACTTTTCTCATTCGCGTAGGGTGTCGACCGACACCAGTAGGGTATCGATCGACACACGGGCAGTTCCGAGTTTTACTCTTTTGTTATCCTGACACAAACACAAAACGAAAAAGAAAAAGACTCAAAAACAAAACTCACCAGTGGGTTGCCTCCCACCAAGCGCTTGTTTAATGTCATTAGCCTGACTGTACCGCCTTCCAGGCAGTGGGTGCATCCTCCAGAGGCATTATGTGTCCTTCTGGAATCTCGGCTTTCGTCCAATAGTGTTTTACCCTTTGTCCATTGACAGTGAACTCTTCGCATGAAGGATTTGTCAGGACAATCGCACCATGTGGTCTAACTTCCTTGACTGTGAATGGACCTGACCAATGAGAACGCAATTTACCAGGAAACAATTGCAAACGAGAGTTATACAGAAGTACCTGATCATTTGGTTCAAAGTGTCTGGAGATGATCTTCTTGTCATGATATGCCTTAGTCCTCTATTTGTACAACTTCGAGTTTTCATAGGCAAGATGCCTAATCTCATCGAGCTCATTCAGATTGATTAATCGCTTCTCAGCGGCAAACGTGATGTCGAAATTCATCAACTTTGTAGCCCATGCTGCCTTGTGCTCGATTTCCACTGGAAGATGGCATGCTTTTCCATACAGCAAGTGAAACGGTGTAGACCCAAGTGGTGTCTTGAAAGCAGTCCTGTAAGCCCAAAGTGCATCATCCAGCTTCATAGATCAATCTTTCCTGGTAACATTTACTGTCTTCTCTAAAATCTCTTTGATCTGCCTGTTGGAAACCTCAACCAGTCCACTGGTCTGAGGGTGATAAGGAGTAGCAACACGATAGTTCACACCATACTTCTTCAGCAACCTCTCGAAAATCTTGTTGATAAAGTGAGAGCCACCATCACTTATCACAATTCGAGGTACTCCAAATCGGGGGAAAATAATGGTCTTAAACAGCTTAAGGACCACCGAAGAATCATTGGTTCTGCTAGGAATGGCTTCAACTCACTTAGACACGTAATCCACAACAACCAAGATGTATTTGTTTCCATATGACGAAGGAAAGGGACCCATAAAATCAATGCCCCAACAATCAAAAATTTCAACCTCAAGGATGAAATTCTGTGGCATCTCGTGTCTCTTACTGATTTTCCCTCTCCTCTGACAGGCATCGCACCGCGAAATGAAAGCATGAGCGTCCTTAAACATAGTAGGCCACCAGAAGCCTACTTGAAGAACCTTGGACACTGTCTTGAAGGTGGCAAAGTGTCCAGCATAGTCGGATCCATGGCAATGAAACAACACCTTAGGTACCTCTGATTCGGAAATGCATCTCCTGTAAATACCATCAGAACAATGCTTGTACAGGTAAGGTTCATCCCAAAAGAATCGCCTTATGTCACGCATGAACTTCTTCTTGTTATACTTCTTGAGGTGCTTTGGTTCTGCATCTGCAGCGAGGTAGTTGGCAATATCAGCATACCATGGTTGATCAGAATCGGCTGCGGCCACTAGATACTCCTCCGAAACACCAAGGTTTTCAACAGTCAAAACTGGTTCAGAATTCGCCGGGTATCGACCATACCATAGGAGTGTCGATCGACACCGAGACCTGCAATTCGTGGGAATTGCTGAGTTTCTGCGAAACCCATCTGAAACTCGGTTTCAATGAAGTAAATGGACTCCTCTGGTAATTGATCATCAATAGGGACGTCTGCATCGATCCGAATCCTCGAGAGATGGTCAGCGACCCCGTTCTCTACTCCTTTCTTGTCCTTAACCTCGATGTCGAAACCTTGTAGCAAAAGAACCAAACGACAAAGGCGATCTGCATCAGATATTTGAGGGCAGCATGATCAGTATAAACAATCACTTTGCTCCCAATCAAGTAGGACCGAAATTTCTCAAAGGAGAAAACAACTGCAAGTAGTTCCTTCACTGTGGTGCTGTAGTTTCTCTGAGCATCATCCAATGTCATGCTGGCATAGTAGATGACGTGCAGTTTCTTGTCCTTTCTCTGACCCAGAACAGATCCAACAGCAAAATCATTAGCATCACACATGATCTAAAAAGGCAATGTCCAATCAGGAGGTTGCACAGTAGGAGCACTCACCAAAGCCTTTTTAATCTCCTTAAAGGCTGCAAGACATTCAGGTGTGAAATCGAATTTGATCTTCTTGCATAATTAAGCAGTGAGTGGACGTGCTATCTTGGAGAAATCCTTGATAAACCTCATGTAAAACCCAGCATGACCAAGGAAGCTTCGAATATCTTTCACAGAATTTGGTTGTTGGAGGCTTGTCATAACCTGAATTTTGGCTTTGTCAACTTCGATCCCAGCCTCAGAAACCTTGTGCCCAAGCACGATGCCATCCTGAACCATAAAGTGACACTTTTCCCAGTTAAGGACCAAGTGTTTCTCTTCACACCTCTGTAGCACCTTGCACAAGTTAGCCAAACAGTCTTTGAACGATGATCCATATACTGAAAAATCATCCATGAACACCTCCATAAAATCCTCAATCATGTCTGTGAAGATAGACATCATGCATCTCTGAAAAGTGGCTGAAGCGTTACACAATCCAAATGGCATTCTCCTATACGCGAATGTGCCATATGTACATGTAAAAGTTGTATTCCCTTGGTCATCTGGATGTATCGGAATCTGGAAGAAACCTGAATACCCATCGAGAAAACAGTAGTAGGGATGACTAGCCAACCTCTCCAACATCTGGTCAATGAATGGCAATGGGAAATGATCCTTCAGTGTGGCTGCATTCAACTTCCTGTAGTCAATGCACATTCGATGTCCAGTGATAGTTCTAGTGGGAATCATCTCATCCTTTTCATTCTTCACCACTGTTATCCCTCCTTTCTTAGGAACAACTTGCAATGGACTGACCCAAGAGCTATCCGAAATAGCATAGATAACACCAGCTTTCAAAAGCTTCATCACTTCCTTTTTGACCACTTCCATCAGATTCGGATTCAGCCTCCTCTGATGCTCAATCGAGGTCTCTGACTCGTCCTCAAGATGAATCCTATGCATGCACATGTATGGTGATATACCTGAAATGTCATCAAGATAATAGCCAAGAGCTTTGCGATATTTGCGCAGCTTACTCTGCAGTAAGGCAATCTCTGTGTTGTTCAAAGAAGCATTAACAATTATTGGGTATGTAAATTAGGACCAAGAAAGCTATACCTCATATTTGGTGGGAGTGGTTTTAGTTCCACCTTAGGAGTATTCTCTGCACTCCAATCTCCAAGCCTAGCAGCTTGCTTAGAGCTTTTGGCCAACTCTCCTTCTAGTCGCAGGGTATCAACCAATACTAGGGGGTATCGATCGATACTGGCGATGCTGAATCGAGCATCTTCGAGTATCCAGCAATGTCTTCACACGAATGGGCCTCTGAAGTGGCTGAACAGACCAATGCTCTCTCTAGTGGATCTTTAGGGTGCATGTCAAGGAAGTACTCTTCAACTATGTCACTGAAAGTGTCCACAAAGAAAGTCTGCCCATTGATGGTTGGTCGCTTCATTATCTTATCCATATTGAAAGTCATGACCAAATCACCGATGTTGAGGGCGATCTTTCCATTTCTCCAATCAATCAAGGCACCAGCTGTTGCAAGGAATGGTCTGCCTAGGATAAGAGGGTCCTTAGGCTCAGCATCGTACTCCAAGACGATGAAATCAGTTGGGATTAAGCAATTCCCAATCCTAATGGAGAAATCTTCGAGTAACCCCTCTGGAAGTCTAACTGACCGATCAGCAAATATCAGGGAGATCCTCGTGGTTGTGAAGTCTGTCATCCCCATCCTTTTGGCAACTGAATATGGCATGAGGTTGACACTACAGCCAAGGTCACTTAGGGAACGCTCAAATCTGTCTGTGAGTATCGTACAATCCAACACAAAATTGTCTGGGTCCGGCAGCTTCTTTGGGATCCTGTTGGTCAGGATTGCACTGCACTCTTGAGTAATCATCAAGCATCCCTCTTCAAGGTTCACGTTGCTAGAGACCATCTTCTTGACATATCTCCTGAAGGCTGGAGAAGTCTTGATGGCATCGACAAAAGGAAATTCAACGATCAACTTATCCATAATTGATTTGCATCTAGAGTCTTCTACCTCCCTCTTAGTCTTCCCAGAAGCCCTGGGATAAGGTATCCTCGGTGTGTAAACTCTTTCTGCAACTACATTAGGCACTTCCTTGGAGATCTTAGGAGTCGGTTCGACTGCAGGATCAGTATCGACCAACACTGAAGTGGTATCGATCGATACACACGGTTTAGATTTGTCCCGTGAAAGTATTTGGATAGGTGTCGATTGATGCTGGCCAGCATCGATCGATACTGGAGCGATTTCGGTATCTTCATCGTAAAAATCGACGAAAATATCTGCAGTTTTGCCAATTTTTGCTCATGGAGTGACCTCTTTCCCACTCCTCAAGGTGATTGCATTGACGTGAGCCATTGGGTTCTCTACTTTCCCTGGAAGAAAACCTTCTTGCCTTTTTACAGCTTCTGAAGTCTGAGCTATATGAAGTTCCAGCTTCTTCTGCTGAATATTAATAGCGTCGATCCTTCCACTCAGATCATTGTATAGGACATCAATCTTCCCATTGAAATCCACAGTGAGCTTTTGCTGTCCTTGAAGAAGCTGTTCAAACATAGACTCGATCTTGCTATCTGGGAGCTTAGCATTTATTGGCTGATAAGATGAACTTCCATAGTTCATGGTATACCCACTGTTCTGAGATGACTTCTGACCAAACTGATTCGAACCTCCTTGCTGAGAGTTGGTGTTGAAATTTCGGTTGTTCTTGAATTGATTCCTATGACCTTGAAAACCAGAACCACCAATGTAGTTAGCATCCTCTACTTCATCTTCGTTGAATACCTCAACATCTTCAGCAAAGTGAACGGCCTTCGTTGTCTTGCCCATCAGAAGACTGTGCATAGAATCTAACTTGGCTTGAACATCAGCAATATGTGAGCCATCCATGCTACCAGCTAGCTTCTTCCGCTCAAAATCAGCATTCTTGGTGCTATTTCTAGACGCCAAGTTCTCAATCAGTACATATGCATCATCAGGATACCTGGTGTTGAAGTTTCCATTGCTTGAAGCATCCAAAGCCATCTGATACCTCTAATCAATTCCTCTAAAGAAGAATCCCATCAGCTGAACATCAGAGTATCCGTGATGTGGACAGTCTCTCTGGTATGATCTGAATTTCGTCCAAGCAGCCTTGAACGCTTCAGTAGGGCCTTGAGAAAACTGGGAGATCTTGTTCCTCAGATCCTCGGATCGTGCATCATCATAGAAGTTGTTCAGGAAAGTAGTCTTAGTCGCTTCCCAGTTAGTCAGTGATCCAGGAGGTAACTGCTTCAGCCAGTAAGTCGCATCTCCACCAAGAGAGTATGGGAAGAGCTTGCAGAAGAGGTAGTCGTAGGACACTCCATTGCTCTTGATGCTAGTGACCAAATCCTCAAACCTCTCAATATGGTCCATGGGATGTTCATTGGAAAGCCCATGAAAAGGGTGCTGGCCCACAAGAGTATAGTATGCAGGTTTCAGCTCAAAGTCATTCCTCTGAAAAGCACGAGGACGAATCGCTGATTGATTGGCATAAAACTGATCAGGCCTGTTATATTCACCAATCGTTCTACCACGATTAACCACAATGTTCCCAGCGACGTTCCTAGCGAAACAGGAGCAGGTGGAATGATGTTCCCCTCTCCATCCAGACGTTGTCCTCTCTCATTGCAGAACTGACCCTCTTGGTCTCTGTAAGCACCAGCATCATCTTGAACCAAAATCAATGGATTGTTGTTCATCTCTGCTGGCTTCTTTGATTTTCTGTTTGTGCGTTCCAAAAGTGCTAGTTGATCCAATGACAGTTCGACTAGCTGAGTGTTCTTGTTCCTTCTGGTTTCACGAATATGCATACACCTGAAAACAAAAGTCAAGAACGTTAGTACACGGTAACACGACGAGTATCGACCGACACTGGGTGGTGTCAATCGATATCAATAAAAGAAAACGATGAGTATCGACCGACACTAGATAGTATCGATCGATACCGACGAACTTAGTCGAAATTCTCAGACTAAAATCTAATGGCGAATTGAGTCCCCGACAACGGCGCCAAATTTGATATGCTCAAATTAATACCCTAAAAGTACTAAGCAGTAGTTGCAGTAAAGTAGGGGTCGAACACAAGGACTCACAGAGACACACAATAGATTATAAAGATGAGAATTAAGCTAAGCGATCAATGATATAGAAAACAGAACGTAAATTAAAACGATTGTAAATTCAATTGGAGAAATATAGGTTTAGGGTATTTCTCAGGAAATCAATGAATGCAGATAAACTAACTAACAGGATTCAGATTTAGCGCGGTTCTTGAACTCAAATCACTAAAGTATAATTAACTAACTCTCGTTGCGAAAACTATCTAAATCTAAATCTAAATCCTAGAATTCCAAATCTCTTTGCGAATCCTAAAGTCTAAACCAGCTTTTAGTTCAAGTTTGATTTGTTCACAAAACAACTAAACCAAATCTCTTTGCGAATAGTTATTTTTCTCACCCTAGGTTCTGTCAGGTAATTACTCGCACTCTCGTGCCTAATCAATTATCCTAAGATCTAAGTTCTAGGTGATCAATCTACAATTAGCTTTGAAAACAACCTATGGTGAAGAACTAATTCAGATAGTGAATCCTAATAACTAATCAACCTAGAATTCAGAGAAAAACCTTATGAGAACCCTAAACCTAACAAGAGATCTACTCAGACATGGAAATTGAAGCAATAAACATGTTTGAATAAATCATCAAATAAAATAGAAAGAGTAACAAGAGGGTTAGAAATCTTTTCTCGGACGAACAGAGTTTCAGACTTGTCTCCCTTCAAAAGCTCTCTCACAAAACCAGAATAAAATAAGCGTCGCCCTGAAAGTGGCTGTAAAATCCTATTAAATAACCTAAATCACGTTTTGGGGCTTCTTGTAAATAATAAATACTTCTGGGCAATTTTGTAATTCTTCAACTCTTCATTAAACTCGCGGGTCGTGTTTGCTTCGATGAGTGTCGACCGATACTAGGCAGTATCGATCGACACTGATGCGTCAAATCGGGTACTCAGCTACACGACCTTCTGCTTTGATCCAAAATGCTCCAGAAAGCTCCAATATCTCCAATTATGCTCCAAACGTGCTAAAACCTGTAAAAGACTCCAAACCACTACAAAATAGTAGAAAGACTCTATAAAACGGATTTATATCATGGCTTAAAAGGGGTAAAAACAATGATATATCAAAAATTCCCTTAATACCGATGTGCAAGAACGATTTGTGACATCGGTATTGAAGCTTCAGGGTTCCGAATTAGCTTCACTGGGCTTCACAAATGTTGTAACCCATTGAGTTAGCTGTCCATAGGAGGTGGTTTGAGACCATTCGGACATGTGTTCCAGGAGATACCGCGGTTTTACCAACCGGTGCTCTTCTCACCTCGACCTACTTTCAACCGGATTGGACGAAGGGTCTCAAATCCGAATTAGCCTCGGTGGTCTTCAGAAAAGTTGTATCTCAGTACGTTAGCTATCCACAGGAGGTGGTCGGAGACCATTCTGACATGTATTCCAGGAGATATCGCGGTTTTACCAACCGGTGCTCTTCTCACCTCGACCCACTTTCAACCGGGTCAATACCCGGTTTGTCCCGGGTTGACCCGGTCCGCTCAGCTTCCAATAAATTGTAAAAAGACCCAATTTTTATTCCAAGTATTTTTCTCTAAATTTTCCTAAGGCATAAACCTCTCTTTTATTTTTGTTCTTGGATTTTAATGCAATCTTTAGTTTAATTCTTCTTAATCTATCTTGTCTTTACTTTATTTTAATCTTTCTAATCTCTAATCATGGATTCAATCATATTCCTGATGGGATTTGAGGGTTTCTCCATGATTAGTGAGTAGGTTCTTT
Organism: Eutrema japonicum; assembly: GCA_030161315.1. Lineage (NCBI taxonomy): Eukaryota > Viridiplantae > Streptophyta > Magnoliopsida > Brassicales > Brassicaceae > Eutrema > Eutrema japonicum. The sequence continues at coordinate 31,636,641 of BSQW01000013.1, forward strand.
TAGGGCTCATTGATGAGGTTGATTAGGGGTTTTCTTATTTGATCTATGATGTCTAGTGATTAGATTACATGTTTCCTCTCTTATTTAGGGTTCATAATACTAGATTAGGCTTGAGAAAGCTAATCTAGACCATAGGGCATTTCATGCACACAAAGTGTTGGATGAAATGCCCCAAGAACTAAATAAGAGATTTTACTTGCTTAACCTATGCGAGTAGTTATTAAGGAGTCTTATGGCCGTATGAACATGTAATTAATGCTTGGTAATCAACTTTTCACAAATGAGAGTTTGTTCTTGATTAGTTGATTAGCAAAGTGATTAGTACCTTGAGAGTGGATTAGTCTTGTTTAAGTGTTCTAGACTAAGGAAAACATGTTTGATTGTTTGTTTAGATATCATAGGTTAATCATAGAACTCCCCAAAGTCCATAACCTCATCCAAGAGCTTGCCTTTATTAATTTATAAATCTCGTTTACGCTATTTAATCTTGTTTACTTGTTTGCTTGCTTAAATTTGAATCATTAGGTTGCTAGATTAAAGCCACTTGATTTGCTTAGCTTATATAGTTTCTTGGATTCCTAGTGCGTTAGCCTCATACCTCCTTGGTTCGATATCTTAAATACCACAATGACATGAGTGGGACTTAAGTAATTGATAAGTAAACATCCTACTATCAAATGCCCCAGCAACTTTCCAGCGATGCATGATGTCGATTTTCACCGACATAATTGAGGACATAATGGAGGTTTTCATGGAGGATTTTTCTGTGTATGGAACCTCCTTTTCTGTCTGTCTTTCTAATTTATGCAGGGTAATACAGCGCTGCGAGGAAAAACATCTGGTGTTGAATTGGGAGAAGTGCCACTTTACGGTCAGAGATGGGATAGTCCTGGGTCATCAAATTTCAGAGCAGGGTATCGAAGTGGACAAGGCAAAGATCGAGGTGATGACTAGTCTAGAGCCACCAAATTCTGTCAAGGGGATTAAAAGCTTTCTGAGACATGCTGGGTTCGACATGAGGTTCATCAAAGATTTCTTCAAAATCGCTAGACCCTTGACACGTTTGTTATGCAAGGAGCAATTGTCAGCGCGCCAGTTGTCCAACCACCTGACTGGGACTTACCTTTCGAAGTGATGACTGATGCTAGCGATTTCGCGGTAGGAGCTATTTTGGGACAGCAAAGGGACAAGAAACTTCATGTTATCTACTACGCCAGCAGAACTCTTGATGATGCGCAGTGCAAATACGCTACAACCGAGAAATAACTCCTTGCTATTGTGTTCGCTTTTGAGAAGTTCAGATCTTATCTTGTGGAGTCTAAGGTTATAGTGCATACTGATCATGCTGCTCTGAGGTACCTACTTACAAAGAAGGATGCCAAACCTAGGCTTTTGCGTTGGATTCTTCTGATTTAGGAATTTGATCTTGAGATTAAAGACAAGAAGGGAATCGAGAATGGTGTTGCAGACCATTTGTCTAGACGACGTACGGTAGTTGAAGAAACTCCCTTAGACGAGAGCCTACCAGAGAAGAACGTGTACGCGATCGATATTGGGTGCAACAACTACTTCACTTCTGCACACAAAACCGAGCTATCTGAAATTCCCTGGTTTGGGAACAAAAAGAAGAAGTTTTTGAGAGACATCAGACGTTTGTTTTGGGACGAGCCATACTTATACAAGCAGTGCTCCAATGATGTCTTTCGGAAATGTGTTTCAGAGGAAGAAATCCCTGGCATTCTTTTCTATTGTCATAGTTTGAAATACGCTGGACACTTTGCCACGTTCAAGACAGTTGCTGTAAAACTCAAGTACAAGGCAGCATGGGCTGTAAAGTTGCTGAACTTTGACATAAAACCTGAATCTGAAAGACGGACGATGCAAGTGCACGAGCTGGAAGAGATTCGTCACATGGCCTATGAGAGCTCGAAGATTTACAAGGAGAAGACCAAGACCTATCATAATATGAAGATCATTCCCAGGAACTTCGCTGCAAATGATCAGATATTGCTTTTCAACTCTCGCCTCAAACATTTTCCAGGGAAGCGGAGATCGAGATGGTCCGGACCATTCACAATCAAGGAGGTGAGACCGTACGGAGCTGTGGTGTTGGTGAGCACTACATGAAACGAGTTTATGGTTAATGGTCAGAGCCTAAAACCATACCTCGCTGACGTAGAAATTGATGGGGACGAAAGCTTTCCCCTTGGTGACCCATCTCACGATTAAAACGCTATCCAGTCAAGCTAACGACTATAAACAAGCACTTGGTGGAAGGCAACCCACCGGTACGTATTATTTTCTTTCTTTTTATATTTTTCTTGAGTCTGTTTTGCCTTCTTCTTGATTTATTTTCACACCGAGACGGTGTGAACTAAAGTCTAGGGGAAGGTCTTTGTCGTTTACTATAGCTATTTTCTTTTTTTTTTGTTTTTCCTTTTGAGTCATTTTGATGTTTTCCTTGAGTCATTTTGTTTTATTGAGTCAAAACTTGTTGGAGATTATGATCACGACCTTTGAATTTTTAACTAATTTTGCATCTAAGTGACCACTGTCGCAGGGCTAGTTTTAGATCAGACTAATGAAAAAACTAACAGCTGACCAGTCAAACAGAGGCATCCATGTTTCCAGGAAAATTCAAAAGCTTGAGCTAGTTTCTGAGCTCTTCCTTTAACCTCACCATCGCGATTGGCGTCTTCAGAGATTGACTCCTCATTTGTATCTGACAAGATAACCTGTGTAAAAATATGGTACTCCTCTCCCTTATTTAAGATAAAAAGCAGAAAATATGAAATGATTTTCTTTCGGGCAAAGAGCTAGGAAAATTTCCATCATTCCCATTATTTTACCTCGAAAGAGATGATCACACTAAGGTCGGAAACGAGGTTAGGAAAATTTTCAGAGATACCATTATTCGCCTACACCTTGGAATAAAAGGGTGGCACTAAAATGAAATGGGTATTCGGTGGCAAAAACCATCAATACTCGCGTTCCATCCGCCATTAACCCTACAAAAAAAATGAGAAAAGAATAAGTATGGGGGAGGAAAAAAGTACCAAAGGTTGTGTTGTTGTCTTGTCACGATATCGAAAGGGAAAGTCTAGAAGGTTCTTGGCACCATGATCTTTGATGAGACCCAGCGATGATGGCTTTTGATTATTCCGTGAAATAATGAGTTAAATCTAGGAGGCTGCGATGCTTGCAGAGAAGTACGTGGTGGTTCAATCTAGAGCTAGTTTGGCAATACGTGGATTACTAAGGTAATGGTCATTGCAGAGTTCTAAAGAAAATGCGAGTCTCCGTATTTTTCAAACCTTTTATGTTTGCTTGAGGACAAGCAAAAGACTAAGTCTGGAGGAATTAATATGCTTGAGTTTTCTCGTTTTCTAACACATGTTTTGGTGTTCCTTTTGAGTATTTTATCGAGTCAAAGTCCCTTTTTAGAGTCTTTTAGTCATTTTTCAATTATCTCAGGTAAAAATGCGTTTACGGAAGAAATTGGAGTTACGTGAGCTAAAACGCATGGAACAGTACAAAAAGAACAGAATCGATCGATGCAACATCATTATAAGAACCAGAATCGATCGATGCAAGGAGTGCATCGATCGATGGAGCATGCCAAGAAGAACCAAAATCGATCGATGCATAATTGGCATCGATCGATGCATAATTGGCATCGATCGATGCATAATTGGCATCGATCGATGCAACACCCTCCGAAGAGCCAGAATCGATCGATGCAAGGAGTGCATCGATCGATGGAGCATGCACTGAAGAACCAAAATCAATCGATGCAACATGTGCATCCATCGATGCAACATGTGCATCCATCGATGCAAGCCGGCGAGAAGGAAAAAGAAATTTCTGATTTTCCTGTTTTTCCCCGGAAACTGCCTATTCTTACCTAATTCGCCTAGAACCCTATTTATACTTTATTTTCAGCCACTTTTTTATCTATCTATCTTTTGACGGCTCTCTATTCTACTCAGTTTTGGATTATTGATTTTGTAAGCAAGAAGAAGAAGCTATGCAACTATTGAGAATAATTATAAACCATTTCATCTCTTTCATTATTATTATCAGTTTCTCTCTATTTTCTTGCTTGTTCTCCATTTTCATGTCTGAGTAGTCTCATAGTTAGGTTTAGGATTTCAAGGAGATCCATGAACCATTGAATTAGATATAGATATGGATTTATCTTTTGTGGTTTTCGCTTTTTGTTGTGTTTATTGCTTAGGCTTAAGTTGACCGCTTAGTCTCTGAACTAGGGATTAATCTATCACCCGGAAGTGTCGTAGGTTGCTAGAAAGAACATAAGCGATCGAATTGTCCTTAGCCTGCGGAAGTTGATGTTAAGGCGATTCGTGAACATATTAAACCTGCTCATTAATATTGATCTAGAATTCTATGCCAACGGAAGTTAGGATTTTAGGTTGCTAGGTTTAGTAATCAATGCCACGGAAGTGGATTGGTTAGACATTTATGTTTGAGTTTGAAACTTGAGTTTAGTCGCTCCCTGAATAGTTGTCTGATTCGTGATCTCTGGATTCCCAAGAATAAACCATTGACTTAACGCTTTTCTTTTATTGAATTTACATCGTTTTAATTGCTTTCGTTACTTTTCTAAAACCAACCATATTCTTTTCTTAGCTTAGTTTAATAATTGTGAGAATTTTAGTGTAACCTTGGTCTCTGTGGATTCGATCCTAAAGTACTGCATTGACAACCGTTACGATTGCGGTAGTGTACACTTTAGTTAATTGACTACGTGGTAAAACACCTAAATCACGGGTAAGACAGGTCAAATGGCGTGTTGGTTCATAAGTGTATTGGTTGGAATTGCTCGGTTTACACCATTTCCAGGATTTTCAGCATCGGCTAGAATTTGTCTTCTTCGAGGATCAGCAGGTGGGTCATCCTCTTCTTCCGCGTTAAATGCAGCAGGTTGTAGAATTGGATTCCCATCAGCATCGAGAAGTGGATGTCCGTTTGCACCAACGACATCGTTTTGGTCAGCATTGTGAAGAAGCTCTTCACGGGTTTCTTGGTCTTCCGGGTGGTCGAACTGATCGGCTATCCTTAGTTGTCTCATGAGTCTTCGGAGTTCTGTTTCGTGTATTTTGATCTCTTTTAGCGGTGGTAAGATGTTAGAAGTATTTCTTCTAGTGGACATACACCTGAGAGTAAGTGAAAGAAGAATAAAAAAGAGCTGTCAGAATTCAAAAGGAAAAGCTTGAAAACTAAAGTTGTCTAGAACCTAAAATTAGATAATGAAATCACAAGTAGTGGTCAAATCCCCGGAAACGGCGCCAAAAACTTGATACACTCAGGTTTTACTCCTAAGAAACAACTACAAGTGCACAACAATCACAGTAGTATATTAAGGGATCGAATCCACAGAGACTTGTGTACTTAGGACTTCAAACAACTCTAACTTTGTGTCTAGACTTATCAAAATTCAAGAGTATTGTAACGGTTTTGTAGCAAGGAAAATGAGTAAACTAAGCAAGTAAATGATGGTGAAAATGCAAAGATTAAAAGCGTTGGGGAGCAGGGAATTCTCCGGGGTTCATGAATCGAATCAAACAAGCTATTAGTTAGAATCTCTAGTGACTTAGTCGACTTGTTCTAGAACTGGAACACGGAAATGTATTTAACCTACTCTCGTAGCGCTAAACACTTAGATCTAAACAACTTAATTATTCAGCTTTCGTTGGTAACTACGCAGACAAATCAGCAATAAAAGGAAGTTCATATGCGCTCACAAAGCCCTATAACTATGCTTATGTATATTATAATGTAATTGCTCGCCTACTCTAGTTCAGGTTAATAAATTCAGCACATTAGTGGTTTTATCTTCCTTAGATCAGTCGCTATGTGATCAATCAATAACATGCATTAATAACGAACAAGAATAGAACGAAGAACCTAATAAATTATCTTAACTCTAACAACCTTTATTTAAGATTGGAATCACACCAAACTTATTGATCAAGTGATTTCAAGGCCTACAGCTTGAAGTGGATGGTGGGACAATGGAAATGGAGGGTTTTTTTTAGTTGAATCTACAACAACACACGAACAAGACTGTTTGAGTCTCAAAAACAATCTAGAAACGCAATCATACAAGACAATAGAATCTCACCAAGGGCTTGACATGACAAGAACACAAAAAGAATCTCTATTCCAAGATAATTCTAAAAGGGGAGCCAAATGATTTTTCTATATCTTTCAACTTTAATTCTGAATATTAAAATGAGAGTGGAGACTCTTTTATAGAGTTACAAAACTTGGTGGCCAAACAAAAACTTACATAAATACATTAATGCTAAATAAATCAAATTAATTACAAAAATCATAAACGAGATAATCTTGACAAATTTTTAGCAATTGTTAGTGGTGAGTTTAGCACTCCCCGGTTTAACCGAGATCAGTCCAATTGATCCCGGTCTACGATGGTTCGAACTCAGAAGAGAGCCCATGATCACGGTTGCCGGCCTCCAAGCCCGTTAAGGCCCAACTCGTCAAGGTAAGCGCCGACATCCGAGATTTGCAGAATATTTCCTGATTTCGGAGGGAGAAAGAAAATCTTCCTTTTCCTAATGGAACTAAGAAAAACAAATTACTTGACCGACTCAACGATCTTATAAATAGGGAGGACCTCACCTCATTGAAGGCATGCACAACCCAGCAACTTTCCAGCGATGCATGATGTCGATTTTCACCGACTTAATTGAGGACATAATGGAGGTTTTCATGGACGATTTTCTCTGTGTATGGATCCTCCTTTTCTGTCTGTCTTTCTAATTTATGCATGGTACTACAACGCTGTGAAGAAAAGCATCTAGTGTTGAATTGGGAGAAATTCCACTTTATGGTTAGAGATGGGATAGTCATGGGTCATCGGATTTCAGAGCAGGGTAAAGAAGTGGACAAGGCAAAGATCGAGGTGATGACTAGTCTACAGCTGCCATATTCTGTCAAGGGGATTAGAAGCTTTCTGGGACATGATGGGTTCTACAGGAGGTTCATCAAAGATTTCTCCAAAATCGCTATACCCTTGACACGGTTGTTATGCAAGGAGGCGAGGTTCCATTTTGACAGCGACTGTCTAGAGGCCTTCCACACCATCAAGGGAGCACTTGTCAGTGCGCCAGTCTTCCAACCACCGAGCTGGGACATACCTTTCGAAGTGATGATTGATGCTAGCGATTTCGCGGTAGGAGCAGCGAAGGGACAAGAAACTTCATGTTATCTACTACGCCAGCAGAACTCTTGATGATGTGCAGTACAAGTACGCTACAACCGAGAAAGAACTTCTTGCTATTGTGTTCGCTTTTGAGAAGTTCATATCGTATCTTGTGGGGTCTAAGGTTATAGTGCATACTGATCATGCTGCTCTGAGGTACTTACTTACAAAGAAGGATGCCAAACCTAGGCTTTTGCGTTGGATTTTTCTGGTGCAGGAATTTGATTTTGAGATTAAAGAAAAAAATGGGATCGAGAATGGTGTTGCAGACCATTTGTCCAGACTACGTGTAGTTGAAGAAACTCCCTTAGACGAGAGCCTACCTGAGGAGAACGTGTACGCGATCGATATTGGGTGCAACAACTACTTCACTTCTGCACACCACACCGAGCTACCTGAAATTCCCTGGTTTGGTGAGATATCAAACTACCTGGCTGAAGAAAAGGAATCAAGTGACTTTGTTGGGAACAAAAAGAAGAAGTTCTTGAGAGACATCAGACGTTATTTTGGGACGAGCCATACTTATACAAGCAGTGCTCCGTTGGTGTCTTCCGGAGATGTGTTTCGGAGGAAGAAATCCCTGGCATTATTTTCCATTGTCATAGTTCGAAATACGTTGGACAGTGTCCAAGGCTCTGCAAGCCGGTTTCTGGTGGCCAACAATGTTTCGCGATGCACATGCTTTCATCTCCAAATGCGATTCATGTCAGAGGCAGGGAAATATTAGTAAGAGGAACGAAATGCCACAAAATTTCATCTTGGAGGTTGAAGTGCTCGATGTGTGGGGTATTGATTTCATGGGCCCTTTTCCATCCTCTTATGGAAATTAATACATCCTCGTTGCAGTCGATTATGTGCCTAAATGAATCGAAGCGCTGGCTAGCCCAATGAATGATGCCAAGGTGGTCGTAAAGATGTTCAAATCTGTGATCTTTCCTAGGTTCGGTGTGCCTAGAGTGGTGATAAGCGAGGGTGGGTTTCATTTCATCAACAATGTCTTTGTAGGGCTCTTGAAGAAACATGGAGTCAAGCATAAGGTAGCCACTCCTTACCACCCACAGATGAGTGGACATATCGAAATTTCAAACAGAGAGATCAAAGGCATCCTACAGAAGACCGTGAACACAACGAGGAAAGATTGGGCTACAAAGCTGGATGACGCTCTTTGGGCGTACAAGACTGCCTACAAAACACCTTTGGGCACGACACCATTCCATCTTGTCTATGTAAAATTGTGCCACCTTCCTGTAGAGCTCGAGTACAAGGCATCATGGGCTGTAAAGTTGCTGAACTTTGACATAAAACCTGCCTCTGAAAGACAGACGATGCAACTGCACGAGCTGGAAGAGATTCGTCACCTGGCCTATTAGAGCTCGAATATTTACAAGGAGAAGACCAAGACCTATCATGACAGGAAGATCACTCCTAGGAACTTCACTGCAAATGATCAGGTATTGCTTTTCAACTCTCGCCTCAAACTTTTTCCAGGGAAGCTGAGATCGAGATGGTCCGGACAATTCACAATCAAGGAGGTGAGACCGTACGGAGCGGTGGTGTTGCTGAACACTACAGGAAACGAGTTTGTGGTTAATGGTCAGCACCTAAAACCATACCTCGCTGTCGTAGAAATCGATGGGGACGAAAGCTTTCCCCTTGGTGACCCATCTCACGATTAAAACGGTATCTGGTCAAGTTAACGACTATAAACAAGCGCTTGGTGGGAGGCAACCCACCGGTACGTTTTCTTTTTTTAATTTTATATTTTTTTTAGTCTGTTTGGTCTTCTTCTTGTTTTATTTTCACACCGAGACGGTGTGAAGTAAGTCTGGGGGAGGTTCTCTATAGTTACTAATGCTATTCCTTTCTTTTGTCTTTTCTTTTGAGTCATTTTGATGTTTTCTTTGAGTCATTTTATTTTATTGAGTCAAAACTTGTTGGAGATTATGATCACGACCTTTGAATTTTTAACTAATTTTGCATCTAAGTGACCACAGTCGCAGGGCTAGATTTAGATCAGACTAATGAAAAAACTAACGGCTGACCAGTCAAACAGAGGCATCCATGTTTCCAGGAAAATTCAAAAGCTTGAGCTAATTTATGAGCTTTTATTTTTACCTCATCATCGTGATTGACTCCTTCTGAGCTTGACTCCTCATTCGTATCTGACAAGACGACATGTGTGAAAGTATGGTACTCCTCTCCCTTATTTAAAATAAAAATCAGAAAAGATGAAATGATTTTCTTTCGGGTAAAGGGCTAGGAAAATTTCCATCGATCCCATTATTTTACTTCAAAAGAGATTATCACACTAAGGTTGGAAGCGAGGTTAGAAAAATTTCCAGAGATACCACTATTCGCCTACACCTTAGATTAAAAGGGTGGCACTAAAATGAACCGGAGATTCGGTGGCAAAAACCATCAATACTCGCGTTCCATCCGCCATTTACCCTACGGAAAGGAAATGAGAAAAGAATAAGTCTGGGGGAGGGAAAAGTACCAAAGATTGTGTTGTTGTCTTGTCACGATATCGAAAGGGAAAGAGTCTAGAAGTTTCTTGGCGCCATGATCTTTGATGAGACCCATCGATGATGGCTTTTGATTATTCCGCAAAATAATGAGTTGAATCTGGGAGGCTGCGATGCTTGCAGAGAAGTACATGGTGGTTCGATCTAGAGCTTGTTTAGAAATACGTGGATTACTAAGGTAACAGTCATTGCAGAGTTCTAAAGGAAATGTGAGTCTCCATGTTTTTCAAACCTTTTATTTTTGCTTAGTTTTCTGTTTGCTTGAGGACAAGCAAAACACTAAGTCTGGGAGAATTGATATGCTTGGTTTTTATCGTTTTCTAACACATGTTTTGGTGTTTATTTTGAGTATTTTATCGAGTCAAAGTCCATTTTTAGAGTCTTTTAATCATTTATTCAGTTATCTCATGTAAAAAGGCGTTTACAGAAGAAATTGGAGTTATGTGGGAAAAAACGCATGGAACGGTACAAAAAGAGCAGAATTGATCGATGCAAGGAGTGCATCGATCGATGGAACATGCCCCGAAGAGCCAAAATCGATCGATGCACAATTGGCATCGATCGATGCAACATCAACAAAAGATCCAGAATCGATCGATGCAAGGAGTGCATCGATCGATGGAGCATGCCCAGAAGAACCAAAATCGATCGATGCAACCCCCTCCGAATAGCCATAATCGATCGATGCAAGGAGTGCATCGATCGATGGAGCATGCATAGAAGAATCAAAATGGATCGATGCAACATGTGCATCGATCGATGCAAGCCGGCGAGAAGGAAAAGGAAATTTCTGATTTTCCTGTTTTGCCCCGGAAACTGCCTATTCTTACCTAATTCGCCCAGAACCCTATTTATACTTTATTTTCAGCCACTTTTTTATCTATATATCTTTTGGGCTCTCTATTCTACTCGGTTTTTGGCTATTGATTTTGTAAGCAAGGAGAAGAATCTCTGCAACTTTTGAGAATAATTTTAAACCCTTTTATCTCTTTCATTATTATTATGAGTTTCTCTCTATCTCCTTGCTTGTTTTTCATTGCCATGTCGAAGTAGTCTCATAGTTAGGTTTAGGGTTTCAAGGGGATCCATGAACGATTGAATTAGACATAGATAGGGATTTATCTTTTGTGGTTTTCGCTTATTATTGCGTTTATTGCTTAGGCTTAAGTTGACCGCTTAGTCTCTGAACTAGGGCTTAATCTGTCACACGGAAGTGTCGTAGGTTGCTAGAAAGAACATAAGCGAGCGAATTGTCTTTAGCCTGCATAAGTTGATGTTAAGGCGATTCGTGAACATATTGGACATGCTCATTAATGCTGATCTAGAATTCTATGCCAACGAAAGTTAGGATTTTAGGTTTCTAGGTTTAGTAATCAATGCCACGAAAGTGGATTTGTTAGACACTTATGTTTGAGTTTGAAACTTGTGTTTAGTCGTTCCCTGAATAGTTGTCTTATTCGTGATCTCTGGATTTCTGAGAATAAACCATTGAAACTTGAATTTACATCGTTTTAATTGCTTTCGTTACTTTTCCAAAACCAACCATATTCTTATCTTAGCTTAGTTTCATAATTGTGAGAATTGTAGTGTAACCTTGGTCTCTGTGGATTCGATCCTAAAGTACTGTATTGATAATCGTTACGATTGCAGTAGTGTAAAATTTAATTAATTGACTACGTGGTAAAACACCTAAATCAATATTTTAGGTTAAAGGTGACATATACGATTACATTGTTGACTTAGAAAGAAAAACGTGTTCATGTAGAAAATTTGACTTGGAAAAAATATTTTGCAGACACGCCATTAAAACAGTTTTTAGATAGGCAAGCAAACATACCCACTTGCAGACAAAGTGTATAGCACTACTTATTGGAGAAAAGCCTATGATGAAATCATTAATTCAATAGGTTCTCCTGATGATGAATAGCGTGTCCCACAAAATGTTGAAGAGGCCCAAGTTCTACCACCTAAAACATAAAGAATTCCTAGTAGAAAAAAGAAGAAAATACGAAACAGTTAAAGACAAGATTAGATCGTCACAAAGGTCTAAGAAACTGTACAAGTATGGTCGTGGTGGTAATGAAAGACACAACATAGCGACATGTTATATTGCAATATAATCACATATTATGTAACAAAACAAGATACACTTATTCCATTTTCTTTGGTCTTTACATTTTTATTTAATTTGGCAGAGATACTTTTCCACTTTTTATTTCAGATTTATAAAACTATTAAAAATTGAGTTTTGAGTTTGTTTGATCGTTACATACATTTATTCCACATATGATATTCACAACAGTTGACGATCAACAACGGACCGATCGGTCTCACATACGGACCGATCGGTCTCACATACGGACCGATCGGTTTCTTTTGTACATTTAATTTGTATAGAAACATGTATTTGTGACCGATCAGTTTCATTACGGAACTGATCGGTCTAAAATACATCTGTCTATACAAATTAAACGTATAAATGAAACCGACTGGTCTGATGTGAGACCGATCAGTCCATAATTGATCGTCAAATTATCTTCAAAAACCTCTGTAGACCGATTGGTTAGACCTAGGAACCGATCTGTTTTAAAATACTGGTCTTTGTTCGATAGTTCCGATTTTAGTACGTAAACTGATCGGTTTTTAGTTGATGTGTTTGACCGATACTCTGAAATTCCACACTGGGTAATCTGGATATTAGCTCATGTTAGTCTTATTTTTAGCTTTCTCTTTCAAGCTCAAATTGTTCAAAGCTTTTAGCTTTGATTCACTCGAGAGTTGGGGAGAGCAATATACTCGCTGTGTTAGCTCTTTAGTCAGTTTTATTAAACCTTTATTAACCATAAAACGATTGATTTAACGAAAAACAATAATAAATGTAAAATATCCAAACACAAAATATTTAATTATTCTAAGATTTTTGAAGCTACACATGCCATAAGTGTTCCTAAATAAAATATTGAACTAAATCACTAACGGTCATTAGGGCTGACGCTCCTACTCTGTCCTGGCCCTCTCCTACACCTAGATAGGTGTCCGATCCAGCCTCATCTGATGCAGCTCTAACATCACCAACTGGTTCATATCTCACTCATCTACGGTGTCTGGTGCACGAAAAATGCATGTGTGACATCCCAGAAATGAGTTTTAGGGCCTATTTTATTTCGATTAAAACCCTAAGGCGAGAACCATAAATTGTACGCCCAAAGAAACCCTAACGCTAGCTTTCCGAAGAAGAAAACCCTAGCTTGCAAAGGAGGCAATGATCCGGGCTCTTAGTTTCCGCGTTCAAACCATTTGGACCATAGCCTATTTCATCTCAAGTTGGTCTATAGAAAAGTTGAGCCAAAAAATGAAAAAGTGTTGGGCCGAAAGGAGCATTAGACGAAGCGTCAGACCTGTTTCGGGTTAAGAAAAAGCCCATAAGAAGAAATGGTTATTGAGGCCATTTTAAAGTGGATCATAAGGTTTTGTTGACCTAATTTCGTGGCCCATATCTAGAAGAAGAGAAGCCCAGATGCATGAAACCCAAGAAGATCATTAAGGGCAATTCCGACTTTCTGCGATTAGACCTAAGGTTCCCTCTCCACTTCTATATAAGTGAGAGCCACGACTTGGTGAAGATAAGAGATTATTTCTTGCGGTGAAGCCCTGCCGGAATCCCACTGGAGCCACTACCGTTGAGCCACCTCGAACGAGAAGCCACTGCATCCTCCTAGAAGGCAGATCTGACCCGTTCTGGCGTAGAAGAAAAACGGATGAGCAAATCGAATCGGAATGAAATGAAACTTGGTGAGCATGTTGCTGACTCAAAGATCTAGCTATATCCACAAGCGGTTTGTCATTCGGAGTTACCGGTTTAAGTTATACACGTTTTTCCGAGACAGATTCGCGCAGATCGGATTCGCGAGTAGCAACCTTGTGAAGTATTTTGCCGGCGATCCAGAATGCTCCAGGAGGTGGTCCACATACCTCTAGAAATCCCCGAGTCTTAGCTTTATAGAAAGCTCAAGTTCGTCCAATTCGGAGATCCGTGATGAAAGTTATCGCTGTATCTTTTCGTCTGGTACATTCTGGCCGAATCTCCAACCATCGTAGATCAGACCCGTTTTGGAAGAAGGGAGAAACGGATGAGAAGATGTTCTCCGAATGTTATGAAACTTGGTAAGGATATTATATACTTCCAGATCTAGCTACAGCCAAAATCAGATTATTATTTGAAGTTATGGTTTGAAAGATATTTGTGTTTCTCCGAGACTATTATTCGCAGCGTATAGATCCAACCAGGCTGGAGAATTGGCCTGTTTGGTTGGGAAAATCAATCCGATTCGTTCTGAAACTTTTCAGAGTCATGTATTATTCATGGATATAGATTCTTTCAGAAGGGTGACCAGTTTGGAGTTCGAGAACATGAGAAAACGTGCCGATGAAGCTAAGGCAGTGAACCTGTCCAAAGAAGAAGGAAGGAGAAAAAGGTGTTTTGCTTTCAAACCAAAGGCAAAGGTGAAGACTAGTTTGTATTCCTAAGATGTGTTAGTTGAATAGTAATGAGTGTATGCTTGGTATAGGGATTAGACATGATTGATGGTCATGATTGATGATTGATAATTGATGATTGACGTTTGAATCGTAATGAGCAAATATTGATAATGATGATATGGTTATGAAGTATACATTGTTTAGGTCTAGTGTTACTGATTGTTTTACGGCCTACAACGAGAAACTGAATATTGTGAAGTTATAGTGATCGAGAAATTGTTGGACGGACTACAACGATGGACTGAATATTATGAAGTTGTAGTGATCGAGAAGGGGCTGACGAGCCATTGTCAAGTCCATAATGGGGTGGTGGCACCGTTACTATTATTTGTCAAGCCCGGTATGGGTCGAGGCATGAGAATGAGTACCTTGGGCGGAGGTTTCTTGGGAATGTGAAATAGACTTTCTAGGTTGATTGTTGTGAATAAATGAATGACTGCATTTATGAATATTTAAACAATGTTATATAGTAATGTTAGCCATGTTACGTAGGTTGCTTGCGTGTGTCTAATATCTATATTATGTATACTCATTATTGCTATATCAAATGATGTGTCTAAGAATCTTGTGTGCCCCCAAAAGCACACCCTCACTGAGTATTCCCAAAATACTCACCCCTCTTCCCCTTTCAGGTTTTGCTTAAGAGATCATTTTGGCGTGGAGTGTAAGTCAAGTTATTTATTAGGGTTTTCCCAGGATAGGGTGTCTCAATTTGGTATCAGAGCGTAAGGTTAGCCAAACCGGTCTCGATCCGGGCGGCGTTCTGGGACTTTGCTAACAAAAAACAAAACAAAACAAAAGTTTTACATCGGTTTTCAAATGTTTTGAAAGTTTATCTCTTTTCCAGCATTTCCAGTTGTTATTTTATTTCGGGGGTTAGAATGTAGGGCAGCAACGACCTTAGCTCAAGTCAGCTTTCTTTGGTTCTCTAGATTGAAGATCTCATCCGAGCGTTTCTTCCACGATGTCAAGACTCCAGCATTGAGAAGACGAAATGGGAACCGGGGAAGGTCAGATGATCAAAGTGGCGCAGCGGAAGCATTGGGATGTCACGATATAGGTATTCTGAAGGACGTTCCAAAGTCTGGTCGAAAATAAAGTGGGGGAGAAGCAACCCGCATATTCGAGGATGAATTTATTTCAAATGGGGGAGTTTGTGACATCCCATGAATGAGTTTTAGGGCCTATTTTTTTCCGATTAAAACCCTAAGGCGAGAACCATAAACCGTGCGCCCAAAGAAACCCTAACCCTAGCTTTCCGAAGAAGAAAACCCTAGCTTGCAAAGGAGGCAATGTTTCTGGCTCTTAATTTCCGCGTTCAAACCTTTTGGACCGTAACCTATTTCATCTCAAGTTGGTCTACAGAAAAGTTGAGCCAAAGAATGAAAAAGTGTTGGGCCAAAAGGAGTATTAGACGAAACGTCGGACCTGTTTCGGGTTAAGGAAAAGCCCATAAGAAGAAATGGGTATTGAAGCCATTTTAAAGTGGATCATAAGGTTTTGTTGACCTAATTTCGTGGCCCATATCTAGGATAAGAGAAGCCCAGATGCATGAAACCCAAGAAGATCACTAAGGGCAATTCCGACTTTCTGCGATTAGACCTAGGGTTCCCTCTCCACCTCTATATAAGTGAGAGCCACGACTTGGAGAAGATCATAGAGATTTCTTGCGGAGAAGCCCTGCCAGAATCCCGCTGGAGCCACCACCGTTGAGCCACCTCGAAGGAGAAGCCACCGCAGCCTCCTAGAAGGCAGATATGGCCCGTTCTGGCGTAGAAGAGAAACGGATGAGCAAATCAAATCGGATCGACATGAAATTTGTTGAGCATGTTCCTGACTCTCAGATCTAGATATAGCCGCAAGCTGTTTGTCATTCGGAGTTACCGTTTTAAGTTATACACGTTTTTCGGACACATATTCGCGCAGATCGGATCCGCAAGCAGCAACCTTGTGAAGTGTTTTGCCGGCGATCCAGAACGCTCCAAGAGGCGATCTACATACCTCTAGAAATCCCAGAGTCCTAGCTTTCTAGAAAGCTCAAGTTCGTCCAATTCGGAGATCCTTGATGAAAGTTATCGCTGTATCGTTTCGTCTGGTACATTCTGGCCGAATTTCCAGCCATCGTAGATCAGACCCATTTTGAAAGAAGGGAGAAACGGATGAGAAGATTTTCTCCGAATGTTATGAAACTTCGTAAAGATATTATATACTTCCCGATCTAGCTACAGCCAAAATCAGATTATTATTTGAAGTTATGGTTTGAAAGATATTTTTGTTTCTCCAAGACTATTCTTCACAGCGTATAGATCCGACCAGGCTGGAGAGTTGGTCTGTTTGGTTTGGAAAATCAATCTGATTCGTTCTGAAACTTTTCAGAGTCATCTATTATTCATGGAGATAGATTCTTTCAGAAGGGTGACCACTTTGGAGTTCGGGAACATGAGGAAACGTGCCGATGAAGCTAAGGCAGTGAACCTGTCCAAAGAAGAAGGAAGGAGAAAAAGGTGTTTTGCTTTCAAACCAAAGGCAAAGGTGCAGACTAGTTTGTAAATTCCTAAGATGTGTTAGTTGAATAGTAATAAGTGTATGCTTGGTATAGGGATTAGACATGATTGATGGTTATGATTGATGATTGATAATTGATGATTGACGTTTGAATCGTAAGGAGAAAATATTGATAATGATGATATGATTATGAAGTATACATTGTTTAGGTCTAGTGTTACTCATTGTTTGACGGCCTACAACGAGAAACTGAATATTGTGAAGTTATAGTGATTGAGAAATTGTTGGACGGCCTACAAAGATGGGCTGAATATTATGAAGTTGTAGTTATCGAGAAGGGGCTGATGAGCCATTGTCAATCCCATAATGGGGTGGTGGCACCGTAACTATTATTTTTCAAGCTCGGTATGGGTCGAGGCATGAGAATGAGTACCTTGGGCTAAGGTTCCTTGGGAATGTGAAGTATACTTTCTACGTTGATTATTTTGAATAAATGAATGATTGCATTTATGAATATTTAAAGGGCAAATTGCTGTTTTTACACCAAAATTTTGTTTTTATGACAAAAATACACTATCATTTCAATCAAATGTTGCGCTACACTTTCGAGGGTGGAAAATTACAGTTACCCCCTTATTACCAAACAAAAAACGCGAAACCGCTATTACCATTTTAACTTTCGCGACATGTCAGACTTCTATAGAGGTCTGACATTTAGACTCTAGTAGAAGTCTGAATGATTTCTCTTACCAGGCTGCTCTCAAACGTATTCGAGAAGTCTGATACAAATTAAAATAGTAAATTTAAATTTAAAAATAAAATAAAAAACAAATTTGTTAAAACGTTTTTCTACAATAATTAAATATAGACGATTTTGATATATAGAAATTAATATTTTATAAAATTGAATCAAATTAAACAAGGTTAGTTCATTATGCCTATACCTCAATAAATATTAGACTTCTCAAAGAAGTCTGATACATATTTAATTAGTAAATTTAAATTTAAAAATTTTAAAAAATTATTTTGTTAAAAATTTCTTATAAATAAATTAAATATAGACGATTTCTAAGTATTAAAATTAAATTTCGTAAAATTGAATCAAATTAAAAACATGTAAGGCAAAGTAGGTTTTAAACCTCAAAACATGCTTTGTAATGGAATCATTTACATATAACTTTAGGGTTAGATTCATGGTTTGCCAAATTTACATTTGAAATTTTAAATTTGCACATATGTGTTCTAATGTGCATATATTTCACGAATTTGATGCTTCCTAGAAATTATGTTTTAATATTGTCACTCATAAGTGCTAAATATTAGATTTAGGGTTACTCGAACTTATCGGAGAAATCTGATAGAATCGGGATTTCTCAGAGATTACCAGACCTCAATTTTAATCTGATTTTTTAAAAGTCAATTGCAAAACTAGCCTCTCGTTGACCATATGGGTTTCATCAGACTTCTAAAGCAGTCTGAGTATACAACTCAGATCTGAAAATCGACGATATGCAAAAATTCGTACCTATATCCGTTTAGAGTTTGTTTTCACCCTCGTTGAGCGCCCAGAACGTCTAATATCACCGAAATCCCGCAAGCCCAGTCGTGTTTTGCCATTTTTATACCATAATCAGTGGGAAAATGGGAGAAATCGGAGAGAGAAGTCGCGAAAAGTGTTTACGAGCTCTATTCTTGAGCTTTAATGGCAGAAAAAACGTGTTAGTTACTGCATTAACTCGTCGACGATGGTGGTTGTCATGGTTTCTCAGACTTCTCAGAGATTCGGGGTTTCTCAGACTTCTCAGAGAAGTCTGAAACGTATTTAATTTGAAAATTTAAATTTAAAAAATATTAAAAATTTAGTTTTTAGAAATTTTTACTACATAAATTACACACACTCATTGTTGTTGTATATAAATTAAAAGTACATAAAATTTAATCAAATTGAATCATTGGAGATGAATTTGGATCTAAACGCAAGTTTGCGGTTTCTCAGACTTCTCCGAGAAGTCTGAATTATAATTAATATGAAAATTTAAATCAAAAAATAATTAAAAAAAAATTCATACAAATTTTTGATACATAAATTAAACATAATTATTGTAGATGTATATAAATTTAAATTACATAAAAGTTAGTCAAAATGAGTGAGTATGAGATAAATTTGGATCTAAACATCATGTAGGTAAGAGTTTACGGTTTACGATTTACGGGCTCAATATTTGTTGGATTAGGGTTCAAAGTTTGCCCTCGGAGTGTAATTAGCTATAAAAGAGTGTGAATATCGAGTTATATATTGCATTGTACAAATAACAAAGAAAACAAGATTTTTGTCTATGTTCGACATATGAAGTTGGATATCATGTTCTTATCTGTAGGGTTAGATTGAGAGTTTCTAAATTTTTAATTCATAATATTTTTTTTACATATACTGGTTAGTTTGTGACTAAGTTAAACGAGTTTGATGTTTGTTATAAGTTTTCTATATAATATGATGGTATTTAAGTAGTAATTATCAAGTTTATGGTTTATCAGACTGCCATTTCAGTCTGATCATGTCCATGGTTTATCAGACTTCTTGATGGAAACCTGCAAATTAACCTGAAATAAGTTACCATATATAAACTAAAGCTACCAACCCTAATCTGTAAAAGTCATTACCCACTCTCTCTCTAAAATAGGAAGAATCTCTCTCTCTCTAAACTATCTCAAACATCTCTCCAGAAACTCTCGTCGCCACCGCCACCGCCGTCGTTAGCTTCTTCAGTCTGGTAATTACCTCTCTTTTTTCGCCTTCTACTCTACTTTTTCTGTAAAATTTTTAGATCTATACGAAATAAGACCATTTTCCATGTTCTTTGCATAGATCTAAATAAACAGATGGGTTATTTTCCTAGATCTAATTAATTTCGCTTTAGATCTACTTGAAAATTACTATATTAGAAGTATGAAAGTGAATTAGACTCGATACGAAGTCTGATACTTGAACTGATCTGAATTAGACTCGATTAGAAATATGAAATTATACTTTCATTTAATTAGACTCTGTTAGAAGTCTGAAATTTGACTTTGTACGAATTAGACTTGAGAAGAAGTCTGAAATTAGACTTTTCCTAATTAGACTCTTTTAGAAGTCTGAATTTCGACTTGATTTTAAATTAGACTTTATTAGAAGTCTGGCTTTAGACTTGTTTTAATTTTTACGAATGTTTTCTGGTACACAGGATGGGGCGATTCAGTCACCTTCCAACGTCGAGTAGTTCATGTTCAATAGGTCAACGTCGATCCGGACCATCCTACGGATTCCCCAAGAAATGCTTATGCGGTCTGGAGCCCGTCATGCGAACATCCACTACTGCCGATAATCCGGGAAGAAGATTCTTCGGATGTCGTAACTATGATGTAATGGCCTCTATATGTCATGTGGTTCGTTTGTTTTTTTCTGCTTATTATAATTTGGGATCTTAATATGATTGTATAAATGTGGCTGTGTAGGATGGTGGTTATCATATAATGAAGTGGTAGGATGAGACTATGACTGAGGAGTTTAACGATGTAATGCTGTATGTTGACCAACATGGTCAACTAATTGATGGCATGTTTGTTTCTAATGCTCAAAGCGAGAAGTATTTGTCCACGTTGCTCGATGATGTCAAGGTAACGAAGGCAGAGATAGTTCAATTGAAGGAGCGGTTGACGGAGAAGCCATGTGGCCAGATAATGCGTGGCGTCGAGTTGAAGAGTCTGACGTTCGCTGGTGCTATTATTATCGTCCTAATCATGTTTATTTGTTTTGGTTTCTTGTAATATGTGACAATTTGTAACCAAAATTTGTATTTTTTCGTTATGGAACGAGATATTTGATTATGAAGTCAGTTTAATTTGTAACCTGTGTCCTTCTTTACTATGTCAAACTGTTTATAAAGTCTGAATTTATCAGACTTCGAAGAAGTCTGAAAAACTTAAACTTTTGAAAACTTTCACAAGTCTGGTCCTGAAAATATCACCATTTCAGACTGCAAAACGAGTCTGGCAGTAGAAGTATTTGAAAAATACTTTTAAGTGGCAATTAAAAATATTAGAAAAAACCGCAGAAAAAGGCAGGAATTTTGCCGCCCAAAATTTCCAGACTTCTCGCTCAATTATCTCATCACTATCAGACTGCTAAAAGAGTTTGTTATCAGACTGCGTTAAGAAGTCTGACATCAGATTGCGAAAGCGGTATTTTTAAGTGGTAAAACCATTTTTTTTAACCGCCGCCTAGGACACATATAAAAGGGTTTTTTATCCCCTCATTTTTACAGTTACTGAAGAAAAAAACAAAAAATAAAAAAAACACTGATTCTCTCTCGGAGAAACTAAACCACCGCTTAGGACACATCTTCGTTGTCGCTGCTGGAATTCGTCGCCTTCGAATGTAAGATTCTTCTACTCCTCTCTTCGCCGCAAACCGTCACCTTCTCAATACTGCTTTCTAGAACTCAGCGCTGAACTCTTGTCTCTTTTGATTTCCAGATCTGGATTCTCTCTCCTCGCCGTTGTCACCGCTACTTTAAGTCTTCCATAGAGGGTAAAAGTTTCAAATTGAGCACTAATGTTTAGATCTTTGGGTTTGAGTTGTATTGTGTTCTGTGGATTTTTGGGATTCGTCCGATTGCGTCAGACTGCAAATAGAGTCTGACTATATTTCGTCAAACTGCAAATAGAGTCTGAATTTGAGTAGTCAGACTGCATATGACGTCTGACTTTAAGTTTTCAGACTGCTAATGCAGTCTGGTTGTGGTTGATGCAGGTTTTAGACATAATGGCAGAACGTGAATTCCCTCCAAGGATGTTCACAACCGGGTATGAGCCTCAACCAGACAAAAGCATACACTACTTCAGCGGTAAGAGAGATCTCATGGACGCTCTCAAAGAAGCGCTGGATGATGATGAGTGGGAAGAGCTTCGCAACTCAGCCTTTAGGGTTTTTGTGAAGTGGCATGAGCTGAACTTCGTATGGTGTTCAAGGATGGTGCACTACATTCTTACTATGCAACTAGAGGTAGATCAGAAGCATGAGCTTTGGTGTCTTCTTGGCCTTCAACCAGTGAGGTTTTCCCTCCATTAGTTCCAACAGATAAACGGACTGAATTGCGACTATGTTGAGAATCTGGAGTACCCGGAGGTTGAGTATACAGCCGATATGAGAGCAATGTGGGAGCTTCTTGGGCTGGATTTCGAGGTAGGGCCAAGTTATTTTCAGTTACTAGACGCTTGCAACAGATTTCGAGGCTGGGAATGGCAAGATAGGATTTGGTTGGGCTACCTAGCCATCTACACGAGCTTCATTGAGGCTCAACACTGGTCAGTTTCCGCAAGGGCTGACATGACTAAGCTAATGCTGTCTCCAGAGGCGTTAGAAGCATACCCATGGGGAAGACTGGCCTTCAAAATCTTGGTAGACTCTGTCAAAACAGAGGCAAACAAAAAACTCCAAGATGACAAAAACTATCATGTTGAGGGCTTCGCTGAGGTCTTGAACGTCTGGGTATATTGGGCCTGTCCCGGGATTGCTACGCTTTATGGAATGCACTTGCAAGATAACCCAGCCCCACCGCTCTTGGCTTACAAAGGATCAAGGAATCGGAAGAAAGTCGGTTTAGAGTTGCGCAAGCAGGTATTTTACTGACCTTTTTTCCTTAAAATTCACCTTTGATTGCTCTATGTCAGACTGCAAATTCAGTCTGATTAGTTATCAGGCTAATTTTGAAGTCTGAATTTTTCTCAGACTTAATTTGCAGTCTGAAAGTTGTTGCCAAACTGAATTTGCAGTCTGAAATATTGAAGTCAGACCTTTTTTGAAGTCTGAAACTTTGTACCATACGAGATATGCAGTCTGGTAGATTTTATTTATTTTTTACATACTAATATACATTTTGCTCGTTGACTTGTACTTGCAGACCAACGTCAACAACTTCGTCGTCAAGGAGATTGAGGTCATGTTCCCCCGGTGGGACGATGGTGAGGATGATGAGAAAATTGTGAACATTGTGAAAGCAATGTTTGGTGAGTTTGAACGCCCTTGGAGGTGGAGTTTTAAACACTGTAAGTCTGAAGGTGTGTTGGCCATTGTCAAGAAAGGGTGCCCCTTATTAAGTCCCCGGTGGTTAAGTCTGAGGGTGGTCTGAAGAAGGCCAATGGAAAGGGTGTTAAGAGGAAGGTTGTTGATGATGATAAGAAGCGAGCAAAATCAGGCGGTGATGATGGTGGTGAGGTTGTTTACTTGATCAAGTCGGTGTGTGAGAAGATGAATGAACTTTTTAGTCTTGTTAAATAAGGTTTTGAGCATGTGAATGAGAAGATGATTGAACTTGAGAAGGAAGTTAGGTTGTTAAGGGGAGAAAAGAGGAGAAAATATGGTGTTGAGAAGAAGTCTGATGGTGGTGTTGAGAAGAAGTTTGATGATGGTGGTAAGGTTGATGATGGTGGTGAGGCTGAGGCGGGGAAACGCAAAAAGGCTCCGCGGAAGAATATTACACCCAAAAAAATTGTTGTGAAGCCTCCTAAGCCTGCCGCGGTTGTTGAAGCTGCAGACCAAAAAGGACCTGAAAAAGAAGCTTCAGCGGTAGAGGATGCAAAGGAAGCCCTGTCTGAAGACAACCCTGCCCAACCGTCTGAGGCCAAGATTTAGACTGTGGTGGATGTTGGGGTTAGTGTCCCAAACACTCTACCAAAAAATGTTCAAGAAAGGAGAAGTAGTCGAAGACTTAAGGACAAAGCTGTTGCTTAATACGCAGTATAAGTGTGATAGTTGTTTGTAAAAACCTGAACCTATGTGCAACTAAAAACCTGTTATTTCGCTTTGTTGTGTTTGATGTGAACATGGTTATCTGGTATTATACTGAGATTTAGGTCTGATTTTAGTGTTATTTTAATATATGTCAGACTTCTCTAGAAGTCTGATTGTGTTTTGGATTTATATTGCAGTCTGTAGGTGGCGTGGATAGTGTTAGATTATTTGTCTTAGACTTTTATTCCAGTCTGACGGAGGTGGTTTTTTTTTATTTTGTAAATGCAGAGTAGTGTCGTGGGCAGCGAACAGAGTGTTCTTATCGTCGATAAGGCGGCCACGGGCGTAAACTTCGATGCAGCATATATGTCAAAACAAGACACTAAGCAGGCAGCTGCTGGAGCTTATGTAAAGGCGAAGGCTCAAGAACTCAAACAGAAAGAGCAGGATAAGAAGGAGAGAAAGAGCTCAACCCAAGTGCAGATCACACCGACATATGATCCTTGTGCTCCGGCAACCAGGACGGAAGTGAAGACACTAAATGATCACGTCAAAAAACTGCCGTATGTCGTCACACTCTACCTATATTCTAGAATAATTAGCTCGACGTCTAACACGCGTAATATATTCTGTAGGGGTTATCCGAAGAGGGAGGCAAACACATCCCTAGCTCGGTACTACGATCTGCGCACCCCCAAGGAATGGCTGCATGACACATTTTTTAGTATATAATCTGGTCGGGTTTAATGATTTTCTGTTCTCAGACTTGATTTGCAGTTTTACATTGTTGTTATCTCTTTTAGACTTCCTTCAGACTTCTTTAGAGGTCTGGTTTCAGACTTCTTTTAAAGTCCGGTGAAAGAATTTATTTTCTCAGACTTGTTTTGCAGTCTCACATTGGTGTTCTCTCTTTTAAAGTTTTTTTAGACTTCTGTTTAAGTTTGACATTTTTTGCACAATGTTGACTGAATGCAGCAAATAGATGTTGGGATTGATCTGATGAGGCTTCGACAACACGAACACCCGGAATGGTTCTGGTCCGAGAGGCTGACCTTCATTGACACACTGCTGGGTAAGTTGTGGAAACATTATGATGATTTTGTGAAGAGCGGCGAAGGAGAAAATGTGATGCCCACGGCAAGGATGCTGCCACCTGGTGTATGGGATTACCATACTGGTGAACTACCCTTATTCCTGAAATCAAACAAGACTTGGGGGCTGGAAATTGATTACATCTACACTGCCTTGCACGTTGGGGGAAATCATTGGATAGTTGTTATGATTTCTATCCCGGATAGGCACGTAACCATATGGGACAACATCATTGGACGGAAAACCGATGAGGTGGTAGGAGCGGCAGTGGCACCTATATGTGAGATCTTTCCCTTTGTGATGCATTGTTTGGCCCCAGTAGATGATATGTGGAATTATTCCCTTGAGCGATACAGCTACACGATCGTAAGGAGCCCGAAACTTCCCCAAAACATCCAGACAGGTGATTGTGGGGTATTTTGTTTGAAGTTTATTGAGTTCCATTCTCTTGGGATGCCGTTTCCGAAGTGGCTGTGTGATAAGAACATGATGACTTGCAGAGAGAAGCTTGCGTATGAGATATTAACTAAGCTCTGCCGAACAGGTGAAGAGGCTCGTACCGACACCGAGAATGAATTTCTAGACGTCTACGAATAGGCGAAGTAGAGTTCCTCTTTAACTTTTGGATTCCCGAGAACAATGGATTCTTGCATAAATTTATCTTTTGTAGATGTAAGAAAAACTCATCCATCGTTTGGCTTATTTTCTGCGGAATTTTTTTGTGTCATGCCAATTGTGATGTCAAAAGCGTGTTGGGCATAGGTAGGGTATTTCTAGGGTAATTGGATTAAGACTTCTATAGAAGTCTGGTGTCAGACTTCTATTTCTATCTTTTGTAATGAATTTCTGTTATTAGACTTATATTGCAGTTTGGAAAGGGTGTGATTTTCTTAAGACTTTTTTAGACTTGATGAGATGCAGCAAACACATAAGTACTACAAATTAAGTTTAAGCCAACAACAACAACCAACGATTAACACAACAAGTTCTTAGACTTAGACAACTTAAAAACCGACTTGGAAACCAAATATTGTACTGGAAAGACACCAACAGACTCCTCTCAGACTTTCTTCAGACTTCTCTATCAGACTTCTAAATTGCATTCGTCATTACATCATACTTCTACCAGATCTAATCCTTCTCAGGTTTGGTTACCTGTCTCCACCGAAAAAGACAGCAGCTTCTCATATGCAGTAGATAGATGAAAACAACTATAAAACAGATGAGTGTAAGGTGATTTAGCTTACACAATTTGGTTTTTTGTGGCCTGGTTGTTTGCAATTAGAACAAGTATATTGCTTGGGAAGCTTTCGTGGTTTATTGCCCTTTATCTTGGCAATTTCTAGCCAAGTTTGCCACCTCGACTTCCGAGGTCTTCCAAGAGGACGAGGATTATGCGGGGGAAGGACACGTACGGTGTCAGGAGCTTTCATAGTACAGTTCTTCGGAAGGATGTTCATTGCGTATGCCTGAAACAGATAGTCCCTACCGTATGATGGGCATGACAGCGTATATGGGTGTACCTCAAGTTCTGGTGCAGCGTAGATTGCATGTGAGCAAGGTATCTTTTCGTAATCCCACACACCACATTCACACGTTCTGTTGTGCAAGTCGACCACACAATCCCTATGTCCTCCCTTAACAACGAATCGATACCCATCAACGCGTTCCGCCGTCATGAAGTCCGCATAATATTCATGAATAGCCATCAAATATTCAACTCCTCATCTAAATTTTGTTGTGAGACTCAATGCATCTAGCCTCCTTTTATAAAACCACGTCCTTAACTTCTCTTGTATGAACTCCAAAAGGAAAGAGATAGGATATCCTTTTGCCTTCTTGACTACGGAGTTTATAGTTTCGGCAATGTTGCTCGTCTTTATGTTGTACCTTTCTCCAACAAAGTGAACGCGGTTAACGCAAGTGAAAACAAGACTGCAATAGAAGTCTGGTACAGACAAATCAGACTGCACAAGAAGTCTGATAAGAAAAATGCATTTTCAGATTATACTTGTCTCCGTAGAAATGAACGCGTGACCATAGACTCGGATCCGCCTCCTCCAAGTATCTAGCAAGGTCAGGATTTACCACTCGTAAGGAGGCCATGTATCGGTTAAAATCGTACATCGTATATGCGTACGCCGCGTTTTTCACCAAGTACAAAAGATGTTTTCTCCTGAACTTTGTGACTACGTTATTTTGTAGATGGTAATAACAAATCCCTCGCTTTGCCCAAGGAAGAACCTTTTCAATAGAATTCTTGATGGATGTGTGCCTATCTGAGACTATGACCAGAGGATATTGGTCTGAAATGCAGTCTCTAAGCTTTGTGAAAAACCACTCCCACGAGGCATCATTCTCGGAGTCTACAATTCCAAAAGCCAACGGAAATATTTGAAAATTGGCGTCTTGTGAGGCCGCCACTAGCATAACACCTCCATACGGCCCCGTAAGATGCGTACCATCTACCACAATGACTCTTCTAAGAAACTTAAATCCCTCTATGGAAGCTCCAAATGCTAGAAATAGATATTTAAATCTATTCTCCTCATCTAGTTCTAGAGCAGTCTGCGTTCTCGGGTTGGTTTGCTCGATTCCATGCAATAAAGCAGGCAGTATCTCATAGCCATCTTCCGCTGATCCCCTCACCAACTTTTGAGCATGTAACAATGATCTGTATGTGGTTGTGTAGCTCATCTTAATCCCATACTGCTTGTTCATTGATACTAAGACATGCTTTGGTGTAATCTTCTCAATTATTCTAAACCATTCTAGAAACAACCAACAAATATAACGCGGAGTATGACGTTTTTTCTTAACCTTCCGGTCCAGCGTTGAACATGTGTGGGCTCTATTGTAGATCATCACCAAAAACTTGTTTGGTTCGTTCTTGATAGCCGCTCGAAGCTTCCAGTTTCATCCTTTCACAAGACATTTAGCGACAAACAGGCTCTTGTCAGACTTATCTACTGTAAATGCGTATTTCCTCATTATCGCAGTCAAACGCAGCTCTGATATAAGATCTTGCCAGCAAATCGTTCAGCCACACGCTGCAACTCGTAAGTCTTATTATCTTCATCTTCTTTATCATCTTCATCTTCATCTCCCACTTTCCCATACATGCTATAATCTACACCATCATAGTAAGACTCAGCGTGTTTCTTGAAAACTTGCTCTGGCCCATCACCACCACCACCAACACCACCATCATCACCAGCACCACAAATAGAATCATCTGATACTGAGCCCACATCTTCGTCTTCCCAGTTTTTGTCTTCGTCATCTTCATCTTCATCTTTTACATCGTGATTCCCCGCATCTTGATATGCCAAACCGGATCGGCTCGAGACACAAAGACGGATTAAATGCGCACTAGCTAACTCGACCATGCTCCTTACTTGCCTATCATTTGTGACATAAATAGGAGGGTTATCCGGACCGATCTGTTGCAAGAGTGGTTCTGGTAACGGATATGATAACTTCAACAACTCGGTTTTCTTGTCCAGCATATAATCATCTTGTACCATGTCAACAAGTTCACAATATGTAGAACGATCGCCCAAAGTGATAAACCGCCCTCCTTTGAGAGTATCCACCACAAAATGCCAAATATGGCCTCTCACAACCCATTCACCAAAATTAACAGGTAGATGCACCATTATCTGTAAAAACAATCATGGAAAAACAACATTAACGATCTTAATGGAAATATCAGACTTCTTCGCGAAGTCTGATTCTATTAGCTACATTGCCAGAATTATTAGAAAACTTATTTAAAAATAATTACCGAACATAAGCATGTAAAACTAGCGCATGAGGAACATATACAACTAACACACATATAAAAAAATTTAAAATCAACGAAATTCATCACAAATATACAAAACAAAACGGTTTTACAAAATTTGTCAATCCAGACTGCCACAGAAGTCTGACAAAACAGTACGTCAGACCTCTATGGAAGTCTGAAAAAGAGGGTATTTTTGCAATTAGAATGTTACAAAGCAGACTGCGGATGCCGTCTGACGAAAAGTTATCAAAGCAGACTTCTATCGCAGTCTGACAAAAAGGGTATTTTTGCAATTGACCCAAACTTTGACTTTTTTGTCAGACTGCACTAGATGTATGAGAAAAAAGGTATTTCTGCAATTGACCAAAATTTTGACTTTTTTGTTAGACTTCGAGGAGAAGTCTGACAAACGTCAGACTTCTTCTGCAGTCTGACGTTTGTCAGACTTCTTCTGCAGTCTGAAAACATTATGGGGTAGTTTTGCAATTGACCGAAGTTTAACTTTCGTTCTCAGACTTCTAAGCCAGTCTGAAGAAATCCTTCAGACTGCGATAGAAGTCAGACAGAAATTGGTGTATTTTTTGCGTTGACCAAAATCTTCGATATCAGACTTCTTTAGCAGTCTGAAAGATTTCATCATTTTCAGACTGCCATAGAAGTCTGAAAATTTTTCCCTCCTATTCAGACTGCCAAAGAAGTCTGATACTTTTTCCCTCATTTTGGTCAACTTTTGAAAAATTTCGTTCAATTACTACCAGTACCCTTTTTTTAGACTTCTGATTCCGTCTGAAAAAACAGTCAACTTCCGGTCAAAGTTGCTCATTTTTCCTTCAAACTGGATATGAAGTCTGAATAAAATGTCAAGTTTTTGATCAATTGCAAAACTACCCTATGCCTCGATTAGAGGATTTTTCTTGATTTTTTTTGTTTTCAAAGGAAATTACCAGACTTCAATTTTAATCTGAGTATTTAAAATTCAATAGCAAAACTACCCTCTCGTTGACCATGTGGGTTTCATCAGACTTCTTTAGAAGTCTGAGTATACAACTCAGATCTGAAAATCGACGATATGCAAAAATTCGTACCTATATCCGTTTAGAGTTTGTTTTCACCCTTGTCGAGCACCCAGAACGTCTAATATCACCGAAATCATGCAAGCCCAGTCGTGTTTTACCGTTTTTATGCTAGAAAAAATTATTTCGGTAAGTTTGAATCGGAAAATCGAGGGGAAATGGGAGAAATCGAAGAGGAGAACTCGCGAAAAGGTAGTCCGAGCTCTATTCTTGGGCTTTAATGGCGAAAAATGGGTTAGTTACTGCATTAACTCTTCGACGATGGTGGTTGTCGTGGAGGTTTAGAATTGAAGGCAATGGCATTTCCGTATTTAAGTTAGATCTGAAATTTTTTTTTGTCTTTTGAAAAAAACGTTAGACTCTAACAGCAGTATGAGGAATGGCATTTGCGTGAATACCCAGATTTTTAAAGGGTAATTTGTGGGATTCTGAAAAAGAGGAGATGAATGGGGCATTTTTATCTTTGACTTCAAATTGTAGGGTATTTTTGCAAATAAGCTATATTTAAACAATGTTATATAGTAATGTTAGCCATGTTACGTAGGTTGCTTGTGTGTGTCTAATATCTATATTATGTATACTCATTATTGCTATATCAAATGATGTGTCTAAGAATCTTGTGTGCTCCAAAAGCACACCCTCACTGAGTATTCCCAAAATACTCACCCTTCTTGCCCTTTCAGGTTTTGCTTATGAGATTATTTTGGCGTAGAGTGCAAGTCAAGTTATTTATTAGGGTTTCCCCGGGATAGGGTGTCTCGGCATGTCTAAAAGATACATTGATCTTTGAAAATGCACCCCAAAGTCGATGCATCATATCATTGTTCTTCCGTGTTGCATCCATCATCCATTTGCGGTACTCATGCTCACTAGGATCCTGTGGGGTTGACTTGAAAATATACCCTCTCTAATCTTCAGGAAGAAGTGGTTGGGAACGAGGATCTCATCATTCTCGAGGTGAGATTGTGATGGTTATGGTGGTTGTGGGGGTTGTTGAAGTGATTCCCTCAAAGGTGGAAATGTTGGTCGTTGGTTGGCATTTCGACGAAGATATAGGAACTCATTATCAAGAAAAGAACTCAAGGTTTTCCTCTGTTATAAGAAAGTGATGTTTGTTTGTGGAAGGGAACAATATAAGGAGTTCTTCGACCTATCCTCAAATATGTAGATGTGTGTACTGATCACAAGAAAGCTAATCTCTGAAGGTAAATATAATCAAGAGAATGACCAGTTAATCGCGGTGGAGCAGAAAGATCAACTCCAAAATGTTCATAAATTGGAGTGATCATACCACTGATGTGTATCTCCTTCTTCGCAGAAGTGAGAGCCCGATGCCGGAATCCAATGAACTGTTGGACCAAAGCGGCGCCAAAGTTAACTCTGTCTCTGAGGAGATGGATTACCTCGATCATCTCGCAGCAAGTGTTTCACACCTTGAAACAACATCCACAACCCACATTATCTAAGTGAATCGGTATCCTTTTGAGCAAACATAGTGTTGCTTAGAAGCTTTGCAGCAAATCTCATCACCAGATTTCGAATCAATGTTTGTTTAGCAGTATGAGACACATATTCACCATGACCAATGAGACTCCAAAATGCAAAAAGAGTTTTCAACGAATGAACCTCCACCCTTTCTCCTTTGTCAAACCCCAAAATATCACAAATGTCGTTGATGTTTAACTTGTAGAAAGTTCTATTGACGATGAAAGAAACTGTCCCTTGACTAGCTTTTGGGTCTTTCTCGTTCTCATAAGTAAGTTTGATTCAGCAAGGAACTCAGCTACCTGCTTATGATGTGTCTCATATGAAAGTATGACAGCTTCTTGCATCTCATGTTTTCACACAAAGCAACAACATCATCCAAAAGTCCAAGATCTTGTAGCAACTTCTCATCAACAAACCGGGTCGTTTCGAATTTGAATGTGTTATATGCTTTGTGAAACTTCTTATCATCAGCATCCCATTGTGTTCTTACAAAACCCGGATCATCCATCTCCTTTTCCTTGCCTTCTACACTTTTTGCTCTGCTTCGGTCCCATAGTTGCAAAAGTATTGATGAGAAGACAAATCATACAAATTTAAGCTTATAACAAACACAATTTAAAACAAAAATCAAAACTATTCTAGTTTAATCGTTGTAGCACTATTCTAGTTTCCAAAAAAAATTTGTTTCAAATCAAGGAGCAAAATTAAAAAACGTGGAAGTAAAGAAAGAAAGAAAAAAAGAAAAAAAGAAATCGATTCTAATAGACTAATACAAACCAATATATACTAATACACACCATTATATACTAATACAAACCAGTAAGAAATGGTAATGATATAATCCCCAGATCAATTCCACAAGATAAATCCATTCCAAAACACATATCAATTTTTCAAAATAAGTAATTATGTCTGAAATTTTGGACTGAAAATTTGAGATTGTTCAATGACCTTTACAGATAGAAAATGAGGTTATGGGGAATGGCTAGAGCTCGAAAAATTAATTGGAATAGACTCTGAAATCACTATAATCGGTTATAAAATTAATTTTCAGAGTCTATTCCAATTAATTTTGGACTATTCTATTATAAACCGCCTTCACGATACGAGGGATGAGGACTGTGAATGGTTTCACGTTTGTTCTATTGTCATTTCCAGAACAATCGAAAACTTCAACTGTTCTCTAATGGAAGTTTATACACAACAAAATCCAATGATTACCATTGACAAATAGCGAAACATATATACGGTCAATATCACTAGCCCATCGTTTTTTTTTGTCTTTCCATGAGAAGGAAGTTCATTGTTGCCGTAAGCTAGGATCAAATTATCCAATTTGTAACTTCAACGATCTTTTTAAAACTTCTGAAATTTATTTTTGATTTGCATGTCAAACAAACAGTTTAAAACTTCTGAAATTCATTTTTGATATGTATGTCAAACAAACAGTTCATGAAAACAACACGATCTGGATTCTATCGACGTAAAGATGTATTCTCCCGAAATAAGTGCATAACAACATCCATATCCTATAAAAATATTTAATCATTAAAAATTGGATTGGCCTTAATTTTTTTTACAAACTCAAATGTAATTTATAACTTACCTCATTGCCAAACCATTCTCTAGGTCCAATGATCCGAGTAAGTAATTTATTGTTAATTAAACTTGGACCAAACTTTAGTGTTCTGAAAATGCAAAAACAAGAGAATAAAATGCATTGGTTACGTAAGACATTGAATAATTTGATCGGAAAATAATTGAATGACTTACCCGTGCTTTTCACCCACTCCCTTAGACTTTCAAAAGAATTTTCAGATCCAAACACCAATGGATAATCTTCGTCTTTGTTCGTTCCACCGTCCGTATTTTTTGTATTGGGAAAGAGAGTTTTTGTCAACTTATCATCTACAGAAGGAGTATGCAATTATGAACTTTCTTTTGTTACCACTTGCAACCAAGCATCATCAAAAACTAAACTTTTTGGGGTCGACCAAGGATTTGTTATTTCCGCCTCGTATGTCTTTGTATGACTGAACCCGTTTACTAGTGAATCTTGAGATAGGTGTCCCATGGTTTTTTTGTAAGTACTCTTGGGTGCCCAAATTCTGATCTATACCACAAGAATGGTTCAAACATACATCATTTAGAGTATTAGAGACATTAGCAGTGACTCCATATACCTCTTCGGCATGTTCATATGAAAATATCAAATCGCATAGTAAACAACAAAATTATAAAGTCACTAGTTACAATACATTATGTTATACCTAAGAAAATGATTGATATTTTACAAAGAACTAAACAAACGGAAAAGTTATCAACTCCAATATAGATCCCATCTTCAAAGTTTATCAAACACAAAAAAACAAAACAAAAAACAAAAAACATGTGAAAATAACATC
Source organism: Eutrema japonicum (assembly GCA_030161315.1). Lineage (NCBI taxonomy): Eukaryota > Viridiplantae > Streptophyta > Magnoliopsida > Brassicales > Brassicaceae > Eutrema > Eutrema japonicum. The sequence continues at coordinate 31,670,079 of BSQW01000013.1, forward strand.
TCAACAAGATCAACAAAGAGATTTTTTTTGTCTTACTTACCTTAGTTTGACGCTTAGAAACATCGGTAGTGGAGGGTTTAGAAGTTGTGGATGTCTCTACGTTTCTTCTAATTCCAGCTATAGAGAGTGAATCCTTGAGTTGTGAGAACTCATTCTATAATTTTACCATTCGCTCCTCAATCTTTTTCTCGTGCTTGTACTTAAAGGAAATAAAAGCTTTGCTCTCAATGTATTCTGAAAGTCTGGAATTGATTTATTCAATGAAAATAGATGGCTTTATATAGAAGCCTTACAACGTCCACTACTTCAACTACATAGAAAATGAAAACGAAAATATAGGAAACAAACTAAGAACGATTCTACTGCATCAGACTTATTCAACTCCTAAATAATAGCTTGACTTATTCATGAGACCTGCAACTATCACCTGCAACTGCGGCAAAACCCAACAAATTCCTCCCCTTAAACTGACATGCTCTTAAGCATCAGTTTAACCTTCCAAGCGTCGAACTCCAAGCAATTCCCTGAGCTTCACATACTGATCCAGCTTGATTGGTTTTGTCATTATATCTGCTACCTGATCGTTAGTTCCACAAAACATCAACCTCAAAGCTCCTTCACTTGCCAAGTTTCGCAGATAATGGTACCTAACATCAATGTGTTTTGTTCTTCGATGCATAACCGGATTCTTGGATAACTTTATTGCAGAACTGTTGTCGCACATAATGTCCACACACTCACAGTCTTCCACACCCAATTCCTGCAATATTCCTTTCAGCCAGACACTGTGACACGCTGCAGAGGTAGCAGCAACATATTCTGCCTCGGTAGACGAAAGTGTAACAATGGCTTGTTTTCTTGAGCTCCAGCAGATCGCAGCTCCATTTAGTAAGAAAACATACCCAGAGGTGCTTTTCCTGTCGTTCACATCTCGAGCATAATCACTATCCGTGAAACCCAACAAATTCATGTCTGAGACTCTGTGATAAAACACTCCAAAATCCAGCGTTCCTTTTAAGTATCTCAGCACTCTTTTAGCAACCATCATGTGCTCTTCCTTAGGATCAGACATAAATCGAGAAATCAAACATACCACAAACATTAAATCAGGGCGTGTTACCGTAAGGTACATCAAACATCCAACGAGCTGCTTGTAGAGAGTTACATCAGTTTTCTTGCCTTCTTCCTTTGAGACGACAGTACCCGGCACGATTGGATTGTGGACAGAATTACAATTCCACATATTGAACCTCTCCAAAACTTCCTTGGCATACTTCTTTTGACTGATATGTATACCATTTCCACTTTGATGAACTTCGACACCGAGGAAAAACTTCATTTTTCCCATATCTGTCATCTCAAACTCTTTCTGCATTGATGACTTGAATTCTGCGCACACACTCTCATCATTTCCGGTATAGATTAAGTCATCAACATAAAGACTTACCACCAAAAACTTGTCCTTAGCCTTCTTCAAGAACAAAGTGTGATCATATTCACTCTTCTGAAAACCTTCATTCTTAAAGTAACTCTCGATCTTGCTGAACCAAGCTCTCGGTGCCTGCTTTAGGCCATAGAGAGCCTTTTTCAGCCGATAAACTTTCTCTTCCTCCCCTACTTTAACGAACCCTTCCGGCTGATCCACATACACTTCCTCTTTTAACTCACCATACAAGAAAGCGCTCTTGACATCCAATTGATAAACGCACCAACCTCGCTGAGCCGCAACCGCCAAAAGACTTCGAATCGTATCCCACCTGGCCACTGGCGCGAAGACTTCAGTGTAATCGACACCCTCAGTTTGCGAATATCCTTTTGCGACAAGCCGAGCTTTACACTTTTCAACTTTTCCTTCTTCATTCAGCTTCGTCTTGTATACCCATTTAACACCGATCCTCTTTGCATAATGCGGCAGAGACACAAGCTCCCACGTGTGATTTCTTTCAATCGATTGAATCTCAAGCTTCATTGCTTCTATCCACTTTGCTTCTTTCATCGCCTCATGAAAAAACACAGGATCATCGTGACAAATGTATAACGCGAAATTAATGAAGTTTTCTTCCTCACTTGTTAGCTCTTCTTCCTCGCCTTCACCTCGTTCAAAATCACGCATCCAACCAGGTTCTTTTCGTTGTCTTCTCGGCCTTACTACCTGCGGCGAAACTGGGTTTTGAGCAATTACCGGATTTTGAGCAATGTTCTCTGTTTCTGTCTCAGCACCATTACCAGCTTCTCTGATGATATCTTCTTCTTCTTCATCAGTGTCTTCTCCCTCATAATTTTCATCATCTTCTCCCCAGACAAGAGTATTTTCTTCTACCTCAGACGAACTCAGATTCCAATCCCACTTAGCGTCTTCTTCAAAGATTACGTCTCTGCTAATGATGATTTGTTTGGTGATAGGATCATATAACCTGTAGGCTTTTGACTCATCACTGACACCAAGCAAAACACATTTGTGACTGCGATCATCTAGTTTTATTCTCCGTTGAGCTGGAATATGAACATGAGCCACTGATCCGAAAACTCTGAAATAGTCCACGTTTGGCTTGATTCCAGACCATCTCTCTTCCGGCACCATATCCTTTACCGCCTTTGTAAAGCTGCGGTTTAAGACATGAGCTGTCCATCTTGCTGCGTCTGGCCACAATGATCTCGGCATCTCTTTCTCATTGAGCAAACAGCGAACCATGTTCATAATTGCTCGGTTTCGTCTTTCTGCCACTCCGTTCTGTTGAGGAGTGTATGCTGCGGTCAGCTGTCGCTTAATGCCATGATTTTTGCAAAAATTGTTGAATTCATTTGATGTGAATTCACCGCCCCTATCAGTTCTTAACCCTCGAATCACTGCTTGTACTTCCTTTTCAACAGTGGTTTTGAACACTTTGAAGGTTTCAAAGGCTTCTGATTTTTCTGCAAGGAAATATATCCACGTTTTCCGGCAGAAATCATCTACAAGTACCAGCAAGTATCGTTTACCACTGTGAGATGTCGGAGTGATTGGCCCACATAGGTCTGCGTGAATTAGCTCCAGTTTTTCTGTGGCCCTCCATTTGCTCTTCTTTGGGAATTTTCCTCGTTGTTGTTTCCCCATATTGCACACTGTGCACACCTTGATTTCTTCTTCCATCTTTGGTAGACCCCTTACTAGCTCCTTTCTCTGCATGAGCTGGATATATTTGGTGTTTAAGTGCCCATATCTCTTATGCCAAAGAAATTCCACGTCTTCTCGAGCTGCTTCCTCCTCTCTGAAAAGTCCACCTGCCTCTCCCACGAGCATTCCTTGGCTCGTTCTCAACCTGCAGCACTTGTTCTTCACTCTTCTTCTCAATCACCTTGCGTTCATGAACCTGCAGGGATGCATGAAGCTCATCCACCGATAGACTATCAATGTCCTTTGATTCTTCTATCGAACACACCACGAAATTGAAATTTTCAGTGAGACTTCGCAGTATCTTTTCAACGATTTTGACATCGTCCATGCTTTCACCGCAGTTTCTCATATCATTTGCAGTCTCCATGACCCTCGCGAAGTACGCCGACACTCCTTCTCCAGATTTCATCTCCAAGGTTTCAAAAGTCCTCCGCAGTCTCTGCAGCTGTGCTCGTTTCACCCTGGCATTTCCTTGATGTTTGATCTTCATTGAGTCCCACAATTGTTTAGCCGTGTCCTTCTGGATAATAGTCTTCAAGGTGGTTTTGTCAATGGACTGAAACAGGTAGTTCTTTGCCTTGAGATCTTTGAGTTTTGATTCGTCAAGTGTCTTTTGTTGTTCTGGAGTTGGAGCTTCGAGGCTGCGCAGGTTCTCAAAACCAGGTTCGATAACGACCCAATAATCCTTGGATCTGAGAAGATTTTCCATGATCAAGCTCCAATGATCATAATCCCCATCGAATTTCGGAACGCATGGTGCTGTGAAATTTCCCGTGTCTCCCATTCTCTCCTTAGTGTTTTTCCTCTCAAACACTCACAATGTATATTTGCTCTGATACCAGATAAAGGAAATAAAAGCTTTGCTCTCAATGTATTCTGAAAGTCTGGAATTGATTTATTCAATGAAAATAGATGGCTTTATATAGAAGCCTTACAACGTCCACTACTTCAACTACATAGAAAATGAAAACGAAAATATAGGAAACAAACTAAGAACGATTCTACTGCATCAGACTTATTCAACTCCTAAATAATAGCTTGACTTATTCATGAGACCTGCAACTATCACCTGCAACTGCGGCAAAACCCAACAGTACTCTAAACTAGAGAAAGAAGCAGCAAAAATCTCTTGAATGAAAGATTTCATGTCTTCATCAAGACCTACATATCTTCTTCTTGTTCATTGACATAATATTTTATTTTTCCGTTTTTCTGTGCCATAATCATAATTTTTTTCTTACCCCTCCTTAAACAAGAAACTAGAATGTCATCATCAATATCATTTTGAGTCTCATTCTCATCTAGAAAAATCTCATTGTCAACTTGAGCTTCATATTTTTCATCTAAATTGTCAATAGTCTGAGTAGGTTCTAAACTTTCCCAAATATGGTCTCCAAAATGATTCACCGATCTGATTATAGCATTCAAATGATCAACTCTATCATCTCTCATTCTCTCAGGCCATGAAAATTCAGTAGACTCACATATAGCAAAATTTCATGCAGAAGAGATGAATGGATAAATAACATCCTACAATATCGTAAACCAAAGATGTTAGACTCACTTGAAAAACAAATAATTATTTAAAAAAACAACAATTTAAGTACGACTTATACGTTAAACTCACATCCATTCAAAATGAGTTCTCGAGTAAAATGATGTCATCGTATGATACTTTTGCAGCACCTCTCCAATTTGAACATCGAGGACCGTGTAGAAAATCATTACTAAGTTTTTCTCCCAACAAAACTCCAATATCTGGAATTGCTTTCATAAACCATATTTGCAATGCATAGGAGAAGCCATTCAAAACATATCTCCCGCGGGTTTTCAATTTATCTCACGTTTTGATGATAGATTTAATTAGAAGGCCAAAAGCTTTACGATCCCATGGATAAGTATGCACCTTAGCAATATCCATTACCAACTTGATTTATGTGTGTGGGATTTCTTTATTTTCAGCTTGTGCCATTATCAACCCCGCTATTATACATACATACACAAACATGATTCTATCTTCATGACTCCATTTCTTAACATATGTGAGGTGTACATCAATCAACGTCTTTATGGTAATCTTTCCCTTTCTCTTTAACAATTTACTTCAAAACCCATAATCATATTTCCATTTCTCTAAATCACAAATCCCATTATCATTCTTATAGTTGAATCCAGTAACTGCATAAAATTCTTGCAGTGAAAATCTTAATGGTCTCCCTCCAAAAACACACCACATCTCGTATTTTTTTCTGAGTAACTAATTGCCTACACATGATGTTGTGTATCAATTGAGCTGAATATCCTAGACAATTTTCATGTATTTCCAGGATATGTGTGAATATTAAATCTTTCTTCACTTCATCGTACTCTTCTGGTAGGACTTCCTTTATTTTTCTCATAAGCGGCATTTTGCAACTATTGTTGATCTATTTCACGTGTGGCTCATATCTTGCTCTAAAACGATGTTTCGGAAACTCGTGTTCCATACCTACACAATATCAAACATCTAGTTAAACTTTCCAACTAAGTATCATTCCCAATAAAATTTTCTTAAGCTATTCTTTTGGAATAAATGTATTTCATGAAAAAAATGAATCATGATAGATTCTTATAGCAAATTAAGAACACACCACAAGGATCAAAATTTCACACACGATTGCTAAAAAAATTCAGTCAACTCACAATATCATGAAAAGACGCCATAGTTATACGAAACGGTTGGACTCATCAAAAGAATATGAAACCGTTGGACTCATTCATCAACCTCATTATACACAGTAAATCGTATCCAAAAGTTATAATCATGGATCAAATCAAAAATCAGAAACGTACTTTATCCTTTTTTGTTTCTCATAAATTAGCTCCGATAGCATGACTTGTAGAAGAAAACAGAAGTAGATAAACGATGCAGATACAATAAACGATGTAGATATAGAGAAAGAGATGAACGCGAATTCGAACATAAATGAAGTTTCAAATCTCCCTTCATTGCTCATATCCTCATACGTTGAGATATGGTGAGATGGTGGACTATAAAACCAAGCCATCTTCTTTTCATTCTACACACATAAAAAAACACAATCTCCCTCTTCTTTTCTTCTGTCTTATTTTGTTTGAGAGTAGAACATAGTTTTAATTATGTTCTCAAGTGCTGTGAGCAGTGGTGGACCCGGAAAATATTATTAGCGATGTCATAATATATTTTAAATTATCAAAGTTAGAACTAGTCACTTATGAAAAAAAAAAAAAGACTAGAAAATGAGAACCATGTGAACTTGAACTTAGGTTAAGGGGGTTCAACCATAGAAACTTTAACCAAATTAGCCAAAGTAGCATATTGGCTCAAGTTTACATATTTAAAATTTATAAGTTAACCCGGTTCAAGTGACACCTTATTCTCTTACGTGGGTCCACCTCTGGCTGTTAGACAGAAGAGATAACCAGTTGTATCATGAAATTCTTAAACGTATTCAAACTGACACACTACAAGCGTTTAAAGAGTTAAGGAGAGAGATATTCATCTCGACTATTTAATTCTATTAAAACATAAGCACTTTTAATATATGCATCCAAACACTCTATATTTGTTTTAAAAAAATGTTTGGAAACTATTTTAACATTATCTTAGTTTGTTTTTACAAATATAAATATATACAAATAAATATAATTCTGAATTTGGGATAATATATAAATTTAAATATAATATATTCGGAAAATCTTAGTGGGTGAGAGGTGGTGTTGAAAATATATGGTTTAAAAGATTTTATTAGACAGCATATAAAAGATTATTTGTTTTGGTTTAGTATATTAAATATAAATAATGTTAGAGAAGAAATCAAAAACAAATATTTATAGAATTGTAAAACATGAATTTATAAAATAAATAATGTTAAAAAATATTTTTCTAGAAATAATATTAAATTTCCAAAGATGAAATTATTTTGTAGACAATAGTAAAAATCAGAAAATATAAAAAATTTGAAAAATATTAAATCATATTATATTTTAATTTTGAAATATCAAATGAAATTGTTTAAATTCCGCTAAATTTTGTGATTTTAACTTAAATCATAAAAAATTATTTTATAAAAAATTATTTTAATACATTAAATTAATGTTTTGCAATCTGACCCGGAAATCAAACCAGAGAGTATTTCGGGTCACCAGATCCGTCGGTTGACCCGGTTTGATACAGTGTGACGGTAATCAACAATTAGTGAATATATATATATATATATATATATATATATATATATATATATAGTATGAAAACTAATAGATCTGGTTTATTGAACCGATATAGGTAATTAGGCTGTTGACAAAAAAAAACTAATAAATCTCTAAAATATGTTTGAAAAAGATATGTTAAACTGACAAAGTTATTATTATTGTAGTTAATAAAGTATATATATATAAAGTTAACTTTGCGTTCTTCTTAGACCATTTACAATGGGGTAGTTGAATATTTTATTCAACGGTTTAATAGCTACATTGGTGAGTTGAATAATTGTGAGAGACTTACGTGAATTGTTTTGTGTTGAAAATAGAAGAGTGGGTGCCCATCTTGACATATGGCACTTGGTTATTGAAGACAAAAAAAATGTTGGTGATTTTATCAAGTTGGGCATGCAATTTGGAGAGAGAATGCTGAGATTTTTTTTGAACATCTACATTATTTGATTCTATATTTTTAAAAAAAAATTTATATCAAAATTTATCATTTTCATACTTTATAAATAGACACTTGTTTCATTAGATTTGGACACAGAAAAAACATATTTTTAACAACAACTTTCTATTTAGCCTCATATAAACTCTTGTTTTTATTTTTTCCTCTTTTTGGAGTGAAATGGATCCCAACAATAACTCTTATAATACCCAATATAGAATAAAAACTAAAACAAATATTTATACAAATATTTAAGTCTTAATTATTTTAATTTAATTTCAATCAATAATTGTTATAAAAATTATGTAATCACAAAAAAGCAAAAAACATAAAGAAAAAAATAAGAAATAAAAATGGTGGGGTAGGGTGTTGTAATTTTATTAAACTAAACCATTGTAGGGAAAAAAATTGAGTGTGTGTTGAATTATGATGTGGAAGAAAGAGAAGATGATTTGGAAGAGAGATAATCTAGCGTGGAGTAAAAAGTGGGTGTTGAAAATAATAACCAATGTAAATAGTCTTATGAAGACACCTCATCTTCCACATCATTGTCACGTCATATTTTTTATTTAAGCTTTTTAAATTTTAAATTTAATACACAATTTATTTTAATAAAAATTTAATGCACATACTAATTATAAATTTTGTTTTAACATGATGAAAAGAATTTGAAAATGCATTATTCATATTCTAAATTAAACCAAAAATTTATAAACTTATATGAATATAGTTCATTCAAATAATAACACGTTTAATAAACTTGGTTATCCTAATATATTTCAATTTTTATAAATATTTAATTAGGTTAAGTTGTATCGTAAATATTATAAAAAAAAACTAAAATATCAAACAAGTCTTAACAATTAAACAAATAAGTTAATCTGTAACTAAATTCATAAAGAAAAATATAAGTTGGCAAGTCATCTAATAAAGAGACAAATAAATAAAATTAAGGTATACTTAAAAAAATAATTGCAATTATACATAACTATGAAAAAGAGAATAAGAGCAAAAAATTTAAGAAACAGATTACAAGTATCTACAAGAAAATATAAATTAAGTTTGAAAATTTCAGATCGTTGTTTTGTGATATTATTTTTAACAAAAATAAAATAAAATGTAACTACAAGAGGAGAATAAAATAAAAGCTTTGTAAAAGCAAAATATATATCATGTGATCTAAATATACTACAATTCTCATAATAATTACCATCCATTAATACAATAGTTTTCCCTAGAATTTGAAAAGATATTTACTTAATAAAAAATATATTATATAGAATTAATCTTAAATCTTCAATTTAATAATTTAGTTTTATCAATTTATTTATATAGTTTATAAAAACTATAGAATTTAGTTTTTATAAATTATGGATTAGAGTTTTTCTAAATAAAATCAAACAAATGTTGTGACTTCAAACAATCACTAAGGATTAATTCCAAATGAAATGTATAACAGTTTTAAATCAATTTCTTAAAATATTTATAATTTGAATAAAATAAAATTACTAATTAATCGTTTTTATGACAAATTTTTGGGATATGTTAGTTGATTTTATGTGAGTTATAGGAGAAAAATAAAACAAATCATTTTTATAGTTAGTAATCAGTGTTCGAGAATGGAAACAAAGATTCATTCAATAAAAGAATACTCGCATGAGTTTACAGAAACTCTAATGACAACTCAGAGTCTTTGATGGGTATGTAATAATGCATGTCATGATAGTCGAACTGTGGTATCCCAAAATGATAAATTTTTAAGCCAACCATTGAGAGGATGAATGGTTGAGGTTCTTACGAAAATTATTTAATTTTCAAGCCAGAAAAGAAATATCGAAATTCAAAAAGATAGTGAATATTATATTTAAATCAGATCAAAATGTGGTATATGGTTCAATTTGCAGTGTTGGGGAGAGAGAGAGAGAGAGAGAGATTATGAATGCATCGCGGAAACACGTCCGATGTTTCCGGAATGAGATTAATGTCAAATGAATAGACATTTGATCCATATTTGAGAATAGTGAAGTATATGTATCAATTATTATCTAATGTGGGTTTTGAACCCTTAGAAATTCATTCTAATTTTCCATTGTGTGAAATATATGGATTTTCAAAGAATTTGACTGATATAGATATGTAAACCGAATTTCGTGATTGGTTTTTGTTGTACTTAGTTATGACATATGACCATTAGATGTCAAAGTGTAGGATGTTTCAGTGGATATGACTTCACGCCAATATCTCCAATAAGGTTGAGTATTTTTTATGCGCGTCTCATCTATTTTATAACTACATAAAAACAATGATATAAATTGCCGCGCGAAGCGCGGCTAATCCACTAGTTATTCATAAACAAAAGAAGATCATAAAGTAACATGTTGTAAAATCCGAATGACTCAATAAGAACAATAAAGAATCCCTTTAATTGCATTATAATTTTTACTTAACCATGATCCATTCGGATCAACGATTATATCCGGTTCACAGTTATTTGCTGAGTTTTTACGGGTTTTACCGTATTTTATTGTTACGGGTTTTAGAACTATATCCAGACCGGATTGTTGTCTAGATCCCGGATTTTTTAGGATCTAAAAACTTTACATTAAATCTATAAAAAAAAATATTAAAAAACGCAGATAAAAATCTAGTTTTTATTTAATTTCCGATCAGATTACGGTACATTGGTGTTCATATTTTGATTATATATGTAATTTTGCTTTACATATCAGATTTGCCTATTATTCAAATTAGGGATTGACCCCCGCGCTTCGCGCGGCCCTTATTTACATTCATGGTTTATATTTGTTTTTATGTAATTTAATTGGAAACCTTTTTTTTTTAATTTCAAAATTTAGTTTAATATTTGGTTTATGTTTAAAGTTGCATTATGTGTATGTGTTTTTTTCTCCTTATTATTGTTTGTATATAATAACGGTTTTCTCTTACGTATGTTATTAACTTATGTTGAAATATTGTTCTTTTTATGTATTTATATTTTATATTTTACTGCTGTGTGATTTTAATTATAGTTTTATATTTATTTTATATATTTATATTCATATTTTGAAATTTGTTTATATGCTATTTTTTAGGAATTATTTTCTAATGTCACAATAAGATATCCGTTAGAAGACGTTTTTTGTCTAACCTCGTTTGATAATCGGACTTGAAAAATAGAAGTAAGAAGCAGTTGAGCGTGGGTTTGATAAACCAACGTCTCTTTTCTACTAATAATTAATATTTATTTCTAATTAAACTAAATTAATCAGTTGTTTTCGAGAACACCCACAAGATTCTTTAATCTTCTAGAAAATTCAGAGAACTCAACTCCACTTTCGACAACAAGGTTTCTCATAATCTCTTGTATCGGATTCTTTTGAATCTATCTTGTGGGAGTGCTTGTATGCGGCTGATTTCTTTTTTGTTTGGATCCATTGCAGGTTTTTTTTGGGTGATTATTATAACGTGGATTGTGGTTTTGAGACTTACTGGTAATTTGTTTAAATAGTAGAATGGTGGTGGTAGTAGCATTTTGAACTCTATAACATCCAAGTTAATTTGCCTTAATGTACCTATAATAATTGATCATTAAATTTTAGTATTGAAGATATCCCCATCTTTGGTGTTTTTAATTCTTTTGGGAAATATGGTTCGTCATTTTTTCTTGACTCGCTTTTTTATAATTTTGGTTTTGGTTGATATATTTGTTTTCAATTATTGAAAGTTACGTGACACAATAAAATAACAGAGCTTTTAATTAGTAAGATTTTTAAATAGGTGAGGTCCATTAATTGAGGAGTTTAGTGATGATGTGGATAGCATAGAATGAAAGAAAACTCTCCTATTATATTATAGTTTTATATTTATTTTACATATTTATATTCATATTTTTTAAGTTGTTTATATGCTATTTTTTAAGAATTATTTTCTAATGTCACAATACGATATCCGTTAGAACACGTTTTTTCAAACCTCGTTTGATAAACGGACTTGAAAAAATAGAAGTAAGAAGCAGTTGAGCGTGGGTTTGATAAACCGACGTCTCTTTTCTCCTAATAATTAAAATTTATTTATAATTAAACTAAACTAATCAGTTGTTTTCGAGAACACCCATAAGACGCTTTAATCTTCTGGAAAATTCAAAGAACTCAACTCCACTTTCGACCACATGGTTTCTCATAATCTCTTGTATCGGATTCCTTTGAATCTATCTTTTGGGAGTGCTTCTATGCGGCTGATTTCATTTTTGTTTGGATCCATTGCATGTTTTTTTTTGTTGATTATTGTAACGTGGGTTGTGGTTTTGAGATTTACTGATAATTTTTTTAAATAGTAGAATGGTGGTAGTAGTAGCATTTTGAACTCCTTAACGTCCAAGTTAATTGGCCTTAATATACATATACTAATTAATCATTAAATTTTAGTATTGCAGATATCCCCATCTTTAGTGTTTTTAATTCCTTTGGGAAATATGGTTCGTCATTTTTTTTGACTCACTTTTTTATAATTTTAGTTTTGGTTGATATATTTGTTTTCAATTATTGAAAGTTATGTGACACAATAAAATAACACAGCTTTTAATAAGTAAGATTTTTAAATAGGTGGGGTCCATTAATTGAGGAGTTTAGTGCTGATGTGGACAACTTAGAATGAAAGAAAACTCTCATATTATATTATAGTTTTATATTTATTTTACATATTTATATTCATATTTTTTAATTTGTTTATATACTATTTTTTAAGAATTATTTTCTAATGTCACAATACGATATCCGTTAGAACACGTTTTTCAAACCTCGTTTGATAAACGAACTTGAAAAATAGAAGTAAGAAGCAGTTGAGCGTGGGTTTGATAAACCGAAGTCTCTTTTCTCCTAATAATTAAAATTTATTTATAATTAAACTAAACTAATCAGTTGTTTTCGAGAACACCCATAAGATGCTTTAATCTTTTGGAAAATTCAAAGAACTCAACTCCACTTTCGACCACATGGTTTCTCATAATCTCTTGTATCGGATTCCTTTGAATCTATCTTGTGGGAGTGCTTCTATGCGGCTGATTTCATTTTTGTTTGGATCCATTGCTGGTTTTTTTTTTGTTGATTATTGTAACGTAAGTTTTTGTTTTGAGACTTACTGGTAATTTGTTTAAATAGTAGAATGGTGGTGGTAGTAGCATTTTGAACTCCATAACGTCTAAGTTAATTTGCCTTAATGTACCTATACTAATTGATCATTAAATTTTAGTATTGAAGATATCCCTATCTTTGGTGTTTTTAAATCTTTTGGGAAATATGGTTCGCCATTTTTTCTTGACTCACTTTTTTATAATTTTGGTTTTGGTTGATATATTTGTTTTCAATTAGTGAAAGTTACGTGACACAATAAAATAACACAGCTTTTAATTAGTAAGATTTTTAAATAGGCGAGGTCCATTAATTGAGGAGTTTAGTGATGATGTGGATAGCTTAGAATGAAAGAAAACTCTCCTATTATATTATAGTTTTATATTTATTTTACATATTTATATTCATAATTTTTAATTTGTTTATATGCTATTTTTAAAGAATTATTTTCTAATGTCACAATACGATATCCGTTAGAACACGTTTTTTCAAACCTCGTTTGATAAAAGGACTTGAAAAAATAGAAGTAAGAAGCAGTTGAGCGTGGGTTTGATAAACCGACGTCTCTTTTCTCCTAATAATTAAAATTTATTTATAATTAAAATAAACTAATTAGTTGTTTTCGAGAACACCCATAAGATGCTTTAATCTTCTGGAAAATTCAAAGAACTCAACTCTACTTTCGACCACATGGTTTCTCATAATCTCTTGTATCAGATTCCTTTGAATCTATCTTTTGGGAGTGCTTCTATGCGGCTGATTTCATTTTTGTTTGGATCCATTGCATGCTTTTTTTGTTGATTATTGTAACGTGGGTTGTGGTTTTGAGATTTACTGATAATTTTTTTAAATAGTAGAATGGTGGTAGTAGTAGCATTTTGAACTCCTTAACGTCCAAGTTAATTTGCCTTAATATACATATACTAATTGATCATTAAATTTTAGTATTGCAGATATCCCCATCTTTGGTGTTTTTATTCTTTTGGGAAATATGGTTCGTCATTTTTTTTTTACTCACTTTTTTATAATTTTAGTTTTGGTTGATATATTTGTTTTCAATTATTGAAAGTTATGTGACACAATAAAATAACACAGCTTTTAATTAGTAAAACTTTTAAATAGGTGGGGTCCATTAATTGAGGAGTTTAGTGCTGATGTGGACAACTTAGAATGAGAGAAAACTCTCATATTATATTATAGTTTTATATTTATTTTACATATTTATATTCATATTTTTTAATTTGTTTATATACTATTTTTTAAGAATTATTTTCTAATGTCACAATACGATATCCGTTAGAACACGTTTTTCAAACCTCGTTTGATAAACGGACTTGAAAAATAGAAGTAAGAAGCAGTTGAGCGTGGGTTTGATAAATCGAAGTATCTTTTCTCCTAATAATTAAAATTTATTTATAATTAAACTAAACTAATCAGTTGTTTTCGAGAACACCCATAAGATGCTTTAATCTTCTGGAAAATTCAAAGAACTCAACTCCACTTTCGACCACATGGTTTCTCATAATCTCTTGTATCGGATTCCTTTGAATCTATCTTGTGGGAGTGCTTCTATGCGGCTGATTTCATTTTTGTTTGGATCCATTGCAGGTTTTTTTTTGTTGATTATTGTAACGTAAGTTTTTGTTTTGATACTTACTGGTAATTTGTTTAAATAGTAGAATGGTTGTGGTAGTAGCATTTTGAACTCCATAACGTCTAAGTTAATTTGCCTTAATGTACCTATACTAATTGGTCATTAAATTTTAGTATTGAAGATATCCCTATCTTTGGTGTTTTTAAATCTTTTGGGAAATATGGTTCGCCATTTTTTCTTGACTCACTTTTTTATAATTTTGGTTTTGGTTGATATATTTGTTTTCAATTATTGAAAATTACGTGACACGATAAAATAACACAGCTTTTAATTAGTAAAAAATTTAAATAGATGGGGTCCATTAATTGAGGAGTTTAGTGCTGATGTGGACAATTTAGAATGAAAGAAAACTCTCCTATTATATTATAGTTTTATATTTATTTTACATATTTTGTAATTTGTTTATATGCTATTTTTTAAGAATTATTTTCTAATGTCACCATACGATATCCGTTAGAACACGTTTTTTCAAACCTCGTTTGATAAACGGACTTGAAAAATAGAAGTAAGAAGAAGTTGAGTGTGGGTTTGATAAACCGACGTCTCTTTTCTCCAAATAATTAAAATTTATTTATAATTAAACTAAACTAATCAGTTGTTTTCGAGAACACCCATAAGATGCTTTAATCTTCTGGAAAATTCAAAGAACTCAACTCCACTTTCGACCACATGGTTTCTCATAATCTCTTGTATCGGATTCCTTTGAATATATCTTGTGGGAGTGCTTCTATGCGGCTGATTTCATTTTTGTTTGGATCCATTGCAGGTTTTTTTTTGTTGATTATTGTAATGTGGGTTGTAGTTTTGAGATTTACTGATAATGTTTTTAAATAGTATAATGGTGGTAGTAGTAGCATTTTGAAATCCATAACGTCTAAGTTAATTTGCCTTAATGTACCTATACTAATTGATCATTAAATTTTAGTATTGAAGATATCCCCATTTTTGGTGTTTTTAATTCTTTTGGGAAATATGGTTCGTCTTATTTTCTTGACTCACTTTTTTATAATTTTGGTTTTGATTGATATATTTCTTTTCAATTATTGAAAGTTACGTTACACAATAAAATAACACAGCTTTTAATAAGTAATATTTTTAAATAGATGGGGTCCATTAATTGAGGAGTTTAGTGCTTATGTGGACAGCATAGAATAAAAGAAAACTCTCCTATTATATTATAGTTTTATATTTATTTTACATATTTATATTCATATTTTTTAATTTGTTTATATGCTATTTTTAAGAATTATTTTCTAATGTCACAATACGATATCCGTTAGAACACGTTTTTTCAAACCTCGTTTGATAAACGGACTTGAAAAATAGAAGTAAGAAGCAGTTGAGCGTGGGTTTGATAAACCGACGTCTCTTTTCTCCTAATAATTAATTTTATTTATAATTAAACTAAACTAATCAGATGTTTTCGAGAACACCCATAAGATGCTTTAATCTTCTGGAAAATTCAAAGAACTCAACTCCACTTTCGACCACATGGTTTCTCATAATCTCTTGTATCGAATTCCTTTGAATGTATCTTGTGGGAGTGCTTCCATGCGGCTGATTTCATTTTTGTTTGGATCCATTGCAGGTTTTTTTTGTTTATTATTGTAACGTGGGTTGTGGTTTTGAGATTTACTGATAATTTGTTTAAATAGTAGAATGGTGGTAGTAGTAGCATTTTGAACTCCATAACGTCCAAGTTAATTTGCCTTAATATACATACACTAATTGATCATTAAATTTTAGTATTGCAGATATCCCCATCTTTGGTGTTTTTAATTCTTTTGGGAAATATGGTTCGTCATTTTTTCTTGACTCACTTTCTTATAATTTTGGTTTTTGTTGATATATTTGTTTTCAATTATTGAAAGTTACGTGACACAATAAAATAACACATCTTTTAATTAGTAAAAGTTTTAAATATGTGGGGTCCATTAATTGAGGAGTTTAGTGCTGATGTGGACAACTTAGAATGTGAGAAAACTCTTATATTATATTATAGTTTTATATTTATTTTACATATTTATATTCATATTTTTTCATTTGTTTATATGCTATTTTTTAATAATTATTTTCTAATGTCACAATACGATATCCGTTAGAACACATTTTTTCAAACCTCGTTTGATAAACGGACTTGAAAAATAGAATTAAGAAGCAATTGAGCGTGGGTTTGATAAACCGAAGTCTCGTTTCTCCTAATAATTAAAATTTATTTATAATTAAACTAAACTAATCAGTTGTTTTCGAGAACACCCATAAGATGCTTTAATCTTCTGGAAAATTCAAAGAACTCAACTCCACTTTCAACCACATGGTTTCTCATAATCTCTTGTATCAGATTCCTTTGAATCTATCTTGTGGGAGTGCTTCTATGCGGCTGATTTCATTTTTTTTTGGATCCATTGCTGGTTTTTTTTTTGTTGATTATTGTAACGTGGGTTGTGGTTTTGAGATTTACTGATATTTTTTTTAAATAGTAGAATGGTGATAGTAGTAGCATTTTGAACTCCATAACGTCCAAGTTTATTTGCCATAATATACATATACTAATTGATCATTAAATTTTAGTATTGCAGATATCCCCATCTTTGGTGTTTTTAATTCTTTTGGGAAATATGGTTCGTCATTTTTTCTTGACTCACTTTTTTATAATTTTGGTTTTGGTTGATATATTTGTTCTCAATTATTGAAAGTTGCGTGACACAATAAAATAACACAGCTTTTAATTAGTAAAACTTTTAAATAGGCGGGGTCCATTAATTGAGGAGTTTAGTGCTGATGTGGACAACTTAGAATGAGAGAAAACTCTCATATTATATTATAGTTTTATATTAATTTTACATATTTATATTAATATTTTTAAATTTGTATATATCCAATTTTTTATGAATTATTTTCTAATGTCGCAATAAGATATCCGTTAGAAGACGTTTTTTTCTAACCTCGATTGATAAACGGACTTGAAAAATAGAAGTAAGAAGCATTTGAGCGTGGGTTTGATAAACCGACGTCTCTTTTCTCCTAATAATTAATATTTATTTATAATTAAACTAAACTAATCAGTTGTTTTCGAGAACACCCACAAGATGCTTTAATCTTCTGGAAAATTCAGAGAACTCAACTCCACTTTCGACCACATAGTTTCTTATAATCTCTTGTATCAGATTCCTTTGAATTTATCTTGTAGGAGTGCTTCTATGCGGCTGATTTCATTTTTGTTTGGATCCATTGCAGGTTTTTTTTTGTTGATTATTGTAACGTAAGTTTTTGTTTTGATACTTACTGGTAATTTGTTTAAATAGTAGAATGGTGGTGGTAGTAGCATTTTGAACTCCATAACGTCTAAGTTAATTTGCCTTAATGTACCTATACTAATTGATCATTAAATTTTAGTATTGAAGATATCCCTATCTTTGGTGTTTTTAAATCTTTTGGGAAATATGGTTCGCCATTTTTTCTTGACTCACTTTTTTATAATTTTGGTTTTGGTTGATATATTTGTTTTAAATTATTGAAAGTTACGTGACACAATAAAATAACACAGCTTTAATTTAGTAATGTTTTTTAATAGGTGGGGTCCATTAATTGAGGAGTTTAGTGCTGATGTGGACAACTTAGAATGAGAGAAAACTCTCATATTATATTATAGTTTTATATTAATTTTACATATTTATATTAATATTTTTAAATTTGTTTATATGCTATTTTTTTAGGAATTATTTTCTAATGTCACAATAAGATATCCGTAAGAAGACGTTGTTTTTCTAATCTCGATTGATAAAAGGACTTGAAAAATAGAAGTAAGAAGCAGTTGAGCGTGGGTTTAATAAACCGACGTCTCTTTTCTCCTAATAATTAATATTTATTTATAATTAAACTAAACAAATCAGTTATTTTCGAGAACACCCACAAGATGCTTTAATCTTCTGGAAAATTAAGAGAACTCAACTCCACTTTCGACAACAAGGTTTCTCATAATCTCTTGTATCGGATTCCTTTGAATCTATCTTGTGTGAGTGCTTCTATGCGGCTGATTTCTTTTTTGTTTGGATCCATTGCAGGTTTTTTTTCTTGATTATTGTAACGTGGGTTGTGGTTTTGAGACTTACTAGTAATTTGTTTAAATAGTAGAATGGTGGTGGTAGTAGCATTTTCAACTCCATAACGTCCAAGTTAATTTTTCTTAATGTACAAATACTAATTGATCATTAAATTTTAGTATTGAAGATATCCCCATCTTTGGTGTTTTTAATTCATTTGGGAAATATGGTTCGTCATTTTTTCTTGACTCACTTTTTTTATAATTTTGGTTTTGGTTGATATATTTGTTTTCAATTATTGAAAGTAACGTGACACAATAAAATAACACAACTTTTATTTAGTAAGATTTTTAAATAGGTGGGGTCCATTAATTGAGGAGTTTAGTGCTGATGTGGACAGCTTAGAATGAAAGAAAACTCTCCTATTATATTATAGTTTTATATTTATTTTACATATTTATATTCATATTTTTAAATTTGTTTATATGCTATTTTTTAGGAATTATTTTCTAATGTCACAATAAGATATCCGTTAGAACACGTTTTTTCTAATCTCGTTTGATAAACGGACTTGAAAAATAGAAGTAAGAAGCAGTTGAGCGTGAGTTTGATAAACCGACGTGTCTTTTCACCTAATAATTAATATTTATTTATAAATAAACTAAACTAATCAGTTGTTTTCGAGAACACCCACAAGATGCTTTAATCTTCTGGACACTACAAGAAAACACAGTTTTTGCGACCACTTTTTGAGACTTTTTTTTGTCGCAAAAAACTGGGACGAAAGTGAGACCAATTTGCGACTCTTTTGCGACCGTTTGTAATGCAGAGGCAAAAGAGTCACAAATGAACGACTAAATATAGTAATCAGAGAAGAGTCGCTTATTTGCGACCGTTTTGAAAATGCTGTCCCAAATTTGCGATGGATAAATGTAGTCGCAAAAGTTGTCCCAAATTTGCGACTGATAAATGTAGTCGCAAAGGTCGTCTCAAATTTGCGACGAATTTGTAACGGAAAATTATAGAAAATAGTGGTCGGTAAAATTTGGTAGAAAACGTTGAAAATATGAAATAAGTTGGTATACCAAACTTTTGTGACTCTTTTTTTAGAGTCTCAAAATTTGGCACTATAAATAACACATTCGATCTCTCCACATATGCATTAATCGAAGAAAAAAAACAGATTGAAAAAAAAACAAAAGAATAAAATCAAGTGAGTCACACAAAAAAACCAATGTGGAATTCATCACGAGAGTGGATGTATAATAGAATCGATCCACACACAAATCATATCTCCATTGAATTATTTGCGGGGGTGGATCACTTCATGAATTTTGCTAATAGCCAACCACTAGCGCAAAGCAGTGGAGGTAGTTTTCACTGTCCTTGTATTAAATGTAAAAATTCCAAATTTTTGCATGGAAGTACAATTTCGAAGCATTTGCATAGTAGAGGATTTATGCCAATATATTATGTATGGTGTGAACATGGTGAAGATTATGATGTGGTTGGAGGAGGAACGAATAGTCATTATGCTAATATAGATTATACTAGTGGTAATCATCAACCAACAACAGATGATGGGGGGGGGAATGTATATGATGGGATGGTGAATGATGCATTTCATGGTGCTACGCCATTTAATCATCATGAACATAATGAAAGTGGATATGATCATCATGGTCATGAAGAACCTACCCAATAGGCAAAACGGTTTTACGACATGTTAGATGCTGCAAATACTTCACTTTATGATGGTTGTCATGAAGGTCAGTCGAAGTTATATTTGGCTGCTCGGTTCATGAACATTAAGGCAGACCATAATATGGCCGAAAGCTGCATGGACTCATGGTCTGAATTATTTACGGAGTATTTACCAGAGGGTAGTCAAGCATCTAGTTTATACTACGAGACAGAAACTTTGATGCGAAAGCTAGGATTGCCGTACCATACATTTGATGTATGTATAGATAACTGTATGCTATTCTAGAAAGAAGATGAGAAGTTGGAGCATTGCAAGTTCTGTGCAAAACCAAGATATAAGTCTAGTGAGGGACGAACTAAAATTTCGTTTAGTCGTATGTGGTATTTACCTATCACTGACAGATTGAAGAGAATGTACCCATCAGAGAAGACTGTATTATCGATGAGATGGCATGCTGATCATGATTCAAAAGATGGAGTAATGTGTCATCCATCTGATGCAGCAGAGTGGAAGAATTTCCAATATTTGCATCCTACGTTCGCAGAAGAAACGCGAAACGTATATCTTAGGTTATGTACTGACAGTTTTAATCCTTTTGGTATGTCAAAAAATCACTCGTTGTGGCCTGTGATCATGACTCCATACAACTTACCGCCAAATATGTGCATGAATACTGAGTATTCGCTTCTGATAATTTTGAATTCGGGACCAAATCATCCACGAGCCAGTCTTGATGTTTTCCTCCAACCATTGATCGACGAGTTAAAGGACTTATGGTATAACGGAGTTGAGGCATATGATGTGTCATTAGATCAAAATTTCAACCTGAAAGCTATTCTAATGTGGACTATAAGCGATTTTCCAGCATATGATATGTTGTCGGGATGGACGACACATGGAAGACTATCGTGTCCTATTTGTATGGATGATACAAATGCTTTTTATCTTCCGGCTGGTAGGAAGATATGTTGGTTTGACTATCACAGAAGATTTTTTCCTGTAAGTCATTCGTTACGGAAGAATAAAATAAACTTTTTGAAGGGAAAGCACGCATTGAATGACTACCCACCACAATCTTTAACTGGCGGACAAGTTTTATTTGAGCGTATAAGGCATGCAGAACCACCCAAAACATCTGAAGTCGGTGGAAATGGTCATGAAAATAAAGTGGATGGCTATGGGGAGTGGCATAATTGGCATAAAGAAAGCATATTTTGGGATCTACCGTACTGGACCGATCTGACGCTACGACACAATCCTGATGTGATGCATATCGAGAAGAATTTTTTCGATAACATCATGTGTACTGTTATGAATGTTAAAGACAAATCAAAAGACACAGTAAAGTCAAGGTTAGATATTGTAAAATTTTGTTCTCGGAAAGATTTGCATGTAGATGATCGAGGGAGAGCTCCATTTCCTATTTGGCGATTGACTTCAAAAGCGAAAGAAAGCTTACTACAATGGGTCAAACATGAGGTTAGATTCCCCGATGGCTATGTAGAAGATTTAGCTAGTTGTGCAGACATCAACGGTGGAAAGCTCTCGGGAATGAAAAGTCACGATGGCCATGTATTTATGGAACGATCGCTTCCGTTTGTCTTTGCAGAACTTCTACCGCTTAACGTGCACCTTGCATTATCAGGTATGTATATATATATATATATATATATATATATATATATATATATATATATATATATATTATCATATATGTTTCACTTATATATATATATATAACAATTATATGATTTTAATATTGTCGTAGGGATTGGAGCATTTTTCCGTGACTTAAGTAGTAGATCATTGGATCAAACCCGCCTCAAAATTCTGAAGGATAACATTGTCATGATTTTGTGTAATTTGGAAAAAATCTTCCCACCTTCTTTCTTTGATGTGATGGAGCACCTACCAATACACCTTACGAAGCGGAGATTTGTGGTCTTGTGCAATATAGGTGGATGTATCCCTTCGAAAGGTTTTTTAAACGTTTAAAAGGGAAGGCGAAGAACAAAAGATATCCAGCGGGACCAATAGTTCAATCATACATAAATGACGAGATATCTTATTTCTCAGAACACTACTTTGCTTCACACATCTCTACAGCTCGCAGAAGAAGGTATGGTGGTGATTATTTCTCCGAACACTAATTTCAATTTCGCTTCAAATTATACGAGCTAAAATGAAGGTGACTATTTGTGTTCGTCAATATATATATTATTATTTCTCAGGTCAAGTCGGTATGATGAAGGTGAAGTACCCATATATCCTATACATGTATCGGATATATTCACTCAAGTAAGTCGTCCAAGTGGCCAAAGTAGTGAATTTTGGTTAAATGAGAAAGATTATAAATGCGCAGATGCATATGTCTTGCGGAATTGTGACTATTTTCAGCCGCTTGAGAGGTACTTTATCTACGGTTCATTAACTTAATTGTGATTTTTTATTAATTTTTATAATTAATTTAGTTAAAAATTTCTTATTCTTATTGGCAAATCAGATTGTTGGAAGCGCAGATTCGATTTGAATATCCGGAACTCTCTGATGATGAGGTGAAGTCGAAAGGAGATGAAGATTTTCATATATGGGTTCACCAATATGTACGTATTTAATTTACTATCCACCTATTGATTATTAAAGAATATTTATGATGAATTTATTTTTTAATATATTTGCATATACATATATAGGTGAGTATAATGAAAAGTCAAGAAACTTTTCCTCCTTGAGTTATTGAAATAGTGGAAGGTCCTGAAAATAAAGTCAAGTCATGGCCCATATATTTTACAAGAGGGTATTTGTTTCACACGCGAGACCATGGACTCACGAAAAAAACAAGGGAGAGTTATTTAAATAGCATAGAAATTAGGTAAAATGATTATAATAGTAAACAACTATTTTTTATTACTGAAATGTTTTTCTTACTCAAGATGCCCTTCTAAGCATTTTATAACAAAAACGTAATTACAGGAATGCCATTACTTTTTTTCCACATCAGCGAAAAAACTGGCGCGTCGCCTACGTGGCACAAAAACTGCCTACGTGTATTATGAAAATCTGCTGCTGAAATTTCTCGATGTAGTGACAGCAGACTTACAGGACGAGCGGCTGATTTAAAAGAACGTCCGACTTATTAGTTGGTCGGCTGATTTATATTCAAAAGTCAGCCAACTGTCACTGCAAACTTATATGAACCTCGACCGACTTATGAATTTTTGGCCAGCTGATTTATATTCTGACGACCGATTTATGAAAACTTTGGCTGACTTATTGCTATGACATGGCCGACTTATTATTGCCCGCCTGATTTATCGTTAATCCGGCTGACTTATTTGGCTTATTTATTTTGCAACGGCATACTTATGCGGGTTAATTGTGGCTGACTTATATTAAATCAGCCGTAATAAGACCGATTTACTTAAAAGTCGGCCTAATTACGGCTGACTAATTAGCGAAAGATTAATTACTGTAATAGTATACTAGTGACAACTGACTTATATGATGTAACGGCTGACTTATGTTTTCCACCTGATTTATGTGTTTTAATGGCTGATTACAGGAAACTTTATTAATTACTTAAATAGTATTTTAGTGGCGACTGACTTATAGTTTTTATTGATGGCTGATTTTATATGGCTGATTTATGCGTTCGTTTGATGGCATGTTTCCATGTCAGCAAAATAAAGATTACATCAGCTCTAAACACATTATTAGGTTTAGCCTTCGTCTTTATCCTTCTTCTTCTACATCGTTGTTCTTTATCTCCCTTCTTCATCCTTCTTCATCGTATACCAGACCTAAACTTTGGAGTGGAATATTAATGGATCCGGTGATTATTGTTTGCGGTAAATGGGTTCATACAAATATATATGTATTCAACGCCGACAAGAGAGGGTGTAGAGTTCTAGAAGTTAACGAACAAACAACCTACAACGAGCTTGTACAAATGGTAATGGAGGATTATGGGTTGGATACATGAATCTGTGTTTCAAAAATACTTGTGTGATAAGTCGGCCATAATAGATGACAAATCGGCCATAACTAGTTTGGTATGGTTCGTAAATCAGCCATACCTAAAATCGGTTAGTTGTAAATCAGCCATACCTCAAATATGTGTTTCAAGGTTTATTTAATAATTGGTAATAATTTTATTTCCATATTAAGTAATTTTAAGTCTTACATCAACAATGAATCATGTTCATCTCTAACCCTAAACCACATACAATATAATCCTTGCCATGTATTTATAAGAATTTTCATAAATAAGCCTATAATATCATTATTTCCTTGAGATTACTAAGTTATAAACATGTCATATCTATATTACCATAAACCTTATATATAGTAACAACGTAATCCTTACCATGTCTAACTATATTAGACTTAAACCCTAAATCCTTACCAAGTCTAACTATATTAGACTTAAACCCTAAATCCTACATTACATATTTTGTAGTAACTATGTTATCATAGATAACAAAACAAAATCCTCTAATTCAATGTAAAACTCGTAATCCCATAAATTCAAAAATACTTGTTTGATAAGTCGGCCATAATAGATGATAAATCGGCCATGAAGTTGTATGAATGTGTTGGAAACAAAAAAGATGAAAAAATTTAAATATTAAAACGAACGACAAAAAAAAAACAAAAAAATTTGAATTTTCAAACGATTTGAATTAGAATTGAATTTGGGCGTGAATATCGACGAAATTGAAGTTCCCCACGTACACTTTTTGTAATCTCGAGACACCGCGTGAATCCCTATGTTTCTCTAGTAAATCAGCCATAACAGTGTTTGGTATGGTTCGTAAATCAGCCATAACGGTGTTTGGTATTGTTCGTAAATCAGCCATACCTCAAATCAGTCAGTTGTAAATCAGCCATACCACAAATCGGTCAGTTGTAAATCAGCCATACCTCAAATCTGTTTTTAAGGTTTAATTAATAATTTTATTTCAATGTTAAGTAATTTTAAGTTTTACATCAAAAAATGGGTTATATTTGTAAGCTTTACACATTTTGTAGGTTTACCCTTAATATGTTCATCTCAAACCCTAAACCCCATACAATATACAATATAATCCTTACCATGTATTTATATTGTATATTTGAGAGAAAAAGAGAAACATGAACATCGATTAGTGCTTTCCTTTTTCTTTTCTTTTTCTTCATCGTGAGCTTCGTCCACCCACTTAAACACATGAATTGGCCCATATCCCATGGCACAACAATAAAACTTTCGTCCCAGGTTAGCTTTTGTTTGAGAAGTGAGCACACTAGTTTGGACAAAATAGATAAATCTACCATCACTAGTTTGGACAAAATAGATAAATCGGCCATCACTAGTTTGGACAAAATAGATAAATCGGCCATAACTAGTTTGGTTAAGGTTTCTCGGCGGTTAAGATTTTACTTCGGGAATCGCTCATTTAGATTTTTTCGTTTCTTTTTTCGCTTCGGAAAATTTATTTCTCTTATTAAGAATCTGAAACGTTACAATTGATAGCAACGAGAAGAAACTGAATAGTTAAATTTTTTAATTAACAATAAATCTCACTTAAAACAGTAACTCCTAAATGGCATTATCGTTTAAAGACATAAAGACATAAATCAGCCATCATATAAACATAAATCAACCATCAAGTTTACATAAATCAGACATCATATAAACATAAATCAGCCATCAAGTTTACATAAATCAGCCATCAATTTTACATAAATCAGCCATCAAATATAAATAAGTCAAGTATATATAAATCAGCCATCAAGTGTACATAAATCAGCCATCAAGTATTCATAAATCGACCATCAAGTTTACATAAATCAGCTATCAAATATACATAAACAGCCATCAATGTAGCGTGGATGATTATGGCACTGGTTTTCATGGCAGATTTTGACCAGTTATAGGCGATTGAACCAGAGATACCACAAAGCCATAAACAACCTATGAAGAGTCAAATTGAGATAGTAATATCAGACAAACTCAAAAGCGTCAACGAAATTAAGAACACAGATAAAAAAATCGGATATGAGGAACAATTCAGATAAATACGACATAACCTAGATCTATAATCGATTTGGTTTCAAATATAAATAAGTCAAGTATGTATAAATCAGCCATCAAGTGTACATAAATCAGCCATCAAGTATCCATAAATCGGCCATCAAGTTTACATAAATCAGCCATCAAATATACATAAATCAGCCATCAGTGTAGCGTGGATGATTCTGGCACTGGTTTTCATGGCAGGTTTTGACCAGTTATAGGCGATTGAACCAGAGATACCACAAAGCCATAAACAACCTATGAAGAGTCGAATTGAGATAGTAATATCAGATAACTCAAAAGCGTCAACCAAATTAAGAATACAGATAAAAAAATTCGGATCTGAGGAACAATTCAGATAAATACGACATAACCGAGATCTATAATAACGATGAACAAACACAAATATTTGACGAAACTAGATTTGGTTATTCTTATTAGATGAGGTTACCAACACAAAAAGATTAGATCTGAAGAATATGAAGATGGATAATAAGAAGATGAGAAGAAGAGAAAGAAGGAGACAAAGAGGAGAAAAGAAGACTTACCGTGGGTCGACGCGGCGGTAGAGGATGAAGGAGACGAAGAGTAGAAGGAGACGAAGAGAAAGAAGGAGAAAATAAGACTTACCGGTATCAACGACGTCGGAATCTGAGACGAGGAGGGAATCCGGGAACAAAACTGCGTCTTCGCCGGAGCCAGAGTGGAGGTGATTCGGCGAGTGAGAGATGCGGCTAGGGTTTTAGTTAGAAGAGAAAACGACAAGAGAAACAGAAAGAAATGAGATATTAATGTTGTTTTTTCTTCTATATATGTTACTTAAAAAAATCTAAATGACATTATCGTTAATTATAGTTTGCACGCAGCCCTTAATGGATATTTCCTTTAAAAGTTGTATCATTTAAGTAATATCAAAAAGGTATATATTACTCTAGTCATATCACAACGTTTTTGTGCTATTTGAGTAATTGTCTCCATAAACAATGAATTATGGAGTATGTGTGCGAGGACAAAATTATTCTGAAGCATCTGAAGAGGATGATTTTTATGGGACTGTGGAAAATATCATAGAGCTCGAGTATCCAGGATTTCTAAATTTGAAAAATCACACTTTTCTACTGTGAATGGTTTGACCCTACGATTGGCAAAGGCACCCGAATGCGAGAAGGAGGCATTGTTGATGTGCTATCATCGAGGAGATATCAAAATTACGAACCTTTTATTTTAGGTAAGTTTTGTTTAATTTAATTAGGTATGTACATGTATGTGTATATATATATGTCTACTTCTAATTTTACACCTACTTAATGTACAAGATCTCAAGCTGATCAAGTTTGTTATCTTTCATACCCATACATTAAACGACCTCGGAAGGTGTGTCTCACATTTCTCAAAGTAAATCGAAGGCGAGGTGTTCACGGAAAGTTTAACGAAAAATAGCTGATTATATTGCAGCAAACAGTTGATGATAGCCTTACGGATACGATTGATGAAATCATAATTGATAGTTTATTAGAGGGAAATCATCTTTATGAAGAAATTGATTTTGAAATAGAAGACCAGGAAGCAGAGGACGAATTTCTTTGCAATTTATCATCTTCCGCTGATGAAGATGAGGAACTTGAATAATACTTTACTTTATATCTCTGTAATAAATTTTGTTTAAAAAAAATATATCAATTATCATGTATGTTTTGTAATATAATTATCATGTATAATATCTTTGTAATATAATTATCATGTATAATTATCGTCACAAAAGAGTCTTTATATATTAGTTAATATAGATAAATACTAAATAATCGAGGTTACACACTTAGCTTATGGGTCAGAGGTCTGCGGTTCGACACTCTGGAAAACAGTTTTCAACAATTTTCTAAGTACTCACAAAAGAGTCACAAAACAGTCGCACTTTGTGACCATTTTGCAAGTATCATCAATTTTAAAAGTAGTCACAAAAGATTCTTAAAATACCCACTAATTTGCGACTACTTTCGGACCAACACCTGAAATTGCGAATGATTAGCTACTATTTAGTAACTCCACTCTATTTATTTTTAAAAAATCATCAATATAGAATTGTAAATATGTTAATTTGTAAGTTTTTACATAGATTTGAACTACTAAATACACTGATTCATAATAACAGAGAAAACATATAAATTCCCATATTTTAAACTTTTAGTTGTATATTATCATAACATGTAGTAAGTACATATGTGTTTTATATGAAATGATTTAGAAATATATAAAATTTTCAAAATTTACTTAACATTTCTTTGTTTACTGTTTAAATAGAGAGTTTTAGTGTTAGAATTATTTAAAGAATTATTGTTTAGTCATATTTTAATTAAGAATGAATGAAAGTTTAGGGTTTAGGGTCTAAATTAAAGAAGAGTCACAAAACAGTCGCACTTTGTGACCATTTTGCGACCATTTCAAAATTTATCAATTTTTTGGTGAAATAACATGCGGCAATTTATCCCTTTTGTTTTTTTGGCGACTGTTTCGCGACTCTTTAGGGACTTCTACGTGAAACTCTAAATGAAACTCTTCCTCTTCTTTGTCTCTTAACTTCTATTGTCGAAAACCTCTAAACTCTCTCAATCGCCGCCGCATATCTCTCAATCCCCAAAACCCCATCTCTCTCATAAAACTCCGAAGATAATGCCTGGCACGAGAAAAACAAGTAAAGGCCGAGGTGGCAAAAGCCGCGGTGGAGGCCGATTATCCGCCAGTGGGATATCAAAATGAGGTGTCGGCTCGTCTTCTAACGCCTCCAACCGGTCCTCTGATGCGACAGTATCCGTTTCCCAGACATCTAGACCATATCTTCCATCCCAATATCCTCCGACGACACATCCGCAAACCTCTAATCCACTGTCGCAAGGAGCCAATCTACAGCCCAAATTCACTATTCAACAACCGCAAACCTCTTCTCCCCAGTCACAAGCTCCTCCTCATCAGATTCCGCAGCAGCAACCGCATCCTTATCTGTTTCCCTAACAACAACTGCCGCCGGTTCATATTATAGAGCATCTGATTCCTCAGCAGCAACCACATCTTCCTCCTCCTAATGCTCCAGAGCCACAACCGGACTTCCAACAATTGTTAGATGATTTGTTGGCCCTTCCTAGCCGAGAACATCTAACAATTTTGAGTCCACATCCTCTTCTCCACGTCCAGAACACATGGTAAAGACTTGCTGGTTTGATTTGCTTTGTACGTAATAGATAGTTGCTGGTTTGATTTTGTATGCTTTGATTGAAACAGATAGTATTGGCTCAGATCAGTATTGGCTC
Organism: Eutrema japonicum; assembly: GCA_030161315.1. NCBI lineage: Eukaryota > Viridiplantae > Streptophyta > Magnoliopsida > Brassicales > Brassicaceae > Eutrema > Eutrema japonicum. The sequence continues at coordinate 31,699,787 of BSQW01000013.1, forward strand.
AGCTCAGATTATTGAATCCGCTGAGTCTCTCCGTGGCTCTTAACCAATCTGGTTTAGTGAGTTAGTGATTTAATTCAATGTTCTTAACCAATCTGATTCAAATAGATAGTATTAGTTTAGTGATTTAATTCAATGTTCTTAACCAATCTTTTGATATTCATGTCACAGGTTTGACCGGGACAAAGGAAAACTGTCTCGAGTCATTGCCGGCATATTTCGGAGGAAGTTTGATGGTCCGTACTATAGCTGGCACAATACGCCTATAGACATTCAAGAAATATACTTCAGAACGTTTGCGGTAATACTTTATATAGTTTTCATTGTATTCTAGTGACATATACAATGATACTTACCATTCTTATATTGTGTAGCGGAAGTACAATTGGGATAGGGGGATTACTGACCTGGTGAAAGCAGGCTTCTTGAAGAGAGCGAAAAAACGGAATGAAAGGTATTGTTAGTCAAGCTAAACACAGTGGTGACACTACAAGAAAAAAGCGTATTAATAGCGCCCATAAAACGTTATCTAATGATACGATAGCGGTTAGTTAAACGCTCTGTCATCGCCCGTGATAAAAAGTCAGGCACATAAGATTGCGTTTTTTTGCATGCTATCGTTTGTCTATATAAAATAGCACTTTCTTGCGTGCTATAGTTTTTAGTACAATAGCAGTTTTATTTTGTTATTATTTTATATATATAAACTTTTTTGAATCGTTATCTATATATATAATATAGCATTCGTTTTATTTTATTTATTTTGGTCGTCCATTTCGCATATTTTGTTATTTATAATTATAAACGATATTCTGAATACATTTAATTTAAAAAGAAAAATTAATTTAATTATAAAAATGAAGACAAATTACATTACTTATATTCACCTCAAAGACAAATTACATAATTTAAATTGAAGTTAACAAAACCTAGTTCATAAGAAACTTCAACACAATCACATAAATACAAGTTTATCATGTGAATTCTCCACACTCTTGAATATCCAATCTTTGTGCCTTCTTCTTCGATATCATCAACATACTCAGTTCTTCATGCAACAAACAAACATTCCAGGAACGAGAAAGTGTCTCCATCTCGATTTCTCCATTTTGTCTTCTCGAACACAATCATAAAACAAACAAAAAATAGTAGAGTTAACATATACAACTGTTAGAGCATGTAAATAAAACAAGATTTGGTTGGACCTACTCGATTTGTATTTTCCCCCGCGTAAGCTTTGCCTTCTCAAGCTCTCTGGCAGCATCATCCCGGAAATATTTCTCATCTCGTGAAACGCCCTCGAGCGCCTGAGGCGAACGTAGATAGATTGAGAAAGAACAATCTTGTAGCTTTAAAAGATACAAATTTTCAAATCCAAGACCTATATATATATGAAACATAGAATCATACCTTGTTAAGATCGTCTATTATTTTTTGAAGAGCCGAATCTTCTTCTTCTTATTCCAGGAGGCGAGGCAATTCACCAACATAGTAACCGGCGATGAAGAAACCCACTGCCAAAATTCAAACAATCAAAACAAATCTAAGGAAAATTTCATAACTTTAGCCCAAAAAAACCCATAAACTTTGGATTCCTAATCTAACACAATAGAGAGTAGTGTCATAAGATATAGATTCCCGGCAAACCTATAAGGAAAGATTCTTCTACAATAGAAATTAGGGTTTATCAATTCCTAAGACGAAGCAGTAATTCAAGATCCATACAAACCTGATGGATGCGAAAGCAATATAATAATAGATATGAGTGGATGATGCAAGCGCAGAGGACGAAGAAACAGGAACAAAGGGCGAAGCTTTTTCATTTATGCGAAGAAGACAGAACGGAATCGTCAACGAGGGAGTCTCTATTGCGAAGGGAGAGCTCGAGTAGACAAAACGGAGAGGCGAGAGGAGTTGAGAAGCTTCTTGGCCGCTGTCTCACTTCATCTCTCGAACCCTAGGGAGAAAAGGAAAGAATAAGAAATATGTCAAGCCATATATCCGTTCTCTCAGTCGGAGATAAACTAAAGCTGATGAAGGGTCAATATGAGAGAAAGATAATTTGCATTTTGAACTTCATAACGTCCAAGTTAATTTGCCTTAATGTACCTATACTAATTGATCATTAAATTTTAGTATTGAAGATATCCCCATCGTTGGTGTTTTTAACTCTTTTGGGAAATATGGTTCGTCATTTTTTCTTGACTCACTTTTTTATAATTTTTGTTTTGGTTGATATATTTGTTTTCAACTATTGAAAGTTACGTGACACAATAAAATAACACAGCTTTTAATTAGTAAGATTTTTAAATAGGTGGGGTCCATTAATTGAGGAGTTTAGTGCTGATGTGGACAACTTAGAGTGAAAGAAAACTCTCCTATTATATTATAGTTTTATATTTATTTTACATATTTATATTCATATTTTTAAATTTGTTTATATGCTATTTTTTAGGAATTATTTTCTAATGTCACAATAAGATATCCGTTATAACACGTTTTTTTTCTAATCTCGTTTGATAAACGGACTTGAAAAATAGAAGTAAGAAGCAGTTGAGAGTGGGTTTGATAAACTGACGTCTCTTTTCTCCTAATGATTAATATTTATTTATAATTAAACTAAACTAATCAGTTGTTTTCTAGAACACCCACAAGAAGCTTTAATCTTCTGGAAAATTCAGAGAACTCAACTCCACTTTCGACCACATGGTTTCTCATAATCTCTTGTATCGGATTCCTTTGAATCTATCTTGTGGGAGTGCTTCTATGCGGCTGATTTATTTTTTGTTTGGATCCATTGTAGATTTTTTTTGGTTGATTATTGTAACGTGGGTTGTGGTTTTGAGACTTACTGATAATTTGTTTAAATAGTAGAATGGTGGTAGTAGTAGCATTTTGAACTCCATAACGTCCAAGTTAATTTGCCTTAATGTACCTATACTAATTGATCATTAAATTTTAGTATTGCAGATATCCCCATCTTTGGTGTTTTTAATTTTTTTGGGAAATATGGTTCGTCATTTTTTCTTGACTCATTTTTTTATAATTTGGTTTTGGTTGATATATTTTTTTTCAATTATTGAAAGTTACGTGACACAATAAAATAACACAGTTTTTAATTAATAAAATTTTTAAATAGGTGGGGTCCATTAATTGAGGAATTTAATGCTGATGTGGACAACTTAGAATGAGAAAAAACTCTCATATTATATTATAGTTTTATATTAATTTTACATATTTATATTAATATTTTTAAATTTGTTTATATGCTATTTTTTAGGAATTATTTTCTAATGTCTGATATATTATGGTTTTTACCCCTTTTAGGCCATGATATAAGTCTGTTTTATAAAGTCTTTCTACTATTTTGTAGTGTTTTAGAGTCTTTTACAGGTTTTAGCACGTTTGGAGCATAATTAGAGATATTGGAGCTTTCTGGAGCATTTTGGATCAAAGCAGACGTTCGTGTTGCTGAGTACCCGATTTGAAGCATCAGTGTCGATCGATACTGACTAGTGTCGATCGATACTGACTAGTATCGGTCGATACTTATCGAACCAGACACAGACCGCGACTTTAATAAAGAGTTGAAGAATTGCAAAATTTCCCAGAAGTCTTTATTATTTACAAGAAGCCCCAAAACGTGATTTAGGTTATTTAAGAGGATCTTACAGCCACTTTAAGGGCTATGCTTTATTTTACTTTTATTTTGTGAGAGAGCTTTTGAAGGGAGACAAGTCTGAAATTATGTTTGTCCGGGAGAAGATTTCGGACCCTCTTGTTACTCTTTCTTTTTTATTTGATGATTTATTCAAACATGCTTATTGTTTCAATTTCCATGTCTGAGTAGATCCATTTTAGGTTTAGGGTTTTCTTATAGGGTTTTCTCTGATTGCTGGTAATTGATTTGTTAGGATTCACCATCTGAATTAGTTCTTCACCATAGGTTGTTCTCAAAGCTAATTCTAGGTTGACGAATCTAGAACTTAGATCTTAGGTTAATCGATTAGGCACGACAGTGCAATTGAGTAATCTGACAGAACCTAGAGTGAGCAAATTGATTATTCGCAAAAAGATTTGGTTTAATTGAATTGTGAACATATCAAACTCGGTATTAAGGCTGATTTATTCTTAGGAATTTTCAAAGAGATTTGGGATTCTGAAGTTTTGATTTAGATAATTCTCGCAACGACAGTTGGTTAATTATAGCTTAGCGATTTGAGTTTAAGAACCGCGCTAAATCTGAATCCTGACTGATTGGTTATCTGCATTCATTGATCTCCTGAGAAATACCCTGGACCTATATTCTTCCATCGATTTTACAACTCTTTTACTGTTTATTGCTTTTTATTTCAACTGAATTGCTTAGCTTAATTCTCATCTACATAATCTATTGTGTATTTCTGTGAGTCCTTGTGTTCGACCCTTACTTTACTACAACTACTGCTTTAGTACTTTTAGGGTATTAATTTGAGCATATCAAATTTGGCGCAGTTGCCGGGGACTCAACTCGCCATTAGATTTTAGTTTGAGAATTTCGACTAAGTTCATCGGTATCGATCGATACTACCTAGTATCGGTCGATACTCGTCGTCTTCTTTTTGTTGATATCGATCGACACCACCCAGTGTCGGTCGATACTCATCGTGTTACCGAGTTACTTACGTTCTTGAGTTTTGTTTTCAGGTGTATGCATATTCTTGAAACCAGAAGGAGCAAGAACACTCAGCTAGTTGAACAGTCATTGGAGCAGCTAGCACTTTTGGAACGCACAAACAGAAGAGCAAAGAAGCCAGCAGAGATGAACAACCCAGTGGTTTTGGTTCGAGATGAAGCTGGTGCTTACAGAAACCAATAGGGTCAGTTGTGCAATGAGAGAGGACAACGTCTGGATGGAGAGGGGAACATCATTCTACCTGCTCCTCTTGTCGCTGGAAATGTCGCTTGGAACGCGAATGCAGGGAACGCTGTGATTAATCGTGGTATAACGATTGGTGAGTACAACAGGCCTGATCAGTTTTATGCAAATCGATCAGCGATTCGTCACCTGCATACTACACTCTTGTGGGTCAGCACCCTTTCCATGGTATTTTCAATGAACATCCCATGGACCATATTGAGAGGTTCGAGGATTTGGTCACTAGCATCAAGAGCAATGGAGTCTCATACGACTACCTTTTCTGCAAGCTCTTTCCATACTCTTTAGGTGGAAATGCAACTTACTGGCTGAAACAGTTACCTCCTAGATCACTGGCTTCTTGGTAAGAGACTAAGAATGCTTTCATGAACAACTTATATGATGATGCACGATCCGAGGATCTGAGGAACAAGATCTCCTAGTTTTCTCAAGGACCTACTGAGGCGTTCAAGGCTGCTTGGACGAGATCCAGATCATACCAGAGAGATTGTCTACATCACGGGTACTCTGATGTTCAGCTGATGGGTTTCTTCTTCAGAGGGATTGACTGGAGGTATCAGATGGCTTTGGATCCTTCGAGCAATGGAAATTTCAATACCAGGTATCCTGATGATGCTTATGTGCTTATTGAGAATTTTGCGTCTAGCAATAGCACCAAAAATGCAGACTTTGAGCGAAAGAGACAGAATGGGAACATGGATGGATCGCATATTGTTGAAGTTCAAGCCAAGCTGGATCTTCTGATCGGGAAGTCGAAGAAGACTGTACACTTTGCTGATGGAGTCGATAACATTGATGAAGATGAAGTGGAGGATGTTAACTACGTTGGTGGTTCTGATTTTCAGTGTCAGCGATTTGGATACAAAAACAACCGAAACTTCAACAACAACACTCACTACAAGAAAACTGTCAATTTCCAACGAAAATTTACGACCGTTTTAAATCGATGTAACTTTACATCGACATTACGACGACATTAAGACGAAATATGTGTTCGATTTAAAATCGTCGTAAATATATGTCGTCGTAATTTCGATGTAAAATTACGACCATTTTACGACGACATTACGACGACAATATAAATCGTCGTAATATCGATGTAACTTTACATCGATATTACGACGAATATGGCTTCTGCATATTACGTTGATATTACGACGTAATATCGTCGTAATGCCGTCTTGGGTTAAGGAGTAGACCGTTGTATTCCCACTTCTGATGATCTGGCCAACAAAGAACTCTGGGGGTCTAGTTTTCTACATTCATAAAGACCAACCACCATAAGTGAAAGATACATAGAATTGGACATCCTTATATTACGATTTACATAGATGTCCAATTCTATGAATCTTTCACCTATGGTAGTAATGAAGACTGTCTTTACATGAAAACAAGATCCCACAGGATTCTTTGTTGGCAAGATCATCAAGAAGTGGGAACACAATGATCAGCATAAGAACCCAAGGAAACGTGGATATGTATATATTTAGTGTGTATTTGTTTTTTTTGAGTTACCATTGAAGGTGTGGAAGGTATTTATAGAAATTTTCTAGAAATTACCAACGGATTTGCAACGAAAATTTACAACGGTTTTACATCGAATAGCATTACAACGATTTTACATCGAATATACGACGAAATTACGTCAAAAATATTTGATGTAAATAATTAGGTGACCTATAAGAAACCGTGTTTTACCAAATTCTCAGAGTCGACGTGAAATCGTCGTGATACCAATGTCACTATTTACGTCGTAACATCGTCGTAAGACTACGACGAATTTACGACGATTTAGTTTTAATTTACATGTTTGGTTTATCAACGTATATCATGTTTTACATAACTTCTAATCATAGTATAAACATGATAATCCATCGTATAATCGTCGTTGTTGAATCTGTTGTTAAATATTAAAGGTATTAGATGCACAAATATACTTTGTTCTTACTTCCAGGATATGTGTATTGTGATTTAGGGTTTAGGATATAGATTTAATCTATTACAACGAAATTACGATGGATTCGTCGTAAATTCGTTGTAAAAATTACAACGATTTTACGACGAATCCTTCGTAATTTCGTTGTAATACTTAAAATTTAGGGTATAGGGTTTGATTTACATGTTTGATTTTTTTTATCTTATATATTGTTTTACGTAAGTTCTAATCATAGTATAAACAAGTTTAAGTTTTTACAAAATCATTTACATGATTTAAGTCATCCATGTTACGAATATATACTTATAAGAACGAACGCTATACATTATTATGTAAGATAAGGAAATCGACGACGATATAGATTCAATAGTCGTTATTGAATCTGTTGTTAAATATTAGAAGTATTAGATGCACAAATATACTTCGTTCTTACTTCCATGCTATGTGTATTGTTATTTAGGTTTTAGGGTATATATTTAATCTATTACAACGAAATTATGACGGATAAGTCATAAAATCGTTGTAATTTTTACAACGAATTTACGACGAATCCGTCGTAATTTCGTTGTAATACTTAAAATTTAGGGTTAGGGTTTGATTTACATGTTTAGTTTTTTTATCTTATATCTTGTTTTACGTAAGTTCTAATCATAATATAAACAAGTTTAAGTTTTTACAAAATTATTTACATTATTTAAGTCATGCATGTTACGAATATATACTTCTAAGAACGAATGCTATACATTATTATGTAAGATAAGGAAATCGGTGACGATATAGATTCAATCGTCGTTATTGAATCTGTTGTTAAATATTAGAAGTATTAGATGCACAAATATACTTCGTTCTTACTTCCAGGATATGTGTATTGTGATTTAGGGTTTAGGGTATAGATTTAATCTATTACAACGAAATTACGACGGATTCGTCGTAAATTCGTTGTAAAAATTACAACAATTTTACGACGAATCCGTCGTAATTTCGTTGTAATACTTAAAATTTAGGGTTTAGGGTTTGATTTACATGTTTAATTTTTTTTTATCTTATATCTTGTTTTACGTAAGTTCTAATCATAGTATAAACAAGTTTAAGTTTTTACAAAATTATTTACATTATTTAAGTCATGCATGTTACGAATATATACTTATAAGAACGAATGCTATACATTATTATGTAAGATAAGGAAATCGGTGACGATATAGATACAATCATCGTTATTGAATCTGTTGTTAAATATTAGAAGTATTAGATGCACAAATATACTTCGTTCTTACTTCCAGGATATGTGTATTGCTATTTAGGGTTTAGGGTATAGATTTAATCTTTTACAACGAATTTACGCCGAATCCGTCGTAAATTCGTTGGAAATCGAAATATTTAATTTACCGCGTGGGGGAAAATTTTCGATAGGTTGAATTTTCGGTTTTAATATTGCGACAATTTTACGACGGAATCGTCTTAAAATCGTCGTAAATTACCAATGATTTTACGACGACCACAAAATCTATATATACGTGACCAGATTTTTCCTCCCTCACAATCTCACACAAACTCACTCTCTCTCTAAAACGCTCTCACCTCTCTCTACCTACGAAAAAGGTAAAAAATTTATTTTTTGGTTTTTTAAATTATATTATTGTTTGTAAGGATTTTGAATTGTTAGTTAGGATTGTAATTTTTATTAGTTAGGATTGGACTTATTAGTTAGGAATGGAATTATATTATATTGGAATTGAGTTATTTTTAAATTTTTTTTTAGATATGGCGCCACGTAAGACACACTATCGGCAGTTTCTCGAGACGGGACCGAGTGCTAATTCGCAACTTCCGTCATCTTCTGCGACACCGTCCGCTGTTCCGGATTGTTTTTCCGAACCAGCGCCGCCTCCAGAAGCAGGTGCTCTACCGCAGTTGTTGTCTGCGGGATTGACTGTCGAAGAAATTTTGCAGTCGCCGGGGCATGATTCTTTAGATCGGTTAGATCCGCGACGGCTCCCGAATAGTTTATATTAAGAATTTTATTTTGTATTTAAAATTTATTTTATATTTTGAATAGATTTATAAAATTTTAATTTATAAATATAATTTTATTAATTATTTATTAATTTTAATTGAAAAAAGAAATAATATATTATATATATATGTATTACATCGAGTTTACATCGACTCAACATTTACATCGATTTTACATCGTTAAATAATTTTTACATCGAATATTTTACATAGATTTACCAACGCATTTACAGCTACCTATTACGACGAATTTACGACGAATTGTCAAAACAAAAATTGTATAATTCGATGTAAAATCGATGTAATGTTTCATCCTATTACGACGAATTGACGACGGATTGTCGAAAAAAAAATTATATAATTCGATGTAAAATCGATGTAATGTTTCGATGTAAAATCGATGTAATGTATTCGTCGTAAAATCGATGTAAATTTACATCGATTTTACGACGAATAATATACGGCGATTTTACGACGATTTTTAGTCCTCCTTAATGTTACGACCAATTTACGACGATTTCCGATTAAAAACTATCATATTACGACGAATTGTTATTCGTCGCTAATCCGTCGTAAACCATGTTTTACAACCAATTTACGACGATTCTGTTAGTTGTAAAATGGCAGTTTTCTTGTAGTGACTCAGCAAGGTGGGTACAAGTTTGAGAGAAACCAATCTGGCTTTGGTGCAAAACAATTTACTCAGAAACCACTCCAGAGCAGCGATTTCAATCGCAATTATGGGAACTCTTTGTACCAACCCATCTCTCCAAAGTCCACATAGAGTAAGATGGAATCCATGTTTGAACAGATTCTTCAGGGACAGCAAAAGCTGCAAGTAGATTTCAATGGGAAGTTTGACTCTCTGTACACTGATCTGAATGGGAAAATTGAAGCTATCAATCTTTCTCAGAGGAAGCTGGAAACTCAGGTTGCTCAGAGAGCAGCAGCTGTGAAGAGGCAGGAAGGTTTTCTTCCAGGGAAAACTGAGAATCCAAGAGCACACATCAATGCCATCACCTTGAGGAGTGGAAAAGAGGTGATTACAGGAGTGAAGAATAGCCCAATTGCAGAGACTTTCGTCGATCTTGCTGGAGATAACGATTGGGATTCTGAAAATCCCCGTGTATCGATCGATACCAGCTAGTGTCGATCGATACCAGCCCAGACACCTGAACGAGGGGATCCAAAATCTCGTGCATCGATCGATACTCGTTCTGTGTCGGTCGATACTGAGGCGCAGGTCGAGAAGGAACCAGAGATTGTCAAAGAGAGGGTGTACAAACCCAAAATACCTTATCATATGCCTCCTAAGATGACAAAGAAGGAATGGGAGGACGTCAGATGCAAAACTATGTTGGATAAGTTGGTTGTGGAGCTCCCTTTTGTTGATGCTATTAAAACTTCTCCAGCTTTCAGCAGGTATGTGAAGAAGATGGTGTCTAGCAATGTGAACCTTGAGGAAGGCGTCATGATGATTACAGCTGAGTGTAGTGCGATTTTACTCAACAAAATTCCCAAAAAGCTACCAGATCCAGGGAGTTTTGTTTTGGATTGCACTATCTTCACAGAGAGATTCGAGTGTTCTCTCTGCGATATTGGGTCGAGTGTGAACCTCATGCCACACTCAGTTGCTACGCGAATGGGGATGATAGATTTTCAATCTACAAGGATTTCGCTGGTACTTGCTGATCGCTCAGTGCGACTTCCAGAGGGACTACTCGAAGATGTCCCAATCAAGATTGGGAATTGCTTAATCCCAACAGATTTCATCGTCCTGAAGTACGATGCTGAGCCTAAGGATCCTCTTATCCTGGGAAGACCATTCCTTGCAACTGCTGGAGCCTTGATCGATTGCAAGAATGGACAGATAGCTCTCAACATCGGTGATTTGGTAATGTCCTTTAACATGGAAAAGATGATGAAGCGACCAACCATCGATGGACAGACGTTTTATGTGGACACCTTCAGTGACATAGCGGAGGAGTACTTCCTGGAGATGCACCCTGAAGATCCACTGGAGAGAGCACTGGTGTACTATGATGTCTCAAAGGAGTTGATGGGAGATGTAGCTGATGGATACGCCAAGATGCTCGGTCTGACTGATGCAGTATCGATCGATACCGACAGTATCGATCGATACCAGGCATGTGCGATAGAGGAGTTGGCCGAAACTCCTAAGAACGCTGGTGACCTAGGTGATTGGAGTGAGGAGAAAGCTCCTAAGATTGAACTCAAGCCACTCCCAGGGAAAGACAACTTTTACATGTCCTTATGGCACATTCGCATACAGAAGAATTCCATTTGGATTATGTAACGCTCCAGCGACTTTTCAGCAATGCATGATATCGATTTTCACAGACATGATTGAGGAGTTTATGGAGGTGTTTATGGATGACTTTTCTGTGTATGGATAGTCCTTCAAAGATTGTCTGGATAACTTGTGTAAGGTGCTTCAGCAATGCGAGGAGAAGCATTTAGTTCTTAATTGGTAGAAGTGCCACTTCATGGTACAAGATGGCATTGTTCTTGGGCACAAGATTTCTAAGGCAGGGATCGAAGTTGACAAAGCTAAGATTCAGGTTATGACAAGCCTGAAACCTCCACGATCTGTATCTAGGATTCGAAGCTTCCTTGGTCAGGCTGGGTTTTACAGGAGGTTCATCAAGAATTTTTCTAAGCTTGCACGCCCACTCACAGCCCTGTTGTGTAAGGAATTCAAATTTGATTTCATACATGATTGCCTTATAGCCTTCGAGGGGATTAAGAAGTGATTGCCTTATAGCCTTGGAGTTTATCTTTTGAGGTTATGTGCGATGCGAGTGATTTTGCTGTTGGAGCTGTGTTGGGCCAGAGGAAAGACAAGAAGCTCCATGCCATTTATTATGCCAGCATGACGTTGGATGATGCTCAGCGTAATTATAACACCATCGAGAAATAATTACTTGCAGTTGTGTTCTCTTTAGAAATATTTCGGTCCTACTTGATTGGGAGCAAGGTTATTGTTCACACATACCATGTTGCTCTCAAATACTTGCTTAAGAACAAGGACCTCAAGCCTCGTCTATGCCGATGGGTACTTTTGCTCCAAGGGTTCGATATCAATATCAAGGACAAGAAGGGAGTTGAGAATGGAGTTGCTGACCACCTATCGCGAATAAAGATCGATGAAGTCGTGCCTATTGATGATTTCTTGCCAGAGGAGGGTATCTACTTCATTGAAGCTCAAATTCAGGATGATTGTTCCGAAAATCTGCACTTTTTGCGAACACAGACTTTCGGTATCGATCGATACTCATCTAGTATCAGTCGATACCCGACACGTTTCGGACCTGTTTTGCCCGCAGAGCACTTCCACTCTTATGATGCCTATCTAGCTGTTGTATCTAATCCTGCACGACCATGGTACGCTGACATTACTAATTACCTTGTTGTAGAGACTGAGCCAAAGCATCCCACAAAGTATGCGAGGAAGAAGTTTATGCGAGAGATGAGGTGATTTTTCTGGGATGAGCCTTACCTATACAAGCACTGCTCCGATGGTATTTACAGAAGATGCGTTGCAGAGTCTGAGGTGCATGCGATTCTTTTTCATTGTCATGGGTCTGAGTATGCTGGACACTTTGCTACTTTCAAGACAGTGTCCAAAGTTCTTCAAACAGGCTTCTGGTGGCCTACTATGTTCAGAGATGTGCATGCCTATATCTCACAGTGTGATGCCTGTCAGAGGAGAGGGAAGATCAGCAAGAGGCATGAGATGCAACAGAATTTCATCCTTGAGGTTGAAGTTTTCGATTGCTAGGGCATCGATTGTATGGGTCCCTTTCCCTCATCACACAAGAACAGATACATCCTGGTTGCTGTGGACTATGTGTCCAAATGGGTGGAAGCGATTGCTAGTCAAACCAATGACTCTGCGGTGGTTCTTAAGCTGTTTAAGACCATCATTTTCCCACGATTTGGAGTGCCGCGTATTGTTATATGTGATGGTGGCAGCCACTTTATTAACAAGGTTTTAGAGAAGTTGCTAAAGAAGCATGGTGTAAATCATCGTGTGGCTACTCCATATCACCCTCAGACCAGTGGGCAGGTCGAAGTTTCCAACAGGCAAATCGAGGAGATTTTGGAGAAGACATTGGGCACTTCTAGGAAGGATTGGTCTACGAAGCTGGATGACGCGCTATGGGCTTACAGGACTGCTTTCAAAATACCTCTGGGTACTACACCGTTTCACTTGTTGTATGGGAAAGCATGTCACCTTCCAGTGGAGATCGAGCACAAGGCAGCATGGGCGACGAAGTTGCTGAACTTCGACATCAAGCCTGCGGCTGAGAGGAGGTTGATTCAGCTGAACGAGTTGGATGAGATTAGTTACCACGCCTACGAGGACGCGAAGCTGTACAAGGAGAGAACTAAGGCCTATCATGATAAAAAGATCATCTCCAGACATTTCGAGCCAAACGACCGGTTCTTCTGTATAACTCTCGTTTGCAATTATTTTCTGGTAAACTGCGTTCTCGTTGGTCAGGTCCCTTCACAATCAAGGAGGTCAGACCACATGGTGCGGTTGTGCTGATTAGTCCTACAGGCGACGAATTTACTGTCAATGGACAGAGGGTGAAACACTATTGGGCGAAAGCCGAAATTTCAGCAGGGCAGATAATACCTCTGGATGATGCACCCACAACATGAATGGCGGTACAGTCAAACTAATGACGTTAAATGAGCGCTTGGTGGGAGGCAACCCACTGGTGAGTTTGTATATAAGTCTTTTTCTTTGTATTTTTCGTTTTGTGTTTTGTGTCAGGATGATCAAGGAGCAAACACGAAATCGCCCGAGCATCGATCGATACCCTGTTGGTATCGATCGACACCCTACGCGAATGAGAAGAGTTCATTGTATCGACTTAAGCCTGGTATCGATCGATACCAGGCCGTGTGTTGGTCGACACTCGTACTCCAGTACGGTAACTTCTTGTTTTACACAATTCTATTATGTTCTTTTGTTTTCTTTTACCAACTCTAGACTAGATAACACTGGGGACAGTGTTGTTCAAGTCTGGGGGAGGTAGTCGCTGACATTGTTTTTGTTTTTCTTAGAGTCAGTCGTTTTCGAGTCAAAATCTGTTTTATTGAGTCAAAACTTTGTTGGAGACTGTGATCTTTTTCTTGACTCTATTGATCCGACCTTGCTTCTAAGTGACCATTGTTACAAAATCAGTTCTAGATCGGACTAATGAAAAATCCAAAGGCTGACCAGTTAACTAGAAGACACTCATATTTCCAGCAAAGCTCTTTAAAGCCTGAGCCAAATTTTTGCACTTCATTGATGTGATTGATGTCCATAGAGCTTGATTCCTCATTCGTATCTGACAAATGAACCCACATGTTTAAAAGTAATGGTATACAAATTAATAAATAAGAGGCATTAAAAGATGAGATGATTTTCTTCTGAGTAGAGGGTTAGGAAAATTTCCAGCGATCCCTTTATTCTACTTCAGAGAGAATGATCACACAAAGGTGGAAGCGAGGTTAGGAAAATTTTCTGTGATACCATTATTCGCCTACACATTTGATTACTTTTTAAGGGAAGAACCGGGGATTCGGTGGCAAACACCATCAATACTCGCGACTCAAACCTTAATAAGCATATGCGAGAATATAATGAGAAATAAGTCTGGGGGAGAGAAAATAATACCAGAAAGTATGAAATTGGATGGTTCCTTGTCATGATATTGTATGGAAAAGAATCTAGAAGGTTCTTGGTATTAATCACAGCGATGAAACTGGCGAGGAAGGCTTGATTGAACGATGCTATAAAATAATGTGTGTAGTCTGGGAAACTGCGAATGTCTACGGAGAAGTACATGGTGTTTAGATTTGGAACTGGCTAAGTGACATTTGGGTGCTTGGGAAAAGGGTCATTGCAATGTTTCATGAACAGGTGAGTCTTCGTGTTTTCAAATCTCTTTCTCTGGTTTTGTCTTCTATTTGCTTGAGGGCAAGTAAAGGGTAAGTCTGGGGGAGTTGATATATCATGGTTTTTACCCCTTTTAGGCCATGATATAAGTCCGTTTTATAGAGTCTTTCTACTATTTTGTAGTGTTTTAGAGTCTTTTACATGTTTTAGTACGTTTGGAGCATAATTGGAGATATTGAAGTTTTATGGAGCATTTTGGATCAAAGCAGACGTTCGTGTTGCTGAGTACCCGATTTGAAGCATCAGTGTCGATCGATAATGACTAGTATCGGTCGATACTCATCGAAGCAAACACGGACCGCGACTTTAATGAAGACTTGAAGAATTGCAAAATTACCCAGAAGTCTTTATTATTTACAAGAAGCCTCAAAACATGATTTATGTTATTTAAGAATATTTTACAGCCACTTTAAGGGCTATGCTTTATTTTACTTTGGTTTTGTGAGAGAGCTTTAGAAGGGAGACAAGTCTGAAACTCTGTTCGTCCGGGAGAAGATTTTGAACCCTCTTGTTACTCTTTCTATTTTATTTGATGATTTATTCAAACATGTTTATTGTTTCAATTTCCATGTCTGAGTAGATCTATTTTAGGTTTAGGGTTTTCTCATAGGGTTTTCTCTGATTGCTGGTAATTGATTTGTTGGGATTCACCATATGAATTATTTTTTCACCATAGGTTGTTCTCAAAGCTAATTCTAGGTTGACGAATCTAGAACTTAGATCTTAGGTTAATCGATTAGGCACGACAATGCAATTGAGTAATCTGACAAAACCTAGAGTGAGCAAATTGATTATTCGCAAAGAGATTTGGTTTAATTGAATTGTGAACATATCAAACTCGGTATTAAGGCTGATTTATTCTTAGGAATTTGCAAAGAGATTTGGGATTCTGAAGTTTAGATTTAGATAATTCTCGCAAAGATAGTTGGTTAATTATAGCTTAGTGATTTGAGTTCAAGAACCGCGCTAAATCTGAATTCTGACTGATTGATTATCTGCATTCATTGATCTCCTGAGAAATACCTTGGGCCTATATTCTTCCATCGATTTTACAACTCTTTTACTGTTTATTGCTTTTTATTTCAACTGAATTTATTAGCTTAATTCTCATCTACATAATCTATTGTGTGTTTCTGTGAGTCCTTGTGTTCGACCCCTACTTTACTACAACTACTGCTTTAGTACTTTTAGGGTATTAATTTGAGCATATCAATGTCACAATAAGATATATGTTAGAAGACGTTTTTTTCTAACCTCGATTGATAAACAGACTTGAAAATAGAAGTAAGAAGCAGTTGAGCGTGGGTTTGATAAATCGACATCTCTTTTCTCTTAATAATTAATATTTATTTATAATTAAACTAAACTAATCAGTTGTTTTTGAGAACACCCACAAGATTCTTTAATCTTCTGGAAAATTCAGAGAACTTAACTCTACTTTCGACCACAAGGTTTCTCATAATCTCTTGTATCGGATTTCTTTGAATCTATCTTGTGGGAGTGCTTCTATGCGGCTGTTTTCATTTTTGTTTGGATCCATTGCAGGTTTTTTTTTGTTGATTATTGTAACGTGGGTTGTGGTTTTGAGACTTACTGGTAATTTGTTTAAATAGTAGAATGGTGGTGGTAGTAGCATTTTGAACTCCATAACGTCCAATTTAATTTGCCTTAATGTACCTATACTAATTGATCATTAAATTTTAGTATTGAAGATATCCCATCTTTGGTGTTTTTAATTCTTTTGGGAAATATGGTTCGTCATTTTTTCTTGACTCACTTTTTTTATAATTTTGGTTTTGGTTGATATATTTGTTTTCAATTATTGAAACTTACGTGACACAATAAAATAACACAGCTTTTAATTAGTAAATTTTTTAAATAGGTGGGGTCCATTAATTGAGGAGTTTAGTGCTGATGTGGACAGCTTAGAATGAAAGAAAAATCTCTTATTATATTATAGTTTTATATTTCTTTTATATATTTATATTCATATTTTTAAATTTGTTTATATGCTATTTTTTAGGAATTATTTTCTAATCTCACAATAAGATATCCGTTAGAACAGGTTTTTTCTAAACTCGTTTGATAAACAGACTTGAAAAATAGAAGTAAGAAGCAGTTGAGCGTGGGTTTGATAAACTGACGTCTCTTTTTCCTAATCATTAATATTTATTTATAATTAAACTAAATTAATCAGTTGTTTTCGAGAACACTCACAAGATGCTTTAACCTTCAGGAAAATTCAGAGAACTCAACTCCACTTTCGACCAGATGGTTTCTCATAATCTCTTGTATCGGATTCCTTTGAATCTATCTTGTGGGAGTGCTTCTATGCAGCTGATTTCTTTTTTGTTTGGATCCATTGCATGTTTTGTTTGGTTAGTTTATTTGCCTTAATGTACCTATACTAATTGATCATTAAATTTTAGTATTGAAGATATCCCCATCTTTGGTGTTTTTAATTCTTTTGGGAAATATGCTTCATCAATTTTTCTTGACTCACTTTTTATAATTTTGGTTTTGGTTGTTATATTTGTTTTCAATTATTGAAAGTTACGTGACACAATAAAATAACACAGCTTTTAATTAGTAAGATTTTTAAATAGGTGGGGTCCATTCATTGAGGAGTTTAGTGCTGATGTGGACAACTTAGAATGAGAGAAAACTCTCCTATTATATTAGAGTTTTATATTTATTTTACATATTTATATTCATATTTTTAAATTTGTTTATATTCTATTTTTAGGAATTATTTTCTAATGTCACAAAAAGATTTCCGTTAGAAGACGTTTTTTCTAACCTCGTTTGATAAACGGACTTGAAAAATAGAAGTAAGAAGCAGTTGAGCGGGGGTTTGATAAACCGACGTCTCTTTTCTCCTAATAATTAATATTTATTTCTAATTAAACTAAACTAATCAGTTGTTTTCGAGAACACCCACAAGATGCTTTAATCTTCTGGAAAATTAAGAGAACTCAACTCCACTTTCGACCACATGGTTTCTCATAATCTCTTGTATCGGATTCCTTTGAATCTATCTTGTGGGAGTGCTTCTATGCGGCTGATTTCTTTTTTTTTTGGATCCATTGCAGATTTCTTATGGTTGATTATTGTAACGTGGGTGTGGTTTTGAGACTTACTGGTAATTTGTTTAAATAGTAGAATGGTGGTAGTAGTAGCATTTTGTAAAGAAAAGAACCAAAAACCCGAAAAAACCCGAAAAGCCCTAGAACTCTTTCCGGACCGGGCTCTAATATATGCGAGCTATACGGGTTTCAGACCAGGCCGGGCTAGCCCGATTGACATCCTTACGAATGTACAATCGATTTGATTCGATTTGTATAATTGAGATCATTCTTATATATTTCCTAATATACCCCATTAAATTCCACCAAATTACAATATTGTCCCATTGAAAAAAGTATGAATTAAAATTTAAAGAAAAAAAAAAAAGAATCAGGGAAGCAGATCATCGCCGAAGAGGTAGAGGAGCCGCTCAACGGCCCAGCTAGGTTCGTTATTGGTAGGCCAATCGGAAAACGACGTCGTATTAGCAGGAAACAACGGCGTTCTACAGAGCGGACAGTTACGGTGGTTATCCTCATCGCCGCCGCGGCATTCGTAGTCAAGCCACCGGTCAATACAATCGCGATGGAACACGTGGCTGCAATTCCTGAGCTCTCTGATTTCGTCGTCGTCTTCGAGAGCTCCTAGGCACACCGCGCACGTGTCGCTAATCATCGACGCCGGAGATCTCTCCACCACGTCACGGAAGGCTGTCACGCCGATGGATTCTTTAATGGCCTGCGCAGAACATGAGGAGGCGAATCTGGATTCGGAGACGGATGATCTAGATCGGTAACGGAGGATCCAGGCGAAAATCCATCGTAAAACGGCGATGATAACCGCCGTTTTGTAGAGAACGTGGCTGACGATGAGACTAGTGTCTTCGATGAAGAAAGTCATATTGTGATACTTGCTGAAGTAAGCGGGGAGAGAGAGAGAGAGAGAGAGAGAGAGAGAGAGAGAGAGAGAGAGAGAGAGAGAGAGAGAGAGAGAGAGAGAGAGAGAGAGAGAGAGAGAGAGAGTGGGTTTATAAAGGAAAATAAAGCTGATGAAGGTTTGATTTTTTCATTACTAATGGTGGCTCCTTTTAAAAAAAAAATCAAAATATTGTAATAATAATAGAGAAACATTCTAAAATAGCAAAAAAAATTATTTTTTTGTTCTAAAACTAGTCCCATAAATTTAAAATTCCAAAATAGCACAAATAATTATGTAAAAAATACTTGTAAACATTATGTTTGAGTTCACTATTTCCAATTTAGCTTATAGTTTTTTTTCTCAATAAGACATGATTTTAAGTAATTTTAATATTAAATTTGTGATGTTATTATCATTTTCAAATACAGGTGATAAATTTGTAACAAAAATTTAAAACTGTGCTATTTTGGTCAATTGTCCTAATAATATTTATTCGGAATTTCTTTTTTTTCATTACAAACTAGATGTCAAGTTTTCTGTTGTGATGATATGTATCCACTTCTTTTCTAGAAAAAATTCGAATGTTTTGTTCTGTAGAATAAAGAATCTGAATATAGCATCTTATTTTGATATTATTGAATTCGAAACGAATGAAATCCTTTTCAATGATCGGGAGATTTCTGAACAAAACTCAGACTAGTCCCTGAATTTGTGTAGTATCGACTACTTGTGTCGTTTAAAATATTTATTGTAGCCAACTATAATCATGGTCGAGATAATTCGAATGTTCTTTATTCATAAGATGAGTTTTTCAACCAGCTGAGCACCATAAATTGGTTCTAAATCTATTTTTTAAATGTATAATGATTAATTATTCGAAAATAAAAATTTATAATGTGTTAAACTAAATTTGTAATTATTCATGCATAAATTCATAATTTGAAAATAGTACGATATGATGGCTATTGACTCGAGAAAATTTGAATGTTTATTATTAAATACTTAGGCTTGCGTACGTACCATCTTTGTCGTAATTTAAATATTAAGCCTTAACGTATATGCATATGATATGCCATATAGCAATAGCCGTTAGTTTAAAAAGTTCAATTGTGATATACATCAACCCATTTATAGCACAGTAGTTTTGCTTTTTGTTTTCGGTTTACTTTATAAATTCACGTAAGCCTCACTGTATTTAAATGGCAAGACTGCAAAGTGATGTATGCAATGAAGTTTTAGTAGGATATGAAAAGAATTAGAGAAAGGTTCTCAATAAAAAAGATTAAATTATATAATGATGGGTCATTGATTAGGTTAAAAGAAAAATAACGAAGGCAGAAAAATCATTTCACATGACAATTGATGTCGTCTTCTCTAACAAACGTTATAAAGACAAGCATGGACCCCATCTGACACATCAATTTCCTAACTATCCTACTCAGATTCCATTACTTCAAAGTTTCAAGTTTTATGTCAAATGTTCAAGCTGCAAATGTCTTACCTTTTTTCTTTGTAAAAATAAAATAAAATATAAGAGATATATAAAAAAGCATGTTTGCAAAAGGCCCACAAACTTCAAATCTTTTGAATGATTGACCTAATTGTTGGACGTGAATTGCGCACCCAACTTTAATCCGATCCGAATCAAAATCGGCTCATTTACCAGTTTAGAAGTTCACGAAGTGCAACCAAATTACGTCGACGCTGAACTCCGAAATAAAAAAAAGATCTTTGAACATAAAAGCAAATCTCTGAGAAAACAAATTATCGATATATGGTCGTGCAAATACACACCACTTTAACATTTCGTGTTAGATCAATAATATTATTGGTCGATAATTCATCATTAAGTTCAACCAATTTTCGTCTGGTTCACTTTGTCATATATTTTATACCGATTTTATACTGAAATTTGAATTGGTAGAAAATTGATCAAAAAATTTCAAAAAATTTTCGACCAACTTTAAATTGGTACAACCAACTACCTAACTGGTCGGTAACTGGTCAGTTATTTTCGAAGTTGAGTCTGATAAATTTTGTCATAATTGTTCGACCAAATTTTGACTATTATTTGAATTGATCGAAAAGTGGTTGCAAATATTTGACCAGATATCAGCAATATATGTTGGTCGAAAATGTTCAACCAATTCAATTTTCCGTCGCTTATTGGTCAAAATTTTGACGATAAATTTTTGACCAAATTTGTTGGTCAAAAAGTTGGTCAAAATTTGATATGTTTTCTTGTAGTGATATCGACTCCGATAAAAGAGGAAATCGTCCATATCAATCCAAGAAGAAAAATGATATCGCCAACCGACTAAACACCTATAAATAGAGAAGCTCCCCATTGAGAAAAGAAATCCATTATTCGCTAAAGAGACCTACGAAAGTAACTTGATGTGGACATCGATCCAAGTAATGATCCGATCCAAATGCCAATATTCAGAGAAGGGCCAATGACACGATCCAAGGCAAAACAACGCACATAAAGGATCAATCTTGCTGTGCAAGACACCATCAGTTCAATAGAACCAATTGATCATTTTCAAAAAGATCCGATCGATCGATACAACTGTCAATCGATCCACTCCCCTCGGCAACAATGAGCCGAAACACTTGCAACCACAGAGGGACGATCAAGATGACCTAATTTTCACGGAGGGAAATCACTTTCACCGACCTAATGGACATTTGGAAGACAACAGTCGAGACAGAAATTGCTTAGCCCGAGCAGATTCAAAGTTACCTTTGAACCACTTACCCGGAGACCTTACCGTACCCGAGCTCGATGAGCTGTTACACTTATCCGTGCAAGTGGAGCAACAAATCAAGAGGAAGACATCTATGTCCAACCGCAATAGAAACCAGCCGTGATAAGCAAGCAACAACAAACCAATGGACAAAGGCAAGGCTGTTGAGACCGATTCTCAATTCAAACGCAAAACCACTGACCCACCTAAATCATCTAGGCCAAAACAAGGTAAGTTCTCTAACACTAGTCAAGTTAGAGCTCGTGACATTACCTATTTTAAATGTCAGGGAAGATGACACTATACGAGAGACTGCCCAAACCAAAGAGTGATGATCATAACGTCTAGTAGTGGTTATGAATTTCAAGATGAGATGGAGGATGAAATAGATGATGCTGAGGACGACGTTAAGTACCCAGACATTGGTGATCTACTAGTGACTAGGAGGGTTCTTAGCGTCCTAGTCCAACCTTAAGGGAAAGTCCAAAGGGAAAACTTGTTCCACACTTATTGCACTATCAACAGCACGATATGTAATCTTGTAATAGATGGAGGCTCATGTGTGATGCGATCGGATTGTTTCCGAAACTGTAGGTTTTAAATTTGTAAACCTAAAAGTCTGCAAGTGCACAAATGTGCGTTGTAGGACTTAAGGTATCGATCCACATGGTGGGAAAGCTGTTTTGTGAGACCTTAGAAAGAAAGTTAGTAAGGAAATCTAAAATGAAAATAAAGTTTATGGTGTGTTACGAAACGAGTGTTAGAAATTTAAACTAAATTAAGCGAGAAAATAAGAAAGCAAGTAAGTAAATAAGAAAGCAAGTAAGCTAAGAGAATAATTAAAAGTGAGGTTATAAACAAATAAACTAAGTGTTGGACAATCGGGAACTCTCTAGGGATCACGGTCAATTATCATAAGATATTTGCTAGGATTTTTAATGCGACTTTTGTCGTCTTTTGGTTCTTGAACTTGGAACGCGGATACTGTGTGTAGCCTACTTCCGTACATCTTAGACATCGATAACTTATATACTCGACCGGTAGCTTTCGTCTCCGGACGCGCAGAAAGTTATGATGATAAGCAAAGGTCGTTAACGCTCACAACCCCTTCACAAGTATACTTTCGTATCTTGTGATGGTTTTGCTCGCCTACCCTAGGTCAAACATATAGATCCAGTAATTTCGTAGCTCTAAAAATATCTAAGTTCAGTTGCAAGGTAGCTAATCAAGTAAGCATGCATTAATAATAAGGATAGAAGGAAGAACCCTACTCGATATCCTAAACTAAAACCTAATGATAAATCGATCCATGAGAGCCCCTTGAGATCCCTTTGCCCAACAAGAGAACTACTCGGACATGATTAAAGAAAGCAAAAGCATAATTAAATTAAGAGCAGGTGATTGATGAAGGAGCCTCTCGAGTTTAAGAACTAAGTCCGGAGAGAACTTCTTCACCAATCTCGAAAGTAAGAACAAAAGTTTAAGAAAAGTAATGCAAAAAGTAAACTAAAAGGTATTTTATGGAGGCTACGAAATTGTGTATGTAAAACATGTATTTATTGGTCTTCAACTCTTGATTTGGTCATCCTTAGGGTATCTTTGAAGAGAAAACAAATTGGGCTTGAAGCGGGCTTCGAACGAGCTGTTTTTGAGCCGAATTTGGCTGGCCGCGTGTGCGTGAGCTGGACCCACGACCAAAGGTGGTTTTGCCGCAGCTGGAGATCCTATACCCGCGGCCAGGAGTGTCTTTGCCGCGGCCATGATCCCTGGACCCACAGTGGTTAGCCTATGAGGTTGAATCTTCAATTCTTCTCTTGCTTCTTTCACGAGACTGCAGAACATGGCTTCAGTCAATTGAATGTATCTTGAGATCTAATAGTTGGATTGTCTTAACACTAACTGAGTATGAAAGATGGTTCACCCTTAGATCTTGTGTCCAAATTGTGGCGTGATCAGACGGTTAGAAGTTCTCCATCGGATGTCTAACTTCTGACGGTCCAAAATTGTCTAAAATATGGGTTTTCTCCACTTTGTGTCGTTTTGTCTAAGGAACCTGAAAAGAGTGTTGAAACTACAAATATGCAAAAACTATGATAAAAATATGTAAAAGAAAATGAAAAACTTATTAAAGTTCTATAATAGATAGTAAAACGGGTAAAAATACGGTGTTAGCAATGTGCTAACATGGTGGCTAATAAGTTTATCGTAGACATGTTAGGTTTGGAAAAGGTTAAGCATCCGCGACTGTATAAGCTACAATGGCTTAATGAAACTACATAGCTTAAGGTAACGGAGCAAGTGACTGTTCCGTTAAGTGTGGGCAAGTACCATGACCAGGTACTTTGCGATGTGGTTCCAATGCAAGCTGGGCACCTACTGTTGGGAAGACCATGGCAGTTTCACCTAGCAACCCTTCACAATGGCCGGAAAAGCTACTATACTTTCATTTACATGGATCGCAAATACAACTTGGCGCCTCTAAACCCAACAAAAGTTCATGAACTTCAAACAAGGATGAACAAATAGGCCAAGGTAAGTAGTTCTAATCTTTATATGACTACTAGTGATTTAAACCGTGCTATGAGTGCCAAGGGCACTATGTTACTAATGGTTTATAGAGAATATTTAAGCACATGATTTAAGGAACTGAATTCGCCACCAGAAGTATATGACTTGTTAAACAAGTTTAAGGATATCTTTCCGGAAGACATTCCACCAGGTATTCCTCCCATCAGGGGGATTGAGCATCAAATAGACCTCGTTCCAGGGTCTGCCTTACCCAACAAAGCAACATACATAATGAATCCCAAAGAAACCAAAGAGCTAGAGAAGCAAGTACGTGACTTGATGTACAAGGGATACATAAGAGAAAGTCTCGGCCCATGTTCTGTGCCTGTTCTCTTAGTGCCAAAGAAAGACGGCAAATGTAGAATGTGTGTGGACTGCCGTGCCATCAATAACATTACCATCAAATACCGGCATCCAATTCCACACCTAGACATGCTGGATGAGTTAAGTGGTTCCACCATTTTTTCAAAGGTGGATTTGAAGAGTGGCTACCACCAAGTCAGTATGTGTGAAGGAGATGAATGAAAGAACGTATTCAAAACCAAACAAGGTTTGTATGAGTGGTTAGTTATGCCCTTCGGCTTGACTAATGCACCAAGCACCTTCATGCGTTTGATGAACCAGGTTCTTCGTGCTTAATTATATAAGTAAATTTGTAGTTGTTTATTTCGATGACATACTTATATATAGTAAGAACCTACATGAACATCTCAAGCATCTAGAACTAGTGCTTAAATCACTTCGTAAGGAAGGCCTTTTTGCCAACCTTAAGAGGTGCACATTTTGTACTAATCAACTTGTGTTATTATGTTTTTAGTAAGTGAATAGCGGCTACAAGTGGACGAGGAGAAAATCAAAGCTATCCGAGAGTGGCCTACACCATCTACAATCGGCCATGTAAGAAGTTTTCACGGCCTGACCATCTTCTATAGGAGATTTGTGAGGGACTTGAGCATAGTGGCAGCACCCCTTGGTATTCATATATTTTACATGTTCTAGCATACATTTTACTTAGAGTTTTGTGCCATTTGAATGCATAATCACGGTTTTGTCTTGCATTTAGGTCTCATTTAGAGTTTAGGATATTTGCATTAGGTCCTAGTGAGTTCTTGCATATTTTGGAGTCTATTTTAAGTGTTTTGGAGAATATTTGGGGACATGGAGTTGAAACCGTCCAGACATGGACAAGGAGAAGAAAGAGTTCACCCAAAGCGTCTCAAAGATGTGGCTGGACGAGAACCTTCCGGCCTGATTCAGCTTCAATGGCCTTCATAGAAATTGTAGAGGAGTGAGTTAGATATTCAAAACAGCTAGGTTCATGTCATTCCCATAAGCGGTTTAGGAGATACGGGTGATTTATTGAAGACATGTCACTATCGGAATGCAGCGGCAGTCCAAAGCAGCTGAAAGATCATGTCGGATGGAAGCCTTTCCATGCTCAGTTTAATCTGAGCTCTTGATGAAAGGCATGCGAAATTGAGTTAGCTTTCTAATAGGAGATGATTCAGCTCATTCCGAGTAATATTCCAGGAGTTATCGCTGATTTAGTGTACACATATCATCTTTTTCCAGTCCAAGATCCGACCCTATTTGTCTCGGGTCGACCCGGTTCGAACACTTTGTGTATTTATGCAAATTTTAGACATTTGTAAACCTAAATCTTCTTCTCCCATGAGTTGGGCACGACCCAAACTCCTTTTTGAGGGATTTTGATTGCTCTTCATAACAAATGCCACTCTAGAGAAGATTTCTTCAACTCTATCTTTTATATATGCAATTTATTTATCTTTATGTCTTTTTCTCTTTTGTTCTTCATGTTCTTTAGACCTTAGAACCTTTTGTTGGATTTTGGATTTTGCTTGATTTGGGTGGTTTGATGGTTGATTGTTGATGCTTATGACTAAATAAACAGTTGTTCTCATGTTAGGAAGGATCTTAATACTATGATTGAATTGAAAACTCATTTTTAGAACTTAGACATTTCATGCGCACAAGGTGTTCGATGAAATGTCTAGAAGATTTCTAAGCATGATTTTCATTCTAATTGATCGGTGGATGCTGACTTTAGGATGAATTGTTGACTAAAATGGACTTGTGATAAATTATGGACTATCTAAGTGATCGATGGATGCTGACTTTAGATGATTCGTACAATGATTAGTGTAACGAAAGTGAACTAATCTACTTGGAAGTGTTCCATGTCATAAGAATAAATGTGCATTGAATCTTTAGGCATCGTTAGTCAATTGTCTTGATGGTTAGACGATGATGATTTAGGTTGATTCTTGTTAGGTCCTTCACTTAGGTTGATCTTAAAGCTAGTTTTGGATTGAGAGATCAAAACTAGAGCTTAAGCATTTCACGCCCGATAGGTGTTCGATGAAATGCTTGAACCAAACCTTTTGTGAGCTTTTCACATCCTTGCCAATGAGAGTTGATGTCAAGGGTGATTAGTGTTTGATCTTGATTGGAGTTTAAAGCTTGTTAATCATCTTATCACAAACGAGAGTTTGATCTTGATTTGGTGATTAACAAAGTGATTAGTGCCACGAGAGTGGATTAGTCATAATTGTGAATCCCATGTTCTAGGATAGTGTTTAATGCAATCTTTATCATCATTGGTTGTTCATTAATCATCTTCTTGATAGTTAATTCATTTTCCAACACTTCTATCTTTTGTTTTCTTTCTTGCATTTGTTTCTTTTCCCAAAAGTATAAAACCCAAAAACATTTGCTCTAGCTTAGGAAGATTTATGTATTCTTGGTGTATTGATCTTAACCTCTTTGGTTCGATACCTCTTATTCTACTTAGTATTTAGAGTAATTGATATGAGCTTAACACAAATTCTATTGGGGATTGGAGTAGTGCTACACCAAAGGAAGAGACCTGTAGCCTACTTTAGTGAGAAGTTGAGTGAAGCCACATTCAACTACCCAATATACGACAAGGAGCTCTACGCATTGGTTCGAGCCCTAGAGACTTGGATCATGAGACCTTGAAGCATCTCCGTGGTCAGACATCTCTCAAGAGGAGACATGCGAAGTGGTTGGAGTTTGTGGAGACATTCTCGTATGTAATCAAATACAAGAACGGAAAAGAAAATGTTGTGGCCGATGCCTTGCCTAGGAGGTGATAATCCCATATTTTACATCTTTTAGCATGCATATTATTTGGTGTTTTGTGTCTCATGGATGTGTCTTGCATAGTTGTTATAGCATTTTGGTCTTTATTAGAGTATTAGGTGTTTACATTAAGCCCTAGTGAGTTTTGAATGCATTTGGAGTGTTTTTAGGTGTCTTGGAGACAATTAATGATGTTTGGAGTTATATAGCATAAGAGAAGGAAAAGTCTGTCCGGAGTGTCCGAAAGAACGGTTCGGACAAAGGGTTTCAAGTCAGATTCAGCTTCCGAGATGTTCATGCGAGTTGTAGAGGAGTCAGTTATCTGTCTACTGGAGTTGTATTCAGGTCATTTGGATATGTGGTTCGAGAGATATGGCCGATTTTCTAAGGAGTCTCCATCTGACCAATCGTGTCCGGCATGCACGTCCTGTATTCAACCTTCACCCGGCCAGGAATATTACAGGCCCACAACACCCCTCCATCCCTGACCGGTACTGCTTCTTCAATTTTCCAGGGGAAATACCGGCCTCATGTACCAGTCCAATCTCGCCCGGTGTAGAAGCTCTCGCCGAAGCCAGCCAAAGTGTCTGAAAGATCAGCCTCTGAAGTCTTCATAGAAGTTTTAGGTAATTGAGTTATCTATCATCTGGAGGTGGTTTCAAGTCGTTCTGATTTATGGTTTGAGAGATACATCGGATTTAGCAGAGAAATGTCTAACTGGCGCCAAAACGAGTTACACTCAAAAATGCAAAACCTCCCACACCAGCCACATACACCGGCCCCAACTTGGCCGGTATCAGAACTTCGACCACCAAGACCCACTTTGACCCAGATTTGACCGGGTCAATACCCGGTTTGTACCGGGTTGACCCGGTTTGCCTCTTTTTCTATAAATACTCTAAACCTAATTTTTGTGATCAAAGTCTTCTTCTCCCATGAGTTGGGCACGACCCAAACTCTTTTTTGAGGGATTTTGATTACTCTTCATACATATGCCACTCTAGAGAAGATTTCTTCACCCCTTATCTTTTATTTATGCATTTTATCTATCTTTATGTCTTTTTCTCTTGTGTTCTTCATGTTCTTCATGTTCTTTAGGCTTTAGAACCTTTTGTTGGGTTTTTGTATTATTCTTGATTATTGATGGTTAATTTGTGATGCTTATGTTCTTAATCCTTGCTTTTCTTTCTTGTTTAGTGTTCATAATGGTAGATCTAGCTTGATAAAGTGGATCTATATCATAAGAAATTTAATGCACACCAAGTGTTTGATGAAATGCTTGATGAACTATTCAAGATATTTATGCTCATACCCTATGATAATAGTTGTCTAGGGTGTATTTTTGGTTGATCTTATTTATATTCTTAATGCTTGCTAATCAATAATCCACAAATGAGAGTTTGCTAATGGATTAGGTTATTATCATAGTGATTAGTTGCTTGAAAGAGAATTAGTCAAGATTAGTGATCTTTACCTAATGATTAGCATAGATTGTGTGCATTTGCATCATTTGTTAATTGTCTTGATGGTTAGATGATTATGATTTAGGTTGCATCTTGATAGATCCTTCACTTAGGTTGATCTTAAAACTAGTTTTGGATTGAGAGATCAAAACTAGAGCTTAAGCATTTCACGCCCGATAGGTGTTCGATGAAATGCTTGAACCAAACATTTTGTGAGCTTTTATGCCTAGCCAATGAGAGTTGATGTCTAGGGTGATTAGTGAACTAAGTGGGATTAGAGATTAAAGCTTGTTAATCATCTTATCACAAACGAGAGTTTGATCTTGATTTGGTGATTAACAAAGTGATTAGTACCACGAGAGTGGATTAGTCATAATTGTGAATTTCATGTTCTAGGATAGTGTTTAATTCAATCTTTATCACCATTGTTTGTTCACTAATCATCTTCTTGATAGTTAAATCATTTTTCCCAATACTTCTATCTTTTGTTTTCCTTTTTGCATTTGTTTCTTTTTCCATAAACATAAAAACCCAAAAGATTTGCTCTAGATTAGGAAGATTCATGTATTCTTAGTGCATTGATCTTAACCTCTTTGGTTCGATACCTCTTATACTACCTAGTATTTTGAGTAATTGATATGAGCTTAACATCAAATTCTATTTATCAATTTGGCGCCGTTGCCAGGGAGGTTTAGCTTTGATCATTAGGATTTTGATTCTTCTTAAGACTAGAGCTTTTTATTTTCTTTTGTTGCTAATCTTTTCACTTCTATTGTGAGTTTCATGAAGGGAGTGACAATGAGGAAGCAACTGTCAAACTAGTGACGTTAAAAGCGCCCCTTGGGGACCTCCCCGAGCATATCCCTTGTCGAGCTTGAGACACAATACAAGTAAGTCAATAAAGGTCTCTTGGGTCAAAGGTCGTGGTATGTGATGAAAGGAGGGCTTGAGCCACAACGTACCAACTCCTCTCTTAACCATCTCAATTCCACTAATCTCACTCCTCCTTTGTAAGTAGTTCTTTCCTTTTGAGTCTTTGCATTTCATCTTTTGTTTTTGGTCTCTCTCTTGAACTTCTCTCACACCAAGACGTTATGATTTAAGTTTGGGGGAGGGACTGGTATCTAACCTTGTGTTTTGTGTCTTATTTTCCTTTTGCATCTTGAGTCTCATGCATTTTCAATAATTTTGAAATTTTGTGCATTACATGATTAGGATTGAGTTTAGAGTTCATATAGGATTTGCATTCATATGCATTGGGTGCAATGATTAATTTTTCCTTGTAAAATGTCAACTTAAGCCTTAGTAGTTAAATGCATTTGAACAACTTGAAAATAAGGACTCACCATACTTGGATCATATGCATTAATGCTTTCATCTTGGTTGAAACAAGCTTTGAATTGAACCCGATCCTAACTATTTGAACCCTAATTTTTGACTAGTAATTATCATGTTTGTGCATTGAAAAATGGACTCATGGATACCATATACATACTTGGGCTATCTTCCTCCTTTTTACCACTCTTGTTAGTCCAAGTAGCCTATCCCCATCTTTGGGACGGTTATCCTCGCCCTTAATTTACCCTCCTTTAAAGCCTAATTCTTTAGTGAGTGTTGTGAGGCCTATGTTTTTTCGAATGGACTTGGGCATACTCTTATAGCAACGATGGAGGCCAAGATTATGGGGTTTGAACACATAAAGGAGCTACACAAAAACGACCATGAACTTGGAGAATGCTACATGCTACCAGCAGTGTGGCAAAGGCCCCTATGGTTTTTTTACATACATGATGGATTTCTGTTTAAGGATAAACGTTTGTCTATACCGC
Source organism: Eutrema japonicum (assembly GCA_030161315.1). NCBI lineage: Eukaryota > Viridiplantae > Streptophyta > Magnoliopsida > Brassicales > Brassicaceae > Eutrema > Eutrema japonicum. The sequence goes on from BSQW01000013.1 coordinate 31,730,348, forward strand.
AGGGATCCATGAGGGATTTAGTGCTTAGTGAAGCACACGGGTGAGGTCTTATGGGATATTTTAGTGTCGACAAGACATTGGCAGTGGTGAATGACCATTTCTATTGGCTTCACTTGAAGAAAGACATGGAGAGATTCTGTTCTAGATGTGTACCGTGCCACAAGGCAAAATCCAGGTCACATTCTCACGGTCTTTACTTACCTTTGCCAATTCCTAACGCCCCTTGGGTAGACATTTCTATGGATTGTCTTAGGATTTCCGAAGATCAAGCAGAAATATTCCATCTTTGTGGTGGTGGACTTGTTCTCTAAGATGTCCCATTTCATACCATGTGACAAGACGAACGATGCTACTCAAATTGCTAATCTTTTCTTCAAGAAAGTTGTACGTTTGCATGGGATTCCGAGGACAATAGTGTCGGACAGGGACACTAAGTTTCTTAGCCACTTTTGGAGGACACTTTGGAAGAAGCTAGGTACTAAGTTATTGTTCTCTACAACTTGTCATCCTAAAACGGATGGACAAACCGATGTGGTAAATCACACACTCCCTACTTTACATAGAGCCACCCTCAGTAACAACATAAAAACTTGGTTAGATTGCATTCCATTCATTGAATTTGCATACAACTATGCTACTCACTCTGCTTCTAAGTTGTCACCTTTTGAAGTTGTCTACGGGATAAATCCATTGTCACCGTTGGATCTTAAGCCAATTCCAAAAGCTGAGCAAGTCAACTTAGACGGTCTTAACCAAGGAGAGCAAATCAAGAAACTACACCTCAAACCCTAGGAGAATCTTGAAAAGAATACCGAGGAATATAAGAGGAAAGCTGATAAAAGACAAAAGCAACTGATTTTCGAGCCATGAGAATGGATCTGGCTGCACATGAGGACGTAGAGATTTCCAAACAAGAGGAACTCCAAACTAGCACCAAGAGGAGATGGTCCTTTCAAAGTCTTAAAAAGGATCAATGACAACGCATATCAACTTAAGCTTCCATGTGAGTATAATATCTCTCATACGTTTAATGTTGCTGACTTATCTTCTTCTGACGCATGCGAAGCAGTTTTGGGGTCAAAACCTCTTGAAGGGGGAGGAAAGATGTGAACATTGATCCAAGCAACGATCCGATCCAAATGCCAATAATCAGAGAAGGGCCAATGACACGATCCAAGGCCAAACAACTCACAACGAATCCTTGCACCGTACCATATAGTCATCATCCCTCTGTGTTGTATACTCACTCTGCCAACAGTACTACATCATTCTGATCCCACACGAAAGAGCGAACACCATCATGTTAGATCCTTCCATCATCAACCATCCTTTGAACACAAGAAAGAGCGAATGCTAGCTTGTGTTCCCTATCATCTATCCCACGATATAAACTCACCACCAAGTCTTATATCATAAATGCTCTGCATTCTCCGGCTTTTATTTTCTGAGATCTTATTATATTTTAATCAGCTCGTCTTCCGAGCTAATCTCCACTTATGTAATTTGAATTACGAATGGCTTGATTTTTTTTCGAAGTTATGTATGCAACATTTCGTCGTGGGAACGACCTAACTATAAAATCACAATTCGTCGTGGGAACGACCTAACTCTTCCTTGTAATCGTCGAGCTAAAAACTTCATTAATTTAAAATTCTCTGAAACCCAAACTGATTTCGATTATCTATTAGATAGGTGAAATCCTAGTTCAACACTAGTGGGCTCTTTCAATCCAATAGATCGAGACCAAGTAAGTTTCGAAGCCTTCTTTTGGTGTTTTTGAGACATGCATGGGAACATGCACGACAAACATCGTATAAATTGAGAAATTATGCAAACGAAAAAGAAAAAAAGGTAAGAAAACCAGATACATCGATCGACTTTCAAAAGACAAATGAGAAAATGTACGCTCAGTTAGGTTGGCTTTGGTGATGAGTGGCTTGGTGTATCTTCTAATGACACAATGAAATTACATATGTTTGTTTGTTTTTTGTATATGAGTGATTATTGGTTCATCAATCATTTGATATTTCGTTCCATTTGATCAAATACAAAATACTCTGTTTTTTTTGTTTTGACTATTTGTTAACCAACCAACTTAGGCTTAGACATTCATCAGTTTTTCTTTGATAAGATAACCCTGCATCATTAACTAAAGGGTCTCTCTACTATCTCATTGCTCAATCCTGCAAAAAACATCTATGTGGCAACTGGTCGGGGAGAAACACAGTTTACTGTGAAATCTGTTCCTTTGAGCTCTTTTGCAAGTATCTTGGCCATGGCTTCTACAGCTGCCTTTGAAGCCGTGTATGAGCCAAAGGATGGTTTTAAGGATTGAACCAGGGAAGATGAGAGGAGGATTATCCGGCCACCGCCTCCACGTTTTAGCCTGTTGGCTGCATCTCTAGCGCACAAAAACGCACCTCTTGTGTTCACACTGTCATCAAAAAGAAAAAAAACAATCCTATTGGTAACAAACCGATTTTTTTTTGCATTTTTTTGTTGTTGTTGAAAATCGCGTTATAAAAGTGCAGAATACTTAAAAATCAAACTTAACTTCTCTAAAGACCATACGGAACAATTCTTTTCTTGTTGTCAATAATTGTTAATTTGATTGGTTAAAACTTGCGGAATCATTCCCTAAGTTTGGACATTACATTGGCGAGATTAGTAACATTTTTTTTGGGACATTACTCGAACTCAGCCTAAATGGTTCTTACTTATTTCTCAATTGAGTCACCTGAAAATGCGATCAAAGAGTTCTTCTGATTATAAGGCCCCATGTGAGATATGATGCTCTTCTTTTTATGCTTTAGTTGGTTGACTAAAACTTTATTTTTACACCCCACTATCCATTTGAGTATTTAACGACTCATTTGTAATGCCGGCTCCAAATTTCTAGCTTTTTTTTTTTTATCAATATTATTGTTCTTTTAAAATGTTAATTTTTTTGTTGAAATTTATGTAAAACTAACTCAACCAATTTTTTTTTACAAAGAATGCAATTTTTTAAAAGTCTTTAAAAGTGATTAGACTGATAGCTAAAAAGATTACAAATCAACTTCATCTTGAGGCAAATCATGCCTCAATTCCTCATTCGTATCTTGTGTCTCTAATTTCTCGTATAGAAGACATCCTATTTCTGATTTGTTTGTCAATTCGTAGAGAAAAATGAGAGGAATAAGTAGATGGATCTTCATGTCGTCTGTAGTTCCTCTCCCGCCAAACAGAGTGGACCGTGATTTGAAATGAATATCTCAAGAGAAACAATTTGAGTTTGTCGCGAGAATCCTCAATGGGAGCTTCAATGATACTGTTGATTATGAAAATCACACAAGGGGTAAAACAGTAAACTTAGGTCGGGATCTCATTTATTGATATCGAACTAGGCGATTATAAGATTGTTCTTTTAGATCGGTAAAATACTAAGGAAACTAAGGAAATAAAAGTCAAAAATCGTGAGCTCTCTATTCTTTTTGTCTCGCAGGTGAATGTGTGTTGAATGTAATCGAGGCTTCCTTATTTATAAGGTTCTAAGTCGGTCGAACAAGGGAGATTCCCTTTTCCTAGTTCCATCAGGAAAATTAATTTTGCCCGAAATCCCTCCGAGATAAGGAAACATTCCGCAAATCTCGGAGGTCGGCTCTGTTGCGACGAGTTGGGCTCTTGATGGGCTCGGAGGCTGGTGCCACGATCATGGGCCTTCCTTCTGAATTTGTATCGTCGTAAACCGGGATAAATTAGACCGGTCTCGGTTAAAAATGGTTAAATCGGGGAGTGCTAAACTCACCACTAACAATGAGTCACTCCCTCAGTTCGGCGATATAGTATTTGGCTGAGTTCGGCGAATTCATGTAGAATCCTTTAGCTCGGTTAGAATTGAGATCATCATTTTTCCTTAGTCATTCGGGCTTTTTGCTTTGACGACATGTAGCTCGGCGAATCTTCTCGAGGAAGCGGGTCGTTTCAGTATCTTTAACTGTCGTGGAAATCGAGGAGTCGTCATGATTGCTCATCTCTCTATAAATTCATCTCGCCTTCTCCTATTCTTCATTTCTTCTCCGCATATAAAAGGTAACCTCTTCTCCATTCTCTCTAGATTTGCTTCAGCTCTCTCTAGATTATTAGTTTATTTAAATTTTCCGACCGAATTCCGACGTTATCTCCAGTTCTTGCGGCTTGATTTCTCCGATTTGGTTGGGTATCCTCAAATTCCGACAGATCTTCGTACCGTTCCTCGTAAATCTTCGTACTGTTCTTCGTTCGATGAATCAACCCTAAAACGATTCTCCGAACGATTCTGTAAATAATTACGAGCCTAGATCCAAAAATCCACCTGTCGTTTGGGGTTTGCTGTTTAGCTCGGTGAGCTCGAGTTCATCAGATAGCTACCTTGCAGCGATGTCTCCACTAATTCGTCGAAATTCTCGCTTTGCCAAGGCCGTAGCGAGTACTTCTTAGCCCGAGGTCCGAGTTCCTGATCTCCAAGACCAAGATAGTAATGAGACAATTGCTCAACAATAATTCTGAGATACGATGAATCGAGCGACCAATGTCGGCAACACCGTGCCGAACAACGAAGAGACCGCTAAGGTCGGCGTCGAAATGAAAAATGCCTTGGTTGCCACCGGAGGGGCACATATCGGTCCTATTAATCCCCGACCCTCGATCCAAGTCCCCAGGCTGGTGGATAGGGATAGTCGCGATACAGACGCTCAAGTTTAATTCGACCGAGAAATGTCTACTTGGATTGAGAATGATCAGATTGCTTAGGAGAACGAGCAAATTCGTCTCGATAGGGAATTGGCTGCTCGGATAGCCAATGAGAAGACCGGTGATGACATAGATCATACACTAGCGTTAGTTGGTAATGCGCATGGTATAAATGTCGAAATTGATCCATTAGCTGGTAACGTAGAAGGGCAACCTTGAACTCCGGTGAAGTCTAGCATTATCCGCCCGTTGCTATCAGGCCGACCCGTTCTATGCGAAAGTCGATTGAAAATCTGCTGATAACTTATGGATATCCATAGGACACACTGTTCCTAGGTCTGGGGAGGATCAAAGACCATGGGATTCCCCGGAAGGATACATATGTCTGTACGAAGACTATTTCAGGGCGTGCGGGCTTAGATTCCCCCTTCCCAATCTCTTGCTCGGGTTCTGCAATTTGCGGAAAGCTGATGTTTTCCAGGTCAACCCGACAACTGTGGTTAATATAATGGGGCGTTTTTCTATGGGAATCGAGCTCAGTATTCCGATCACTCCTCGAACGCTTGAGGAGTTAACCTCGGTCAATATTTTGACAGCGAAGCTATGGTTTTTCTCAGCAAACATTAAATCGGGCTATGACATAATTACCGGGCCAAAGCCCATCAAGATTCTGGATTGGGAGACGAAGTAATTTTAAATCTCGATAACCCCTTCTACCTTGTCTAACCCGTACATTTGTTATATGACATCGTGGAATTTGAATATTGGTAGAAATTGATTATCTTATTGGTCCCGAGGTCTCATTCCTTAGTTATCTCTGACATCTTTTTTTCTCTTGTAGTTCGGAATCCAGTATACAACCATCTCTCTGACGGGTGGCGTGCGAGTGTTGACCGAATCAGAAAATTAGGATGAGCACGTTGGCCGGAAATCCACCGAGAAAGGGTTGAGAGGAAGTTACGCCGTGCTGAGAAAGGTTAGCTAAAACTCCCCTAAATCTAATTTCTACATTACTTGTTCCATCTCAGAGACTTGTCTTGCTCATGCAGCTGTTGAAGGATGGCACCTCGGAGAAATTTTCTGAATGTCCCGGACTACTCCCTCGTTCTCAAGGACGAGTCCATAGTCCATTCTGCCTAAAGGGATGATGGAGTGCTCCGAGATGATGTTCCTGATGTCATCAATGAAATGAGTGGAGGCCATGAAGTCGATAGAAACTCTCAGATCGGCGATACTAGGGTTGATCCGCCTGTTAATCCCGAGGTAGCTAACTAGACTGCTGGGTCTGGGTCGGTGGCCCGTACTGACGCAGTACCTAAGGATACCAATTTAGATATGGCCGTGGCTGCTGATGGTAATATGGCTGCTGAGCGATCAAGCCGACCGAGGAAGAGGAAGACCTTATTGGGTCGGTCCGTGGACGAAGCGTCCGGTCCCTCTCTAGGCCAGCTCGTGGTGCAGGGCATAGACAACGCCGCACTTGTTCCTCATACGGATGCTCCTGAAACAGCCATAAAAGAGAGGGTTGATCCAACTGCTGAGGTTAGCGCTTCCAGGAGGCGCAAGAAGCGGAAGTCCTTAACCCCGGAAGAGGTCAACACTGTGTTCTTCAATTATAGGAAGGACACTACATTGATCAATGATTCGACTTCATGTGCCAAACTTTTCTGCCAGTTTAAATTTGGTGCTCTCGGTCTCCCGTCGTTGGACAGGCTTACGGAGCGTGCTAAGGCTCAAGTAACCGGGTTGGTTCAATTCCTCGTGTATTTGGTTGCATTTTTCGCGTTTTGATAGATCTCCCTTTTTCTTGGTTCAGGTTAAAGGACTGTGGAATGGCATTATCCGGTCGTACGACCATAAACAAGGAAATCCAAGGGGCTGAATATCGCAAAGCCGAGCTGACCGAGATTAAGGCTAAGGCTACCCAGCTCGAGGAGGGTGCAACCTCAAAGGATCGAGATATCGAGGTTCTATGAGCTAAAAATGAAAGAGTGAAAGCTGAGATCCTCGAAGCTCATGAATGCCTTAGCCATGCAGCTGTTGAAAGGAAAAAGATCGAAACCACTTTGCACTCTGAGAAGAAGAGACTCAGGGATTCCCGAGATAAATGGGTGCAAAAGGAAAGGGGCCTCCAGAGGGACATGGCTATAAAGCTGTCAGCTCATTTTGAGAAGATCATGAAATACATCGCCGAGCTTGAGGTGACGAACAATGAGCAGCTGACTTATAGTCAGGTAACAGAGACGCTGAAGTGTTTGAATGTACTGAAGAACATGGGAGTTCGTATCCCTCCCGAGACGCTTCAACATATCGAGACGGAAGACAAAAAGCTGGAAGCCAAGCTCGGGGCGTTGGAAATCGAGGAGCTTGAGGATGCTGACTTCAAAGTGTCTCCGATATGGGATGACGGCATTCCCACATGTCCTCCTCATTTTGATATTGATGGGAACAAAATGCCTCCCGATCTTAATCAGTTTGGATTGATGGACTCGAGGATGGTTCGGGGTATGCCTAATGAGATGAGAGAGCGTAACTCTCCTTGAATTTTCTTGACTGATTTTCTTCTTTTTGTTATATCGGTATATTCTCGCTTTTGCTCGAGGGGCTTTTGTATAAATTTTTGCCCGAGGGGCTTTTTTCTCTTTTTTGTTCCATGAATCATTGCCCGTGGGCCCCTGTCAAACTTTTTGCTTGACGAGGCTTTTTCTAGCTCGGAGGAGCTCTCTTCCTCTTTTAAATGAAGTCGTAAAGATTCTTAACTAATTTTGAATGTTCTTATATTGAGTTCGGTTTTTACTCTTAGTCGATTCCGACTGTATGCGAACTTCTGAGTTCAGCTTAAGATGTCTTAATCGTTGTTAAATCGAGTTCAGATTTTGCGATGTCGTAAAATGATACGATCCTTTCGAGTTCACCGTGCACAAAATTGGAGCCGTACATAATACGATCTTAGCTTGGGTGTAGAGGAGGAACTCGATTCTTTGACCTATTCTAGGTCGGCGACCATTAGGAGGTCGGCTTATCAGTGCGATTGTTGAGAAATCGGCTTAGTATTTTGCGATTGTTGAGAAATCGGCTTATTAGTTTGCAATTGTTTAGAAATCAGCTTAATTTTGCGAAAGAAAAGTTCAGCTTTACCAAGGAGCTTAACATAAGAGTGCGTAGGGAGCTCGTCTTAAGATACTCCTGGTCTTCTCAGATTGAATCAGAGTGTGCGAGACGGACTCATGTTAGTTAGCTCGGATGATCTGAGAGCGGATAAAGTGCGGGACTGGTGCCGACTTAAGATGGATGTTGTGTTATCCATAGCATCATGAGGATGCATGCGAGACGGATCTCGGCTTTTGCTATCGATCGTCTGGTGATGACGTCGATGTGTAAGACCGTGATGGTTTAGAGTACGAACATACGAGTTTGGGTTTTGGTTTTAATTTAGAATTCGAACTGTGTGAGTTTGGCGAATTATTTGAATTCGCCTTAAAGGTTCTAACTATACGAGTTCAGCGAATTTCATGAATTCGGCTTAAAAATACGAATTGTACGAGTCCGATGAATTGCTTGAATTCGGCTTAAAATATTTATTCAAATAAGGTGGTTTATTCCTCTATCTTGTGTCCAATATTGGGCTTGATCAGACGTTGAGAAGGTCTTCATCTGGTGTCGAATTTCTGACGGTTTTAAACTGTCCAAAAGCGGGATTTTGCTCTAATTTGCATTGCTTTTGCCTTGGTAACCTCATAAGTTTTACTTTCAACGAATGCCTTCCCATGATCGGATTGAGCTCAAATTAGAGACAAGATAGCCAATGATGTTATCTTTCTAATTCAATTGGTATCAACTCATTTGGACGAGTGGTCTGGAAGATATGAAGATTTTAGTGAAAGCTGGTCAGGCAGATGAGCAATGCATATAAACCAAGAAGTGTATCGAACACACCCGTTTTGACCATACGATCGATATAGGACCACTAAGACTTGAAGAATTGAAGCATTGAGAGAGCATATCGACCACACCATATCGATCACACGAATCTATATGATTAATATGCATGTTCTGTTTTTGGGCAGTAGCCCTGGGCAGTTTTGGCAATTTTTCTTTTTGACGGGTTTATTCATTTTCCTATTAGGGCTTCTATTATTTTCGACCTTGGGTTAGATTTATGCCCTATAAACGCATGTTTTTAGCCTCTTAGGCATACACTTTGTATTTTCGACAAGGAGAAGTTTTCTTCTCTGTTCTTCGACCTAGTGAAGATTTTGGAACCCTATATCTTTTATATTATTAATAAGATGTCTTTTTCTACTCTTGCTTATTGTTTGCTTGCATGATGTGTGAGTAGATAATCTAGTTAGGTTGTAGGGTTTCAAAGAGTTCATGCTTTGCTAAGCGATAATCGATTTCATCTAGGGTTGATCTTATGGTTCTTCATCTCTACTTATTCATGAACTATGGAGTTTAGTGGACAATTGGAACTTAAACAGATTTTATGCGTGTTTGACGATACTAATAGCTTCCAAAGGTATAATATTAGATCGATTAGGTATAGAGATTGGAGCCACGAGAGTGGAAAGATCTTACATCCGTGCTTTGAGTTCAAGATGATGCATATAAAACCCTAATCACGATTTCACTTGCATACATGAATCTATGAGAATTTCCTACTTCCTAACGCCTATTTTCCATCGTTTATGCCACTTTTATTTTATGTACTTTTATGTTATCTTCTTTTATTTTATTTTGTTTGCGACAAATCATGACAACCTTTGTTTCTGCTTAGCTTCATTTTGAGTCTCATAATTCATAGTGTAGTTATTTGGTTATGTGTGGATCGATACCCTAAATACTATTGCAATTGCGTAACATCCCTATGCTGGTTCACAGTATTGATATGTTTCCGGTTCTCTAATTTTTGATTCTTTTCAAATAAGTGGACCTCTTTATTTGTTTTTGTTCCAAAAGCCCAACCCGGAAGCCCATTAAGCTAATAGAAAATCATAACCAGTTCTCTCACCTATATAAATAGAGAGCCACAAGATGTATGCCAAATAGAATTCTGTGGAGAAAAACTAAAGCCAGGTGCTACACTCCAACTCGAAGGAGACACCATCACATCCACCTGAAGGCAAGAGAAATATAGATCATAACCGTTCTTGTAGAAAGGAGGAACGAATGGAAGAAACAGATTCAAACGATCTGAAACTTATTGAATACTTGCTTAAATCTCTGATCTATCCAACGCCGAAAGCGGATTATTATTTGGAGTTGTGAGATGAAAGTTATGTATGTTTTTTAAAGCCTAATTTGTGTAGTGCAGATCTACGACTAGTGAGAGGATAAACCGATCCGGAGGTTCGGTAGTGATTTGATCAAGCTGATATTTTGTAAGAATGTTCGTAACCCTTAGATATAGGTCCTTGTTAAATATATTTGTGTTCTACCATGCGGTTTGAAAGTTGTGTTAGTTTTATCGGGGCTGTTTTGTGCAGAGCATATGTTGGACCAGTCTGGCGAGTTGGTTTGGTTGGATAAGTAAATCATTTTTGATTGACCTAAAACTTTGCAGAGATTCTAAAGACATGTGGATCTAGCTCTCGATTGAAGAAAAACCGATTCTAGCCTCATGAGAATCTGTAATCGTGCTGTCAATCTAGTTGCTAAGGTGAGGCCTTCTTTATGTTCTCTAGTGTTCTTCTGATATGTTGAGTCTAGCTGTACGCAAGTATGGCACGTGTTGCAAAGTACGGACATGTATTGTTTGTTGCATGTATGTTTGTTTAGATATGCATCTTAGAAACGAATCTGGACATAGGAATCATTAGAGGGAAGAACCTGCATACTTGCTTGATAACCTTGTTGTGATATTTAATGCGTGTAAAGTAGTTAGTGGTATGAAATCACTATTAGGTGTCCGTCACAAGGATTGAGAGACCTTTGTGGTACAAAATTATGTGTTTGGGGCTTGGCTTGGAGTGCAAGCCAGTTCCCATCGTCGGAAGGGTCTTGGCGAACCCCGGTGTGTGAAGTGTCTTGACATAGATTACCTCCACGTATGGATTTATAAAGTGTATGCGGGACATAGATTACCTTTGGGTATGGATTATGAAGTGTCTTCAGGACATAGATTACCTTCGGGTATGGTTTAGTTTTGGCTTGTGTGGTTGTGGACCATGTGTGTCGGTCTCTCTTGTTTGCGTAGTTGCTTGTGCGTTACTAGAACGTGATGTTTGTTTGCTTGTTTATATTTATTCTTGGCATGTTAGTTGAATATGGGTGCTTGTGGTGAATGAGTTCTAGGTTTAGTTCTCATTGAGTAATCTTAATTACTCACCCCTGCTTCTTTCATGTGAGTTTGAAGAGCTGGAGTAGAAGTTTCGGTGTGGTGCGAGTTTTTTGGGCGTTGGGATGTTTTCAATAGCTTTCTTTACTTTCTTTCGTTTCGTTAAGACTATTGTGCAAGTGTTATATTTCAGTTTTCTTTAGTAGTTTATGATTTGGGTTGTAAGACATTACTGTTGAATGTTGAATGAGATGAGTATTATTTAGGAAATGTGGCTTCGTGTGCACTCTGTGAGGTAGCTAACATGCCGTCTCTCAAGAGTAAGGAGACGAGTGTTAATGGTGCCATGGCCGGTTCGTCGATTCCTTCGGGAACGCGAGATCGTGATTTTACAGATTGTCTGTGGCCTTGTAGCTTTATCTAAGGTTAAAACTTACACTCCATCAAGTTTTTGGTGCAGTTATCGGGGACCAATAAAATTGCCTTCGAATTCCATATTAGAGTCAAGTCTAAATTTTTTCTAATTTTCGTTTTTACTTTTGTTTTTTGTCGATTTCCAAGTCCAGATTTTCGATGGAGGATCACGTAGCTGAATGCACAAGGATGCTTTTGGGTAAACCAAGTTTTCCTTGAAGTTGCCTCAGTTGCTTCTCCTCAAAGTTTCGACCAGCATGGACTGTCTCGTGTACAATCTCGACCCACTGGCTCAATCACCACACCTTTTTTAGCCATCACTACTTGTGGATCTGCGTAGGCGCTCCCAGACTCATCAGACTATGGCCGATTTTGAGATGCCTAGTCACTTCTCTCATGACCGAGCTGCTGATCACTAGTCTCCACAACAATGAGACAACTTAAATCTCCGCCATGGTCTCACCGAATTGGTCGAACAACACCAATTTTGTGGCTCACCTCTAGAAGACCCGATGGAACATGTTGAGTACTTCAATGATTTATGCGGGACAAAGAGCTTCAAACAATTTAATGAAGACTTCCTCAAATGCAAGTTGTTCAAACACTCTCTAGATGGTCAAGCTGATCGTTGGCTGAAATCTCTTCCCCCATACGCACTCATCAGTTGGGAAGAATGAAAATCGTTGTTCCTCAATCACTTATGTCGTAGATACCGTCCTCCACCACAACGGAACAATTACTACAGAGATCACCAACATCGAGCTCCACCCAGCCACAATCATCAACTTCATTACACAACTCCATCTCCATCTGTTGACCCGCTTGTTAGTAGACTCGAGCTCATGCTTCAAGAATACCTCGATCATCAACTTTTACTACTAAAATCGACATAGCCAACTCTCATGCTTCAACCATTTGATTCCGTTGCAGCTCAGTACCAAGAATTGGATGTCAAATTACAAGAAAGCATAGAGATTCAAAAGCGACACTATGCATACCTTCATAGAAATGCACGAGATATTCGCAACTTCAACTATCACCTGGACAGCCTATGTGATTGCTATGATACCATGATCGAGGAATGTGAGAAAAATCTTGAGCTTTTCTCTGAAAGGATAGTTATGACAGGTATTCGAGCAACTGAAGCTGAGAAGCGTGCGAAAGAAGTTAGCATTGTTCAAGACAAAGTCATTGTTCATTCTCAGGATCTGTCTAAGGAGCAAATAGAGTGCTCTAAGTCAGTAAAAGACATCCATTTCCATTTGAATAGGTGGTACAATGATCTTGTTGGCAAGGCCATCAAATTAAATGAGAAGTCCATCGATCTCTCCACTCATGGCACTTGTAGACCGAGTTTCTCAAGTTGAAGAAGCTGTCCCAAATGAGCCAGGAGATCCTCCTAACGCGGATCCAATCGAGCCAGAGTACCCTCTAGAGTCCGATGCGGCAAGCTACATCAGCTTTTGCAACACTATCAGACTTCACAACAACAAGGAACCTCCTGATTTCGAAAGTCAGAAACTTGTTTATCCAGGTGACAACGGTTGGGAAGATCGAACTATCTCCAAGGAGAAGCTTCAATAGTTTGACAACGATGTGAAGAATATTCCACTCTATGTCTCTTTCAAAGAAGCCTAGGAGGATCACCCCTTGCTTGATTTCTTCTACGATAGCAAGGAGACTAAGGGAGAAATCCAACATCTCTTTCGACTATGTAGGAATGCAATGTCACCTTATGCGACTCCATTGCCTTTTGCCCCACGTAAGCCTCATCCAGCCAAGATAAAGCTCTTCCCATATCCGAACAGAGAGGAGAACCTTGTCGAATTCAATATATGCATGCAAGATCTTCATGCAAGTATGTCTTTCGAAGACGCTTGGATGACTCATATGATAGGCCACTACTTTTGCAAAAGCACAAAGACTATGGATGAGATGAAGTAGCTTTTATACAAGGCCAAATGAGGTCCACCATTGAGGACTTTACACAAGATCGAAGATCCAATTCATGGTGTCGTGTTCGATCAATGGACGCCAATTCAACGATTCCTTATGCGATTCAGGTTATTGAATCAACCTTATGCCTATTTTTGTTGCAAAGTCTTTGGGCATCAAGAAGTTGACCTTGGACAATATCAGAATTGGAATAGTTGATTATTCTATCACCGTAGAAAAGGCATAACTCGTGATCTAATGATCCAAGTTGGAGATTGCTTGATCCCAGTCAACTTTCACGTCGTAACTATGAGAGACAAATTTGATGTTTCTCTTATACTTGGAAGAGGATCTACAGCTGGAGCTATCATGGATTCGCCCAACATGAAATTATCTCTTGTCAACATCGATAAATATACCTTCTACAACCTAGTTCCAGTTATTCACTCCTTTAAGCGAGCCAACTATGTCTTTCAAGACCTCAAACGTAACAGCCTCGATGAACCACCAGACGGGAAAAACGTCAAGAGAGTCAAAAGAGCTTGTTCTTCAACAAGTTATTCATCTTCGCTCGCCTAAAAGGGCAACCAGCTAAAGACTTTAAAAAACATTGTATGGAAGGTAACCCATAAGGTAACTAGTGATTTTTCTTCTTAGTCTAGTTTACGTCGTTTTTTTTTCTTGTAGAGTTAGATGGAAAGATTTTGAAGGAAAGAACGAATGAATGCAAATCAAGATGGAAAGATGATCACAAGATGGAAGCTACCTCAGATGACCATATCGACCGTACGGTCGATATGCATCTCCAGCTCCTCAAGTGCGATCGATATGCTTCCCATCCACCATATCGATCACCTTATATCAAGTGTATGATCGATACACCCTTCCTTCATAAAAATTTGGAGTCCAAACACCCACCCATTCATATTATGCTTCCACCTAAGCATATCGATCAAACCATATCAATCGTACGATCAATATGCTCCCTTCAGGAAAGTTCTTCTTATTTTCTTCATCACATTTACTTTAATTCAGTCTTTCGAGACAAGATCATTTTTATCTTTATCTCATAAGGATTATTTTATGATATCTTGGTCCTAAGACTCTATACTAGTTGAGAGCTCTAATGTCGATAAGTATCTAACAAGTGATTTTGCAAAGATATTCTTAAATAGACTAGGTGATCTTCATAGTTTCTTCTTGGCATCATCCATGCCTTGAAGATTAAGACACAAAGACTTGTCTGAGAATGATCCAAACATTACACGAAGAAAGAAGACCACGAGGAGAAATGACAAGGGCCAAGATCAATCGATCCTAAGCTTGAACGGAGCGCTTCAAGTTCTTGAAGCACTACTTTAACAAAATTTTTGGTCAAGCCATATCACCTTTGGTTCGACCGCAACATGGAATTGGTCGATATTTTTCATTTCATTCACCCAATTTTTGAGCTTCGGACTTTAAGTCCATTCAGGTGACTTCATTCGATTTTTATCTTTTCTTATGATTTATCCTCACTAAATTTGATTTTCTTGCACACTGAAACAATGCGAAGTAAGTCTGGGTGGGATTGTCGTTACTAACAATTTTGTTCGTTTTGTTTTGTATCTTGAGTCTTTTTCTTTTATTGAGGTTTTTTATTGAGTAAATATCTTTATCGGGAACAATGAGATTTTCTACGAACTAACCAAGTTGTACTTATGATATAGTGACCATAGTGGCAATGATTGAATGCAAATTAGCCTGAACGAAAAGACCATTAGTAGATCGACCTACCAAGACAACTATGATTCTTGAGAATCTGAATGATCTAGTGGTGACTCCGCACCAAATGAACTTTAATTATCTCATCTTGGGGCTTGGTATACATTGAGAAAGACTCCTCATTCAACCCTGTCAAGACAAGTCTATGTGAAAAGTATGGTTTCTCTCTCTTTTCCCTTCAAGATAAAAAGTACTTCAGTACATAAAAGGATGTAAAAGGCGATAAAGTGAACCGAGGATTCGATGGCAACACACCATCAATACTCGCGTCTTATGGAAGCATGTCCAAAGAAAAGGAAAGAAAAGATCTGATGAGGACATCAGCCCTAGCGACGACCCCATCCAAATGCCAACGGTCCAAGGACCCATGCCACGTTCAAAATCCAAGCAACTCAAGAAGAGGTTTGGAGTTGCCATAAAAGCCTTCATCAACTCACTAGAGCAGGACAATCCACTTTTACCCAAACCGATCACCAAATTCGACCGTATCGTCAATAACATGTTGACAACAAAGATGGAACTAAAGGAAAGCCAAAACAACCAAATTTTCACTGTGGGAAACCAGATTCATTGAACAAAGGGGAAATTTGAAGCTAATGGTCGAGACAAATTCCATTTTACCCGAATAGATTCAGAGTTACCCATTTCCGTGCCACCTGGAGACCTTACCGTAGCCGAGGAGGATAATGTAGAACTGAGGGAGGATCAAGGAGGCCGAATCTCCACTGAGGGAATAATTTTCCTCGACCAAGTGGATATTTTATGAATAATGGTCGAGGCACTTTTCCATTTGAATGTGCATGATTAAAGATGGCTAATATCACACCACCCGGAGACACTATCGGAGCCGAGGATGATCTTGCTGCCGAATTCCACCAACTAAGCCTGAACTGGACATCCACCGATGTTCCCAAAGGTATGAATAGTCTCTTTTCAGGTCATAGAGCTCAAGAAATCAAGATTGGTTCGAAGGAATCTCGAGTTGCTTCAAGGCCAAGCTTTTGACCCGAGGAGAACCAAAAGAGGCAAGAAGAAGAGACGAAGGCTAAGGGAATGGAAGATGTTGAAGATAATGATCATAATGACTTTGAATACACTCAAGAAGACTTCTCCAACAAGATCCAACTCAAGAACGCCCCAGAACCAGAGGCGTCCTCAAAGGCTCCTCATGCATCATTTCGGACCTCTACACCTCAAGGAGAGCTATTTATATTATATACTGTTCTTGCAGGTGGTTCAAACATCAACATCAATTAAGGACATTATCAAAACTTCTTTAACTCGATTAGTTTAGTTCGCGGCCATACTTTCCGTTTTTTGGTTAAGTTAAACGATGCACTTTTGTTTTTAGACTAGGATTTGCGTTTTGTTTTCTTTGTGTCGTTTTGAGTAAAGTGTTTTGCGTTTTTAATTTGACCTAAGGGTCTCTAGCTGACGAACCATTTATAAGGTTCCCCTGTAGCTTTGTATCTTTCACCTTTCGACATATCAATAAAGAGCCGCACTTTCTTAGTGTTCTTGAGAGGCGATTTCTCTTGTCTTGCTCTTGCTTAATCGTGTGATTCCTTCAAGCCTGAACTATTGTACCATATTAGAGAGTCACCATCCCTATTTGTCGTGTATTTGTTCCATCATCATTCCATCTAAATCCAATCCCACACGAGAGAAGCGACCGCCATCGTGTCCGATCTTCCACCTTCAACCATCACTTGATCACAATATAGGGCGACCACCTACTTGTGGTTCCACCGTCCATCCCTTCCATATATGCTCACCATCGAGTATTATATCATCTGGTATCTGAGCCAAAGGTTCCACTTTTGGTTTTCTATCCTTACTCGTTTTAGATCGTTTGCTAGTTTAAGTCGAATTAAGGTTTAGTTCTAGTTAAAAAAAGAAGAACAAGTTAGGGTTTGCTTAGCTTTGTGTTTTGTTTCTGTTTACTTAAAGGAAAACCCATAAAAGTTTCTTGTTGCATTCATTTCATCTAGGTTGTTTAGTTTTCATTAAGAAAAGCAAAAATATATATATTAGTATCGTTTATTTTAGTTCTAAGAAGAAAAAAAAATATATATATATATATATAGTTTGTGATCTGTTTGCAAGTTGTGTTGAGATTATATTGAATCATCTAGCATCCATTAGTTGGTTTAGTATCTATCTCAAGTTCATTGTTGTTTAACTTTGTGGTTCCCTTCGGTATTTGACGAGTTGTTGTTTTTGAGTGAGTTTCAAGGACCAACATGTTGGAACTATGGGAGACGAAATACATGTGCCGTAAGATGATGTGCTACAAATGCTCACAGCAATGAGAGAGGAGTTGACGAACTACGGTGATCGGATTGGCAGGCTTAAACAACCACAACCGAACGCACTCGAGATAGCTATTCCCCCAAGCTTAGAGGAATAATCCGGCCAACAACAACAATGACCATGAGGATTCAGAAGATGAAAACATGCCTGATATGGAGGATGATCTTCCACCTGACGCATTGAGACATCAAAACGAGAGGAGGCGTGATCCTCTAAGGGGAAATAGACCGAGAGAACGAGAGCCGAAAAAGGTAATAATGAGATTAAACTAACACCTCCTACCTTTGAAGGCAAGTCAAATCCAGAAGTCTATCTGGATTAGGAGATGCGTTTAGAGTACATCTTCGAGTGCTATGGCTATGGAGAGCACAATAAAGTTGCATTAGCCGCATCCTAACTCACCAAAAATGCTTTGGCATGGTGGGACAGAACCGTTGTTTAACGGATGAGACAACTCTTTGTTCGCATTCACACATGGCATGACATGAAATATCTTTTAAGGTTGAAGTATGTCCGTGATCACTATCACCGTGACCTTCAAAACGTTTCAATTAGTTAGCTGATGCTGCTAGGGTTTAGCGTAGCTTCAGATAATAATATTAATAACCCTATGTATCTGCAAGTGCACAACAGTGTGATGTAGTACTTAAGGTATCGATCCACATGGAATCCTCACTTACCTGCAAAACTTTAAAACAATAATTAGTGAGGAAGTCTAAGACGAAAATGGGGTCTTTGGATAGGTTGTCACGATTTCTATATGAATGCAAAGAAAGAAAATAAAACACAATTGTAAACAATAAAAACTAATGTAGAGTTGACAGAGATATCTCCGGGATATGATCGATTAAAATCACAGTAAAAAAGTTCTTTAAATATCGATTCTAGCAACTCCACGAAATGGAATACGGAATTGTGTATATCCTATTGTCATAGCACTACACACCTATAACTTAACAACTTAACTAGTCATCTTTCGTTGTTAGCCACACAGAAAGTTATGCGATAAAATCAAGTTCATAAACATTCATGGCAGTCTATAAGTACTATATTTTTTTTATCTTATAGCGAAATCTGCTACCTATAGACTAGTTCCAGTATATATAGTCAGCATTTTCGTGGCTCTAATCTATCTTGGATCAAACTCTAGTTCATGACGCTAGATCCATGCGGTAATAACAAATCTATTGGAAGGAGTCTAGAATACGGCTAAGTTTATCTAGCGAAGATCCTTACATAACATAGTGGATTCCCTTCGATGGAGCCCTTAAACTCAATGACAAATTACTCGAACATAAAGACAGTAAAGATGAGATGAAAGAATGCATAAAATATAAAACGAAATAGAAAAGAGTGTTCAAGAGAAATCTCTAGCTCTCTAAACGAAGAACGAAAGAACATAAAAGCTAAGAAAATTGTGATGGTGGCTCCCAAAAGGGGCACAATGAGGCACACGAAATTAGGGCAGATAAACTACATATTTATAGGTCTTTAACTCTTATTTTAGTCGTCCTTAGGGTTTCCTTGAAGAAAAAGCGAAGTGGACTTGAAACGGGCTTCAAACGGGATATTTTGGGACGATCTTGGCTGGCCGCGGGTGCGTGAGCTGGAGGCGCGGCCAAAGGTGTGTTTGCCACGGTTGCAAGCTTCCGAGACGCGGCCAGGAGTGTTTTCACCGCGGTCGTGAGCTCTGGAGACGCGGTGGATGGCTTACGAGGTTGAATCTTCATTTCTTCTCTTGCTTCTTTCACGAGATTGCATAACATATCTTTGGTAAATTGGATATATCGTGAGATCTATCTGTTGGATAGTCTTCAAACCAAGTGTGTATGCCAGGTGGTTGACCCTTCTATCTTGTGTCCAAATTTGGGTGTGGTCAGATGGTGAGAAGGTCTTCATAGGATGTCGAACTTCTGACAACCCAAAATTGTCCAAAATTTGAGTTTTCTCCAATTTGCAATATTTTTGCCTAAGTAATCTGAAAAGAGTCTTGAAACTACAAATATGCTAAAATCACTATAAAATCACTTAAAATCGAATAAAACACTTGTTAAAGCGTTATAAAATCATACTAAAAATAGGTAAAAATATGGTGTTATCATTAGCTCAAGGCAACCAATCGGTAGAGGAGTACTTTAAGGAGTTTGAGAAACTTATGAGCTCCTTAGAGTTAGAGGAATCCAAGGAAGCATTGGGCTCAGTTCATTGATGGTCTTCAAGAACATATAGCCCGAAAGGTGGAGAGAACGAGATATAGTGGTCTCTATGAGTTGTTGCACTTATCTGTTTGGGCCCTGGACCCAGTGCAAAAGCACCTCCATCACATGGATAGAGCCGGCGCTACCTCTCGGCCACGGTTCTATCCCACCAAGCTAAAGCATTCTCGGTGAGTTGTGTTGCGGCTGTGGCAACCTTTTGTTGTCTACATAGGCATAACCAGGGGCTGATCTAAGTACAAGGTGGTGGGGGCAACTGCCACCAGCAAAATTATAAAATTATTTAATTATATAAGGATATGATTTGATTTAATTGGTTAAATTAGGTAAATTCTCTTATATGCCACCATTGCTCAATTACAAATGCCCCCCACAACATTTACTTTTTTAGATTTTTTATATTTTTTTTCTCCCAAAATTTAAGTTTTCCTTTAGTTTTTTATTTGCTATTAAATTGTAATGCATTATTTTCTTAAATTTTTAAACAGTTTCCAAAATCTTCATATTGCCTTTTATATTTTCTTTTGTTTGATTTGAATAAAAACTTTTCGTTGAACTGAATTTTATAGTAACTAAGATAATTTTTTTAAGCAAAATAAAACGTATAAATAGATTATAGTTTTTTCAAAAAATATTATTTTATATACAAATCATATTATATTATGCCCCCACTAAAAATAAATTCTGGCTCCGCCACTGGGCATAACACTCGAATATGTAGTCAAGCCGCCTCTCCCAATCCAGATATGTCTCCGGATTGGACTTGCATGCAAAAGTTGGAGGTATTAGTTTTATGTCCGAGTTAATTACCTTGTCTCGGATCATCATCTCACGGTCGGTTCCTTCTCAAAGGGTCACACCTCCTTTATTGGCGTTGTTGTGAGAGTTGATCTGGCGGTAGATCGTCCTCTTCTTCCTCCTTTCAGTGATTTCTTTGAGGTTGAGCGTTCCTCTCGGGGCGCCCTAGGCTGAAGTTGTTGTATACATCCAAGGCCGTTACCAAAAGTCCTTAACTCTTCTCTCATGGCTGTCATCATTTTCAAGATGGCATCCTGCGGTACGTTACTTCTTCTCCCATGTTATCAGCTGGTTTGGTCCTTCAACTTAGAGTAAAACAACAAATAATTATAGATATCACATAATTTCAAAAGCAGAAAAACACACTACAAGAAAACAGGGATATTTCCGACGGATTTAAGCTGTCGGTTACAGTTCGTCGGAAATATGATTTCCGACGGATTTCCGACCGCGTACGTTCCGACGGATACTCCGACGGATATTCAGTCGGAAATGCCGTCGGAAATCCGTCGGTAATTTCCGACGGACTTCCGACGGATATATTACAGACAGAATTTCCGACGGATGGTGATCGGATGAATTTGTCGGAAGTCTGTCGTAAATCCGTCGGAAGATATTTCCGACGGATTTCCGACGGTAACTATTTTCGACGGAGTTACGACGGATAATTTGATCGGAAGTTGTCTCGGAAGTCCGTCGGTTCTTCGTCGGAAATAGGTTCCGACGGATTTACGACGGTAACTTATTCCGACGGTTTTCCGACGGAATTGGTATTTTGAATTTTATTTAATTATTTATTTTTTTGAAATTTATATATTAAAATTATATAAATTTGAAATATAAATTAAAAATAGAAATAATAAATATATAAATTCATTAAACAAAATTAAAAAATTCATTACACATTAAAATAAATTGTTCAAAAAAAAAAGCATTAAAAGCAAATATTTAAACGGTTGGAGAATCTCCGTCGTCGGGATTATTATCCCGAAACATATGCGGGAAGCATTTCTCCATCATCTTCTCCAAGCAGGAGAGCTTCTTGTTGGTAGTCTGTTGCTCCGTCCGTAGCTCTTCAACCTGCTGGTCACGGTCTTTCACCGTTTGGGTGAGCCTCTCGATTTCTACCCGGTACTCCGAAGGATAACGAGGAAGCGTGGAAGAAGATTCCTGGGTCGGAAGGGTGCCTAACCCAGCGAATCGACCTTTCACTTGCCGGGTTTGCTGCGAATAATTATAACCGATAATAAATAAATAACGAAAATAAAAAAAAATGAAATGAAATTAAAACTTACCTCAAGTACAATCTGGTTTATCTCTTCCCGGGACAAAGAGTTCGAGGACGTCGATCCTTCGATAGTGAGCTGCGATGATAGTTCACGGTCCAGCTTCGTCTTCTTGCTCTTCTCGACAACATCCCGCATCCCCAAGTCCTGTATCTGACCGGTTTTCTTGTTGGTGTGTCTATTCTCGATGAGTTGAAGATAATCGGGTTCGGAACCAGATTCTCTCGCCTGCGAAAATTTGTTAAGTTAAATAAATATAAAAAACAGAATTAACAATAAAAAATTTAAATTAAACTTACCATTTCCATCGCTTCCCGGTCGATGGTCTTTGCGCCCGCGTTGTGGATGTAGACCCCTTTCCCGCCTCGTTGGCTATTTCGGTTCTTCGACTGTTGCTCGGAGGTCTTTTTCGTCGCAGGCCTACTCCAGTACTCACAGAAGCCCTTCCAGACGTCGTCGTCAAGGTCCTTCGGCTTGTCTTTGTTGTGCTTCCACTTCTGCTTCCACTCGTACATGTGCTTCGAGTACGAGTTTGCGGCATACTTGTCGAATGTGTCAATGACTTTGCGCATATGATGAGAGTCCCACGTGAACTCTTGCTACAATTTTTTAAAAAATATGTTACATATCAAAAAGAAAAATTGACAAAATGAAATTCAAAATAAATAATATATCAATAAATAACTTACCGCGAAAGTCCGGTGCCAGACGTCATTCTCCTCGGTAGGCATGTCCGAATACTTCTCGTACGGTTTGTCCAACATGTTGTGGAGCATCCGTAATATCGCCTTGGTGATCTTAGTCGACAGCTTAAACCTGAAAACATTATGAAAAGATATAAATATGTTAAGTTTAAAAATCTAAATAAATTGAAATAATGTACAAAAATTTTCTTACCAAGTGCCGTCCTCAAACTTCGGGTCGAGTCGAATGCAATGGCCCCGGTTAGGCTGCCGGACTAGCTCCTCGATCTCAATGTGGCTCCGAGCAGCGGATTGCTGGGAATCTGGGATGTGAGTTCCCGAGCTCGTTGGTCCCGGAGGAGGCGTACACCGAGAACCCCAAGAACGGCGTCCTTGGTTGCCGCCTCCCAACTGAAGAACTTCGTCGTGATCCCTGCGGAAAACGGTAAAATTGTTAGTAAATTAACAAAAAATTCAAAAGTTACCAAAATTTTTAAAATTTCCGGAAAGAAATTTAGGAAAAATTCAAATTTTCCAAAAAATTCAAATTTTCCGAAAAATCCAAAGTTTACTAAAAATTCAAAATTTTCAAAAATTTACAAAATTTGCTAAAATATTTTAAAATCAGTTTTAATATATAAAAATATTTAGAAAACGTTTTATTACTATAAAAAATATTTAAAACGATTTTATTTCTAAAAAAATATTTGAAAAAGGTTTTTATTATTAAAAAAATATTTTAACATCAACTTAAATATATAGAAATATTTTAAAAACGTTTTTATTAGTTAAAAAATATTATAAACGATTTTAATATATACACATATTATAAAAACGTTTTTATAATTAAAAAAATATTTTAACATCAACTTAAATATATAGAAATATTTTAAAAACGTTTTTATTAGTTAAAAAATATTATAAACGATTTTAATATATATACATATTATAAAAACGTTTTTATTACTATAAAAAATTTTAAAAACAATTTTAATATATACAAATATTATGAAAACGTTTTTATTACTTAACAAATATATTAAAAACGTTGTTAATATATACAAATATTGTCTAAACGTTTTTATTACTTAAACAATATTTTAAAAACGATTTTAATATATACAAATATTTTTAAAAATTCAAACAATATCTAGAAACGTTTTTAAAATATTTTTAGAAAATAAAACAAGATCTAAAAACGATTTTAATATTTTTAGAAAATAAAACAAGATCAAAAATTTGTTTTCTAGATCTAACAATTCTAAATCAACAATCTAAACACATAAACCCTAACACTAATATTATTCTAAATAACAAATTCTATTATAACCACTTAAAAATTCACATAAATAGAATTCTAACAACCTAACTAATATATTCCCTAAAACTAACATGATATAAAAAAAATTTAAAGGAATTGATTAAACTTACATGGCTTTTTTGGAGAAGAATTGAGGAATTGATGAAGAGGAGTTGATGAATTGAAGATTAAAACTGAAATTGTGAAGAAGAAGAAGAGAAGAGGGAGAAGAAGAGATTTTCTGTAAGGAAGAAGAAGAGAAAAGAGGGAGAAGAAGCGACGGAAGAGAGAGAGGAAGAAGAGAGAAATAAGGAAAAAAACTTACGTTTCGTCGATATAATTCGATGTCCGTCGGAAATCCGTCGGATTTCGAAAAATAATTTCATTTACGCGGTTGATATTCCCGCGGTCTCGAAAATATCAAAGTTCGTCGGAAATCCGTCGGATTTCAAAAAATAATTTCATTTACGCGGTTGATATTCCCGCGGTCTCGAAAATATCAAAGTCCGTCGGAAATCCGTCGGAAATTTCCGACGGATTTCCGACGGATTGGAGAAGATAAGGTTTATTCCTTGAATGTTTTTCGATTAGTCAGTCAACAAGCACGAGTCTAATTTTTCATATCCGTCGAAAAGCCGTCGGAAATTTCCGACGGATTTCCGACGGATAAGGTATATTCCTTGCATGTTTGTCGATTGGTCAGTCAACAAGCACGTGTCTAATTTTTCAGATCCATCGGAAATTTCCGACGGCTTTCCGATGGAATTAGGGTATATTTGGGGTTTAGGGTTTAGGGTTTCTTTATATGATTTAGGGACATGTTATTTACATGTTTCATTCAATATATATATTAAGTTCATCAATATTAAAGGCTTTGCATTAGTTTAAAAATTATACAACATCAAAACATATCATTTCACATAAATCAACTATATCTTATACTATAACTTATACAAACACTACCATCCAAATTTATAAATTCTATATAACACATTTTCTTGATGTATATACAAGGTTAACCTATTTTATATAAATCATACAAGTGTTTGTAAACTTTTGCCACACAAAAAAACCTATACCCTAAACAAGATTTTTAAATATCCGTCGGAAATCCATCAGAACTTTCCGACGGATTTCCGACGGTTTGAGTTGAATCTGGGTTATATCCGAGGGATTGTTTTTTAGCCGAGGCAGCTGAATCCGTCGGAAATTTCCGACGGATTTCCGACGTTTTGAGTTGAATCCGTCGGAAATCCGTCGGAAAAGTCCGACGGATTTCCGACGGATTCAGCTGCCTCGGCTAAAAAATCAATCCCTCGGATATAACCCAGGTTTTATCCGAGGCAGCTTAATCCGTCGGAAATCCGTCGGAAATTTCCGACGGATTCAGCTGCCTCGGCTAAAAAATCAATCCCTCAGATATAACCCAGGTTTAATCCGAGGCAGCTTAATCCGTCGGAAATCCGTCGGAATTTTCCGACTGATTCGACTCAAACCGTCGGAAATCCGTCGGAAATTTCCGACGGATTTCCGACGGATATTCAAAAATCTTGTTTAGGGTATAGGGTATAGGTTTTTTTTGTGGCAAAAGTTTACAAACACTTGTATGATGTATATAAAATAGGTTAACCTTGTATATACATCAAGAAAATGTGTTATATAGAATTTATATAGAAGTTATAATATAGGTTAACCTTGTAACCAAAATTTTTTTTGTGGCAAAATTCCGATTTTGTTACACTTAATCAAATGTCTAACTTTATAAAACTTCGACATAACTGATATATTACACATTAGAATTCTAGTTCAAATATATGTACATATTTTACGGTGCAAATTTTATAACTAAAACTACTGTCAATCCGATGATGAGTAATCTGATTCTCCTGAATCGGAAGGTTCCCCAAATTCGTCAAATTCTTATTCTTATTCTGAATCCTCAAATTCTTATTCTGAATCCTCAAAAAATTTCAGATCTAACTTAATTATGAAAATGCCATTGCCTTCAATTCTAAACCTCCACGACAACTACCATCGTCGACGAGTTAATGCAGTAACTAACCAATTTTTTTGCCATTAAAGCCCAAGAATAGAGCTCGGACTACCTTTTCGCGAGTTCTCCTCTCCGATTTCTCCCATTTCCCCTCGATTTTCCGATTCAAACTTACCGAAATAATTTTGTATGACATAAAAACGGCAAAACACGACTGGGCTTGCAGGATTTCGGTGATATTAGACGTTCTGGGCGCTCGACGAGGGTGAAAACAAACTCTAAACGGATATAGGTACAAATTTTTGCATATCGTCGATTTTCAGATCTGAGTTGTATACTCAGATCTCTTTAGATGTCTGATGAAACCCACATGGTCAACGAGAGGGTAGTTTTGCAATTTACTTTTAAATACTCAGATTAAAATTGAAGTCTGGTAATTTCCTTTGAAAACAAAAAAATCAAGAAAAATCCTATAATCGAGGCATAGGGTAGTTTTTCAATTGACCAAAAACTTGACTTTTTATTCAGACTTCATATCCAGTATGAAGGAAGAATGAGCAACTTTGACCGGAAGTTGACTGTTTTTTCAGACAGAATCAGAAGTCTGAAAAAAAAACAAGGTACTGGTAGTAATTGACCGAAATTTTTCAAAAGTTGACCAAAATGAGGGAAAAAGTATCACACTTCTTTGGCAGTCTAAATAGGAGGGAAAAAATTTCAGACTTCTATGGCAGTCTGAAAATGATGAAATCTTTCAGACTGCTAAAGAAGTCTGATATCGAAGATTTTGGTCAACGCAAAAAATACACCAATTTCTGTCTGACTTCTATCACAGTCTGAAGGATTTCTTCAGACTGCCTTAGAAGTCTGGGAACGAAAGTCAAACTTTGGTCAATTGGCAAACTACCCCATAATTTTCTCAGACTGCAGAAGAAGTCTGACAAACGTCAGACTTCTCCTCGAAGTCTGACAAAAAAGTCAAAATTTTGGTCAATTGCAGAAATACCTTTTTTTTTCTCAGACATCTAGTGCAGTCTGACAAAAAAGTCAAAGTTTGGGTCAATTGCAAAAATACCCTTTTTGTCAGACTGCGATAGAAGTCTGCTTTGATAACTTTTCGTCAGACGGCATCTGCAGTCTGCTTTGTAACATTCTAATTGCAAAAATACCCTCTTTTTCAGACTTCCATACGTACTGTTTTGTCAGACTTCTGTGGCAGTCTGGATTGACAAATTCTGTAAAACTGTTTTGTTTTGTATATTTGTGATGAATTTCGTTGATTTTAAATTTTTTATATATGTGTTAGTTTTATATGTTCCTCCTGCGTTAGTTTTACATGCTTATGTTCGGTAATTATTTTTTAATATTTTTTTAATAATTCTGGCAATGTAGCTAATAGAATCAGACTTCGCGAAGAAGTCTGATATTTCCATTAAGATCGCTAATGTTGTTTTTTCATGATTGTTTTTACAGATAATGGTGCATCTACGTGTTAATTTTGGTGAATGGGTTGTGAGAGGCCAGATTTGGCATTTTGTGGTGGATACTCTCAAAGGAGGGCGGTTTATCACTTTGGGCGATCGTTCTACATATTGTGAATTTGTTGAGATGGTACAAGATGATTATATGCTGGACAAGAAAACCGATTTGGTGAAGTTATCATATCCGTTACCGGAACCACTCTTGCAACAGATCGGTCCGGATAGCCCTCCTATTTATGTCACAAATGATAGGCAAGTAAGGAGCATGGTCGAGTTAGATAGTGCGCATTTAATCCGTCTTTGTGTCTCGAGCCGATAAGGTTTGGTATATCAAGATGCGGAGAATCACGATGTAAAAGATGAAGATGATGAAGACAAAGACTGGGAAGACGAAGATGTGGGCTCGGTATCAGATGATTCTATTTGTGGTGGTGGTGATGATGGTGGTGTTGGTGGTGGTGGTGATGGGCCAGAGCAAGTTTTCAAGAAACACGTTGAGTCTTACTATGATGGTGTAGATTATAGCATGTATGGGAAAGTGGGAGATGAAGATGACAAAGAAGATGAAGATAATAAGACTTACGAGTTGCAGCGTGTGGCTGAACGATTTGCTGGTCGAGGAAGAAATTGGTCCGACGGCATCTTTCTCGGAAAGTTTTTTGATAGCAAGCAAGATCTTATATCAGAGCTGCATTTAACGGCGATAATGAGGAAATACGCATTTACAGTAGATAAGTCTTACAAGAGCCTGTTTGTCGCTAAATGTCTTGTGAAAGGATGCAACTGGAAGCTTCGAGCGGCTGTCAAGAACGAACCAAACAAGTTTTGGGTGATGATCTAGAATAGAGCCCACACATGGTCAAGTCAACGCTGGACCGGAAGGCTAAGAAAAAATGTCATACTCCGCGTTATATTGGTTGGTTGTTTCTATAATGCTTTGGAATAATTGAGAAGATTACACCAAAGCATATCTTAGTATCAATGAACAAGCATTATGGGATTAAGATGAGCTACACAACCGCATACAGAGCGTTGTTACATGCTCAAAAGTTGGTGAGAGGATCAGCGGAAGATGGATATGAGAGACTGCCTGCTTTATTGCATGGAATCGAGCAAACCAACCCGGGAACGCAGACTGCTCTAGAACTAGATGAGGAGAATAGATTTAAATATCTATTTCTAGCATTTGGAGCTTCCATAGAGGGATTTAAGTTTCTTAGAAGAGTCATTGTGGTATATGGTACGCATCTTACGGGGCCGTATGGAGGTGTTATGCTAGTGGCGGCCTCACAAGATGCCAATTTTCAGATATTTCTGTTGGCTTTTGGCATTGTAGACTCCGAGAATGATGCCTCGTGGGAGTGGTTTTTCACAAAGCTTAGAGACTGCATTTCAGACCAATATCCTCTGGTCATAGTCTTAGATAGGCACACATCCATCAAGAATGCTATTGAAAAGGTTCTTCCTTGGGCAAAGCGAGGGATTTGTTATTACCATCTACAAAATAACGTAGTCACAAAGTTCAGGGGAAAACATCTTTTGTACTTGGTGAAAAACGCGGCGTACGCATATACGATGTACGATTTTAACCGATACATGGCCTCCTTACGAGCGGTAAATCCTGACCTTGCTAGATACTTGGAGGAGGCGGATCCGAGTCTATGGTCACATGTTCATTTCTATGGAGACAGGTATAATCTGAAAATGCATTTTTCTAATCAGACTTCTTGTGCAGTCTGATTTGTCTTTACCAGACTTCTATTGCAGTCTTGTTTTCACTTGCGTTAACCGTCACTTTGTTGGAGAAAGGTACAATATAAAGACGAACAACATTGCCAAAACTATAAACTCCGTAGTCAAGAAGGCAAAAGGATATCCTAACTCTTTCCTTTTGGAGTTCATACAAGAGAAGCTAGGGACGTGGTTTTGTAAAAGGCGGCTAGATGCATTGAGTCTCACAACAAAATTTAGCCGAGGAGTTGAATATTTGATGGCTATTCGTGAATATTATGCGGACTTCATGACGGCGGAATGCGTTGATGGGTATCGATTCGTTGTTAAGGGAGGACATAGAGATTGTGTGGTCGACTTGCACAACCGAACGTGTGAATGTGGTGTGTGGGATTACGAAAAGATACCTTGCTCACATGCAATCTGCACTGCACCAGAACTTGAGCTACACCCATATACGCTGCCATGCCCATCATACGGTAGGGACTATCTGTTTCAGGCATACACAATGAACATCCTTCCGAAGAACTGTACTATGAAAGCTCCTGACACCGTACGTGTCCTTCCCCCGCATAATCCTCGTCTTCCTGGAAGACCTTAGAAGTCGAGGTGGCAAACTTGGCTAGAAATTGCCAAGACAAAGGGCAATAAACCACAGAAGCTTGCCAAGCAATATACTTGTTCTAATTGTAAACAACCAGGCCACAAAAAAACCAAATTTTGTAAGCTAAATCACCTTACACTCACCTGTTTTATAGTTGTCTTCATCTATCTACTGTATATGAGAAGCTGCTGTCTTTTTCGGTGGAGACAGGTAACCAAACCTGAGAAGGATTAGATCTAGTAGAAGTCTGATGTACTGACTAATGCAATTTAGAAGTCTGATAGAGAAGTCTGAAAAAAGTCTGAGAGGAGTCTGTTGGTGTCTTTCCAGTACAATATTTGGTTTCCAAGTCGGTTTTTAATTTGTCTAAGTCTAAGAACTTGTTGTTGTTAGCTTAAACTTAATTTGTAGTACTTATGTGTTCGCTGCATCTCGTCAAGTCTAAATAAGTCTTAAGAAAATCCCACCCTTTCCAAACTGAAATATAAGTCTAATAACAGAAATTCATTACAAAAGATAGAAATAGAAGTCTGACACCAGACTTCTATAGAAGTCTTAAACCAATTACCCTAGAAATACCCTACCTATGCCCAACACGCTTTTGACATCACAATTGGCATGGCACAAAAAAATCCCGCAGAAAGTAAGCCAAAAGATGGATGCGTTTTTCTTACATCTACAAAAGATAAATTTATGCAAGAATTCATTGTTCTCGGGAATCCAAAAGTTAAAGAGGAACTCTACTTCGCCTATTCGTAGACGTCTAGCAATTCATTCTCGGTGTCGGTACGAGCCTCTTCACCTGTTTGGCAGAGCTTAGTTAATATCTCATACGCAAGCTTCTTTCTGCAAGTCTTCATGTTCTTATTACACAGACACTTCGGAAACGACATCCCAAGAGAATGGAAATCAATAAACTTCAAACAAAACACCCCACAATCACCTGTCTGGATGTTTTGGGGAAGTTCCGGGCTCCTTACGATCGTTTAGCTGTATCGATCAAGGGGAGAATTCCACCTATCATCTACTGGGGCCAAACAATGCATCACGAAGGGAAAGATCTCACATATAGGTGCCACTAACGCTCCTACCACCTCATCGGTTTTCCGTCCAATGATTCTGTCCCATATGGTTACGTGCCTATCCGGGATAGAAATCATTATAGCTATCCATTGATTTCCCCCAACGTGCAAGGCAGTGTAGATGTAATCAATTTCCAGCCCCCAAGTCTTGTTTGATTTCAGGAATAAGGGTAGTTCACCAGTATGGTGATCGCATACACCAGGTGGCAGCCTCCTTGCCGTGGGCATCACATTTTCACCTTCGCCGCTCTTCACAAAATCATCATAATGTTTCTTCCACAAATTACCCAGTAGTGTGTCAATGAATGTCAGCCTCTCGGACCAGAACCATTCCGGGTATTCGTGTTGTCGAATCCTCATCAGATCAATACCAGCATCTATTTGCTGCATTATATTCAGTCAACATTGTGCAAAAAATGTCAAACTTAAACAGAAGTCTAAAAAAACACTAAAAGAGAGAACACCAATGTCAGACCGCAAAACAAGTCTGAGAAAATAAATTCTTTCACTGGACTTTAAAAGAGTTCTGAAGGAAGTCTAAAAGAGATAACAACAATGTCAAACTGCAAATAGTGTCTGAAAACAGAAAATCATTAAACCCGATCAGATTATATACTAACCGTGTCATGCAACCATTCCTTGGGGGTGCGCAGATCGTAGTACCAAGCTAGGGATGTGTTTGCCTCCCTCTTCGGATAACCCCTACAGAATATGTTACGCGTTTTAGACATCGAGCTAATTATTCTAGAATATAGGTAGAGTGTGACGACATACGGCATTTTTTTGACGTGATCATTAAGTGTCTTCACTTTTAAAGAAGTCTGACAGATATTAAAATAACATCAAAATCAGACCTAAATCTCAGTCTAATACCAGATAACCATGTTCACATCAAACACAACAAAGCGCAATAACTAATTTTTAGTTGCACATAGGTTCAGGTTTTTACAAACAACTATCACACTTATACTGCATATTAAGCAACGGCTTTGTCCTTAAGTCTTCGACTAGTTCTCCTTTCTTGAACATTTTTTGGTAGAGTGTTTGGGACACTAACCCCAACATCCACCACAGTCTGAATCTTGGCCTCAGACGGTTGGGCAGGGTTGTCTTCAGCCATGGCTTCCTTTGCATCCTCTACAGCTGAAGCTTCTTTTTCAGGTCCTTTTTGGTTTGCAGCTTCAACAACCGCGACAGGCTTATGAGGCTTCACAACAATTTTTTTGGGTGTAATATTCTTCCGCGGAGCCTTTTTGCGTTTCCCCGCCCCAGCCTCACCACCATCATCAACCTTACCACCATCATCAGACTTCTTCTCAACACCACCATCAGACTTCTCAACACCAGATTTCCTCCTCTTTTCTCCCCTTAACAACCTAACTTCCTTCTCAAGTTCAATCATCTTCTCATTCACCTGCTCAAAACCTTCTTTAACAAGACTAAAAAGTTCATTCATCTTCTCACCCACCGACTTGATCAAGTAAACAACCTCACCGCCATCATCACTGCATGATTTTGCTCGCTTCTTATAATCATCAACATCCTCACCATCATCATCAACAACCTTCCTCTTAACACCCTTTCCCTTGGCCTTCTTCAGACCACCCTCAGACTTAACCACCGCGGACTTAATAAGGGGCACCTCTTTCTTGACAATGGCCAACACACCTTCAGACTTCCAGTGTTTAAAACTCCACCTCCAAGGGTGTTAAAACTCACCAAACATTGCTTTCACAATGTTCACAACTTTCTCATCATCCTCACCATCGTCCCACCGGGGGAACATGACCTCAAACTCCTTGACGACGAAGTTGTTGACGTTGGTCTGCAAGTACAAGTCCACGAGCAAAATGTATATTAGTATGTAAAAAATAAATAAAATCTACCAGACTGCATATCTCGTATGGTACAAAGTTTCAAAGTTCAAAAAAGGTATGACTTCAATATTTCATACCGCAAATTCAGTTTGGCAACAACTTTCAGACTGCAAATTAAGTCTGGGAAAAGTTCAGACTTCAAAATTAGTCTGATAAGTTATCAAACTGAATTTGCAGTCTGACATAGAGCAATCAAAGGTGAATTTTAAGGAAAAAAGGTCAGTAAAATACCTGCTTGCGCAACTCTAAACCGACTTTCTTCCGATTCCTTGATCCTTTGTAAGCCAAGAGCGGTGGAGCTGGGTTATCTTGCAAGTGCATTCCATAAATCATAGCAATCCCGGGACAGGCCCAATATACCCAGACGTTCAAGACCTCAGCAAAGCCCTCAACCTGATTGTTTTTGTCATCTTGGAGTTTTTTGTTTGCCTCTATTTTGACAGAGTCTACCAAGATTTTGAAGGTCAGTCTTCCCCATGGGTATGCTTCTAATGCCCCTGGAGACAGCAGTAGCTTAGTCATGTCATCCCTTGCGGAAACTGACCAGTGTTGAGCCTCAATGAAGCTCGTGTAGATGGCTAGGTAGCCCAACCAAATCCTATCTTGCCGTTCCCAGCCTCGACATATGTTGCAAGCGTCCAGTAACTGAAAATAACTTGGCCCTACCTCGAAATCCAGCCCAAGAAGCTCCCACATTGCTCTCATATCGGCTGTATACTCAACCTCCGGGTGCTCCAGATTCTCAACATAGTCGCAATTCAGTCCGGTTATCTGTTGAAACTCATGGAGGGAAAACCTCACCGGTTGAAGGCCAAGAAGACACCAAAGCTCATTCTTCTGATCTACCTCTAGTTGCATAGTAAGCATGTAGTACACCATCCTTGAACACCATACGAAGTTCAGCCCATGCCACTTCACAAAAACCCCCAAGGCTGAGTTGTGAAGCTCTTCCCACTCATCATCATCTAGCGCTTCTTTGAGAGCGTCCATGAGATCTCTCTTACCGCTGAAGTAGTGTATGCTTTTGTCTGGTTGAGGTTCATACCCGGTTGTGAACATCCTTGGAGAGAATTCACGTTCTGCCATTATGTGTAAACCCTGCATCAACCACAAACAGACTCCATTAGCAGTCTGAAAACTTAAAGTCATACGTCATATGCAGTCTGACTACTCAAATTCAGACTCTATTTGCAGTCTGACGAAATATAGTCAGACTCTATTTGCAGTCTGACGCAATCGGACGAATCCCAAAAATCCATAGAACACAATACAACTCAAACCCAAAGATCTAAACATTATTGCTCAATTTGAAACTTTTACCCTCTATGGAAGACTTAAAGGAGCGGTGACAACAGCGAGGAGAGAGAAACCAGATCTGGAAATAAAAAAGACAAGAGTTCAGCGCTGAGTTCTAGAAATCAGTATCGAGAAGGTGACGGTTTGCGGCGAAGAGAGGAGTAGAAGAATCTTACATTCGAAGGCGACGAATTCCAGCAGCGACAACGAAGATGTGTCCTAAGCGGCGGTTCAATTTATCCGAGAGAGAATCGGTGTTTTTTTTTATTTTTTGTTTTTTTGTCTTCGGTCACTGTAAAAATGAGGGGATAAAAAAAACCCTTTTCTATGTGTCCTAGGCGGCGGTTAAAAAAAAGGTTTTACTACATAAAAATACCGCTTTCGCAATCTGATGTCAGACTTCTTAACTCAGTCTGATAACAGACTCTTTTAGCAGTCTGATAGTGATGAGATAATTGAGCGAGAAGTCTGGAAATTTTGGGCGGCAAAATTCCCGCCTTTTTCTGCGGTTTTTTCTAATATTATTAATTACCGCTTAGAAGTATTTTTCAAATACTTCTACTGCCAGACTCGTTTTGCAGTCTGAAATGGTGATATTTTCCGGACCAGACTTGTGAAAGTTTTCAAAATTTTAAGTTTTTCAGATTTCAAAAGAAGTCTGATAAATTCAGACTTCATAAACAGTCTGACATAGTAAAGAAGGACACATGTTACAAATTAAACCGACTTCATAATCAAATATCTCGTTCCTTGGAAAAAATACAAATTTTGGTTACAAATTGTCACATATTACAAGAAACCAAAATAGATAAACATGATCAGGACGATAATAATAGCACCAGCGAACGTCAGACTCTTCAACTCGACACCACACATTATCTGGCCACATGGCTTCTCCGTCAACCGCTCCTTCAATTGAGCTATCTCTGCCTTCGTTACCTTGACGTCATCGAGCAATGTGGACAAATCTTTCTCGCTTTGAGCATTAGAAACGAACATGCCATTAATTAGTTGACCATGTTGGTCAACATACAGCTTTACATCGTTAAACTCCTCAGTCATAGCCTCATCCCACCACTTCATTATATGGTAACCACCATACTACACAGCCACATTTATACAATCATATTAAGATTCCAAATTATAATAAGCAGAAAAAAAACAAACGAACAACATGTCATATAGAAGCCATTACATCATAGTTACGACATCCTAAGAATCTTCTTCCCGGATTATCGGCAGTAGTGGATGTTTGCATGACGGGCTCCAGACCGCAGAAGCATTTCTTGGGGATTCCATAGGATGATCCGAATCGACGTCGACCTGTTGAACATGAACTACTCGAAGATGGAAGGTGACTGAATCGCCCCATCCTGTGTACCAGAAAACATTCGCAAAAATTAAAATAAGTCTAAAGCCAGACTTCTAATAAAGTCTAATTTAAAATCAAGTCGAAATTCAGACTTCTAAAAGAGTCTAATTCGGAAAAGTCTAATTTCAGACTTCTTCTCAAGTCTAATTCGTACAAAGACAAATTTTAGACTTCTAACAGAGTCTAATTAAATGAAAGTATAATTTCAGACTTCTAAGCGAGTCTAATTCAGATCAGTTCAAGTATCAGACTTCGTATCGAGTCTAATTCACTTTCAGACTTCTAATATAGTAATTTTCAAGTAGATCTAAAACAGAATTAATTAGATCTAGGCAAATAACCCATCTGTTTGTTTAGATCTAGGCAAATAAACGAGGGTTTCCGGAGAGATGTTTGAGAGAGTTTAAAGAGAGAGAGATTCTTCCTGTTTTAGAGAGAGAGAGTCGATAATGACTTTTACAGATTAGGGTTGGTAACTTTAGTTTATATATGGGGTAAAATCACAAGTAGGGTAACTTATTTCAGATTAATTCACAAGTTTTCATCAAGAAGTCTGATAAACCATGGACATGATCAGACTGAAATGGCAGTCTGATAAACCATAAACTTTATAATTACTACTTAAATACCATCATATTATATATAAAACTTATAACAAACAACAAACTATTTTAACTTAGTCACAAACTAACCAGTATATGTAAAAAAACATTATGAATTAAAAATTTAGAAACTCTTAATCTAACCCTACAGATAAGAACAGGATATCCAACTTCATATGTCGAACATAGACAAAACTCTTGTTTTCTTTGTTATTTGCACAATGCAATATATAACTCGATATTCACACTCTTTTATAGCTAATTACACTCCAAGGGCAAACTTTGAACCATAATCCAACAAATATTGAGCCCGTAAACCGTAAACCGTAAACTCTTACCTACATGATGTTTAGATCCAAATTTATCTCATACTCACTCATTTTGACTAACTTTTATGTAATTTAAATTTATATACATCTACAATGATTATGTTTACTTTATGTATCAAAAATTTGTATGAAAATTTTTTTAATTATTTTTTGATTTAAATTTTCATATTAATTACAATTCAGACTTCTCGGAGAAGTCTGAGAAACCGCAAACTTGTGTTTAGATCCAAATTCATCTCCAATGATTCAATTTGATTAAATTTTATGTACTTTTAATTTATATACAACAACAATGAGTGTGTGTACTTTATGTAGTAAAAATTTCTAAAAACTAAATTTTTAATATTTTTTAAATTTAAATTTTCAAATTAAATACGTTTCAGACTTCTCTGAGAAGTCTGAGAAACCCCGATTCTTTGAGACGTCTGAGAAACCACGACAACCACCATCGTCGACGAGTTAATGCAGCAACTAACCCGTTTTTCCGCCATTAAAGCTCAAGAATAGAACTCGTAAACACTTTTCGCGACTTCTCTCTCCGATTTCTCCCATTTTCCCACTGATTATGGCATAAAAACGGCAAAACACGACTGGGCTTGCGGGATTTCGGTGATATTAGACGTTCTGGGCGCTCAACGAGGGTGAAAACAAACTCTAAACGGATATAGGTACGAATTTTTGCATATCATCGATTTTCAGATCTGAATTGTATACTCAGACTGCTTTAGAAGTCTGATGAAACCCATATGGTCAACGAGAGGGTAGTTTTGCAAAAATCAGATTAAAATTGAGGTTTGGTAATCTCTGAGAAATCCCTATTCTCTCAGACTTCTCCGATAAGTCCGAGTAACCCTAAATCTAATATTTAACACTTATGAGTGACAATATTAAAACATAACTTCTAGGAAGCATCAAATTCGTGAAATATATGCACATTACAACACATATGTGCAAATTTAATATTTCAAATGTAAATTTGGTAAACCATGAATCTAACCCTAAAGTTATATGTAAATGTTTCCATTACAAAGCATGTTTTGAGGTTTACAATCTACTTTGCCTTACATGTTTTTAATTTGATTGAATTTTACGAAATTTAATTTTAATACTTCGAAATCGTCTATATTTAATTTATTTATAAGAATTTTTTAACAAAATAATTTTTTACAATTTTTAAATTTAAATTTACTAATTAAATATGTATCAGACTTCTTCGAGAAGTCTAATATTTATTGATGTATAGGCATAATGAACTAACCTTTTTTAATTTGATTCAATTTTATGAAATATTAATTTCTATACATCAAAATCGTCTATATTAAATTATTGTAGAAAAAAGTTTTAACAAATTTGGTTTTTTTTATTTAAATTTAAATTTACTATTGTAATCTGTATCAGACTTCTCGAATACGTCTGAGAGTAGTCTGGTAAGAGAAATCAATCAGACTTCTATTAGAGTCTAAATGTCAGACCTCTATAGAAGTCTGACATGTCGCGAAGGTTAAAATGGTAATAGTGGTTTCGCGTTTTTTGTTTGGTAATAAGGGGGTAACTGTAATTTTCCACCCCCGAAAGTGTAGCGCAGCATTTGATTGAAATGACAGTGTATTTTTGTCATAAAAACGAAATTTTGGTGTAAAAACAGCAATTTGCCGAAGAAACTATGCCCCGTGTTAAAAACACTTTTCCAGCAAGGCTCTTTGATCTCTTTATCGTGTGAACTCATTCTTGATTGTTTTTGACGCCTTGAACACATGTAAAAACGTTATATATTGAAAATACCTTGCTAAGGCGCGTGCATGGCCGAAATGGTGCGTGTTGGGATGCCTCATTTTCTGACTTGTTCTTAGCGTGATCCTTATTGTAGAAGTTTTCTTATAACTCCCTTAAGTCAGAAGGATAATCATCTTGAAGTTCCTGCACATTCTTTATCGTCGTCTCACGTCCTTGCTTTTGTTTGGTCTCTCTCGGGCCAATTGAGAGTCTTGGAGCTATCTTGGCATTCCAGTGCAGTCTTCTCAGCTTCTTGGGCTCTTTGACCTGTCAAATTAGTAAACATACCTTGGTTTTGGTCTGGTGATGATTGGCTGGGGTTCAGTTGGTTTAATTCTTCGACTCAGTCCTTCTTAGCAATGCCTAAGGTTACGGGTGTGGTTTCATGTGCCATCTCTGGATCTGCTTGTTCCATTTGAAATTTGTCTCGACCATTATCCGTAAAATGGTTGATTGGTCAATGAATCTCGAAGCTTGGATCCTTGGTACGGTTGGCGTCAGTTGGGAGCTCTTTTAGCCTTAGTTGCGGTCTGATAGAGCCGTTTTGAGAGTTGTCGATGTTCTGTCTGTCTCAATTGGTTCCTTATGGTTCTAGTGAGTTTATGATGGCTAATGCTAGATTGAACCTTATTCTAAGTTTTTTAGTCCTATATTGTGTTATTGGAGCTTCTCTCACTTCAGGTATTTGGATCGGTTCATGGTTCAGGTCAATGTCCACCTCAAGATGACAAGATGCGGTCTGATAGAGCCGTTTTGAGAGTTGTCGATGTTCTGTCTGCCTTAATTGGTTCCTTCTGGTTCTAGTGAGTTGATGATGGCTTTTACTGCTAGATTGAACCTTATTCTAAGTTTTTTAGTCCTATATTGTGTTATTGGAGCTTCTCTCACTTCAGGTATTTGGATCGGTTCATGGTTCAGATCAATGTCCACCTCAAGATGACAAGATTATCATTCACACATAACTCCAACTCTGAAACAGTGTGAAGTTGCTTAAACTTCCAATTGTCAGTCATTTGAAACTGTACACCAACACATAAAATCTGTTGTAGTTCTCTTGAAACCTTCATTTTCCAAATTTTGGTCAACAACCAAGACATGTGTGAATGTTCCATCAGTCTCAATGGCTTAGATTTGCTTTTAATCATCATTTGAGACTTCTTATAGCCAACGATATATTGTCTCTTGTCACATGGGTTTTGCCTCATCCTCATTATATTTCTATATTTATTTTTTTTATCTAAATTTGTAATATGTCATTAATCTTAAGTTGGTGGATTTATTCCCCAAAAGGACGAAAAAACCCTGAAACACTAAGTTATCTTAACCAAAACTTATGAACTCGAACCAAACCAAAATAAAATTTGGAATTGAACCGACCATATACCTAAATATTTATATTATTAGAATGAAAGATAAAAATTACAGAAATAAAGAAAAATATTAAGACGCTTATGCGCAAATAAACCAGCTTGATGAAACTTTCGAGATACTTAAACAACCTGAGAAACTTGATGGGTTTCTGGAGAGACTTCCCAGGTTGATGAACAAAGTTGCGTGGTTTGATTGGATGCTTTAACCAAGCGGAAACTGA
The DNA here is from genome assembly GCA_030161315.1 of Eutrema japonicum. Taxonomy (NCBI): domain Eukaryota; kingdom Viridiplantae; phylum Streptophyta; class Magnoliopsida; order Brassicales; family Brassicaceae; genus Eutrema; species Eutrema japonicum. The sequence goes on from BSQW01000013.1 coordinate 31,769,775, forward strand.
GGCAATCATATGGGACTCGGCACAAAGGTGTGATCCATACGTGATATTCCACAACATTACCCCTACTCTGGTGACTCCGGATTACGAGGGTTGGCGGTGTTACATTGATGGATCTTGGAAGGAGACCGATACTTTCTCCGGATTAGGATGGCATTGCTTTCAAGAAGGCATCGAAGAAACTATAATGGGAGCAAGAAACCTACGAAGAAGTCTCTCCCCCCTACATGCAGAACTGGAAGCACTCATTTGGGCCATACATTGTTTGATTGCAAACCAGAAGACAGAAATAGCATTCGCAACAGACTGCTCCGAGCTGGTGAAGATGGTGTCTTCACCCGAGGAATTACCGGCCTTTGCATTACACTTGGAGGAATTCGTGAAGAGTGAGGAGGTGTTTTTTGTTTTCTCTATCTCACTCATTCCACTCGCAAAGAACACAAGGACATACAAGTTAGCAAGGAGTGCTCGTGTCTATCCAGTGGATATCACTTACCTAAACTCGGTACCCCCGGTTTGGATTTATGAACCGTTCTAGGTATTTAGGTTGTGGACAAAAAATTTTTGGTTATGTTTGATTTGATTTGTTTATCTATCCATATATATGAAATTTATATTCCTTTAAAATATAGTTCCACAAAGAATAAGTTAATTATATATTTTTAGCTCGTGTGATTAAAAGAAAATTTACAAAATAAAAATTGAGATTTAAATAGAATCATTTTTAGGTAATTAAGATTAATAGAATATTAATAATTTAGACAAAAAATATATAAAAATGATGTCATTCTTTAAAAAAAAAATTAGAATTTTTTAAAAAATTAAAAATTAATGATGGCTGACGTGGCAACTGACTCAGCATGTGGACACTTTAGATGACATGGCAGCTGACTGAGTCTGCTGAGTCAGCGGTGTTAACGGTTTAACTAACAGATTTGCGGTCAATGCTGGATTATGGTTAAATTCAATAGTTTGGGTAGGAAATTTGATTTTTTTATGTCCGGAATATAGAAAATTGCACTATATTTTAGTTCAAAGTTTGTTGGGCACATCGAATTTAGTAGAAGTTGATTTTGACCATTTTCCCCTCTTTGGTGAATGACACGAATCTGAGAAGGAAAGGGGTTGTAAGACCCATTCTGGTCATGCTATGAAGTATATATCTCACAGCAATTCAAATAACAAGAACAGCCAGTTCTAAAGCAGTCTTTGAGGTAGTTTCTAAGGCAGGTTGCTAAGACAGATTTGGTAAGGTCTTGATAGTGTTCAAAAGTAGATCGGTTAGATCTTTAGTGATACTAACAACGTGTTCTTGAGTTGTTTAAGTAGAGTGAACCACTTGTATAGCTTAGAGTTATGTCATGTAACTGAGCGAGAGAGTGAGAGTGATGTGATAGATCATGTACTTTAATGATGGAGCATAGTGGATGCAGTTGAGGGACATAATTTCCCTCCCATGAGACGTAGCCAATCTGGTGAACTCAGGGTGAACAAATGATTTGTGTCATTCTATTACTTGCTTATATCGTTTGTTAAATTCGAGAATCACATGGTCGGGGCTGAATTCGGGTATGCGAAACGCAACAGATTGGTATCAGAGACATATTCAGGGATTCATAGATTTAATGGCAAAGGAAAGAGATGGTAGTGGTTGTTTGTGGCTGGAGTTGTGCAGGTTAAAGGAGGAAGGATTCATAACAGAAAGTTGAAACAAATGAGGAGATTTCAAGGTTATGAAATCAGGTTCCCTCTAAGTTCTTCAAATGTACTAGAATCTGTCACAAATTAAAGTGTTGCAAGCACAAGAAGAAAGAAATCAGAGATAGAAGCAAGAATCATATGACCAAAGAAATATGTGTTCTTTATCAATGTTGAAGAAATCGGTTAGAGTTGGTGTGAGCTGAAGGTCTTTCACAAGTATCAGCTGGTTTGTGATTCTGAAAAGCATGAGTTCAAGTTCTGTGCCTCAAGGTTAAAAATCAGAATCAAAGCATCAACTTCAAGACTCAAGTTTAGTGATACATCATGTCTGATTCCGCTGCAATCACAAGGTTTTGTGATGTTATCTATTGAAGTTTCAGGTTTGCTTAAGTTCTGCATATTTTGATGGAATTGGAAGCTTGTTGGAACACAAAGGTTGTGTGCTGGTTTTGCAAGATATTGGCTAAGATTCAGTGATGGTTTTTTCAGGTTGTTTTTTGGTTGAATCAGCTTGGTAAGTTCAGTTGAAGGTCGTGTTCAAGCTTGGTTGTTATTCCAACCTCGATTACTCATAAAATTCTTGGGACTAAGGGACGCCTTAAAACCCAGAATCTAATGTGTTTTATGGCTATTTGAGTATCAGTTGGGTAGTATGGATTCAGTATAAGGGAAGTTTCAGAATGGTTTGAAGCAAATTATATAATCTGGTGAAGACATGTTAAATGTTATGGACTCTTCAGTGGGTTGGCTGAGTTTTGAAAGGAGTTTTCTGATGCGGGTTTGTCTATGTGTATAGCTATCAGTTCTTGGGAATATGATGACTCTGCAGTTGTTGGATCATCAAAGAACGTGATGTTACATGGCTACTATTTTCAGAGGGAATGCATCAAAGTTTCTGAGTAAGTTGTTTGGTTTAAGCTAGACAGTGTATAAACTCTTATTTCAAGAAATTTAAGCTCTTGACAAGGTGGCAGTAGCACAAGTTCAGGTTTGTGCAGATTTGTGTTGAGTTTAACACAAAGGTAATTCTGCTGGAACAAATCTGCGAGAACAAGAAGTTCTTATCTCGGGTGGAGAAATGGTTTCTCAGAGATTATCATGTATTGAGTCATATCTTCAAACAAAGAAGAAGAATCTGAGGGTCTAAAAGTTAAAGGAATTAGAGATGTAATATTTTTCATGAGGAATGTCTCTCAATGGTATATGCAACAGGATATACTATGATCTAGTATCAAAAGTCTTCCTAGCTAGGAGAGTTAGGCGGCATGTTCTGTTTATTTTGACAGCGGTACAAGATAAGTATGGGTTGTATGTTGGCTGCAAGAGTACAAGGTTTGTTATCTATGATATTGAGGAAATGTTTGATGGTATATCAACCTAAGTTGAAAAATCATCATAACATGAATATTGCTCCATATAGAGAGAGGACAAGGCTGCTGAAAAAGAGAAGTTTCTTGGTGGTTCTTCGGGTACAAATGGATTATAGTTGGAGTGGCTGCAGGAAGAAAGAAGATGTAGATGTGTCATAAGTTTTGGCATTCTTTCTCACGAAAGAAGCCATGGTAATTCATTATGATACATGGGAACGTGTAAGTGGATCAAATATACAGGGAAGAGTGGTTTTAATTCTGAATGGTGAAGCTGAGCTTAAAGAGACATAGTACATCCAAGAGGTTATAGTTCCAAGTGGAGTATTGTTGCTACAAGAAGAGAAATGCATACCCAAAAGGGTATTTTCTACTCGTGGTAGAACTATGTTTCTTTGGAGGTTGTCTTGGATATTTTAGATCTTACAAATGGCCTGATTGGAATTAGCTCACAAGAGAAGGGTTAAAAGGTTATACACTTGCTGTTGAATATGATCCATGGAAGTTCAATGTGCAAAGAAGACAAGGAAGCCAAGAACATGTTGTTATCAACGGGTATTCAGCTGAAGCTGGTTGTAATATGAGGGAAAAGGCAGTTTACAAATTGTTTTTGAAGCTGGTTGTTGGTAATTTTCACTTAAAGGAAGTTGCAGGTTTTCTGGAAAATTTCAGAGAAGACACATGTGTAGGCTGAGATGAAGGTCATTGAAGTGGCTATGTGGAGTTCTCTAAAGAAGAAGCATGAAGAGACAAGCGCATGCGATGTAGGTTGTGTCTCATGGCTGGTCACTTCAAGAAGGTGAAATTGTTGTGTAGCTAACTGCTGGAGCTTTGAGAGACCAAGAGGGTCAGTTGTGCAACGAGAGAGGACAACGTCTGGATGGAGAGGGGAACATCATTCCACCTGCTCCTATTGTCGCTGGGAATATCGCTGGGAACGCGAATGCAGGGAATGATGTGGTTGCTAGCGGTAGAACGATTGGTGAGTACAACAGGCCTGATAAGTTTTATGCCAATCGATCAGCGATTCGTCCTCCACCTTTTCAGAGGAATGACTTTGAGCTAAAACCTGCATACTTCACTCTTGTGGGTCAACATCGTTTTCATGGTTTTCCTCATGAACACCCTATGGATCACATTGAGAGGTTTGAGGATCTGGTTACAAGCATCAAGAGCAATGGAGTGTCCTATGATTACCTCTTCTGCAAGCTCTTCCCATACTCTCTTGGTGGAGATGCGACCTACTGGCTGAAGCAGTTACCTCCTGGATCACTGACTACTTGGGAAGAAACTAAGACTGCCTTCCTGAACAACTTCTATGATGATGCAAGATCCGAGGATCTGAGGAACAAGATCTCCCAATTTTCTCAAGGACCGACTGAGGCACTCAAGGCTGCTTGGATTCGTTTCAAGTCATATCAGAGAGATTTTCTGCACCATGGTTTCACTCAGGTTCAGCTGCTGGGTACTTTCTACAGAGGAATCGATTGGAGGTATCAGATGGCTCTAGATGCTGCGAGCAATGGAAATTTCTACACGAGATATCTTGACGATGCCTATGTGCTTATTGAGAACTTGGTTTCTCGCAATAGTACCAAGAATGCAGACATGGAGCGCAAGAAGCAAGCTGGTAACTTGGATTGCAGTCAGATTGCTGAGGTGAATGCTAAGTTAGATTTGTTGATGGACAAGCAGCAGAAGGCTGTTCGTTTTGCTAAAAAAGATGGAGTGGAATTTTTTAACCACATTGATGGAGATGGATTTCAAGATTAAAGGTATCAATGCCCACCCACACCACCCAGAACTTCTGAGAGTAAGATGGAATCCATGCTTGAACAACTTCTTCAGGGACAGCAGAAGATGACACTAAACCTCAATGGGAAGATGGACGCTATGTACACAAATCTGCATGGGAAAATTGAGTCTCTCAATATTCATCAGAAGATGCTGGAAACTCAAATAGCAAAAAATTTCGTGTTGACAGAAAATCTCCGTGTATCAATCGATACCAGCCAGTGTCGATCGATGCCAGCCCATACACCCGCACGTGATCCAAAATCTCGTGTATCGATCGATACTACTTCGGTGTCGGTCGATACTGAGGCGCAGGTCGAGAAAGAACCATATATTGTCAAGGAGATGGTGTACAAACCCAAATTACCTTATCCAATGCCTCCTAAGATGACAAAGAAGGAATGGGAGGACGCCAGATGCAAAGCTATGTTGGATAAGTTAGTTGTGGAGCTTACTTTTGTTGATGATATATCTGATGATGAGAAATCAAACACCACTCCTGTATCGACCGATACTCTCTTGTATCGATCGACACCCGTCCAAGAATCTGTCAAGGACATCTCGAAGGAGCAAGCATCGACCGACACCATCCCTGTATTGATCGATACTCACCCAGATACTGCAAAGGAGCTGCGTATGAGTGTTGACAGACTTCGCAAGCCCAAGAAGCTGAATCCTATTCCCCAACACCTCCGAGCCCCCATCACTCCAAAGCAGTTGCGTGGCTTTGAGAAGATGGTACGAAGGATACCGCACTCGTCCACTTTTGAAGAAGCTCTAGAGGGCTGGCCTCTGCTAAGTCACTTCAAAGATTGCAGAGAAACCCTGGAAGAGATCGAGGCACTCTTCATCAATGCCAGTAGTACACCACCTCCGCTGAGGCAGTTGACCAAGAGGAAAGACCCAGGAATATTTTCGGTTCCATGCCCCATCTCTGGAGTTGACTTCAAAGAGTCTCTCGTTGACTCAGGGGCTAGCGTCAATGTCGTGTCAAGGGCAATTGCAGAGAGATTGGGAGCTGATATTCGACCGCCCATGTCATCTATCACATTCGCGAACTGTTCCACCTCACTTCCATATGGTACAATCCCTGATTTTCTGGTTAAAGTAGGAGACTGTCTGTTTCCTGCTGATTTTCATGTTGTGGGGATGATTGCACAATCTCGTACGCAGTTGATTCTTGGAAGACCGTTCATGGCTACGGTTAGTGCCATTATGGACACACCCAGCAAGCAAATCTCGTTCTCATACATTGCCAAAGAGGTGTACTACAAAGTTATCCCTAGAGGAACTCCCACACGTGTCTCTTGCATTGATGTTGTTACAGATGAGACGTTGGTAATTGATCTTTTGGAAGAGCCTCCTGACGAACCAACTGTCACAGACGTTCTAGATAGTCCTTCTATCATCGCCAAGAAAGAAGTCAAAACGTCTAACTGAAAGAAGAAGGCAAAAAGCAAAGGAGTGAAGGGTGCTCCATCTATGCTTTAATCCCTCAGAAGTGTGATGGGGATTCGATTGAATACAAGGTGAAGTGCAAAGGTGCCTCGAAACCATTCTCTAAGGCTAGAGTTCTTCTTACTTCGGAGCTGAAAGAGAAAGGAAGGGAGTTTGTGGAGGGCATGATGAGCAGACCTCTGAAGCTGGCGATGTCAAATTGTGGAGCTTGTTTTGGATTCAGCTCTCAAGTTTCTCCTGACTGATCGTCCGTACAGTCAAGCTCGTGATGTAAAATAAGCGCTTGGTGGGAGGCAACCCACTGGTGAGTATGTTTTTGAGTCTTTTTCTTTTTATTTTTCGTTTTGTGTCTGTGTCAGGATAAACAAGAAGCAAAAACTCGGAATCGCCTGAGTGTCGATCGATACCCTTGAGTATCGGTCGACACCCTACGCGAATGAAAGAATATGTATCGGTTTAAGCTTGGTATCGTCCGATACCAAGCTGTGTGTCGATCGATACTCAATGTTCTAGCACGGTAACTTCTTGTTTCTCTTCGTTCTATTCTGTTCTTTTGTTTTCTTTTACCTACTCTAGGCTAGATAACATTGGGGACAGTGTTGTTCAAGTCTGGGGGAGGTAGTCGCTGACTTTGTTTTTGTTTTTCTTAGAGTCAATCGTTTTTGAGTCATACGTTGTTTTATTGAGTCAAAACTTTGTCTGAGACTGTGATTTTTTTCTTGAATCTTTTGATCTGACCTTGCTTCTAAGTGACCATTGTTACATAATCAGCTCTAGATCGACTAATGAAAAATCCAAAGGCTGACCAGTTAACTAGAAGACACTCATGTTTCCAGCAAAGTTCCTTAAAGCCTGAGCCAAATTTTTACACTTCATCGATGTGGTTAGTATTCATAGAGCTTGATTCCTCATTCGTATCTGACAAAGGAACCCATGTGTTTGAAAGAATGATATTTCTCTCCCTGTTACAAGTTAATTAATAAGATGCATTAAAAGATGAGATGATTTTCTTCTGAGTAGAGGGTTAGGAAAATTTCCAACGATTCCATTATTCTACTTCAGAGGAAATGATCACACAAAGGATTGGAAGCGAGGCTAGGATTTTCCTACGATGCCATTATTTGCCTACATCATTTGATACTTTTAGAGGGAAGAACCGGGGATAAGGTGGCAAACACCATCAATACTCGCGTCTCCTACCTTTATATGTATATGCATGATCTAAAAAGAAAAAAGAAGAAAACATAATAATAAATAAATCTGGGGGAGAGAAATCAATACAAAAAGTGTGAAAAGGGTGGTTCCTTGTTATGATATTGTATGGGAATGAATCTAGAAGGTTCTTGGTATTAATCACAGCGATGAAACTGGCGAGGATAGCTTGATTGAACGATGCTTTGAAATAATGTGTGTAGTCTGGGAAGCTGAGAATGTCTACGGAGAAGTACATGGTGGTTAGATAAAAAGTTGGTTAGGTGACATATGGGTGCTTGGGAAAAGGGTCATTGCAACGTTTCAAGAACAGGGGAGTCTCTATGTTTTCAAACCTCTTTCTCTGGTTAGTCTTATATTTGCTTGAGGGCAAGCAAAGGCTAAGTCTGGGGGAGTTGATATATCATGGTTTTTACCCCATTTAAGCCATGATATAAGTCCGTTCTATAGAGTCTTTCTACTATTTCGTAGTGTTTTAGAGTCTTTTACAGGTTTTAGCACTTTTGGAGCATTATTGGAGATATTTGAGTTTTATGGAGCATTCTGGAGCAAAACTGAAGTCTGGTGACTAAGTACCCGATCAAAGCGTCAAGCATCGATCAATACTCCTCGGTATCGATCGACACCCATCGAGGAGGTTACAAGTCGCGACTTTTAATGAAGTTTGAAGAATTGCAGAACTTGCCCAGAAGACTTTAATATTTACAAGAAGACCCCAATTCGTGTTTAGACTATTTAATTAGGATTTACAGCCACTTTGTTGGCTAAACTTTTTTTTATGTCTTATTTTTTCTTTGAATTGAGAGAGCGCTTTCGAAGGGAGACAAGTCTGAAACTCTCTTCGTCCGAGAGAAGATTTCGAACCCTTTTGTTACTCTTTCTTATTCTCTATTGAGTATTTATTCAAACATGTTTATTGCTTCAATTTCCATGTTTGAGTAGATCCACTTTAGGTTCAGGGTTCTCATAAGGGTTTTCTCTGAATGCTGGGTTGATTAGTTATTAGGATTCACCATCTGAATTAGTTCTTCACCATAGGTTGTGTTCAAAGCTAATTCTAGTTTGACGAATCTGGAATTTAGATCTTAGGATAATTGATTTGGCACGACAGTGCGATTAATTACCTGATAGAACCTTAGGTGAGCAAAATAACTATTCACAAAGAGATTTCGTTTAGTTGTTTTGTGAACAAATCAAACCTGATCTAAAAGCTTATTTAAACTTTAGGATTCGCAAAGAGATTTGGAATTCCTAGGATTTAGATTTAGATAATTCTCGCAACGACAGTTGGTTAATTATAGCTTAGTGATTTGAGTTCAAGAACCGCGCTAAATCTGAATCTTGTTAGTTAGTTTACATGCATTCATTGAATTCCTGAGAAAAACCCTGAACCTATCTATCCCCTATCGAATTACAACTCGTTTACTGCTTATTGCTTTTTGTTTCATCTGAACTGCTTAGCTTGATTCGATATTATACAATCTATTGTGTGATTTCTCTGAGTCCTTGTGTTCGACCCCTACTTTACTGCAGCAACTGCTTAGTACTTTTTAGGGTATTAATTTGAGCATATCAAATTAAAAAAAAAAAAAAGCTTCTTCGCTTTCCTGTTTGCACGTTCCAAATTCACACCTGAAACACACTAGGCAAAGCACGTAAGTAACAAAAAAACACGTTGAGTATCGATCGACACTGGGTGGTGTCGATCGATATCAACAAAAAAAGACGACGAGTATCGACCGATACTAGGTAGTATTTATCGATACCGACGAACTTAGTCGAAATTCTCAGACTAAAATCTAATGGCGAATTGAGTCCCCGGCAACGGCGCCAAATTTGATATGCTCAAATTAATACCCTAAAAAGTACTAAGCAGTTGCTGCAGTAAAGTAGGGGTCGAACACAAGGACTCAGAGAAATCACACAATAGATTGTATAGTATCGAATCAAGCTAAGCAGTTCAGATGAAACAAAAAGAAATAAGCAGTAAACTAGTTGTAATTCGATAGGGGAGAGATAGGTTCAGGTTTTTTCTCAGGAATTCAATGAATGCAGGTAACCTAACTAACAAGATTCAGATTTAGCGCGGTTCTTGAACTCAAATCACTAAGCTATAATTAACCAACTGTCGTTGCGAGAATTATCTAAATATAAATCCTAGGAATTCCAAATCTCTTTGCGAATCCTAAAGTCTAAATCAGCTTTTAGATCATGTTTGATTTGTTCACAAAACAACTAAACCAAATCTCTTTGCGAATAGTTATTTTGCTCACCTAAGGTTCTATCAGGCAATTAATCGCACTGTCGTGCCAAATGAATTATCCTAAGATCTAAATTCCAGATTCGTCAACCTAGAAGCTTTGAACACAACCTATGGTGAAGAACTAATTCAGATGGTGAATCCTAATAACTAATCAACCCAGCATTCAGAAAAAACCCTTATGAGAACCCTGAACCTAAACTGGATCTACTCAGACATGGAAATTGAAGCAATAAACATGTTTGAATAAATACTCAATAGAGAATAAGAAAGAGTAACAAAAGGGTTCGAAATCTTCTCTCGGACGAACAGAGTTTCAGACTTGTCTCCTTTCAAAAGCTCTCTCTCAATTCAAAGCAAAAATAAGACATAAAACAAAGCTTAGCCAACAAAGTGGCTGTCAAACCTAATGAAATAGTCTAAACACGAATTGGGGTCTTCTTGTAAATATTAAAGTCTTCTAGGCAAGTTTTGCAATTCTTCAAACTTTATTAAAAGTCGCGACTTGTAACCTCCTCGATGGGTGTCGATCGATACCAAGGGGTATCGATCGATGCTTGACGCTTTGATCGGGTACTTAGTCACCAGACTTCAGTTTTTCTCCAGAATACTCCATAAAACTCAAATATCTCCAATAATGCTCCAAAAGTGCTAAAACCTGTAAAAGACTCTAAAACACTACGAAATAGTAGAAAAACTCTATAAAACGGACTTATATCATGGCTTAAATGGGATAAAAACCATGATATATCACTAACATGATAAACAACTCATCTCAAAGCGGGTGTTAGCAACTGAAAGGAGTCCTAGAGAGGATACAGATGCAGAGAATTAAATTGCATTTGGAAGACAACAACTCGGGAGTATCAAGTTGTCTTGTTGCATCATGAGGAGATAATGTAAGTATTTTCTCAAGAAAATTCAATTGCAGGTTAGTAAAGTGAATGATCTTCAGATATCAAGAGTTGATAAAGAAGACGAAGGCTTTTTGTTTAGAGTCTGGCAGTGATGTAGGTTGTTGTGACAATAGAAAATTTGTTGCAACAGGAAATGCATCAGGGGTTCAAAATTGATGCAAAAATGTTGTACATAATTGTCTCAAGTATATCAAGGTTTTGATGATGTGAGACAAGGTTGAGATGTTGCTGGTAGTGGCTGAAATATGTTGGTGATGTTCTGTATAGCAAGATGCTTGGACAAGACTGTTGTTCAAGTTTTGGTTTGTTTTGACCAAGCTATTGTAACAGGTAATCTCAGGTTTCTACATTGGTGTAAGCTATTGATGAGATTGATTACATGTTGAATAAAATAGTTTCAGGCTTTGAAGCTAAGGTGGTTTTGTTTTCTGCAAGTGATTGAAGCAATCACTATAAGAAAACATGGTCATTTCCGATGGATTTTCCGACGGACATAATCCCGCCTGTAAATTTCGACGAATTTCTGACGGAATTCGGACGAAATTAAGCTCCGTCAGAAATCAGTACCCGTCGGTAATCCGTCGGTAATTTCCGATGGATTTCCGATGACGTGTGTCCGTTTGAAAGAATATATACGCTACATAGTCGTTTGAAAGAAAATAGACGCTACATAGCCGTTTGAATATTATCGGTAGTCATTTGAATATTATCGGTATCTATCTGGAATCGCGCACAGTTTCCTTATAAAAACGTATCCACCCTCTCTCATTTACAATCACAAAAAACTCTCATCTACAATTCCTTACCAAAATGTCTTCTTCAGATCCTTATAATTATTTTTGATCATGGATGGACATGCCTCATCAAATTCTGGAGACGGGCCTAATTACAGAACAAGGTCTGCAGGAATTCATGGCATTTGCGGGTACGCAGAAGAAAGAAAAAAAATGATAAAATCTACTGCCTTTGTACCAATTGTCGGAATCGTAGATTTATCATGATAGATGAAGTATGGTCACACCTGTATTGTAATGGGTTTGTGACGGGTTACAAGACTTGGTATTATCATGGAGAAAATGATACAATGGTGGATTATGCTAGTACTAGTGAACAATAAATTAGGGATAGCGCTAGCTTAGAAGAACCTCCAATTATGGAAGTAGACATTGTAGGTCATGTTCAGATGGTGAACGATGCATTTCGTGAAAGTATACCATCGGTTGCTGAGTATGGAGATAGAGGAGAAGAATCTAACTTAGAAGCTCAGAGATTCTTTGATATGTTAGACGTTGCTAAGAATCCATTATATGATGGGTGTAGAGGTGGACATTTCCCTTTATCAGCTGCAACTAGGATGATGGGTATAAAGAAGGATTTCAATTTGAGTGAGGAGTGCGTAGATGCAATCGCTGATTTTGTGAAAGCCATTTTGCCAGAAGATAATCTTGCACCAGCATCATACTATGAGATACAGAAACTTGTTCGCTGGTCTAGGATTGCCATATCAGATGATAGATGTATGCATCAACAACTTTATTCTCTACTGGAGAGAGTACGCAGACCGTTTGATATGCCGTTTTTGTCGAAAACCTCAGTATAAGGAAACATGTGGAAGATTGTCAGTCCCATATAAACGGATGTGATATTTGCTGTTAACAGAGAGATTGAAAAAGGTTATATCAACCAGAACGCACATCGGGAACAATGAGATGGCATGCAGAGCATACAATGGATGGATAAATCGCTCATCCCTCAGATGCAGGAGCATGGAAACATTTTCAATTAATGTATCCCAGTTTTGCGTAGGAGGCGAGGAATATATACCTTGGATTATGTACCGATGGTTTCAACCCTTTTGGGAAGCATGACATACAATATTTTGTGTGGCCAATAATTGTAACACCTTACAATTTGCCTCCATCTTTGTGCATGAGACGAGAGTTCTTGTTCCTTAGCATTCTCGTTCCTGTACCAGAGCATCCGAAGAGATCATTTGATGTGTTTTTGCAGCCATTGATTTATGAGCTGCAAATGTTATGGGAGCCAAGTGTTGAGGCATTTGATGTATCTTGTCAGCAGAATTTCGTCATGCGGTCAGTACTTATGTTGACCATTAGCGATTTTTCAGCATATGGCATGTTATTCGGATGGACAATGCACAGAAGGTTATAATTGAATCACAGATGCAAAACGTCTTGGTTTGATTGTCATAGGTGATTCGTACCAATCGATCATCCTTATCGTCGGAGCACCACATTGTTTAGGAAGAACCGTCGAGTATTTGATGGTCCACCTCCTGAGTTAGATGGATAATATTTGTTAACGCAGTTCAGAGATTTTGGTATAGAGAGCACCGTTGATTGTGGTGGTAACGGGCATCATCATGTTGATGGTTGTGGCAACGTACATAATTGGCACAAGAAGAGTATTTTCTGGGATTTGTATTATTAGAAGGACCATCTTTTGAGGCATAATCTAGATTTCATGCACATTGAGAAGAATTTTTTCGACAACATTATGAACACCGTTCTCAATGTCCATGGGAAGACGAAGGACAACCTGAAGTCTATATTGGACTTGCCATACATTTGTTTTCGTAGAGCACTACATGTCACAGGGAACAGGATGCATGCGGTCCCGGCTTTTCGGTTGGATGATCCGTCAAAGGTCGAGTATTTTAAACTAGATTTCCGAAAGTGTTAGATTCCCAGACAGATACGCATCTAACCTTCGGAACTGCGTTGATCATGGAGAAGAGAAGGTTTATGGGATTAAGAGTCATGATTTCCATGTTGTGATGCATCGTCTCCTTTCATTTGCCATTGCATGTCTTCTACCACGTAATGTTCACGAAGCAATTGCAGTTACAATCATTAAATTAAAAATTTAATACTTTATACAATAATTTAATATTTATTTATCCATTTGTTATGCATATTATGCAGGGATTGGTGTCTTTTTAGAGTTATATGTTCGCGGTCTCTTACATTAGACGGTATCCGCAACCTTGCGAATAATATACCCGTAATCCTTTGCAATTTGGAGAAGATATTTTTGCCTTCCTTCTTTGATGTTATGGAACATCTACCAATTCATATATCTCGAGAAGCAGAAGTTGGGGGCCCGGTTCGGTACCGTTGGATGTATCGTTTTGAACGGTATAGGTTTCATCTAAAGAAGAAGGTGCAAATTTTGAACAAAGTGGAGGGGTTATTGTTGCACAGAGCATCAATGAAGAAACCTCACAGTTTGCCTAGTTCTACTTTCCATCACATGTCAAAACGAAGAGTCGTAGAGAAGCTCGACATGATGACAGAGGCGTAATACCTTTCTATCCGGTCGATGTTCATCATATATTCTTAGAGATTAGACGACTTAGTGGAAAAGGCAAGAACCAAAGACTTTCAGCACATGAGCGGGATCATTTGCATATGCATATTCTCACAAACTGCGACGGAGTTGAAGAATATGAGAGGTATTATATGGAACCAAATTATTAATTACTTATTGGGTCATTGATTATATATATGTTAACGTATTTATCGCTTCAAACTAACATGATGTATATGGCTTATTGATATATCATGGTTTTTACCCCTTTTAGGCCATTATATAAGTCCGGTTTATAGAGTATTTCTGCTATTTCGTAGTATTTTAGAGTCTTTTACAGGTTTTAGCACGTTTGGAGCATAATTGGAGATATTGGAGCTTTCTGGAGCATTTTGGAGCAAAGCTGAAGTTTGTGTTGCTGAGTACCCGATTTCACGTCAAGCATCGATTGATACCTCCTTGGTATCGATCGACACTCATCGAGGCAGACACGACCCGCGACTTTAATGAAGAGTGGAAGAATTGAAACTTGGTCCAGAAGTCTTTAATATTTACAAGAAGACCCCAATTCGTGATTTAGGTTATTTATAGGGATTTTACAGCCACTTTGTTGGCGAGGCTTTATTTTTATTCTGGATTTGTGAGAGAGCTTTTCAAGGGAGACAAGTCTGAAACTCTGTTCGTCGAGAGAAGATTTTGAACCCTTTTGTTACTCTTTCTTATTTTCTATTGAGTATTTATTTAAACATGTTTATTGATTCAATTTTCATGTCTGCGTAGATCTCTTGTTAGGGTTAGGGATTCTCATAAAGGATTTCTTTGAATGCTAGTTTGATTTGTTATTTAGGGTTCATAATCTGAATTAGTTCTTCGCCTTAGGTTGTTCTCAAAACTAATTCTGGATTGATCACCTATAACTTAGATCTTAGGATAATTGATTAGGCACGACAGTGCGATTAATTACCTGATAGAACTTAGGGTGAGCAAATTGATTATTCACAAAGAAATTTGGTTTAATTGATTTGTGAACATATCAAACTTGAAATTAAGGCTGGTTTATTATTAGGAATTTGCAAAGAAATTTGGGATTCTGAAGTTTAGATTTAGATAGTTTTCGCAAAAACAGTTGGTTAATTATACTTTAGTGATTTGAGCTCGAGAACCGTGCGTAACATGAACCCTGATTAGTTAGTTTATTTTGCATTCATTGATTTCCTGAGAAATATCCCTGAACCTATCTCTTTCCCATCGATTTACAACTCGTTTACTGCTACTGCCTTTTGTTTAATATGAACTGCTTAGCTTGACTTGATACTATACAATTTATTGTGCGATTTCTCTGAGTTCTTGTGTTCGACCCCTGATATACTGCAGCAACTGCTTTAGTACTTTTAAAGTATTAATTTGAGCATATCAAATTTGGCGCCGTTGCCGGGGATTCAATTTCGCCATTAGATTTTAGTTGTCGAGCTTCGACTAAGCTCGTCGGTATCGATCGATACTACCTAGTATCGGTCGATACTCGTCGTCTTCCTTTGTTGATATCGATCGAAACCATCCAGTATCGATCGATACTCATCGTATTTTTGGTTACTTACGTGCTTGAATCTTGTTTTCAGGTGTATGCCTAACCCTCAAACCAGAAGAAGCAAAAGCACTCAGCTAGTTGAGCTGTCATTGGAGCAGCTAGAACGTTTGGAATGCACAAACAGATAGACAAAGCAAACATCAGAGATGAACAAGCCAGTGGTATTAAGAGCTGATGAACCTGGAGTCTTGAGAGACCAAGAGGGTCAAGTGTGCAATGAGAGAGGGCAACGACTTGATGAAGCTGGAAACATCATTGTCCCTCCTGTTGTTGTTGGTGAGATTGTCGCGCCAGCTGGGCGTGCCAACATTTGGAATGCTGAGGTTGATCGAGGTAGAACGCTTGGTGAGCATAATAGACCTGATCAATTCTACGCCAATCGAGCTACGATTCGCATCCCAACTTTCCAGAGGCATGATTTTGAGCTGAAACCTGACTATTACGCTCTTGTGAGTCAGAATCCTTTCCATGGCCTGTCTCACGAACATCCTATGGATCATATCGAGAGGTTCGAGGATTTGGTCACTGGTATGAAGTACAATGGAGTGCCCAATGAGTACCTTTCTGCAAACTTTTCCTATACTCTCTTAGTGGGGATGCTGCTTATTGGCTGAAGCAGTTGGCTCCTGGTTCACTCACTACATGGGAAGAGACAAAGAATGCATTCCTCAACAATTTTTATGATGATGCGAGATCTGAGGAGCTAAGGAAAAAGATCTCTCAATTTTCTCAGGGTCCGACAGAGGCACTCAAGGCTGCTTGGATTCGTTTCAAGTCGTATCAGAGAGATTGTCCGCACCATGGTTTCACTTAGGTTCAGCTGCTAGGTACTTTCTACAGAGGGATTGATTGGAGGTACCAGATGGGTTTGGATGCTGCGAGTAATGGGAACTTCAACACCAGGTATCCAGATGATGCGGTTGTGTTAATTGAAAACTTGGCGTCTAGTAATAGTACCAAGAATGCTGATTTCGAGCGGAAGCAGCAACCTGGAGGAGTTGATGGAGCGCAGATTGTTGAAGTTCAGGCCAAGCTGGATTTTCTGATCGGGAAGTCGAAGAAGTCTGTACACTTTGCTGATGGAGTCGAAAATATTGATGAAGATGATGTGGAGGATGTCAACTACGTTGGTGGTTCTGGTTTTCAGGGTCAGCGATTTGGGTACAACAACAACCGAAACTTCAACAACAACAATCAGCAAGGTGGGTACAAGTTTGAGGGTAACCAAGCCGGTTTCGGAGCAAAACAAGTTGCCCAGAAACCATCCCAGAGCAGCGATTTCACTCGCAATTATGGGAACTCTTCGTATCAACCCATCTCTCCAAAATCCACAGAGAATAAGATGGAATCCTTAATGGAACAACTTCTTCGGGGACAAGAGAAGCTTCAAGATGATTTCAATGGGAAGTTTGACTCTCTGTACATTGATCTGAATGGAAAAATTGAAGCTATCAATCAGACTCAGAGGAAGCTAGAAATTCAGGTTGCTCAGACTGCAGCAGCTGTGCAGAGGCAGGAAGGTTTCCTTCCAGGAAAACTGAGAATCCGAGGGCTCACATAAACGCCATCACCTTGAGAAGTGGAAAAGAGGTGATTACAGGAGTGAAGGACAGCCCAATTACAGAGAATCTCGTCGATCTTGCTGAAAAAGACGATTGGGATTTTGAAGATCGACAAGCATCGATCGATACCAGCCAGTGTCGATCGACACCGGTCCAGACATCTGCACGAGAGGATCCAAAATCCCGTGTGTCAATCGATACTCATCCGGTATCGATCGATACTGAGACATAGATCGAGAAGGATCCCGAGATTGTCAAGGAGAGGGTGTATAAACCCAAGATGCCTTATCCTATGCCTCCTAAGATGACAAAGAAGTAATGGGAGGACGCCAGATGCAAGGCTATGCTGGATAAGTTGGTTGTGGAGCTTCCTTTTGTTGATGCTATTAAGACTTCTCCAGCTTTCAGGAGGTATGTGAAGAAGATGGTCTCTAGCAATGTGAACCTAGAGGAAGGTGTCATGATGATCACAGCTGAGTGCAGTGCGATCCTACTCAACAAAATTCCCAAGAAGCTACCAGACCCAGGGAGCTTTGTTTTGGATGGCACTATCTTCACAGAGAGATTTGAGAGTGCTCTCTGCGATATTGGGTCGAGTGTGAACCTTATACCACACTCAGTTGCCAAGCGAATGGGGATGACAGACTTCCAGTCTACACGGATTTCGCCGGTACTTGCTGATCGCTCAGTGCGACTTCCAGAGGGACTACTCGAAAATGTCCCAATCAAGATTGGGAATTGCTTGATACCAACAGATTTCATCATCCTGAAGTACGATGTTGAGCCTAAGGATCCTCTTATCCTGGGCAGACTATTCCTTGCAACTGTTGGAGCCTTGATTGACTGCAGGAATGGAAAGATAGCTCTCAACAACGGTGACTTGGTGATGTCCTTTAACATGGAAAATATGATGAAATGGCCAACCATCGATGGGCAGACATTCTATGTGGATACTTTCAGTGACATAGCTGAGGAATACTTCCTAGAGATGCACCCTGAGGATCCACTGGAGAGAGCATTGGTCTGTTCGGCCACTTCGGAGGTCCGTTCGTGTGTTGATACTGCTGGATACTCGAAGATACTTGATTTAGCATTACATGTATCGATCGATACCTCTCTGGTATCGGTCGATACCCTGCGACCAGAAAGAGGGTTGGTCGACAGTTCTAAGCAAGCTGCTGGGCTTGGAGATTGGAGTGCAGAGAATGCTCCTAATGTGGAACTAAAGCCACTTCCTGCAAATCTGAGGTATAGCTTTCTTGGTCCTAATTCCACATACCCTGTAATCGGTAATGCTTCCCTGAACAACACAGAGAATGCCTTACTGCTGAGCAAGCTGCGCAAGTATCGCAAAGCTCTTGGCTACTCTCTTGCTGACATCTCAGGTATAGCACCAGATTTGTGCATGCATCGGATTCACCTGGAGGATGAGTCAAAGTCTTCGATTGAGTGTCAGAGGAGGCTGAATCCGAACCTGAAGGAAGTGGTCAGGAAGGAAGTGATGAAGCTGTTGGAAGCAGGGATTATCTATGCCATCTCAGATAGTTCTTAGGTTAGTCCAGTTCACGTTGTGCCTAAGAAAGGAGGCATCACTGTGGTGAAGAACGAAAAGGATGAGCTGATCCCTACAAGGACAATCACTGGTCACAAGATGTGTATTGACTACAGGAAGCTGAATGTGGCTACAAGGAAGGATCACTTCCCATTGCCATTCATTGACCAGATGCTGGAGAGGTTAGCGAGTCACCCATACTACTGTTTTCTCGATGGGTACTCAGGCTTTTTCCAGATCCCTATACATCCAGAGGACCAGGGAAAGACGACTTTTACATGTCCCTATGGCACATTCGCCTACAAAAGAATGCCATTTGGATTATGTAACGCTCCAGCGACCTTTCAGCGATGCATGATGTCGATTTTTACAGACATGACTGAGGAGTTTATGGAGGTGTTCATGGATGACTTTTCTGTGTATGGATCGTCATTCAAGGACTGTTTGGATAACTTATGCAAGGTACTTCAAAGATGCGAGGAGAAGCACTTGGTTCTTAATTGGGAGAAGTGCCACTTCATGGTACAAGATGGCATTGTTCTTGGGCACAAAGTTTCTAAGGCAGTGATCGAAGTTGACAAAGATAAGATTCAGGTCATGACGAGCCTGCAACCTCCACGATCTGTATCCGAGATTCGAAACTTCCTTGGTCATGCTGGGTTTTACAGGAGGTTCATCAAGGATTTCTCTAAACTTGCACGTCCACTCACAGCCCTGTTATGTAAGGAAATCAAGTTTGATTTCGCATCTGATTGCCTTTTAGCCTTCGAGGAGATCAAGGAGGCATTGGTAAGTGCTCCTATTGTCCAACCACCTGATTGGAGTTTGCCTTTTGAGGTTATGTGTGATGCAAGTGATTTTGCTGTTGGAGCTATGTTGGGTCAGAGGAAAGACAAGAAACTCCATGCTATTTATTATGCCGGCAGGACGTTGGATGATGCTCAGCGAAATTACAGCACCACTGAGAAGGAGTTACTGGCAGTCGTTTTCTCTTTTGAGAAATTTCGGTCCTACCTGATTAGGAGCAAGGTTATTGTTCACACATACCATGTTGCTCTCAAATACCTGCTGAAGAACAAGGACCTCAAGCCTCGTCTATGCCGATTGGTTCTTTTGCTCCAAGGGTTCGACATCGAAGTCAAGGACAAGAGAGGAGTTGAGAATGGCGTTGCTGACCACTTATCGCGACTAAAGGTCGATGAGGTCGTACCTATTGATGATTTCCTGCCAGAGGAAGGTATTTACTTCATTGAAGCTCAGCTTCAAGACTTCTGTCCCGAAAATCTGCAATTTTCACGAATGCAGACTTTCGGTATCGATCGATACTCTCCTGGTATTGATCGATGCCCGTCGCGATTTGGACCTGTTTTGTCTGCAGAGCACTTAAAACTCTTATGATTTCTATCTCGCCGCTGTCTCTAGTGCTGCACGTCCATGGTACACCGACATTGCCAACTACCTTGCTGTAGAGACTGAGCCAAAGCATCCCACAAAGTATGCGAAGAAGAAGTTTATGCGCGAGATGAGGAGGTTCTTTTGGGATGAGCCTTACCTATACAAGCATTGCTCAGATGGTATCTACAGAAGATGTGTTGCAGAGTCTTAGGTGCCAGCAATTCTTAATCATTGCCATGGTTCTGAGTATGCTGGTAACTTTGCTACTTTCAAGACGGTGTCCAAGGTTCTTTAAGCAGGCTTCTGGTGGCCTACTATGTTCAAGGATGCTCATGCCTATATCTCACATTGTGATGTATGTCAGAGGAGAGGAAAGATCAGCAAGAGACATGAGATGCCACAAAATTTCATCCTTGAGGTTGAAGTTTTCGATTGTTGGGGCATCGATTTTATGGGTCCCTTTCCCTCATCACACGAGAATAGGTACATCCTGGTTGCTGTGGACTATGTGCCCAAATGGGTGGAGGTGATTTCTAGCCGAACCAATGATTCTTTGGTGGTCGTTAAGCTGTTTAAGACCATCATTTCCCTCGATTTGGAGTATCTCGAATTGTGATAAGTGATGGTGGTTCCCACTTTATCAACAAGATTTTCGATAGGTTGCTAAAAAAGTATGGTGTAAATCATCGCGTAGCTACTCCATATCACCCTCAGACCAGTGGGCAAGTCGAGGTCTCCAACAGGCAAATCAAGGAAATTTTGGAGAAGACAGTGGGTGCTTCTAGGAAGGATTGGTCTAAGAAGCTGGATGACGCGCTATGGGCTTATAGGACTGCTTTCAAGACACCGCTGGGCACTACACCATTTCACTTGCTGTATGGGAAAGCATGTCACCTTCCAGTGGAGATCGAGCACAAAGCAGCATGGGCGACGAAGTTGCTGAACTTTGACATCAAGCCTGCTGCAGAAACGAGGTTGATTCAGCTGAACGAGCTGGATGAGATTAGGCATCACGCTTACGAGAACTCGAAGCTGTACAAGGAGAGAACTAAGGCCTATCATGATAAGTAGATCATCTCCAGACATTTCGAGCCGAACGACCAGGTACTTCTGTATAACTCTCGTTTGCAATTATTTCCTGGTAAACTGCGTTCTCGTTGGTCAAGTCCCTTCACAATCAAGGAGGTCAGACCACATGGTGCTGTCGTGCTGATTAGTCCTACAGGCGATGAGTTTACTGTCAATGGACTGAGGGTGAAACACTATTGGGCGAAAGCCGAGATTCCAACAGGGCAGATAATGCCTTTGGATGATGCACCCACAGCCTGAATGGCGTTATAGTCAAGCTAATGATGTTAAAGGAGCACTTGGTGGGAGGCAACCCACTGGTGAGTCTGTTTTTGAGTCTTTTTCTTTTTCATTTTTTGTTTTGTGTTTGTGTCAGGAAGAACAAGCAGCAAAACTCGAAATCGCCTTAGTGTCGATCGATACCCCATTGGTATCGGTCGACACAAATCGCGAATAAGATGTACATCAAGTCGACTAAAGCCTGGTATCGATCGATACCAGACCGTGTGTCGGTCGACACCAGATGTCCCAGCACGGTAACTTCTTGTTTCTCTTCGTTCTATTCTGTTCTTTTGTTTCTTTTACCTACTCTAGGCTAGATAACACTGGGGACATTGTTGTTCAAGTCTGGGGGAGGTGTCTGCTGACATTGTGTTTGTTTTTCTTAGATTCAATTGTTTTATCGAGTCAAAATAGTTTTATTGAGTCAAAACTTGTTGGAGATGATGATCATGCGCTTGAATTGTTGTTTTGATTTTGTTCTTGAGTGACCAGTGTTGCAGGATCAGCTCTAGATCGACTAATGAAAAATCCAAGGACTGACCAGTTGACTAGAAAACATCCATGTCTCCAGCAGAGTTCTTCTGAAGCCTGAGCCAAATTTTTGCACTTCATCAATGTGGTTAGTGTTTACAGAGCTTGATTCATCATTCATATCTGAAAAAGGAACCCATATGTTTAAAGTAATAGTATCTCTCTCCCCTGTTATAAGTTGGTAAATAAGAGCATAAAAGATGAAATGATTTTCTTCTGAGTAGAGGGATAGGAAAATTTCCAGCGATCCCATTATTCTACTTAAGAGGGAATGATCACACAAAGGTTGAAAGCGAGGTTAGGAAAATTTCCCGTGATACCACTATTCGCCTAAACCTTTGATACATAGAGAGGGAAGAACCGGGGATTCGGTGGCAAACACCATCAATACTCGCGTTTCGGACCTTGATGTGTATATGCAAGATCTAAAAAAAAAAACAGAAGAACATAATAAGAAATAAGTCTGGGGGAGAGAAAGTGATACAAAAAGTGTGAAATTGGATGGTTCCTTGTCGTGATATTGTATGGTAAAGAATCTAGAAGGTTCTTGAACGTTGGCTGCAGCGATGCAACTGGCGAGGAGGGCTTTATTTGAACAATGCTGCGAGATAATGTGTGGAGTCTGGAAAAGCTGCGAATGTATACGGAGAAGTACATGGTGGTTAGATCAAAAGCTGGTTAGGTGACATTTGGTGCTTGGGAAAAGGATCTTTGCGATGGTTCCTGAACAGGTGAGTCTCCGCGTTTTCAAACCTCTTTCTCTGGTTTAGTTTTCTGTTTTGCTTAAGGGCAAGCAAAGGCTAAGTCTAGGGGAGTTGATATATCATGGTTTTTACCCCTTTTAGGCCATGATATAAGTCCGTTTTATAGAGTCTTTCTGCTATTTCGTAGTATTTTAGAGTCTTTTACAGGTTTTAGCACGTTTGGAGCATAATTGGAGATATTGGAGCTTTCTGGAGCATTTTGGAGCAAAGCTGAAGTTCGTGTTGCTGAGTACCGATTTCATGTCAAGCATCGATCGATACCTCCTTGGTATCGATCGACACTCATCGAGGCAGACACGACCCGCGACTTTAATGAAGAGTGGAAGAATTGCAACTTGGTCCAGAAGTCTTTAATATTTACAAGAAGACCCCAATTCGTGATTTAGGTTATTTATAGGGATTTTACAGCAACTTTGTTGGCGAGGCTTTATTTTTATTCTGGATTTGTGAGAGAGCTTTTCAAGGGAGACAAGTCTGAAACTATGTTCGTCGAGAGAAGATTTCGAACCCTTTTGTTACTCTTTCTTATTTTCTATTGAGTATTTATTTAAACATGTTTATTGATTCAATTTCCATGTCTGAGTAGATCTCTTGTTAGGTTTAGAGATTCTCATAAAGAATTTCTTTGAATGCTAGGTTGATTTGTTATTTAGGGATCATAATCTGAATTAGTTCTTCGCCTTAGGTTGTTCTCAAAGCTAATTCTGGATTGATCACCTATAACTTAGATCTTAGGATAATTGATTAGGCACGACAGTGCGATTAATTACCTGATAGAACTTAGGGTGAGCAAATTGATTATTCGCAAAGAAATTTGGTTTAATTGATTTGTGAACATATCAAACTTGAAATTAAGGCTGGTTTATTCTTAGGAATTTGCAAAGAAATTTGGGATTCTGAAGTTTAGATTTAGATAGTTTTCGCAAAGACAGTTGGTTAATTATACTTTAGTTATTTGAGTTCGAGAACCGTGCGTAACCTGAACCCTGATTAGTTAGTTTATTTTGCATTCATTGATTTCCTGAGAAATATCCCTGAACCTATCTCTTTCCCATCGATTTACAACTCGTTTACTGCTACTGCCTTTTGTTTAATCTGAACTGCTTAGCTTGACTTTATACTATACAATTTATTGTGCGATTTCTTTGAGTTCTTGTGTTCGACCCCTGATATACTGCAGCAACTGCTTTAGTACTTTTAGGGTATTAATTTGAGCATATCACTTATCAACGTTTTACATTTTCGAATAAAACATAGGACGAGCTAATCGAGCTCAAACAGGAAGAGTTCATACGTTGGTTAAGAGATTATGTAAGTATTTTAATTGCCTTGTTTTTAACTATCATATATATAATGAATTTGATTTAGTTAAATTATTTTTGATTTGATTCGTGCAGGTCACGATAGGATCGGCTAACGGAGAAAGATTTCCCACGTGGTTAGAAGAAATAGTGCGCTTTCCACTAGCAACCGTGCAATCACATATGATGTATATCACACGGGGCTAAGCTTTTAAGATTCTTTGAGATGATAGGAGCGGGTTTACTTTAGGTTACAGTGTATCTACTCAGTCCGGTTATCTTGTATACTATGGTGTCGTACATTTGATTTTGGATGTTCACTCTCTGGGAATCCTTGGCTTACGATGCGTTGAATTTTTATGCGACTAGTACGACCAATTAGTATGAAGCGGTGTGCGACACGACCAATTTGGTGTTACATCATTACATAGTAGAAGGCGACTCCAGAAATACGAGCTATTCATTCTTGCTTCACAAGCAGACCAGATTAACTTTATTCTTTTACGTTTATTTGTTAGGTTTTTTGCATTCTCATGGTTAAAATTTTATATGATTTTATTACATGTTATAGGTATGCTATATTCCCTATCCTCGAGTGACAAACAAGCAAGACCCGTGGATTACAGTCACATAGATAAATCCGAGAGGTAGGGTTCATGGGATGTCTGATCATGAACCCCTCTAGCATTCCCTTGAGGTCGAACTTGTTATTGATTTCACCGTACATGTCGACGATCGGGTATTTGAGGATTCATAGGAAGAAATTGACGAATTTGGAGAAAATTCCGATTCAGCATAATCAGATTACTCATCATCGGATCCAGAGTAGTTTTATAAACTTTGCATTGTAAAATATGTACTTGTATTGGATATTTGATATGTGGAATATATTAGTTAAGTGGAAGTTTTATAAACTTTTTTTTTTGATATGATCCTTAAATGTCACCCTTTCGATTACCAAAAAAAAAAAAAAATTAAGTATACATCCGTCGGAAATTTTCGACGGATTAGTGTACTCCTGGTATTAAACACGTTTATCTCGTTTAACTCGGGGGAACAAATACAATATCTAAAATCCGTCTGAAATTTCCGACGGATGATAAAAAAATTATTTAGGGTTTACGGTTTTTTTGTATAAAAAGTTTTAAACATTTTTATGATGTATAAACATTTTTTAGATTTTATAAAATTTGATGGAAGTATTATTATAAGTTATAGTATAAGGTATATAGATGTTATGTGAAATATTTAAGTTTTGTGTTGTAAAATTAATAAATTCACAGAAAATCTTTAATATTGATGAATTAACAATTTATTTGAATGAAACATGTAGATTAGGGATAGTTAAACCTTATTCCGTAACTCTAAACACTAAACCCCAAATATACCCTAAGTCCGTCGGAAATCCGCCAGAAATTTTCGATGGATATAGGTCATTCGACATGTGTTGGTTGACAGCCCAATAGAAACTTTGATTTTTTTGAGCCCGCGGGAAGATAAACCGCCAAAATGAATTAATTTTTGGAATCCGACGGATATGTCCGTCGGAAATCCATTTATATCGAGAAACCTCTTGGATTCTTTTCATTTCTCTCTTCTCTCTCTCTCTCTCTCTTTCTCTCTTCCTTTGCGATTTCTCTCTTCTCTCTTCCTCTTCCTCTTCCTCTGCGATTTCTCTCTTCTCTCTTCCTCTTCTTTTGATTTCTTCTCAAATCTCTTGTCTCAATCCTCAAGTCTTCAATCCTCAATGGATCCCAACATGTAAGTCTCTCAAATCTTTTTTTGTATATCTTATTAGTTTTATTCATTACAAGAAAAAATGCTTTTCTTAGTGGCTGAATAACGCTATCTAACGATACCATAGCTTTTTAACAAGTGTTGTATCATTGCCCGTCATAATAGATCAGACACTTTAGATAGCGGTTATTCAGCCGTGCTATCGTATTGTCATATACTATAGCACATTTTATTATGTAATTAAATAGTATTTAATAGCGTGTTTTTTTGCTATTATTTACATTATTAACAGCGTTTGGGAATTGTTATTTTTAATATAACTATAGCAATTCTTTTATTGTAATTGTTTCTTAGTATTGTTTTTATATGAATTTGTTACTATAAATATATATATTATATGTATTATATATAATAAGATATATATATATATATATATATATATATATATATATATATATATATATACGATTCTGGGTTTATAAACATTATTATAATATCAAACATAGGTTCCACTACATCAAGTGTAACAAAGAAAGAAACATTGGTTCAACATATTACAGACACAAAGAGAAGTAGTTCAAAGTACAACATAAAACCCAAATGTTTCACAATTGTCTCAGAAGAAAACAATCTTTTCATTAGGCCAACCAACTGTGGATCCTACTGCATCAGCTATGAATTCAACTTCAGAGTTTGGTCTCCACACTCGTGCACCATCAACCTTGGAAACCTCTACCCAGACCTTAGAAGCATTGTTACCTAAAGGGATTAAATGAACCTTGTCTGCTGGATCAGTTGAAAACACACGACCCACTGCAAATGTCTGTCCAGAGTTATCACAGTCCAAGAGAGCGCACTTCTGTTTAGCACCTTTGCCGCTACTACCAGTGCTGGGACTACCACTCTAAAACCAAAAATGATAAACACATTCATCAAAATAACATCACGGCAATATCAACAAATCTAAGACAACAAATATCTATTCTCAGTCTCATCTAAAAATCTGACTACACTAACTATTATCCAAGTGTATTAAGAAACTAGTTTTTGAAACTTACCTGAGTAGATTTATTGGTTGTTTCATCAACTGTAGGTTGATGAGGTAGTCGTAACCTATCAACAGGCCATGCAATGGTCTCATGTAGTGCATCGCCTATCTTTGACATTCCAGGCCTAGGTCTCCATAGAAAAGCAGCATTTTTAACAACCACCTCAACCTTAACAACTGCAGCATTTGGTCCAAGCGGAATATCGTTGACCAACTCCAAAGGTTCAGTTGACAACAATATACCCTCAGCAATCAATTCATCTTCTCCTTTCCAGTAATCAAAGATCTGAACTCTTCCTATTGATGCATCTGTAGCCTAATGATTCATGCCAAATATATACACAATCTATATTAGTAATCTACTCAATGTGAATTTGAGAGGAAAACAAAATCACTTTCAATTTACCTCTGAGCCGACAGTGTTAGCATGTTGTGAAAAGTTAATATCATCGTCCAATATTATCTTCTCACATGGCCATGCAATTTTAACTCCTACAGCCTGAGCAAGTGAGCCAATGGTTGTAGTAGGTCTCCAGACATATGCTTCTTGGACTGATACAGACTTCACAATTACAGCTGCCGCATTAGGACCCAGGGGAATTCGACCAATCTTATATGTTGGTTCACTAGAGCAGTATTCTCCTTCACCAACAACAACATCATCAGTCGAAAACCAATCTAGTATCTGGCACCTAAATCCTCCCTTGCTAACATCGCTTAACTCAGACCTAGGAACATCATCATTCTATTTCTAACAAGTTTAACATGATAAAAACATATAAGTTAGAATCTTATTGAACACAAAAGTGCACATATTGAAACAACAAGTGTAAAGAAGTAACATTTTTACCGGCTAAGTTACTAACCACATTTTGCAAATGTTTAAGCTTGCTAAGTAATTCTGCTTGAGTAGATTCGAGTTTCTAGACATGTGAGTCTCTAGCCTGTAAGAATGCCAACTTGGTAACAGTAGCCCCTCTGCCCATCCCCCTAATTCTTCCTGGTCTGTCTTTTCCTAGAACCTTACTCACAACATCTTCTCTGGTATTATATGTGGATGTGGAGTCCATTTCACTGTCAATTGTCTTGATCTTCTCCTGCAATCAAGAACAATACACAACATGTGCATATTACTTTTAAAACAAACAGAAGAACCAAAAGTAATAAAAATTTAAATCAGTCGTACAATAGTTTCTGCGAATTCTTCCCTCACGGGTCTCCCATCAGAATACGTATGGTCTGCTACCCAAACCTTAGCTCTAGTAACTTTTTTAGGACTAGAACTGTTTCTTTTCTACAAGTTCATACAAATAGTTGTCAACAAATAAAAGAATTACTATTACAACTAACCAATTCATTACACAGACAAACATACCATATCATTAGCTAGGCGATTCATTCCTTTGCGGCTGGTGGTGTGAGGAATTTGACCCTTCCTGAGTTGCCTGTATTTATCACTTTTTTTCCTATTGACACAAACAGTCAGATGACAGAACTATTCTCTAAACAAATTAGCTTATAAGTAATCAATCCACATTATATACAACCTCAAAAGTTGTGGTCCTTCTGCCTTTCACCCAAGTGTTCCAAGCTGATGAAGATTGGATGTTGCCAGGCTTAATTTGTTGTAGTTGAACCTTGTTTTTAATAGCTCGAACTTTGGAAGAGAGCCTAGATTTATAGGCCCTCCACAAGTAACCCATCTGCGTAAAGACTACATCTTTTTGCCATTCTTCTGTCAAGTTGAATCTTCCCTGGCAAACATTGCCAAGTTAAACACTAAAACAATTCACTTACACTCATGCTCAATCAAAAAGCCAAGAAAATAACCTCAATTTCCTCCCACAATGCGTCTTTTGTCTTTTCTTCGAGATGTCTCCAGTTATCTAGAAGTACTGGCACATGCTCTCTCACAAGAGGACCAAGAAAGGAGGAGGGTGTCACTGATCCACTACCAACATGCTCACCTATTTCATTAAACTCCACTTCTACCTTGTTCTCTATATTTTTCCCCCTTTGCGCATTTTAGTTGGACCTCTTTTCTTCCTCTTTTTGTTCTCTGATGGTTCTGTCTGTACTTCCAAATGGAACTTGTTTTCCATTAAGTTAGTCTCCGATGCAACAAAATATTTAAGTCTATATATCTAATACTCTTTCAGGTTTGCACGTACTCAACATAAGGATCCATGACTGTTGTATTCATGAGAATATACCGATGAGCTATATCTCTCTCCTTATCTATAAGAGTCACATCTGTAGCTTTCTGCAATGGTCGGCCTTCAAGGACATTTTGAGTTGCCTGAACATCTTCATTTCTATTAATTGCTTCTTGAACTGGAACAGATTTCTGAAGGAACTCCAAACAAAATGCAATGCATTCACCAGATAAGTATTCCTCGGCCATACAAGCTTCTGGTCTTGCAAAATTCTTGACATAAGCCTTTAGTGTCTTCATGTACCTACATGTCAATAAGTAAACTTATAATGAATACCGTATACATATACTATCAGTTTATTATTGAAGTATATAACAGAAACAAAAAGTTTACCTCTCAAAAGGATACATCCATCTGAAGTGTACAGGGCCACCCAAGCGTGCTTCTCTTGCAAGATGTAGTGGAAGGTGAAACATGATGTCAAACAGTGAAGGCGGAAAGAATCTCTCCAACTGGCACATTGTTTCCACAACCTCTGATTCTAGTGTAAGTAACTTCTATGGATCAATAGCGCGTTGGCACAGTCTGTTGAAGTAATTGCAGATACGATTCACTGCAATCCAAGGTCCTCTTGGTAGTAAACCTCTCAACGCAACAGGAAACAAATTCTGCATTAGAACATGATGGTCATGTGACTTCATGCTGCCAATATTGGGAGGATCAAATGAGACACAGTTGGATATATTGGCACAATACCCATCAGGGTCTCTGAAGTTGGATAACCTTCTGCAGAATTTTCTTTTTTCTTCTTTAGAAAGCCAATATGCAACTGGGGGCAAGTAAGTTCTCTTCCCACGTATCTCTGCATGTAAGTTGCTTCTAATTCCCATGTCTTCTAAATATTTTCTTGCTTTCAATCCATCCTTTGATTTTGCACTATGCATCAGAATAGACAATAGTGCATCAAAGACATTCTTTTCCACGTGCATAACATCTATGTTATGCCTCACATGCATATCCTGCCACATAATGTACAAGTACTTATCAGAAATCAAGTTTAAACTGAATCACATAGTCAAATTTTAGTGTAAACAAAACTAACCTTCCAATAAGGTAAGTCAAAGAAGATTGACCTTTTTTTCCACCGCCACATATCATCGTCTTCTTCATATTCTTTAGCTAAAATGACATCATCATCATCTGCTTCAATCCTTTTTCTCTTACCTTTCTTATGTAAAGGTCTTCCAAATTCATTCCTAAAGTTTCTAAGGCATTCAAATATTTCTGTTCCACTATGAATCCTCTTTGCAGTACCAACCTCCACCGTGTTATCAAACTACCATTTTCTACATCTATAAGGATGACCAGGCATGAGTCGCTTCCTGTTGCCCATATAAACATGCTTGCGACTAAACTTTAACCACCTATGAGGTGTATCCTTCCCACAGACATTACACGCTTGCTTCCCCTTTACTTTACATCCAGCTAATGTCCCTAAACCCGGATAGTCTATGATACTCCACAACAACATAGCTCTTAGAGTAAAACTCTCCTTCTTAAAGGAATCATAATACATACCTTCTGTCAACAAATCCTTTAGGTCCTTTATCAATGGTTGTAGATATACATCAATGTTGTTGCTAGGTGCGGTTGGTCCATGTATCAACATTGTCAACATGATGTTCTCTGCTATCATACACTGAGTTGGAGCCATATTGTAGTTGACTAAGAGAACAGGCCATGTGTTGTACTTGGTGTTCTGGATAGAGAACGGGTTCATGCCATCTGTAGAAAGACCTAGTCTAGGGTTTCTTGCTTCAGCAGCAAACTCCGGCCATTTATCGTTTACCTGAACCCAAGTCAATGAATCCATTGGATGCCTCATAGTACCATCTACAGTAGCATTAGTGAAGTCCCAAAGCAAATCCTCACTAAACCGTTTTGATCTAAACATCCTCCTAAATATGTCTTTTATCGGAAAATACCTAAGCACCTTAGCTGAAATCCCTTTCTTCTCCTCCCCGGTGTGCTTATCCCTTTCCCATCTTGATTCATTACATCTTGGGCAGCTCACTAACTCCTCATACTGATTACGATAAAGGATACAATCCTTTTTGCAGCCGTGGATGACATCATAACCTAAACCAAACAGTTTCAAAAACATCTTTATCTCATCTGTAAACTTAAGTAGAACATTGTCTCCAGGTAGCATGTCATGAACTAGTGTCAGTAGCTGATCAAAATAGCTCTCTGACATCCAACTCTTGACCTTTATCCGGTAAAGACCCATGATTGCAGCAACCTTTGTCTATTTCTGACATGTCGAGTACAATGGAGTTTCTGCATCCTCTAACTTCTTCCTAAACTCAGCTTCTTCTCGATGGTCAATGCCCTCAAACCCTTCTGCATTCTGCTTCTTAGATTGTTGATTGCCTTCACTCGCCATAAAAGCTGTTATAATCAACTCATAAGCCTCATATTCAGACGTGTGAACATCAGTTGTCTTATCATCCCTTGTATCCCCATGTTTATTCCAATATTTACACCTCTTGTACTTCTAATCCATCCCTCTAATCACTAGATGCTCGAAAACTATCTTAGTTGGTTGATGGCAGACATTGCGGCAATCAAGGCAAGGACAAAATATTTCAACTGGATTACCCAAACGTCTTGCTGAATCAGACACAAACTCAGTTGCTCCTTTCTCATACTCAATGCTATTCATGTAAGTTGATAGAAAATGAGAAATAAAAATTCAAAATCACAATTCATGAAATGAAATCAATAAAGATGTGTAAAGACAATCAAGTTAATACCTTGGTAACCATAACCAAGCTTTATCCATGTTACAACAGCTCCGACCAAATGTGAATACAAGTAATTACCAGAGACAGTCACTTTAAGCCACCACAACAACACACAACGAGTTATGATAGAAGAATCAAGATTGAGTGATTTTACCTGATAAAGTGTCTTCCCTTTCGCTTAAATCGAGTTACCAAATAAAAGCAAAGCAATGGTATAATTCGATTGAACTCACATAAACATTTAAGCAAAATCCAAAGTGAAAGAAAAAACCTAGAAAATCACAACACTAGTACCTTTAACGGAAGCAGTTAAACAAGATATGAATCGAAATCTTTCTGCAAAAGAGTAAACACGACCGAGACGAATCAATTCAACATGCAATAACCCTAATTCACTACAAGTGAAGAGATAAAAATGATTTGTTTATCAGAAACAAAAAACAAAATATAAAAACTCGAGTTCACCTTCGCTTAGTGATTCAGATAGCTGACAAATTACTGGGTTTAGTGTTTCAGATATTCGGAAAGGCAAAAGGGTAAGATGGATTACGGCTCAGTTGCGGTGGTTTGGGTTCGAACAAGTTAGCTTTGTCGGAGACAGTGATAAAATCGAGATTGTGAGACATTGGAGCAAAATCTGGAAGGAGCTTAGGTATTGAAACTGTAATTTATGTGGGAGAGAGTGGGAAAATGCGGAGATTGTGAGAATCGAGCGAATTGGAGCCAACGAGGGAAGAGGGAAATTTTTGGGGGAAATTTTTTGTCTAAGTGTCGTGGGGTCTAAAATTTTTAGTGTTTTTTCTGTTCTATATTACGTTTTTAGTATGAAACAATTATTTATTATATTTTCTTTTTTTTAATTGAGAAATATATAAAAAAAATATCTTACAAGTGTGAATCCATATATACTAGATCAAACACTCATTAATACTTAAAATTATATTTCTATTGTTAATAGAACAAGAAAAAATATCATAACCTTTATATCCTAAACCTCAAACCCTATGCCCTAAACTCTAAGTCAAAGTCTCACTATAACTTTTCTTTTTCTTTTTAATTATGTAATAGTTGTTTCTATTCTATTTTATGTACTTAATATGAAACAATAATTTGTTAATAGAACTAGAAAAAACTTATTTCAAACCCTATATTCTTATACCCTAAACCCCATACCATATGCCCTAAACTCTAAATCAAAGACACACTAACTATTCCTTTTACTTTTCTAAATTTTGTAATACTTTTTCTATTCTATTTTATGTTCTTAGTATGAGATAATAATTTATGTAAAAATTTAAATCAAAGAAATTTAAGGTGATATAGTATATTTCATACAATAAACTCTATACTCCAATGCCCTATACCCTAAATCAAACAAATATTTTTTAATTGAGAAATATAAACAAATATTTTACAAGTGTAAATCCCTATATCCTAAATCAAACATTCATTAATCCATAAAATTATTATTATCTATTGTTAATAAACTAGTAAAAAACATATTTCAAACCCTATACTACTATTATACCCTAAGTCCCAAACTCTATACCCTAAACTCTAAATGAAAGATTCACTAACCTTTTCTTTTTATCTTGTAATAGTTTTTCTTTTATATTTTATGTTCTTAGTTTGAAACTATCATTTGTTTTATTTTTATTTTCGTTAAGAAATAGAAATATTCTCCACACTCTTGAATTAATATAGAGCATATAAGACAATGTTTAGCATATTTTCAAATAAAAAAATTAACCCATCCATTCAGATATAATAACATCGACTTTAAGAGTGGGAAGCTCTATCTCGTCAATCTCCCATTTCAAAACCGTTATGACTGCAACGATAAAACAAAAAAAATCTTGTCCTTAATAAGAAACTTGTTTTTGGTAGATTACATTCTGATAAGTCTTTGTAAGAAATCAACTCCGTTATCAACTCGCGTCACCACAATTTGCAATCGTCAACACCATTTTTTCTCTTCTTCTTTCTTCTACTTTCTTCTTGTTCTTCAGTTCCAATCGTCTTCATCAACTTGGTTTGTAAAAACGTTCCCTGCATAATGAAGCAACATAAAGGTCCATTACTAATGATTTAGTATCTCAATTTGCAATCAGGAAGGATTTAGCTAATGTCAATCAATGGTCACTATGCTGATGTATGTACTTTAATATATAACGAGGAATAATATAATATATCAGAATTAACAAACTCTCTCAAAGACAGTATTCTATAATGTAAATATAGTGAATATCATCAGAAAGTTTTCAGAATTAACTAATCGAATTCTCTATGAGACTATAAGGAACATCAAGTAACCAGACCCAAGCTGTATCTATGTTACAACAGCTCCGACCAAATGTGCATACAAGTAATTACCAGAGACTATCACTTTAAGCCACAACAACAACACACAACTAATTCTGATACAAGAATCAAGTTTGAGTGATTTTGCCTGATAAAGTGTCTTCCCTTTCGCTTAAATCGAGCTACAAAATAAAATCAAAGCAATGGTATAATTCGATTGAACTCATAGAAACATTTAAGTAAAATCCAAAGTGAAAGAAAAAACCCAGAAAATCACAGCACTAGTACCTTTAATGGAAGCAGTTAAACAAGATATGAATCGAAATCTTCCTGCAAAAGAGTAAACACAACCAAGACGGATCAATTCAACATGCAATAACACTAAATCACTACAAGTGAAGAGATAAAAACGATTTGTTTATCAGAAACAAAAAAAAACAAAAGATAAAAACTAGAGTTCACCTTTGCTTAGTGATTCAGATAGCTGAAAAATTACTGGGTTTAGTGTTTCAGATATTCGGAAAGGCAAAAGGGTAAGATGGATTGCGGCTCAGTTGCGGTGGTTTGGGTTCGAACGAGTTATCTTTGTCGGAGACAGTGATAAAATCGAGATTGTGAGAAATTGGAGCAAACTCTGGAAGGAGCTTAGGTATTGAAACTGGAATTTCTGTGGGAGAGAGTAGGAAAAGGCAGAGATTGTGAGAATCGAGCAAATTGGAGCCAAAGAGGGAAGAGGGAAGAACGAGAAATTAGGTCTGAAATTTTTGTGGGGAAAATTTTGTCTAAGTGTCGCGGGAGTAAATACCGCCTAACACTTCCATAACGTTTCAATTATGGTTTTGCTATTAAGCATAACCGGTACAATATTAAAACGAGATGCCTAATTTTGTTTTTAACATCTACGACTCTATCATAGCGTTTACAAATATACAAACGCTATGTAAAAACCAGAGGTATGTCAACCATAGCATAATCAAAAAACCGCTATACTGTCATGCTATAAAAAACCCTGATTTCTTGTAGTGATTAGTTTTTAGGGTTGTTAGAATGAAATTTTTGTAAATCTTGTTAGTTAGGTTGTTAGAATGGAATTTCTTTTGTATTTGATAGGTGGAATAATTTGGTTAGGGTTTATGAGATTATAATATAGATTTAGAATTGTTAGAATTATAAAACAATTTTCTGATTTTTAAAAACGTTTTTTAAAAAACATTTTAAGTATTTAGAAAACGTTTTTAAGTATTTAGAAAATTATAACTGAATTTTTCAGAATTTTATACTAATAAAAAACATTTTTATAATTTTTTTATTTTTATAAAAACGATTTTAGAATATTTATAAAACGTTTTTTTAAAACATATTACCAATTTTTAATTAATACAAAATTTTAAAAAATTTAAAATTTCTTATAACATATTACAATTTTGAAAATTTTGAAGTATTTTATAAATTTTGAAATTTTCAAAACAAATTTGAATTTTTTAATTTTTTGGAAATTTTTGGGAATTTTGGTAAATTTTCGGAATTTTTTTGAAATTTTCGGGAATTTTGAAAAGTTTTGAATTTTTGGGATTTTTTTTTTTCGGAAGTTATAGAAATTTTCGGTTTTTATTTCAAAATTTTGAATTGTACAATTCAATGTACTAACGTTTTTATGTTTTCCCGCAGGAATGACGAGGATTCTCTGATGCGCTCGGATTTGTCTCTGAAAATTCATGTTTTAAATTTATAAACCTAAGGCTCTGCAAGTGCACAGACGTACGCTGTAATACTTTAGGTATCGATCCACAGGGAGAGAGAGCTGTTCTGTGAAACCTTAGACAGAGAATAGCAAGGATGTCTAAGACGAAAATAAGTTCTTATAAGGGTTTTTGTCACGAAAACGTAAAGAACGTAAAAACGGAAAATTGCTTGTAAAGAGAAAATGAAAATCGATGGCTTGAAAATAAGACGGCAAAAACTATTTGTGAACTATGCTAAAACGGTGTAGGGTCGACAGGAATATTTAGGGGTATGCTCGATTGAATCACGGTCCCTAACTGAACTGTTTTTAGTAATTGTTTCTAGATTTTAACTCCACGAAATGAACTGAATAAACCGCGTATCCTACTTCTGTATATCCTACGCACCAACAATCTATACACTCGACCAGTAACTTTCGTCTCTGGTCGCGCGGAAAATCGTGATATTCGCACTGGTTCTTCTTAATTTACGGCACTCCGTAAGTATACTTTCGAAATCTTACGACGCACACGCCTTTATGGATAACTTCGGGTTTTTTTAGATCCAGCACGTTTAGTGGTACTTAACACCTATGAATCACCTCTAGTTCATGACGCTAGATTTAGTATTAACAACTATCCATAAGAAAGAGCTCTAGAAATCGGCAAGGTTTTATCTCTAGAAATCTTTATCGAACATATAATTCCCCTTTGATAAATTATTTAAATCCAACAATGAAACTACTTGAACATAGATGAACTGAAAATCATGATTGAATAAATTGCAGGAGATCGATGAAGTACCCACACGAGTTTAAGAACTAAGTCCGGTGAGAACCTCTTCACCAATCTCGAAAAGTAAAGAACAAGAGTTTAAAAATAAAAGCAAGAACAAAACTAAACTAAAAATGGTGTAAAAGCAAGCACACGAAATTAGGTTTTCTAAGAGGCATATTTAAAGGTCTTATCTTCGGCTTTTGTCGGTCTTTAGGGTTTTAAATGACGGAAATTTTACGGGCCTTGCAAATTGGGCTTACGGGACGAAAATGGCTTGGCCGGGGGTCCATGGAGTCTGTCCGTGGTGAACCTTCACTTGGCTGCGGGTGGAGGCTTCATGGCCGCGGTGAATTGCCTCTTGGCTGCGACTGGGATGCTTATGGGAGTGGCCAGCTGGGACGTCTTGATCTTTATCTTTTGATTGAACCATTGGATTGTCCTCAAATCTGTTAGAATGGAAAGGTAGCTAGTCCTTCTTGAACATCTCCAATATTGGGCTGGATCAGACGGTGAGAAAAACCTCTTTGGCCATTGAACTTCTGACGGTTTGACACTGAGCCGAAAATCTTGTTTTTTTTCCAATTTGCAATGCTTTCGCCTAAGTAACCTGAAAAGAGTCTTGACACTACGAATATGCGAAAACCATAATAAAAGCATATAAAACCAAGTGAAACACTTATTAAAGTGTTCTTAAATAGATAGTAAAATGGGTAAAAATACGGTGCTATCACACCCCAAGCCTTAAACATTGTTTGTCCTCAAACAAGACAAAGCTTAAGCTTGGAAACAATCTAACAAAAATCATAGGGAACTTGAAATCTCGGAGACCGTCCTACTAAACCATAACCAACAACGCAACCTAGCCTAGAAAATTCTCACCAGAAGTTTCCGTAACACTAGTCCTTGGTATCTATCATACGAAATATAAACTTTCAAAATCCAAAAATCAGGTCAATTAGCTCTCTAAATTCATTAAGTGCAAATGTGAACTTTTCATCAAAAGGGTTAAACCAAGACAATCGAGGCTAGGTATTAAAGGCATTTAGAGGTGAGGTTAAAAGTATTTCGGGTTACCGTAATTTCACCGGAGGGTACGAAATATTATGCAAAACAGCAACATAGGAAGGACTTATTGATAACCACAACTTCCAGTCACTTCTTCTTGCGTAAAAATGTTGCACTTCCTCCTTTCTCCAAAAATAAAAGTTTTTTGTCATTCCCCAGACTTAGGTTTTTCTTTGGGCTCGGATTGACTTACTTCTCACAAACGAACCATGGATGCCTCATAAGTATCTCGACCAACCTAGACTCTTTTTAGGATTTTATTTCCTATCCCTTTCGATTATTTTGATATATATATATATATTTATATATTTATATATATATATATATATTTTTTTTAAAGGGGGAGACGCCTTTATTGACATGATTTTTAGTTTTTCAAGGGCATAACTAAGCTCTTATCTTTGTTGAATTCATCTCCACCAATCGCGTATTGTCTTCGTCTTTAGTGACTGAAAACCGTGTCGTTCTTCCCTCTCCGGTGTTTTTGTACATATCTGCACATAAGACACAAAGAGAGTTGCACGAGGTTTGAACAATAGTTAAGTTTCGGGTGGGATACCAACTAATGATGAGTTGGCCATTCATGTACGACAAAAAGTGGTAAAAGGTAAAAGATCGTTATGAATGTATAATTCGTTATCTTTGCCTAAACCTTTGATGAGAAAATTAAGTCAAGATTAAAGTTCAAGTATATTCCATCCTAAAGAATCTCTACGATCTAAATTCCTCTGGGGATTTCGCATTAAAAGAAACTCTAGCTACCGCCTAGTCTATAACCAAATTACGAGAGAGCATATTACTAGGAAATAGCGTAGAAACACATTTTTCGGTTATCGTCATGGATTTCTTTCATCATTCCCTCAAAACGTATTCCTACTTTATTGAAAAACTTCAATTTTTAAAGATAGCGTGAAAAATGCAAAATGCAAAGACTCATGAAAGAAAATGGTGGTTAGTAAGGGTGAGGCTTCTTTATGAGTTTTCTCTTTTGAACTGTTGGGCTCTTTTGAACTGTTGTTGATGAAAAGGATGAGGCTTCTTTATGAGTTTGAATCACCTTTCAAGGTGCATATGAATCTTGTTTCAAGTCTTTCGAGAGGTCTGTAGAAGCCTTATTATCTATACAGAAGGCAGCTTGCTCGAAGGAGGGTGATTGGGACTCAAAGGATCCAAGGAGAGACGAGCAGGAGCTGGCCGCAAGTCGAAGGGATGAAGGCACGGCAGAATGCGGTTTGACCACGTGACGATAGGACGGAGGCGTGGTCAAATGTAGCTCGGCCACGGACGGAGGCGTGGCGAAAGGGCAGTTGGTCGCGGCTGGAAGGCTCGCGACCGCGGTAAGGAGAGTCTGTGGGGACTTGTTCGGTGCATCGTCTTCTTCAGTGTTTTCTTGTCCCAACAGGTCATGTGGCTTCTCTTCTACGTTAGGGACATGAGCATCAAGTGTTGTATCATGCTCCTCATGATTTTTAGAAAGTTTCTCCACTTTCTCTTCCACCTCATCAATGGCATAAATGAGTCGATCTAGCGTAAGATCGAGCTCTACCATCTTGTCTTTAACTTCTCCTACGCCTTCCCACTGCTAGAGGGCGTAGTCATATGTGGTGTTGTTGTAGTCATTGATAGAGTTATCCAAGTCATCAAGCTTGTAATTCAAAGTACGTACCCCATCATTAGCTTTTCGAATATCGAACTTTTGTTTTTCTTGTT
Source organism: Eutrema japonicum (assembly GCA_030161315.1). Taxonomy (NCBI): domain Eukaryota; kingdom Viridiplantae; phylum Streptophyta; class Magnoliopsida; order Brassicales; family Brassicaceae; genus Eutrema; species Eutrema japonicum. Next base: position 31,809,176 of record BSQW01000013.1, read on the forward strand.
CGTCTTCAACGAGTTTCATCATCTCTTTGAGTGTTGAAGCGTCTTTAAGGGTTTTCTCTTCAAGAACTTTGACGTGGGAAGCAAGATCATCAAACTTCTTGTTGAATTCAACGGACATAGAGTCTACTTTCTCGTTCAAAGCGGCTCCGGACTTAACTTGTTAGTCGATAGTTTTTTTGATCATTGCTTCGAGTCGCTCCAAACGAGCACTAAGTTTCGAAGGTTCTTCATGCTGGTTCAAGATTTGATGAGGAAGACGGTATGAGTGCTGTCAACAGTTGACAAATTGAGACGTAAAAGGCTCGTCTCGGTAGTAAGGAGGCGCGTGGCATCTTTGGAGTAGCTGGTCGGTGCCGGTTTCTGATCCTTGTAGAATGAATCACAATTGACGTGTGAATCGTGAGAGTAGTGAGAACAAGATGGGTCATAGCAACCCTGCTCGTAGTAGTCATCTCGCACTAGAGGCGAGTCCATGTTTCAATGCCTGAAACAAAGAAAAACAAAACCGAAAATTAAAAAGATAAAGGTTTGTCTTAGAGTCGATTTACTAACCTCTAAGGTGTGGCAGAAACTGTAGCGATTAACTCCCCGTGCAACGGCGCCAAAAATTTGATGCGCTCGGATTCGTCTCTAAAACCTTAGGTTTTAAATTTATAAACCTAAGGTTCTGCAAGTGCACAGACGTGCATTGTAGTACTTTATGTATCGATCCACATGGAGAGAGAGCTGTTCTGCGAGACCTTAGATAGAGAATAGTAAGGAAGTCTAAGACGAGAATAAGTTTTTATAAGAAGATGAACATTGATGGCTTGAAAATAAGACGGAAAAAACGATTTGTGAACTATAATAAAACGGTGTTGGGTCGACATGAATATCTAGGGGTATGCTTGATTCAATCACGGTCCCTAACCTCTGAGTAACTGTTTCTAGATTTCAACTCCACGAACTGAACAGAATATACGGCGTAGCCTACTTTCGTACATCCTACTCACCAAAAATCTATACACTCGACTAGTAGCTTTCGTCTCTGGCCGCGCGGAAAATCGTGATGTTCGCACTGGTTCTTCTTAATTCACGGCACTCCGTAAGTATACTTTCGAAATCTTACGACGCACACGCTCTTATGGATAACGATTCGAGTGTTTTTAGATCCAGCACGTTTAGTGGTACTTAAAACCTATGAATCGCCTCTAGTTAATGACGCTAGATTTAGCATTAACAAATATCCATAAGAAAGAGCTCTAGAAATCGGCTAGGGTTTTTTCTCGTGAAATCCTTATCGAACATAGAATTACCCGTTGATAAATCCTTAAAATCCAACTAAGAAACTACTCGAACATAGATAAACTGAAAATCATGATTGAATAAATTGCAGGAGATCGATGAACAAGCCTCACGAGTTTAAGAACTAAGTCCGGTGAGAACCTCTTCACTAATCTCTAAAAGTAAAGAACAAGAGTTTAAGAGTAAAAGCAAGAACAAGACTAAAAATAGTGTAAAAGAAAGTACATGAAATTAGGTCTTCTAAGAGGCATATTTAAAGGTCTTGTCTTCTGATTTCACCGGTTTTTAAGATTTTAAGTGACGTGAATTTAACGGGCTTTGCAAATTGGGCTTACGGGACAAAAATGGCTTAGCCGCGGGTCCATGGAGTCTGGCCATGGAGAACCTTCACTTGGCCATTGGTGGAGGCTTCCTGGCCGCGGTGAATTGCCTCTTGGCCTCGGCTGAGATGCTTTTGGGAATGGCCAGCTGGGACGTCTTGATGTATCTTTTGATGGAACCGTTGGATCGTCCTCAAATCTGTTGGAATGTAAAGGTAGCTATTCCTTCTTAAATATCTCCAAAATTGGTCTAGATCAGACGGTGAGAAGAATCTCTTTGGCAATTGAAATTCTGACGGTTTGACTCTTAGCAAAAAATCTGGGTTTTCTCCAATTTGCAATGCTTTGGCCTAAGTAACCTGAAAAGAGTCTTGATACTACGAATATGCGAAAACCATAATAAAAGCATGTAAAACCAAGTGAAACACTTATTAAAGTGTTCTTAAATATATAGTAAAACGGATAAAAATACGGTGTTATCACTCTCTCGCCGTTCTCGGGGTTCTCGGGCTCCGCCTCCTGGCGGATCGAGCTCTGGAACTCAAGTCCCGGATTCCCAGCAATATGCTGCTCGGACCCGGATTAGGATCGAGGATATTTTCCATCAGGCCAACTGGGATCATTGCATCTGTAACCCGAAGTTAGAGGACGGAAGTTGGTAAGTGACATTTCGATTATTATTTCAATTTTTTTAGATATTTAATCTTAACCTACTTATTTCTGGTTTTTAAAAAAAAAATTCAGGTTTAAGTTGTCACATAAGATCACAAAGGTGATATTGCGGATGCTCCACAACATGTTGGACAAACTGTACGAGAAGTACTCTGACATGCCTCCCGACGAGAAGGACTTGTGGCATCGGACTTTCGCGGTAAGTAATTTTTTGTTTTTTTCTTATTTTTTAGTTCATTTTGTCAATTTTAATTTTCAAAAGTAACATTATGTTTTTTTTAATGTACCAAGAGTTCATGTGGCACCATTTAGATACGACGAAAGTTATTACAACTTTCGATCGGTATGCCGCGCTTTCGTACTCGAACAACATGTACGAGTGGAAGGAGAAGTGGAAGCATAACAAAGCCAAGCTGAAGGACCTTGAGGACAACGTATGGAAGGGCTTCTGCGAGTAATGGAGTAAGCATGCGATGAAGAATGTCTTCGAGAAACAGTCAAAGAACCGGAAGAGCGAGCGAGGAGGGAAGGGGCTCTACATTCACAACGGGGGCGCAAAGACCGTCGAACGTGAGGCGATGGAAATGGTAAGTTTAATTTCTATTTTTAATTACTAATTTCATTTTTATTATTATTTTACTTAACAAAATTTCAGCGGCGAAAGAATTCGGTGCCGCTCCCGATTACCTTAAAGTCATCGAGAAGAGGCACACCAACAAAAAACTGATGTGAACCAGGACTTAGGGATGCGGGAAGTTGTCGAGAAGAGAAAGAAGAAGAAGCTGGAACGTGAAATTTTGATGTCGCAGCTCACTCTCGACGGATCATCGTCCTCGAACGAGTTATCCCGGGAAGAGATCAGCGGGATTGTTCTCGCCGTAAGTTTTGATTTCTTTTTATTAATTTTTTTCCGTAATTTCATTAATAAATTTTATAAACTTTCGTAGGAAACTCAACAAGTCAAAGGTCGATTCTCTTGGTTAGGCGGACTTCTGACCCACGAATCTTCTTCCTCGGTTCCTCGGTATGCTTCGGATTACAAAGAAGAAATCGCGAGGCTCAGCCAAATGGTGGAAGACCGTGACGAGCAGGTCAGTGTGTTGCAGTTCGCACACCATGAGTTGCAGTCCGCTCACAACTCAACCCGTCAAGAGCTCACCGATTTGCAGGCGACCATGAAGAAGATCTTCCCCGATCTATTTCCGAACTAAATTTCCTGTTTTTTTGTTTTTATCACTTTTTAATTAAGAATGTTTAATTATGATTTTTTGTTTAATTGTAATTTTAATTAAGAAATTTTAATATTTATAAATTATTTTAATTTAATTAATTAATTTAATTATTATTATTAAAAAAAAAATTTTAAAAAACAAATTATAGATTGCCGTCGGAAATTCGTCAGAAGTAGTCCGTCGAAAATCTGTCAGAAATAGTCCGTCGGAATATAATCCGTCGGAAAGTTGTCAAAAAATTTCTGACGGCTATCCGACGGATTGCCGACATAATATTCCGATAAATATTTGCCGGAAAGAAAGATTGTTGTTTCGTAAGCTTTCAAGTACATAGATTATTTTTTCTAAGAGTTTTTGCTAGGGTTTCGACTTAGGTATTACAAACAATTTTGATTAATATTTAGACAAGTTCCATGAGCGAGGGTCTCGGACGATGTGGAATATTTTCTTTTTTCTTTGCGCTACCGACAAGTCGAGCCTTCACCTACGGTTTCCTGTTGGCCGATCGCCTAATGGATCTGGAGTTTGTCCCATCACAATCGATGCCCAATCTTGACTTCGACCTAGGAAGAAACTGGCTTCGGCCCAAGAAAGGCTTAACTTCGGCCCACTAAGATGAATGAGTTGGCAATCTCAATCTGATTTCGGTTCAGTCTAAGTCTTGATTTAATTTCGGTTCAGTTTAAGAAATGGCATTTATCTCGCCTCTGCTCGATCCCGTTTCGTATGAGGTGATCTGGCCGAGGCGGAAAGAGAGGGGCCGGAATGGACTTCGGCTCGGTATTGTTCTTCTTGTCTTCAGCTCGGTTGTCTTATAAGATGTCTCATACTTGATCGTTTTCAATCGTTAATCTCGAACGGGTGTAATCCGACCCCACCAGTTTGCCCCCAGCTCGTCATATTTATAGGTGATTTTGACGAGTTAGAAGTCTTGAGATTGAGATTAACTGACAAGCCGAAGTGATTCCGAACAGTCAATCTTCTAATGTTGTCGAGCCAAACTGGCGCTGGGGTGTTTTGTTGTGTTGATATATTTGACGAGGTGACGAGTTTGTCTTGCTGTCGCTGATATGCTCAAATTAATACCCTAAAAAGTACTAAGCAGTTGCTGCAGTAAAGTAGGGGTCGAACACAAGGACTCAGAGAAATCACACAATAGATTGTATAGTATTAAATCAAGCTAAGCAGTTCAGATGAAACAAAACACAATAAGCAGTAAACGAGTTGTAATTCGATAGGAGAGAGATAGGTTCAGGGATATTTCTCAGGAAATCAATGAATGCAAAATAAATCAACGTAATCAGGGTTCAGGTTACGCACGGTTCTTGAACTCAAATCACTGAGGTATAATTGACCAACTGTCGTTGCGAAAATTATCTAAATCTAAACTTCAGAATCCCAATTTCTTTGCAAATTCCTAAGAATAAATCAGCCTTAATATCGAGTTTGATATGCTCGCAAATCAACTAAACCAAATCTCTTTGCGAATAGTTAATTTGCTCACCCTAAGTTCTATCAGGTAATCAATCGCACTGTCGTGTCTAATCAATTATCCTAAGATCTAAGTTATGGGTGATCAATCCAGAATTAGCTTTGAGAACAACCTAAGGCGAAGAACTAATTCAGATTGTGAACCCTAAACAATAAATCAACATAGCATTCAAATAAATCCCTTATGAGAATCCCTAAACCTAACAAGAGATCTACTCAGACATGAAAATTGAAGCAATAAACATGTTTGAATAAATACTCAATAGAAAATAAGAAAGAGTAATAAAAGGGTTCAAAATTTTCTCTCGACGAACAGAGTTTCAGACTTGTCCTCCTTCAAAACCTCTCTCTCAATTCAAGCAAAAATAAGACATAGCCAGCAAAGTGGCTGTAAAACCTAATTAAATAGTCTAAACATGAATTGGGGTTTTCTTGTAAATATTAAAGTCTTCTGGGCAAGTTCTGCAATTCTTCAAACTTCATTAAAAATCGCGAGTTGTGTCTGCTGCGATGGGTATCGATCGATGCTTGACACTTCGATCGGATACTTAGTCACCAGACTTCAGATTTGCTCCAGAATGCTCCATAAAACTCCAATATTTCCAATAATGCTCCAAAAGTGCTTAAACCTGTAAAAGACTCTAAAACACTACCAAATAATAGAAAGACTCTATAAAATGGACTTATATCATGGCCTAAATGGGGTAAAAACCATGATATATCAACTCCCCCAGACTTAGCATTTTACTTGCCCTCAAGAAAATAGAAGACTAAACCAGAGAAAGAGGTTTGAAAACATAGAGACTCAACTGTTCTTGAAACATTGCAATGACCCTTTTCCCAAGCACCCAAATGTCACCTAACCAGCTTTTGATCTAACCACCATGTACTTCTCCGTAGACATTCGCAGCTTCCCAGACTACACACATTATTTCACAACATCGTTCAATCAAGCCCTCCTCGCCAGTTTCATCGCTGTGATTAATACCAAGAACCTTCTATATTCTTTCCCATACAATATCATGACAAGGGACCACCCTTCTTTCACATTTTTGGTATCATTTTCTCTCCCCCAGACTTATTTCTTATTATGTTCTCTTTTATCTTGTAGATCTGCATATACACATAAAGGTATGAGACGCGAGTATTGATGGTGTTTGCCACCTAATCCCCGGTTCTTCCCTCTCAATGTATCATAGGATGTAGGCGAATAATGGCATCATAGGAAAATCCTAGCCTCGCTTCCAATCCTTTGTGTGATCATTCCTCACCAAGTAAAATAATGGGATCGCTGGAAATTTTCCTAACCCTCTACTCAGAAGAAAATCATTTCATCTTTTAATGCATCTTATTTATTAACTTGTAACGGGAGAGAGATACTATTACTTTTAAACACATGGCTTCCTTTGTCAGATATGAATTAGGAATCAAGCTCTATGAATACCATTACTTTTAAACACATGGGTACCATGGTCATCCAGTTTCTTGTCTTTCCTCTGGCCCAACACAACTCCAACAGCAAAATCACTTGCATCGCACATAACCTCAAAAGGTAAACTCCAATCAGGTGGTTGGACAATAGGATCACTCACCAATGCCTTCTTAATCTCCTCGAAGGCTGCAAGGCAATCCAATGTGAAATCAAACTTGACTTCCTTACATAACAGGGCCGTGAGTGGGCGTGCAAGCTTAGAGAAATCTTTGATGAATCTCCTGTAAAACCCAGCATGACCAAGGAAGCTTCGAATCTCGGATACAGATCGTGGAGGTTGCAGGCTCGTCATAACCTGAATCTTATCTTTGTCAACTTCGATCCCTGCTTTAGAAACCTTGTGCCCAAGAACAATGACATCTTGTACCATGAAGTGGCAATTCTCCCAGTTAAGACCCAAATGTTTCTCCTCGCATCGTTGAAACACCTTGCACAAGTTATCCAGACAATCTTTGAATGGCGATCCATACACAGAAAAGTCATCCATGAACACCTCCATAAACTCCTTAGTCATGTCTGTGAAAATCGACATCATGCATCGCTGGAAGGTCGCTCGAGCGTTACATAATCCAAATGGCATTCTTTTGTAGGCGAATGTGCCATAGCGACATGTAAAAGTCGTCTTTCCCTGGTCCTCTGGGTATATAGGAATCTGGAAAAAGCCTGAGTATCCATCTAGAAAATAGTAGTATGGGTGACTCACTAACCTCTCCATCATCTGGTCAATGAACGGCAATGGGAAGTGATCCTTCCTTGTAGCCGCATTCAGTTTCCTGTAGTCAATACACATTCTGTGACCAGTGATTGTCCTTGTAGGGATCAGCTCATCCTTGTCATTCTTCACCACAGTTAAACCTCCTTTCTTAGGCACAACGTGAACAGGACTAACCCAAGAACTATCTGAGATGGCATAGATAATCCCTGCTTCCAACAGCGTCATCACTTCCTTCCTGGCCACTTCTTTCAGGTTCGGATTCAGCTTCCTCTGACACTCAATCAAAGACTTTGACTCATCCTCCAGGTGAATCCGATGCATGCATAAGTCTGGTGCTATACCTGAAATGTTAGCAAGAGAATAGCCAAGGGCTTTGCGATACTTGCGCAGCTTGCTCAGCAGTAAGGCAATCTATGTGTTGTTTAATGAAGCATTAACGATTACAGGGTATGTGGACTTAGGACCATGAAAATTATACCTCAGATTCGCTGGAAGTGGCTTTAGTTCCACCTTAGGAGCATTCTCTGCACTCCAATCTCTAAGCCCAGCAGCTTGCTTAGAACTGTCGACCAACTTTCCTTCTGGCCGCAGGGTATCGACCGATACTAGAGGGGTATCGATCGATACTGGTGATGCTGAATCGAGCATCTTCGAGTATCCAGCAGCATCATCATACAAATGGACCTCTGAGGTGGCCGAACAGACCAATGCTCTCTCCAGTGGATCCTCAGGGTGCATCTCTAGGAGGTAGTCCTTAGCTATGTCACTGAATGTGTCCACATAGAATGTCTGCCCATCGATGGTTGGCCTCTTCATCATATTTTCCATGTTAAAGGACATCACCAAGTCACCGATGTTGAGAGCTATCCGTCCATTCCTGCAGTCAATCAAGGCTCCAGCAATTGCAAGGAATGGTCTGCCCAGGATAAGAGGATCCTTAGGCTCAGCATCGTACTTCAGGACAATGAAATCTGTTGGGATCAAGCAATTACCAATCTTTATTGGGACATCCTCGAGTAGTCCCTCTGGAAGTCGCACTGAGCGATCAGCAAGTACCAGCGAAATACTTGTAGACTGGAAGTCCGTCATCCCCATTCGCTTGGCAACTGAGTGTGGTATAAGGTTCACACTTGACTCAATATCACAGAGAGCACGCTCGAATCTCTCTGTGAAGATAGTGCAATCTAAAACAAAGCTCCCTGGGTCTGGTAGCTTTTTTGGAATCCTGTTGAGTAGAATCGCACTGCACTCAGCTGTAATCATCATGACACCTTCCTCAAGGTTCACATTGCTAGACACCATCTTCTTCACATACCTCCGGAAGGCTGGAGAAGTCTTAATAGCATCAACAAAATGAAGCTCCACAACCAACTTATCCAGCATAGCATTGCATTTGGCGTCCTCCCATTCCTTCTTTTTCATCTTAGGAGGCATAGGATAAGGCATCTTGGGTTTATACACCCTCCCCTTGACAATCTTGGGCTCCTTCTCGATCTGCAACTCAGCATCGATCGATACTGGAGAAGTATCGATCGACACACGGGATTTTGGGTCCTCTCGTGCAGGTGTCTGGACTAGGGTCGATCGATACTGGCTGGTATCGATCGATACATGTGGATCTTCAAAATCCCAATCGTCTTTTTCAGCAAGATCGACGAGATTCTCTGCAATTAGGCGGTTCTTCACTCCTGTAATCACCTCTTTTCCACTTCTCAAGGTGATGGCGTTGATGTGAGCCCTCAGATTCTCAGTTTTTCCTGGAAGGAAACTTTCCTGCCTCTGCACAGCTGCTGCAGTCTGAGCAACCTGAATTTCCAGCTTCCTCTGAGTCAGATTGATAGCTTCAATTTTCTCATTCAGGTCAATGTACAGAGAGTCAAACTTCCCATTGAAATCACCTTGCAGCTTCTCTTGTCCCCGAAGAAGTTGTTCCATTAAGGATTCCATCTTATTCTCTGTGGATTTTGGAGAGATGGGTTGATACGAAGAGTTCCCATAATTGCGAGTTAAATCGCTGCTCTGTGGTGGTTTCTGAGCAACTTGTTTCGCTCCGAAACCATATTGGTTCCCCTCAAACTTGTACCCACCTTGCTGATTGTTGTTGTTGAAGTTTCTGTTGTTGTTGTACCCAAATCGCTGACCCTGAAAACCAGAACCACCGACGTAGTTAACATCCTCCACTTCATATTAATCAATATTTTCGACTCCATCAACAAAGTGTACAGATTTCTTCGATTTCCCGATCAAAAAATCCAGCTTGGCCTGAACTTCAGCAATCTGCGCTCCATCAACTCCTCTAGGATGCTGCTTTCGCTCGAAATCAGCATTCTTGGTGCTATTACTAGATGCCAAGTTCTCAATTAACACAACCGCATCATCTGGATATCTGGTGTTGAAGTTCCCATTACTCGCAGCATCCAAACCCATCTGGTACTTCCAATCGATCCCTCTGTAGAAAGTACCCAGCAGATGAACCTGAGTGAAACCATGGTGTGGACAATCTCTCTGATACGACTTGAAACGAATCCAAGCGGCCTTGAGTGCCTCTGTCGGACCTTGAGAAAATTGAGAGATCTTTTTCTTTAGCTCCTCAGATCTCGCATCATCATAAAAATTGTTCAAGAATGCATTCTTCGTCTCCTCCCATGTAGTCAGTGAACCAGGAGCCAACTGCTTCAGCCAATAAGCAGCATCCCCACTAAGAGAGTATGGGAAGAGTTTGCAGAAAAGGTACTCATTGGGTACTCCATTGTACTTCATACCAGTGACCAAATCCTCAAACCTTTTGATATGATCCATTGGGTGTTCATGAGATAGGCCATGGAAAGGATTCTGACTCACAAGAGCGTAATAGGCAGGTTTCAACTCAAAATCATGCCTCTGGAAAGTTGGGATGCGAATCGCAGCTCGATTGGCATAGAATTGATCAGGTCTATTAGGCTCACCAAGCGTTCTACCTCGATCAACCTCAGCATTCCCAACGTTGGCACGCCCAGCTGGCGCGACAATCTCACCAACAACAACAGGTGGGACAATGATGTTTCCAGTTTCATCAAGTCGCTGCCCTCTCTCATTGCACACTTGACCCTCTTGGTCCCTCAAGACTCCAGTTTCATCAGCTCTTAATACCACTGGGTTGTTCATCTCTGATGTTTGCTTTGTCTTTATGTTTGTGCGTTCCAAACGTGCTACCTGCTCCAATGACAGTTCAACTAGCTGAGTGCTGTTGCTCCTTCTGGTTTCACGATTAGGCATACACCTGAAAACAAGAATCAAGCACGTAAGTAACCAAAAATACGATGAGTATCGATCGACACTATGTGGTGTCGATCGATATCAATAAAAGAAGACGAAGAGTATCGACCGACACTAGGTAGTATCGATCGATACCGACGAACTTAGTCGAAATTTGACATCTAAAATCTAATGGCGAAATTGAGTCCCCGGCAACGGCGCCAAATTTGATATGCTCAAATTAATACCCTAAAAAGTAATAAGCAGTTGTTGCAGTAAAGTAGGGGTCGAACACAAGGACTCAGAGAAATCACACAATAGATTGTATAGTATCAAATCAAGCTAAGCAGTTCAGATGAAACAAAAAGCAATAAGCAGTAAACGAGTTGTAATTCGATAGGAGAGAGATAGGTTCAGGGATATTTCTCAGGAAATCAATGAATGTAAAATAAATCAACTAATCAGGGTTCAGGTTACGCACGGTTCTCGAACTCAAATCACTGAGGTATAATTGACCAACTATCGTTGCGAAAATTATCTAAATCTAAACTTCAGAATCCCAAATTTCTTTGCAAATTCCTAAGAATAAATCAGCCTTAATATCGAGTTTGATATGCTCGCAAATCAACTAAAATAAATCTCTTTGCGAATAGTTAATTTTCTCACCCTAAGTTCTATCAGGTAATTAATCGCACTGTCGTGTCTAATCAATTATCCTAAGATCTAAGTTCTGGGTGATCAATCCAGAATTAGCTTTGAGAACAACCTAAGGCGAAGAACTAATTCATATTGTGAACCCTAAACGATAAATCAACCTAGCATTCAAAGAAATCCCTTATGAGAATCCCTAAACCTAACAAGAGATCTACTCAGACATAAAAATTGAAGCAATAAACATGTTTGAATAAATACTCAATAGAAAATAAGAAAGAGTAATAAAAGGGTTCGAAATCTTCTCTCGACGAACAGAGTTTCAGACTTGTCCTCTTTCAAAAGCTCTCTCTCAATTCAAGAAAAAATAAGACATAGCCAATAAAGTGGCTGTAAAACCTAATTAAATAGTCTAAACACGAATTGGGGTTTTCTTGTAAATATTAAAGTCTTCTGGGCAAGTTCTGCAATTCTTCAAACTTCATTAAAAATCGCAAGTTGTGTCTGCTGCGATGGGTATCGATCGATACCAAGGCGGTATCGATCGATGCTTGACACTTCGATCGGACACTTAGTCACCAGACTTCAGATTTTCTCCACAATGCTCCATAAAACTCCAATATTTCCAATAATGCTCCAAAAGTGCTTAAACATGTAAAAGACTCTAAAACACTACCAAATAATAGAAAGACTCTATAAAATGGACTTATATCATGGCCTAAAAGGGGTAAAAACCATGATATATCAGTCGCCGAGCTATCCTTTGGCCGAGGTTGTTTTAAATTTGATTAGTCTGCTCTTTTGCCTTGGGATATTTTTGTGATGTTTGATCTGCTTTAAGAATTTCGTAACTGTTAGTATTTATGTGTCCACACGCTTTGCTTTAATTACCTCGGGAATCACAAGAGTTTTCTGTTATTTCCCGAGGTCACGCGCCCATGCGCCGAACTTCTTATAAATAGCGAGACCTCCTCTTCATTTTTCTCATTTCTCACATTTCTCAAACTTCTAGAAAACAGGTAGCTCTCTTCTCTCTCCTTCTCTCCCTTTTTACTTATTTTCCCTGCTAGGGTTTTCTGATCCACCGCCGCACCATTTAAATTCTTCGATTCGAAACGCGGTGAACCTTTAAATTTGCCGATCCATCTTCATATTCTCCAATCCATCTCCATTGACCTGAGTTCTATCAATTCTGGCCGAGTTGTGATGTCAGATCTTGACGCTTCGAATGGCTCGGTTGATTCTTCTGCGCGGTGTAGCCATAACTCTATAGGTGGCGCCGAGATGGATATATTTGTCGAGGCAACTCTCTCCTCAGATCCAGTTTCTCCGTTAATTGCGGCGTCTGATGCCGATATGAAGACATTTCCCAAGGCAACAAATCTTTCCAAAACGAATATGGCCGAGGATTTAGAGCGCGTGATTTAGGGTCGGGATGCAGGTCCTCCGAGGAGAAGAGCCGCGCCGAAACCTAAATGTCAAAGGAAGAAAGAAGCCATTCCTCCTAGGGCTACTCTTTCCACCGAGGCATCCCTTGATGACTTAAGGCGACGCTTTAGTATATCCGAGGAGGTCGAATTCATCCTTCCTGATTCATCTGATCGACGCAATAATCCTCCTCCAGATTGCTTCACTTTCTACGAGAGCTTCTGTCCTTTATGTTTTCTTTAGTTTCCAATTCCAGAGTTGGTCTTTCGATCCCTATGGCGGCACAGAGTCGCACTGGAAGTCATTCCTCGGGGGCTTCGTCATTTGATAGGAATTTTGGTTAGATGCATTGAGTGTGGTGTTGAAGTTAGCTTTAACAATCTCCGAAGTTTCTTTGAGATCCGAAGAGTCCCTAATTCGGAAAGAATCTATATTTCCAACAAAAAGGAGTGGAGAATTATCCGAGGGTTCCCGAGCAAAGACAGCGATTGGGATAGCCGTTTCTTCTTTGTCCGGGTTTCCGAGGCCTATGTTGATCGTGATTGCCTATGATTGGTCAAGACGAGCTGGGGGCCACTTGGTATTGCTTCGTATATTTGCAGTTCGCATTGTCGTTCCGCCGAGCCCAAACGATCTATCCGAGGTGTGGACGATTTTAGCAGTCGAGAAAGTTGACTGGAGAAAACATTTCTCGCTTGAGAGAATCAAAAGAGCTTGAGCTATTCTTGGCGGTGTTCCAGTGAATTCAAAGCCTCTGTCGACTGAAGATACCTTGACGAGCATGGCAAGATTGTCGATCCGTGCGAAGAAAAAACTCGAAGAGAAAGAGGCGGCAAAGCGGGCCGCCGAGGCGAACGCGAATCCTGTTACTGTCGAGGCAGTGGTCCCCAATGCGACTACTACCGATACGAATATAGATCCTGCTAACACCAAGGTCACGGTCCCCGAAGTGGATATTGTCACAACGAGTGTTGTCGGTGATGCTCTAAAAGATTCTACTGATCATGTCGATCCCCCTGCTTCTACCGAGGACGCCGTGTTGACTCGTCTGCCGGTTCTCAGGCCTTATGCTTCTATCGCAGGAACGAATGCCAAAGAGTAGAAAAGAAAAAGTTATAGCTCGGGAGGTGAACGTGACAAGCCGTAGAAGCCGAGAAGAGTGAGAAAAAGAAAAGGTGTACCACTCTCCCCTGTATCTAAACTATACCCCTTCGAGATGGTGGTGAATGATGCTTCATCATCTGCTGCCTTGTTTTCGAAGATCAATGGTTCCGGTGTCCGCCTTCCAACTCCAGATAATCTCGTCAGGGGGAAGATGTACACCAGTATGTCTTAGTAAGGCACAAGGGTATGGCTATATTTGTGTAAAATCTTGTAAGTAGTCGCTCGGAACTAACGCTTTTTGCTTCTTCCTTGTAGTTCGTGGCCTCCATAAATGAGATTATGGCTGCCTATGTCTCGGATTCTCGTTATAACCACTGCCAAGTTGACGAAGCGAGGAAGGATGCCTCGGTTATGAAACGTAAGCTTGTCGAGGTGGGGGAGAAACTATCTCTTGCTTCTACCAAGATCGTTGATCTTGAAAGAGAGAAAAAGGCTCTTAGGGAGGAGTACGCGAAATCCGTGGCTTTCGCGCTTTTGTTGGAAAGTCAGAAGACGGAGTTGAAGGACGAGGTAACCTCCTTGAAGAAGCGAATCGAGGAGAAAAATGTTTTGCATGAGGTCGAAATCAAGAAGGCTCAGAGAGAGGCACGGGGGGAGTCGGCTCGGATGTTCGAAGATAGAGTCTCCAAGATAGGGGAGAGCATCGAGAAGTTAAAAGATGCTAAAAGTAAAGAGCTCGAACTAGCCGGGTCAACTGCAACTTGCAACTCATCGATGATCTTCAAACGGGGAAATTTTCAAGTCTCGAGGCTGAAGCAGCAAAGCTGAATGGTTGGAAGGCTGAGCTGGTCGGCGTTGATGAACAATTCGAGAGAATTGAAACTTGCTTAAGGGATGAGCTTAAACTTTCTCCAGTCTCAGGAGAATCGGAGGGTTCTTTGCGTAATGCCTAGCCGATGAATCCCACTAAAACTGGCGCTGGTGTTACCGAGCCGGTGGATCCCACTGTGACTAGCGCCGGTGTTACCAAGCCCGCTGGGCCCGATAAACTCGTTCAGGGTGCTGCTGGTCTTAGTGTCGGGGGAGGTGCTGAAATGACCCAAGGCGAATAGTTTTCCCTTTTTTGTTTGTAAGGTCCTTAAGGATAATTTTTCTTTTAGGCTCGTCCTAGTTTGTTCTTAAACATATGTATGGATGGCTTTATCCGATATGTTATCTTCCGAGTTTCGATTTATGACCTCTGTTTTGGTTTTTCCTTTTGCCGAATTTAAATGATAATGGAAGACGAAATGTTCGACGAGGTGTTTGTGATCTTTGTTTTAGAAAATACAAACTAGTTCATCTTAGTCCAAGTTGAAAATAGAACAAGTCGAAATATGTTCGAACCTCATCTTAAGTGGTGTGTTTTGAAACGATCCATTTAGTACTTGTGTTGAGGCGTTGGAGACAAGTGTGCTATGAAGCAAATGACGACTAGGTTTAGATTTTACCTCGCCTTTAGGGCTTGCGATGTAGATTCGACTTACGTTCCCGTTTTGATAGTAAAATTATGAGTGGTTTGGTCGAGGTATATCTTTTCTTTCCTCTGGTCAACATATACCCGCCTTTAATTAATTTATATAGCGCGCTTTAATCCGTGGTGGATTGTAAAAGAATCGCGATCCGTATAGGATAGTGGTTAAAATCCGTAGAAGATGTATGAGCTCGTTGTTGTGGTCAGCAATAGACGAGAATAATAAATGCATAGAGGAGATGTATTGACGAAAACTTAGTTTGCGAAAAGATCTGGTGTTTAGAAAGAAGGGAGTATATGAGTATATGTACCCACTCCCCCCCCCCCCTTTTTAGAGAGGGGTGACATCTGAACCTTTATGAAGATTGGTTGCCTTCGTACCCTTTGCAGGGATCAAGCCGTCCCGTAGTTCATGGATAGGATGTGATGATCTTAGTTGAAAGAAAGTCTCATCCTTAGACAGGTCCGTTTTAATTTCCTTTCAGTTTCCTCAGACGATGTTTTGTTGCTCCATTGTGAATTTGGGTTGCGAGCTTCCAGGTTGAAGTCTTTTTCTTCCTCGTTATTGAGCGGGACAGCGGGGTAGAAGACATTTTGGTCGATGTTGACGAAGGAGATGCGTTGATTCAGCTAGTCCATGAAGGCTCTGGTGGTGGCTAAGAAAGGCCACCCGGGGATTATTGGTGTAGGGTAAATCTTTGTCGATTTGAAGACGTAGAAATCGACTGGAGTTATGAAGTCTCCAATTCTTACGGGGCCATCACGAGCGATGCCTTTTGGTGTTTGATATATCATGGTTTTTACCCCTTTTAGGCCATGATATAAGTCTGTTTTATAGAGTCTTTCTACTATTTCGTAGTGTTTTAGAGTCCTTTACAGGTTTTAGCACGTTTGGAGAATAATTGGAGATATTGGAGCTTTCTGGAGCATTCTGGAGCGAAGCTGAAGTTCGTGTTGCTGAGTACCCGATTTTATGATCAGTATTGATCGATACTGCCTAGTATGGATCGATACCCACTGCAGCAGACACGAGCCGCGACTTAAATGAAGAATTGAGGAATTACAATTTGGTCCAGAAGTCTTTAATTATTACAATAAACCCCAGAACGTGTTTTAACATTAAAATTAGGTTTTTCAGCCACTTTGATGGCTATGCTTTTCATTATTCTTGATTCTACTTTGGTTTTTGAGGAGACAACTCTTAACTCCTGTGTTTTATTGATTTCTTTGATGATCTATTCAATCATGTTGTTTTTATTCTCCATGTATGAGTAAATCCACTTTAGGTTCAGGGTTCTCATAAGGGTTTTCTCTGAATTCTAGGTTGATTAGTTAATTAGGATTCACTATCTGAATTAGTTCTTCGCTTTAGGTTGTGTTCAAAGCTTGTTCTAGATTAGCTACCTAGAATTTAGATCTTAGGATAATTGATTAGGCGCGAGAATGCGATTAATTACCTTATAGAACCTAAGGTGAGCAAAATAACTATTCGCAAAGAGATTTGGTTTAGTTGTTTTGTGAACAAATCAAACCTGATCTAAAAGCTGATTTAGACTTTAGGATTCGCAAAGAGATTTGGAATTCCTAGCATTTAGATTTAGATAATTCTCGCAACGACAGTTGGTTAATTATACTTTAGTGATTTGAGTTCAAGAACCGTGCTAAATCTGAATCCTGACTAGTTAGTTTATCTGCATTCATTGATCTCCTGAGAAATACCCTGATCCTATCTCTCTCCTATCGAATTACAACTCGTTTACTGCTTATTGCTTTTTGTTTTATCTGAACTGCTTAGCTTGATTCGATACTGTACAATCTATTGTGTGATTTCTCTGTGAGTTCTTGTGTTCGACCCCTACTATACTGCAACTACTGCTTAGTACTTTTAGGGTATTAATTTGAGCATATCAGTGTTGCGCCTGATTTGCCGGTCAAGCTGATTTTTGTTTGGGTGGGGTGGACGTGTCTGATGCGGTGGTGTTTGGCGGTTGATTTGGAGATGATGCTAATTAAGGCAGGCTCCAGCTGACATTTGAAACAAGTAATGTCACGAGCTCTAGCTTGACCAGTACTAAAAACTTACCTTGCTCTGGCCTTGTTGTCTTTGGGAAGTCGTTGGCTTTGCCTTTGAATCGAGAATCAATCTCAACGGCCTTGCCTTTGTCTATTGGCTTGCTGCCACTTGCTTGCCATGGCTGATTGGTTTCTGTTTCGATTGGACATGGATGTTTTCCTCTTGATATGTTGCTCCACTTGCACTGATAAGTGCAACAGCTCGTGGAGTCCACTATACCTAGTCCTCTCCACCTTCCTGGCTATGCGTTCTTGCAAGCCATCTACGAATTGTGCCTTCAAGGCTTCTTCGGATTCTTCTAACTCTAGGGAGTGCATCAGCTTCTCAAACTCCTCAAAGTATTCTTCTATGCTCCTTGTTCCCTGCGTCAACTTGCAAAAACGTTTTTGCAAGTCTCTATGATAGTGTTCAGGCACATACCTTAACCTTAAAAGGTATTTCATGTCGTGCCAAGGTTGAATGGGTCCAAAGACTTGGCGTCTCCTCTCAGCTACGGTTATGTCCCACCATGCCAATGCATTTTCAGTGAGTTGAGATACGGCAAAAGCCACTTTCTTGTGCTTTCCATAGCCATAACACTCAAATATGTATTCAAAGCGCTTCTCCAAATCAAGATAGACCTCCGGGTTTAATTTCCCTACAAAAGTAGGAGGCGTCAGTTTCATGTCATTATTAACCTCTCTATGCTCACATCTAGGCATGTTTCCTTGCAAGGGGTCTTGTCTTCTCTGGTTGCTTCGCCTCATAGGATCAGGTGGCAAATATTCCTCCAACTCAGGCATGTCTTCGGGGTCAGACTCTTCGAACTCAGCATTGTTGTTGGCTGGAGCATTCCTTCTTGCCGGTGGAAGGTTCCCCTCGACTGCTCAAGCCTGCCTAGACGCTCTTTTGCATCTCTCATGTCGTCTCTCATGGCAGTGATTGCTGTCATGATATCTTGCAATTGTACATTGTTATTTGCCTCTTCTCCCATATCTTACCACCTGTTGTTTCTTGCAAACTCACAAAAACAACAAATCGTCAAAGCAACGAGTGTAACAAGAGTTAAAAACCGAACATAATTGAAACAAGCTACTAAACCTCTAATAAAAATTTATTAGACGGTCTAACAATAGTCTCAACACAATCCGCAGCACAAAATAATTAAAGGACAAGTTCTAAAAAATTTTGGGATTTTTCTTAAACACTAAACCAACGATATGCAAATTTTTCTCTTTTTTTGCTTTTCTTAAACGAAACTAAAATAGACTAAACGCGAATTCAATATTTTTTTTGCTTTTTTTAATCTAAACAGAAGCAAGAACACGAAATTAACAAACCCTAAATTTTTTTTTTTTGTTTTTCTTTTCTTAAGCTAATCGCAAATCAACCTAAACGATAAGAACTAAGAACAATCGAAAGAACTAAAAACAAAGGGGTAGACAACCAAAGGCAGAACCTTTGGCTCTGATACCAAAGATGATTTAAGAACCGGTGGTGGCTCTCACGTCACGGATAGAGATGGTGAACAAGGCAGGCGGTCGCCCTCTCCTTGGTTTGCTTGATGGTTGATGATGGAATGAACTAACACGCATGCGGTCGCCCTCTCGTGTGGGTTCTAGAGATGAAGTGATGGCGGATTGATGTCACGACACAGAGGTGTGATGAGTCTCTGATACGGTGACAGCTCTGACCTTGTTTGAATCGCACAAACAAACCAAGAACAAAGGTGAGAAGTCGCTTATCAAGAAACTTGAAGAAATTTCGTCTTTATTGATTAGGTAAAAAGTGGTGACTACAAAGCTGCATGTGAGACTTTATTAATAGTCCATCAGCTTGAACCTTCTAGGGTTCGACTCAAAAAACGGCAAAGACTCTAAAACAACAGGACTTGTGAAAGAAAACAACAATTGAAGTCTAAAACTAGACGTAAACAACTAAAACACAAAAGCTCATCGTTTCATTAAAGCTATGAAATAAAACTACTTTGTTGATGTCGTTTTGTTGAAGTACTTAGTCGTTGATCATGTTGGAATCACCTGCAATAACAGTATAATAATGGAAAAGCTTACATTGATGTGTAGAGGCCCGATATGAGACATGCATGGTCTTTGAGGACGAGCCTGGTTCAAATGTGTTCTTGACGTGATAAGTGTTGTAGGAGCCGTCTCTAGGATCTCAAAGTCAAAAGAGTCTTTGTCTTCAAGTTCTTGCTCTCCATCTGCCTTCGTCTTCTCTTCTTGCTCAACTTGGCCTTCCTCGGCTATGAGAAGCTTGTTGTGAAGGAACTCCATTCCTGGGCTGTTTACTAGCAAACCAGCTCGACTATTAGTTTTAAAATATGTGTTTGGTCGATGAAGATTACCTTCTTTGGTGATGTGATCGATGTGGTAATCATCTAAGTTAGCAAAATTCTTCTCGGCTAAACTTGTTTCGGCAAGAAATGTCTCAGCTAAAACTGGTGCCTCGGTTAAAACTGTCTCGGCTAAAACTGGGACCTCGGCAAGAAGTGTCTCGGCTAAAACTGGGACCTTGGCTAAAACTGTCTCGGTTGAACCTGGTGTCTCGGTTAAAATTGGTATCTCGGCTAATTAAAACTGATTCCATTAGGCCGTTATGGCCGTGTATAACATTAAAGTCAGGTAATAATGGATCAGTTGGGTCCAGTAAGTTGGTGTAGGTGTGAATGGCCTTCTTGTATCTATTTCTCATCTGTTTGATCATGGACCGCGTCATGATTCCTTAGACCGTTGGCATAATGCTTGGAAAGTCACTTGGATCGATGTCCACATCAATAGGTTATTGGAGAGAGAAAAATGGTGCACCTCTCTGCTGTTATGCACAATCAAGTGAATTTTTTTTGGAGACTATGACACATTTTCTATGTGAAGAGACAAAAGGAGAATCGTAATGATAAGAGTCTTATGGTAGTTACATTAATAATGACTTTGGTCATTTCATAGATTAAAAAAATTGGAGTTTGTGATAATTAGTTCAGAGCAGAATAAGCAATTTCGATGACTCGATCATTTAAGTTAAATGTCATATTAAATGATTTAATATATAAAATCATGCCCGTAGCGCGAATACTTATCTAATATATTTAAAAGTTAAAACTCACTTAAATTTTTGATGGATGTTTCCTCATATTTTTATTTAGGTAAGAATCAATGTTAGATTTTTTTATTTTTGAGGCTGCCGTTTCTATTTCTCGACTCTATTATCGCTGAAGGTTTTGGCTTTTGCCAGTTATGGAGGCTGATTCGTTTGTGTTTCTTTTGTATGATATTTTGCTCCATTTGTTTGGTTTTTCCATCAGTTTTTTGCTTATCAAAGGTCTTAGTTGTTGTTTATGGGGTTTAATCGATGATTTTGGCTTGTTCAGAGGTTTATGTGCCATTTTCTTTGGATTAGTTGTTTTGTTTGTGGGTTATTTGAGGTCATGGTTTCGCTCTCTTTTATCTCGGAGAAGTGTTGGTTTTGTCATGTTGTCTAGTTTAGGATAGTATCTGATTATCCCCTTTATATGTTCGTTAAATCAATAAAGTTAATGTCCGTCCACCGCCATTTAGTTTAGAAGAATAATAGGTTTTCTCACGTGGTTTTTTCTTTGATTTGTTTTTGTAAGGTTAACCTTTTGTGGGATGAAAAGTCCTAAATTTAGACTCTTTTGGTAGAAGATTAGGTGTGTAGGAGTTTGATTCTCCTCCGTTTGTGGTTGTAGATCCTCTCAGCAACGACATATGAGCACGGTTGTTACGCATCTATTGTTCTCCCATCATGTTTTTCCCTTGTATCAAAATCTTGGAGAATTCTTGTTTTGTCGCCGGTTCTGTGTATCAAAATTGTATTCATACTCTTGTATACCTCTTTCGTATTATATAATGAAAAAGTTTAGAAAAAAAAAAAAAAGTGTCTTTATTCTTCCTCTAGCCATTTCAGAATAGATCTATTTGTCCTCTTGCTTTCTTCTTCATCAGCGCTGGAGGCAAAGCGAGCTTATCAAATATCAATCAAATTACTAAAATTAGTCGTTAAACGAAGCGGCGAAGAAGAAGAAAAAAAATGACTGATTTGCTGTTGAGCTCCTCGGCACAGTCCTCTCTCCTTCACGTCAGACCTAGGCTCTTCTCACTCAAGACCCCTTCTGCTTCACCGATCCGAAGTATCGCCTTCCTTAATTCCAACGGTTTTCGTCCTCTAGCGTTCGCATCTGGTCACCGACGACTTCCTCTCGGTGCGGATTCGACCAAGACGATCACCACTATAACTGCTAACTGCGTCAAAGCTGTCGAAGTTGAGCCTGCGATCGGCGGCGGGAGTGGTGGTGGTGAAATCGGAGGTGATAAGTTTGGCGGGGGTGGAGGCGGCGGCGATGGAAGTGACGGAGGAGAAGGCGGCGAGGAGGAGAGTGATGTGAAGAGGAATACGCCTTTGTCTATGTCGCAGAAGTTGACTCTTGGTTACGCTTTTCTTGTCGGAGGTCAGATTCAGTTTTATCATTTGTTCAACTTTTAGGGTTTATGGGTTTATCTGCTTCTTCATTTATATTTGATTTTCAAACTGGGATTTGTAGATCCACCTTCACAGTTTTTGTCGGAGCTGAGAATCTGATCAATGATCATTTCTTCACCTTCTTCGTAGCACAATGATTGTTTTTTTAAACAAAGATTGATTTTAACTATTCATTGAGAATTAGAAATATCTTGACTTGTTAGTATTTGTGACACAACATGTTCAGAATAATTTATAACACGCTCTCCATTGTTATCCCTTGAATATTTTGCTAGAGATGGATTTTGATGTGACTTTGATTCAGCACAAGTTGATGCCATTGAGGTTTCTGGATTTCCTTTTGTGTATATATATATATATGAATGTCATAGCTTTAGGTTCAAATTTGAATGGGGTTCCTCTCCTTGTTGATGTTTCATGAGATGCTGTAACTAATCTGAATCAGATGTTACTAATTGCTACAAAGTTTCGCAATCCATTTTAGTCCAGTCTGTATCTGTGTATGCTTATCAGATGAATCAGAATGTGAAGTTGAATAGTCATTTTCTTATGGACTCACAGCTATATACTTGAAACGTATTTCAATAACAAATCTGTTATGCTTGCCTATAAAGTGATGCTTGATTTTTGTCAATAGTCTTGTGACAAACTCCCAAAGTTTGATATGCTTCAAATATCTCATATGTCTTTGGCTGTTAATTTGTTTTGATGCAGTTGGTGGGCTGATGGGTTATCTGAAAAGTGGTAGCCAGAAATCGTTGCTTGCGGGTGGACTTTCAGCTGCTGTTCTGCTGTATGTGTTCCGCGAGCTCCCAACAAAACCTGTTCTTGCATCAACCATTGGCGTAGGTAAGGGGAAAAGATATCAATATCAGAGTAGTTCTCTCCATGAAACTATATTCCTCAAATCGTAGCCGAACAATTTGCTAGTTTCTGTCGTTTGATTGTTGTACCGATAGTAGATAGAACCTTAATGCCCGAATTCTGTGTCGTTTGATTGTTGTGCTGTTAAAAGTGATGGCGGGTGCATTAACGTGGGTAATGGGGACGCGGTACATGGGTTCGAAGAAGATATTACCGGCTGGAGTTGTGTCCTTGATGTCTTTTATTATGACCGGAGGATACATACATGGCATCATGCGCAGCCTTCACTAAGCAGCAGCAGTTAACTTTTGGAGTGTTTTACAAAGTGTGTGAACTTTTTCTGGGGCTTAGATTGGACTCTCGCTGTGATTTTTTTTTTGTTTTTTCCCATTGTAAAGCAGCTTGCTACTTGTTTTGTATGAACCTTAAGAAAATATTTATGGTTTTTAAAGTGGTTTTTGGTTTTTGGAGTAGATTTCGGTTTTTTTTTTTTTAACTTATATCATAATTTGATTAGTATTTTTTATGGTTTTTTATCTATAATTATTATTTTGAAACCTTTTTATGCTTTTTCATTTATAGTTTTTGTTTAAAATTTACTAAAATAAAATATATAAAAATTGCTTTTCAAAATCGTATGTTTTATAAAATAATAACTCGTAAAAATTTATTAGTAAGAATAAAAGAAATTACAGATAAAAAATGCTTATAGTTTTATTTCTTAAAATGAAATAAGTACATTATTATAGAAATGAGATTTTGTTTTTTGTAGAAGTATGAGAATTTTACTTTTATATAAAATAATAACATTTAGTTATAATTTGATTGATAAAAATTAGCATTGTTTGAAAAAAAAATATATCTGTATATATAAAGTAAAAAAAAAGGAAGATTATTAGAGTAACTTTGGAAGATGGCATCTCAATAAATTATCTCAAAATGATTACACTAATCTAGTATACCAAAAATATCTTCAAGGACTTTGGTGATAAAAACATAATTTCAAAACTATCATTACTTTTTATTTGTCACATAGACAAAAGTTGGGTTTATTTAAAGAAAAAACATGCGCGTAAAAAAACGAAAGTTTACTGTTTTTTGGTGATAAACTTGTTTGAATTTGGTCAACTCAAAATTTGGATCCGTAGATTTGTTTAAGAGATAGTAGATTTGTATGAGGGACGTTAGATTTGTATGAGGGACGTTAGATTTGTTAAATTTTGGTAGACTTATTTTGGTATTCATATTTTTACGACTCGGTAGATATATTAAATTGTTGGTAGATATATTTCGTTTGATGGAAAAATTGTTTATGGGTTGGTACACTTTACGACCTATATGTTGACTTTTTGGCAAATGTTTGATTTTTTGGTAGATTTATTTATAATGTGGTAGATTAACCTTACATATGATAGACTTATTTCTTTTGTTGACGGTATATTTATATTGGTTTGGTAGATTTATTCGTAATGGTGGTAGATATAAAACCGAAGTAACAAACATATGTGAAAGTAAAAAAAAGTGAACATAAATTATAGCAAACATATTAATCGAAGATCCTTTCAAATAACATGAAAATTAAAAGACCTTCATCCGCATATGATTTACAATTACCATTAATACATATATTAAAATTGCATATTACTCATAAAGATAAGTAAAATTAGGAAAACATAAAGTGAAGCAACCACATTCTTCGATTTCAAAGATTCAAGGATAACAATGAGTGAGCCAACCGCATTCTTCAACTCATAACTGATACGTGCTCAAGTGTTGTAGAAGCTGGACTAAGGTCTCTCTCTTCTATCAACAGGATAAGATGGAGGTTGCTGGTGGGACGATGAGAACCACAAGAGAGGCGACGGTCTCTTGATACTTCAAGGGGTTTCCCTAAGGATCGGACTCACTCACGATCTAAATAGAGAAAACGTTTTTGTTCCAAACAAAAACTCGAAAATAACCAAGGAAAATTCTTATTGTCTGCGTGCTCTATTCCTCTTATAGGAGGTAAGCCAGGAGGTATCTCATCAGGAAACACATCAGCAAATCGGTCCAAGAGTTGAGTAACCTCAGTAGGAAGCTGTTGCTCCAACGCCCTAGAACCTGCACTTAAAGTCTCCTTAAAGATCATTAGTAATACCGGTTCTTTGCAAGTGATTGCCTTAGAAATATAACTTGACTTGATAAACAAATTGTTCCTGGTCGATGCATCCTTTTCTTTTAACATTTTAACTTGTAATTCGTGTACTTGAGTATGTGTAAGAGGTGCTAAATTATGCTTCTTTTTATCATGCACAAACGAATACATGTTACTTCGGCCATGGTGAATGGCGTCCTTATCAAACTGCCAAGGCCTACCAAGAAGAAGATGGCCAGCTTGCATAGGAACAACATCACACACAACTTCATCCGAGTACTTGCCCACATTGAATGGTACAAGCACTTGTCCGTGACGCGTAATTCAGCCTTATCGTTTAACCATCTTAGCTTATATGGGTGAGGGTGTTTAGCACGTTCTAGACAGAGCTTAGTGACCATGTAGTCACTTGCTACATTGGTACACGACCCTCCATCAATTACCAAATTACATACCTTGCCTCGGATGGAACATCTTGTATGAAAGATGTTGTCTCTTTGGGCCGTCTCGTCGGGATGAACCGTGAGGTTCAAGGCTCGTCTTATGACCAGGGACTCACCATATTCAGCCTCACAATCTACTTCTTCAGTGGCTGACTCGATCATTTGCACATCAGCCTCATCTTGAGACTCGTACTCACCCGAATCCAACATGATCATAACTCGGGGATTTGGGCATTCTCTAGCCATGTGTCCTCTGCCCTTGCACTTAAAACATGTTATGTCACGAGTTCTAGAAGTACTTGGGTTAGAAAACTTACCTTGATTAGGCTCAGAGGCCTTAGAAGTGAACCTAGGGTCGATTTCGACCGACTTGCCCTTCTCCGCGGCCTTAGATGGGAAGGTGGTTGGAGTTTGGGTCTTGGCTCGGTTCTGGTCCCATGTTTGGTTAATCCATGTCCGTCCAGTAGCATAGGACTTCTTCTTCAAGTGTTGCTCAGCTTGAATGGCATGGTGTAAGATGTCCTTCAAGTCGTGGTATGGAAGCTTCTCCACTTTGTGACTTAGTCGTTCGTTGAGTCCGTCTAGGAACTGAGCCATGAGTGTCTCGGTGTCTTCATCCAGCTCCAAACGATTTCTAAGATGTTCAAACTCTTCAAAGTATTCTTCTACGCTTCTGGTTCCTTGGGATAATTTTCGGAACCTCTTTTGAAGATCTCGATGATAATAGCTCGGAACATATCGCTTCTTCATGAGCTGTCTCATCTCTCGCCAAGTGCTGACCTGAGGTGATTGGCTCCTTCTTCTGTCAGCTACCTCACGATCCCACCATGAGAGAGCATGGTCAGTGAGTTGAGCAACGGCCAAAGCCAGCCTTCTTTGCTCGTTGTAGTCGTAGTACACGAAGATATGCTCCATTCGTTGCTCCCACTCCAAATAAGCCTCGGGATCGACTCTTCCAGCAAATGTAGGTGCCTTAAGCTTCATGTCCTGGGAATATTGGTGCCTTGGGAAGTCACCTTCGGCCTCCTCAAAAATGTCTTGTCTCGGTCCTCGTCTCCTTACTCGCGGCTGTTCCTCTATCGGAACATCGTCCGGATCTTCGTCTAAGTTGTAGGCTCGTCGCTGTGCTCTTGGTGGATGATTGTTGTTGGCTTGATGCTGTTCCCTCTGGTCTAGCCTTTGGACTACGCTCTGGAGTTGTTGTTGCATAGCCGTGATTGCTTGCATGAGAATGGCATTAGGGTCTTGCGGTGCAACATTGTTTTCCATTGTTTCTCCTTGCAAAAAAATTTAACAAAGTGTATCAATGGAGTTTCAAGAAAATCGACAAAGACAAGTAGTAAGAAAAAAAAAATTTCTTAAATCTAAAAGGAAAAATTCTAAACTAAAACACTCTCCTATTTTGTTTTTTTTTTTGAACAACTTAACAAAAAGGAATTAACAAAAATCGAAGATGCTAATATATGGTTCTTTTCTATTTTTTTTTTTGACTAACTAAGAATATGCTAAGTTTCCTTTTTTTTTTTTTTTTGATTAATCTTGCTAAGGTACACAAAGAAATCGACACAAAAGAATTAGGGTTCTTCTATAATTTATTTTGACTAAAATCCTAAAAGGAAAAATTGCAAAATCGAATAACTAAGAATAAGCTAAGTTTCCTCTTCTTTTTTTTTTTGATTAAGAATAACCTGGCTCTGATACCAAAATGATACGTCTTCAGTGTTTGGACGTTCTGGTCCGAATGGTAAGGATTCTTGGGATGATCTTTAGTGTTCTGGAAACTAGACTCAAAGAGCTTCAAATCCATATGTGGATCACCTTCTGGATCGTCCGGGATCATGAGTGGATCCTGCTTCAAAGTATCGGCCCAATAACTGCTCGCAAATGGGCTTAGCGGACTAGTGTCCGTCTTGAAGAAACCTTCTTGTCTGAGCTGGTCCATGAACATGTTGAACTTCTTTTCCATGTGCCTGCTCCTGGTTCTAGTCACTGGTCCACTTGGTACTAGTGGTGCTTGTATGACTTGGGTCGTTGACTCGATGTCCTCATCAATAACCAAATCCTACATAATTGAAAAACCGTATAAAATTGTCAATCGGTGGTCTCGCGACGAAATATATGGCGGATCCGGTTTTGTTTCGCGACACAGCTCGTGGTTTATGGGTTTCACGACGGCATATGAGAACTCCAGCTTCATGATGGCGTTTCTTGGTAGATTTATGGGCTTCGCGACGGCAGACAACTCTAATGAGATATCCGGCTACGTTTTGGCGTGTTCTTCGGTATAATTTGATGGTATATATATTTTGTGTATATTTTCTATGATATGATGGTAGATCTATTTTTAACATGACGGTAGATTTATTATTGAATTTAGGGGAAAATTCTACTTTTTTATCCTACAGATTTCTTTGCTTCGCAAAGGCGGACAAGTCTCCGACGAGATTTCCGGCTTTGTTTTGGCATGTTCGCGGTATTATTGATGGTAGATTTATTTTTGTATAGATTTTTTTATGATTTAATGGTAGATTTATTATTAAATGATGGTAAATTTATTATTGAATTTCAGAGATTTAGGGCGGGGAGGGGGGGGAATTCTTCTTTCTCCGACAGATTTCTAGACTTCGATGTAATTTTTTTTGTTTTTTCGCGGTGTAAAGCAGCTTGCTACTTGTTTTGTATGAACTTTAAAAAAATATTTATGGTTTTTAAAGTGGTTTTTGTTAAGAAATGGATAATGATTATCCATCCATCTTTTACCGACTTCATTCACCGACTCATCCTCTTAAGTTTTTACCGACATAATATTGTATTCATTTATTCTCTAGTATATATATATGTTGTAAGTGATATACGAAGACAATAAGAGATCATCCCATCTCTCTCTCGTCTCTTCTTCCCATCTCTCTTGCTTACTCTCTCTCTTGTCTCAATCGATCTGATATAACAAACATATATATTATATACAAAACATATATCTCAACATATGTTATATTATAGTTTGTAACACGTTATCAGCACGATCGTCTCATGATCCGTTCATATACCGGAAAAGGTTAGGTTTAATTTATGTTCAATCTATTTACGTTTATATATTGTTTCAGGATGATAGGCGTTGCCTTCCCCGAACCGATCGTTATGATAGACTCTGCCTTCACGATCATGATCATATGGTAGACTATATCTCCTCAGATCATATGGCAGGCTCTGCCTCCATAAAATGAATGTCCTGAAGACATTCTCAATTTCGTCCAGAAGATGAAAATTTTACAGTTATTATTATCGGAGCGCGGCTCGACCGCCCCATTATTAATTTATTATTTCGCAATAATTACTTATCGCACTTTATTTATTGTCAATATTATATTGGACGGCTAAGCCGACACATATTTTATCTGCTGTTAATATTTATTTATATTATTGCTTTATTTTATATTCCTATGCGGTTATATATTTTTTAATTGCACTATTTATTCTGGCGCCCCCTATGTTTTAAATTGCTATGTATTTCTTAAAATGCAATATCTTCTTTAAATGTATGATTACTAAAATATTAATTTATAATTACAGTAATCATGTCAAACTTGGCAAAACTCGAGATTACTGCCCTTGATATTTCTGGGAATAATTATATGACATGGGCAGTAGCAGTAAAGATGCATCTGAGAGGAAAACAACTCCTTGATACCATTGATGCGTTAAAAACGACATCAGATGAGAAAAATGCACAATCTATGATATTTTTGTGCCATCACATCCATGATGGTCTAAAAGACCAATATATCACAAAAGAAGATCATGCGGATCTCTGGAAATTGCTCAAAGATAGGTTTGATCACCAAAAATATGTGATCTTACCAAAAGCCAAACATGAGTGGCTTAATCTTCGATTTCAGGATTACAAAAGTGTGGGAGAATATAATTCCGTTTTGTTCGGAATTACTTACATGATGGTGTTATGTGGAGAAAAAGTAAACGCTTATGATATGATCAAAAAAATACTCCAAACATTTTATCCTGAAAATGTAATCCTGCAGCAACAATACCGAGCAAAAGAGTACACTCTTTACTCAGA
This sequence comes from Eutrema japonicum, assembly GCA_030161315.1. Lineage (NCBI taxonomy): Eukaryota > Viridiplantae > Streptophyta > Magnoliopsida > Brassicales > Brassicaceae > Eutrema > Eutrema japonicum. The sequence goes on from BSQW01000013.1 coordinate 31,838,399, forward strand.
GTTAATGCAAACTCTTCTTGTTGTTTAACAAAATAATGAGTTTGTGATGTTGAACCATCAGACTCGTCCAACTGGATCAACTCCATTCCCAGAAGCAAATGTTATAACATCCAGTTACAATAATTAGCAACGACATAGACCCGGTAGAGGCCGTGGTCGTGGTCGTGGAGATGGTCGAAGCCAAGGAAGATGATTTTATTTTAATAATTTCAACACCGAGAGAATTGATAAAAATTCTCAAGAAAATAAAGTTGGTAAAACTGTGGACAAGCATTATGAAACAGCTTGCTACAGATGTGGCATGAAAGGACATTGGTCCAATACATGTCGTACACCAGGGAATTTGGCCGATCTGTATCAAAAGTCCCAAAAGGGAAAAGAAAAGGAAGGTGAAACCAACTTCATCTCTGATGAATCCGGACCCTCTTTCGATGGCATTGATAACGATGCACATCTCGATCTTTCTGATTTCCTCGTTGATCCTAAGGATATCAACGCCCAACAAGTTGACTGAAATAACTTATATTTTCTTTTTATAAATTTGTGCTATATGTATTTTTGTTTTAAAAGTATGTTGTAAAATAAGTTATTAATGTATTTTATGCATAATTTAAATCCAGAATATGTCAAAATCTGAGATTCGGGATGGAGATTTATGTCTGGCAGACAGTGCTACAACGCAAACAATACTTAAAGATAAAAAGTATTTCTCCTCTCTAAATTTAAAAAAATTCCGCTGGAAGCGTGAATACTATATATGAGAATGCGAAGATTATTATGGGCTCAGGAAGAGCTTCTTTTTCAATGCCAAAGGGAACAAAGTTTGAACTGCAAGATGCACTATATTCCCCTCAATCTCTTAGAAACTTAACAAGTTTCAGAGATATCCGCAGAAATGGATATCATATTGAGACTATGAATAAGAATGGCATTGAATATCTTTGCATCACATCACTAATTCCGGAAAGGCAAATTATATTAGAGGAACTACCAGCATTACCCTCCGGATTATATTCCACAAAGATTTATATAGTTGAATCATATGTTACAGTAACCCCAAAGTTTACTAGTACATTTAAAGTGTGTCATGAAAGACTTGGCCACTCTTGTTCGGTCATGATGAGAAAGATTGTGCAAAATTCGAATGGCCACCCGTTGAAAAAGTAGAAGATTTTTCAATCAGGAGAGTTTTCATGTAATGCATATTCTCAAGGAAAACTCATAATTCGTCATCATCAGCCAAAATTGGGAATGAATCTCTAGTATTCTTGGAAAGAATACATGGTGATATATGTGGGCCTATCCAGCCACCATGCGGGCCATTTTGATATTTTTTTATATTGATTGACTCATTTAGTAGATGGTCAAATGTGTGTCTATTGACAACACGAAATACGACTTTTGCAAAATTCATTTCCCAAATAATCAGGTTGAAAGGGCAATTCCCTAAATACGCCATAAAGAAAGTTAGGCTTGATAACGCTGGTGAATTCACTTCACAAGCTTTTAATAACTATTGTATGTCAATGGGAATCGATGTTGAGCATCTGGTCCCCCATGTACATATACAAAATGGCATGGCTGAATCTTTGATTAAGCGTCTGCAACTCATTGCTAGACCATTGATATTGAGAACAAAGCTCCCAATTTCTATATTGGGTCATGCTATCTTGCATGCTGCGTCATTGGTCCAGATAAGACCAAACGCATATAATAAACATTCCCTTTTACAATTAATATCTGGTCAGGAGCCAAATGCATCCCATCTCCGTGTTTTTGGTTGTGCGGTTTATGTTCCTATAGCCTCACCGCAAAGAACAAAAATGGGGCCACAAAGGAGATTGAGTATATACATTGGTTATACATCACCAAGTATAATTCGGTATCTTGAACCACAAACTGGTGATATGTTTACGGCTCATTTTGCCGATTGCCATTTTAATGAAGATGAATTTCCAGCGTTATGGGGAGGAATTAAAGAAATTCCAAAGAGCTTACATGGTGCACACCGTCTTTGTTGCACCTAGATCCCCCTACAAATCAACGCGAACTGGAAGTTCAAAAAATTGTACACTTACAAAATATGGCGAATCAGTTACCAGATGCGTTCACTGATACAAAATGGGTGACAAAATCATATATCCCTGCTGCAAATGATCCATCAATAATTACACTACAAGAAATGTGGGTATTAATAGCGGCTGTTAAATGCTATGATTCAACTACCATAGCGTTTCCTAAAATGCTCTGACAGCGCCCGTCATTGTAGGTCGGGCACTTTAGATAGCGGACTTTACGCACGCTATAGTTAATTAAAGAACGATAGCGTTTCTTTCTCTGTAATTGTTAATATTTATAATAACGTGTTATAATTATTCTTAAAACTCATTAATAATAGCGTTTGATATTTTCTTTTCTATAGCATTGGATTTGTATTATAATTGGATTGTACCTATAGCAGTTTGTTTTACATAGATAGAAAATTATTTATGTTATTAATTTATTTTATAATTACCCAAAAATTAATAAATGAAATTTTCTTTTTTTAAATTGTAATATATTATTGGAATATTTGTAATAATAATAATAAAAACAATTAATTCATAATATAAAAACCATAAAAACAATTAATCCATGTTTACAAAACCATAAACCATCAACCTATCAAACATTAGTTAGACTCTATCAATCTACCACTAATAACCCTGCACAATCATTCCTAACATAAACACTATCATCATCAATTTCTCTCGCTTCTCTTTTTCTTCACTTCTTGCTGCAGCAACCATTTCTGCCGCCATCACTATGAGAAAATTAAACACATAGTTAAATTGTTGCATCGATGAAACTAAATATCACGCATAAAAGAAAGAGGGACTTGTGCTCAGATTTAACATCATTGCTAACATAAGGAGGGGTAAGACCATGAAACCTTACCTCATCATTTCCATGGGGTTGCTTCTGAAACCGATTGATATTCAATATCTGCACACCACACCACAGCACAACCATCAACCCAAAAAAAAAATTCAGGCTTTAACCATCAACCCAAAAAAAAAATTTCAGGCTTCTCAAAACCCAGAGAACCAAATTTCTAGAAATCTCCTTATATTTCCTACCGGAGAAATTAACAAAACAAACAAACAAAAACAAATCCCTTACCCGCATATAGTCATGGAAGCATTTGAATTTGGTTTATCGAATTTTGAATAACACCTTCGAGAGGAACACTAAATTATCCGTAAGTGATATCGATGAAATCAATCACGGTCTCGAGAATCGAGTGCTAAATCGACAACAGTAGACAAGCGAAGAACATACCTCAGGGCGAGAGAGTACACGAAGGGTGAGATTAACCATCTGGAGATCCTTGGTACCGGATACGGAGGAGAAGGTGTGAGGCTTCGTGCGGATGTCGAAGATGTGAGGCTTCTGGAGAAAAGGGATCAGGAAGTGAGTCCCTTCACCGACCGTCTGATCCATCACTCCCCTGAAATGATCGAACAACACCGCTCTCTCGCCACCATCTATCGGCGACGTTGTCAGTGCCGTCACCGCCGTTCCTATACCGAATGCCACCTTCGCCAAAGATGGATGAAGCAACTGAACTAGGTTTGAAGACGAGTCGTAATCTGGGACCTCAGAAAGAAAGGAAGTCATGAGAATTATTCCACGTCATCGATCTCTTCTCTTTGAGATAATCAAATGTATAGGAAGAAAGGATCGAAGGGACAAAAAAAGCAAGGAAGAAAGGATCGTAGTGTGTGAGAGTGTGCCACGTAATCGATCCATAACATCTCTTCTTATTGGTTCTTATCTTCTTAAGGCTTTTTTCTTTCTCATGCCCTAAATAAAATTGTTTTTAAAATTTTGTATTTACATTAGTAATGAAAAATGTTTTATAAACATGAGTTTATGATAAGTTATTTATTTTTCTAATAATATATAATGTCAAAAACAAATTTAAAAAGAAAAATTATATAGCACAATTTGTGTGATACTAAATTATATATGAAAGACTTAGTAATTTATCCTTATTAGTTTGTATAGGGTTTGTATGTTTATAATCGTTTTGCAATCATTTAATTTTCTTTTGCAATCATTATCATTTGTGAATCCTAAACCATATACTTCAATGCCCTAAACCCTAAATCAAATATTCAAAACTTAATTTTTCTTTTAATTATAATTTTAAAATCTTAAACCTTAAGTGTGAATCATAAACCATATACTCCAATGCCCTAAACCCTAAATCAAATATTCAAGACTTAATTCTTCTTTTAATTATAATTTAAAAAAAATATTTACAGATTATGAGGCAAAATTATTGCATATTCCATTGTTAATTGGGTAATTACAAAGAAATTATATTTCACACAATAAATTTGTATTCACTAACTTTTCCTTCTTATTTTTAATTTTGTAATATTTTTTTCTATTATATTTTAAATTCTTAGCATGAAACAATCATTTGTTGTATTTTTTTAATTGAGATATAGAAAAAAATATCTTACAAGTATGAATCCCTACACCCTAAATCAAACACTCATTAATCCATAAAAAATTTTATATTTCTATTGTTTATAAAACTAGAAAGAAATATATTTCAAACCCTATACATATACTCTTATACCCTAAACGCCAAACCCTAAACCCCAAACCCGATGTCCTAAACTCTAAATCAAGATTCACTAACTATTTTTTTTTTTTTGTATTTTGTAATAGTTTTTGTATTTTATTTTATTTTCTTCTTATAAAACAATCATTTGTTATATATTTTTTTTAATTGAAAAATCAAGATCCATACCAAGAGGATCAGCCTCTTCTGGCTTTAACACCTTGAATCACCAACTATCCAAAATTGAATCTTCTAAAACATCCGTTCATTATGTTTTACATCCGTTCATTATGTTTTTCTCAAAAAGAAAAAAGAGAGCTGGGAAATATAACAATTTTGGCCTTGATTTAATGTAAAACCTTAACATAAACAACCAGCTGGTTCGAATCAGGTTTCTTCAATAACCAGATTAACAAATGCAGAAACTGATACCAATTGAGATCACTAGTTTCTCTAGTTCTGACATCCTTTTGATGATCCCCTGCAAGTTAAAAGTTGTCCCCAAACATTTAAAAGTTTCGCGCTTGACCTGAGAGAGAGCAGGTGTGATACATTTTATCCGTGATCTTCATCATCGTCTTCCTCGTTTTCCGTGATCTTCATCATCCCAAGCATCTCTTCAAGGCTACTTCCTCCTAGATGATCATTTTTTTACATAGAATCAGAAACCTTTAAACGTGAATGATAATGAGACTTGGGTTTTTCAAACATACCATTTCGTCCGGTGTTAAAACCATTATTTGAGTCGTTGTACGAAGAGCCTTTGCTTCTTGAAGCCGTTCCACAGTTCTTGCAGCCTCATCTTTCAGGATCTGAACATAAAAGAGATGATTTCATCATGCAGATCAGAATTGTTCACATATTATGAAACCAAAGTAACAGTATGCCTTGCCTGAAGTTCTGAACGGAGGAAAACAACTTCATCCTTTTTCCCATCTTTTCTCGTTAGCAGCCTTAAGAGCAGCCTGTAGCAGGTACCATTATGCCAACCATTTAGTCTAGTAAAATTTCTTGAATGTATGCAGATTCCATACCCCTAATAACTAGATGATCCAATACTGTATCTATCTGTTGATGGCACAAATTGAAGCAATCTATGCAGGGACAGAACATGACACTTGGATTACCCAAACTCGTTGATGATGCATGCACAAAATTAGTTGCTCCTTGCTGATACTCAAGGCTAGCGCTGTAAGTTTAAAAACATTTTATAGTTCAATCCAACTATGAAACACATTTTTACTTAGCAAAACAATGACAATAACAAACAAGTCCATACCTTGGAAGCCAAACCCAAGACTTCTCCATGTTACAACAACACCACAGCTCCACGACCAAGTAGACATACATATAAGATAATAATTTTCATAGATCGGACTAAGAAATATGTATAACGGACATTAAACCACATCAATCAAAAACACATAAGAGAACAACCACGAAGGAGTAAATGAACTCCCTAGATTAGACACTGAAACGCATAACCCCAGACAACAACATATCAACCTGACATCAAATTCATTGTAGTGAAAAAAATCTGAAGTGGAGGCTCTGAAAACTAATAACTTACAAGTCAAATTTTTGAACTCCTTTGCTGAATGCGAACTACATAAGCCAAAAACTTGTATGTATTACCGAACTTAAGCTTTAGATCTGAAAGCTCCCTGCAAAATCCAAAAGCTCCTTGCAAAATTGGAATCATTGATTATATACTTAGAAAATAAATTTGCTTATACAGGTAAAATTATTAATCGCTTACTCATAGACAAAATTCAACCTAAATCGAAAACCCAAATTTAGACTAAACCCTACAAAATTTCCATACATTTAACGGAATCAAACACCGAAATCTTCTTCCAAAAGAGAAAATTAATCGAAAGGATTCAATACCAAACATTTCAAAACACTAAATCGATATGAGTATCGATTACCCAAACAGTATGTAACCTTCCAATGTCAATTTCGTTTTTGAGCAATTGACGAGAAATCCTAGCAACGAAAACGAGAATATTGATTCAGTTCCTCAGCAGTTGTTAGAACATGAGAGTTGCGATTAAGAGGAGAATTCGAGAAGAAGAGTGAGAATTTGAGAGTGAGATTAAGAAATTCGAGATTGAGAAAGGCGAGAGATGTGTTTCTGCGAAGGAAGAGTGAGGTAGCTAGATTAGGTTTTGCCTTAGAGAAATTTTGGAACCAATTTTTTTATTTTTTATTTCGAGGCGGGCATTTTACAAATTTTACGCGCTCAAGATGACATAGCGCTTTAATTGTGGTATGTGCTATTAAATAGCATGCTATAATACCTTATACCCAAAAAAAAGTTAGCGCCTTCAATTTTTTCAACCGACCAATGAATCGATAGCGTTTACCATTTTACAAAAGCTATACAAAAGCAAACGTTAAATCATACATAGCAGAACTGTATAAATCGCTATCTTCTAATGCTATTAAAACCCAATATTATTGTAGTGAATTAATGTTCTTGAAGAACAAATTGATGGGAATAGAGCAAATGAACCTAGATTTCAGTTGAAAAGGGGGAGGCCAATTGGTTCTAAAAACAAAAATCTCCGAAAGAAAAATAAATTGGGAGAACAAAATGAAAAGGTTCCCGAAGAACCATATAAAAAAAATGTCAAGAAGACATACATGAAAATGTGGAAAGAGAACCACATAAAGAGATTCATCTAGAAGATGAACATGATACAGAAAAATATGAGATTTTCATTAACTATGCCCAAAACGGAAAATTATGGGATAGATATGAAATAGAAGATACTGATGGAATTTTCTCATTCTCTGTATCCAAAGAAATTGATTATGAAAGTGACGATCCAAGGTCCATATCAGAATGCCAGAAAAGATATGATTGGGAGAAATGAAAAATAACCATAGAAACTGAATTGATCTCCCTCAATAAAAGAAATGTTTTTGGACATGTTGTCACTACATCCAAAGATGTAAAACCGGTTGGGTACAAATGGGTTTTTGTACGAAAAAGAAATGAGAAAACTTAGGTGACAAGATACAAAGCTCGTCTTGTTTCACAATGATTTTCTCAAAGACCGGGAATTGATTATGAAGAAACATATTCCCCGGTTATGGATGCAATAACATTCAGATTTTTGATGAGCCTTGGGGCATCTAAAAATCTAGAAATGTATCTTATGGATGTTGTGACATCATATCTATATGGATCACTTGATAACAATATCTATATGAAAATCCCAGAATGATTGAAAATGCATGAATCATTAAGCTCAAAATCTAAAGAAATATGTGCGGTCAAATTACAGCGATCACTTTACGGATTAAAATAATCCGGGCGCATGTGGTATAATCGCTTAAGCGATTATTTGCTAACAAAAGGGTATGTGAATAATGCAATTTGCCATTGCGTCTTTATTAAAAAATCCTCATAAGGATTTGTGATCATTGCTGTATATGTTGATGACCTGAACATAATTGGAACTCAAAAGGAAATTGATGATGCAAGAACTCATATGAAAGAAGAGTTCGAAATGAAAGATCTCGGAAAGACAAAATTTTGTCTTGGATTACAGATAGAGCACTTCCGAGATGGGGTATTTGTGCATCAATCAAATTATACCAAAATGATCTTACAACGTTTTTATATGGATAAAGCGAATCCTTTGAGTACTCCAATGGTTAATCGATCTCTTGATACTGAAAAAGATCCATGCCGACCTTGTGAAGATAACGAGGATGCGTTAGGTCCCGAAATACCTTATATGAGCGCTATAGGTGGACTTATGTATCTTGCAAATTGTACCCGACCGGATATAGCATTTTCTACAAATCTACTTGCAAGATTTAGTTTGTCACCTACGCGCAGACATTGGAATGGGATAAAACATATATTTCGTTATCTTCAGGGAACAATTGACTTGAGTTTATTTTACCCTCAAAACTCCAATTTCGATTTAGTCGATTTTACAGATGCACGCTATTTATCAGATCCACATAAAGCTTGATCGCAAACCGGATACGTTTTTACAATTGGAGGTACTGCAATATCTTGGCGTTCTCAGAAGCAGACTCTAGTTGCCACTTTCTCAAATTATGCAGAAACTATTGCGCTCCATGAGGCATGTAGAGAATGTGTATGGCTCAGATCTATGACTCATCACATTAAAGAAGCAAGCGGAATAGTCACCAATAAGGAGTCAACGATATTGTTCGAAGATAATGTTGCATGTGTCGCTCAACTCAAAGAAGGTTATATCAAGAGTGATAGAACGAAACATATCCCTCCAAGATTTTTCTCTTACACTCGAGAACTCGAGAAGAATCAAGAAGTCGATATCCAGTACATTCGTTCAAGTAAAAATGCAGCAGATCTCTTTATAAAGGCGCTTCCCACTACAACATTCAGAAAACATATTCAAAGTATCGGAATGCGTCATCTACGGGATTTATGAAGAGAATGCTATATCCATCATTCTAGGGTGAGATTGCGTCATGGTACTCTTTTTTCCTTGTCGTTATTTTTATCCCATTGGGTTTTTTCATGATAAGGTTTTTAACGAAACAATACGTAATACGTTAATAGTGATGGATAATCAAAGGGAGTGTTAAGAAATGGATAATGATTATCCATCCATCTTTTACCGACTTCATTCACCGACTCATCCTCTTAAGTTTTTACCGACTTAATATTGTATTCATTTATTCTCTAGTATATATACGTTGTAAGTGATATACGAAGATAATAAGAGATCATCCCATCTCTCTCTCGTCTCTTCTTCCCAGCTCTCTTGCTTACTCTCTCTCTATCTCTCTCTTGTCTCAATCGATCTGATATAACAAACATATATATTATATACAAAACATATATCTCAACATATGTTATATTATAGTTTATAACAGTTTTTGGTTTTTGGAGTAGATTTTAGTTTTTTTAAAAATTATATCATAATTTGATTAGTATTTTTTGGTTTTTGATCAATAATTATTATTTTAAACCTTTTATGCTTTTACATTTATAGTTTTTTGTGTTTTGTGTTTCAAAATTACTAAAAAGGAATATATAAAAATTGACTTTCAAAATCGTATGTTTTATAAAAAAAATAATGACTCATAAAAAATTATAAGTAAGAACAATAATAAATTACAGATAAAAAATGCTTATAGTTTTATTTCTTAAAATGAAAAAATACATTATTTCACATTATTATAAACATGAGATTTTGTTTTTTTAGAATTATGAAAATTTTAATTTTATATAAAATGATAACATTTAGTTAAATATTGATTGATATAAAGTAGCATTGTTTGGAAAAAAATATATTTATATATATAAAGTAAAAAAAAGGGAAGATTATTAGAGTAACCTTGGAAGATGGCATCTCAATAAATTATCTCAAAATGATTAGACTAATCTATCATACCAAAAATATTCTTATGACCTTTAATAAGAAAAACATAATTACAAAAATGTCATTACTTTTGATTTGTCACGTACGCAAAATTTTTTATTTACATAAAAACATGTGCGCAAAACAACGAAAATCTACCGTTTTATGGTGGTAGACTTGTTTGAATTTGGTCAACTCAAAATTTGGATCCGTAGATTTGTTTGAGGGATAGTAGATTTGTATGAGGGACATTATATTTGTTAAATTTTGAGAGACTTATTTTGGTATACAAAATTTTACGACTCGATAGATATATTAAATTGTTGGTAGATATATTTCATTTGATGGCATATTTTTTTATGGATTAGTAAACTTTACGACCTACCCGATGACTTTTTGGTAGATTTATTTACAATGGTGGTAGATTAACCTTACATATGGTAACTTATTTCTTTTGGTGACTGTGGATTTATATTGGTTCGGTAGATTTATTCATAATGACGGTAGATATAAAACCGAAGTAGCAAACATATACCAAAGTAAAAAAAAAGTGAACATGAATTATAGCAAACATATTAATCAAAGATCCTTTCAAATAACATGAAAATTAAAAGATCTTCATACGCATAGGTCTTACAACTACCATAAATACATAGAGACAATACATAGTTTAAAATTGCATATTACACGTAAATATAAGTACAATTAGGAAAACAAAAAGTGAAGCAACCACATTCTTCAACTTCAAATATTCGAGGACAACAATGAGTGAGCCAACCACATTCTTCAACTCATAGCCAAATCCTACACATCATCATTGTTTTGTAACAATTATAATTAAAAAACAAATATACCATAGTCTAAAATCCAATTATCATTTGTACATATTCAAAAACAAATCTATCATCATTTCAAAAACAGATATTTATACAAGATTCAAATCTACCTTCCGTAAAAGAATCAGCCAAAACGAAGCCGAGAATCTCGCCGGAGACTCGTCTGTCGTCGCGAAGCCCATAAATCAGTTGGAGAAGAAGAAGTTTTTTCTCAATAAATCTAAAGATTCAAAAATAAATCTACCATAATTTAAAAAGTAAACCTACCATCAGTTTATAAACAAATCTACACAAAATAAATCTACTTTCAATTATACCTGTTGAAATAATATATGAAACGAAGACAGAAATCTCGTCGGAGACCCGTCCGATGTCGCAAAGCCTGGAACATGTCGAAGAAGAAGAATAATTTTTCCCATAGATCCGCCAAATTAAATAACAAATCTACCATCATTTAAGAAATAAGTCTACCAACATATCGTAAAAAATCTACACAAAAATAAATCTACCATCAATAATATCGCGAACACGCCAAAACAAAGTCAAAAATCTTTTCGGAGATTCGTCCGCCATTGCGAAGCCCATAAATATGTCGGAGAAAGAAGAATTTTCCCCTAAATATCCGAAATTCAATAATAAATCTACCATCATTTTAATAATAAATCTACCATCAAATCATAAAAAATATACACAAAATAAATCTACCATCAATAATACCAACCGAAGCCGAAAATCTCGTCGGAGATTTGTCCATAGTTGCGAAGCCAAGAAATCTGTCGGATAAGAAGAAGAATTTTCTCCTAAATCTCCAAAATTCAATAATAAATCTACAATCCACTACAAGAAAACACATTTTTTGCGACTACTAAAATTGTCCCAAAATAGTCGCAAATGACTCATTTGCGACCGTTTTGTGACTAAAAAAATTAATCGCAAATATTTGGTCGCTAAATAAAGTGGTCGCAAAACAATCGCTCTTTTGCGACTAATATGTGACTAAAATATCAATACTAATTTACAGATTGATTTGCGACTATTTATACAAAAAATAATTAAAACAAAAACAAAAAAAAATTATAAAAAAAAATATTTTTTTTATTTATTAAATTAATTAATTACAAAATTGAAAATAAAAATAAAAATAAAAAAATAGAAAAATGAAAACAGATCTGCTCCGATCTGCTCCTCTTCTTCTCCGTGGATGCTTCTCTTCTCCGATCTGCTCCTCTCTCCGGCGAGCAACATCACCCGCGACTAAGATTTCACAGCGCACGAGAAGCCACTCCACCCCATGCCTCGATCTTCTTCTTCTTCTCTTTCGCCACTGGGAAACTTCTCCTCCGCGGTGCATCTGCTCCACCACGAACCTGCTCCTCCGCCGTGCATCTGCTCCACAACGAACCTGCTCCTCCGCGTCCCATCTTGTCCTCCGTGGCGCATCTGCTCCTCCCCGTCGGTGAGGAGACGAAGCTTGGTAGCCCGGTGTAAGTCTCCTGTAATCTGGATCTGGAAAAAAACACAATTAAAAAAAGATACAAGGAAGAAGAAGAAGAAGAAGAAGTCAATTAACAAAAAAATAAGCAAATGAGATAGAAGGAAGTTGAATAAGGTTTACGCCTTATTCACAATTGAAAAAAAAAAGAATCGGAGGAAGGAGATAGAAGGAAGAAGAAGAAGAAGAATCGTGGAAGGAGAGAGAGAGAGAAAGAAATAAAGTCAATTAAAAAAAAAAACAAATGTATCCAAAGTTGGATTAAACTGGTGGAAGATCTCAATCCTCGTCACAATTAATTAGTCAATGAGAAATTTTCATTATTTTTGTCATTTGGTCACAAATTAGTCGCAAATTTGAGACTATTTTGTGACTACAATTGAAAAAAATCGACTGAAGTTGTTAAACAGTCCCAAATTTGGGACCATTTTGTGACAATAAATGTTTTTTACCCTAAACCCTAAACTTTAAGAACCTAGAATATTTGAATATGATTTTACAATGATTTTATGTATCTAACATTTCAAAAATATATTAAAACTTAAAAATAAGTAAATTTTGAGAGAATTTTTATTTTTCAAAATCATTTCTTAAAACACATGTAACACTTAGTAGATGTTATGATTAGATTAAAAATTTTGTAAGTGTTATATTTTTTTGTTTATTATTTGATGTTTATGTGTAAGATCTAGTTTACAATTTAAGATTTATAGTTTATGATTAAGGGTTAGAGGTTTAGGGTTTAGAATTTAGGATTTATAAAAGGGATTATAAATGATCATATTTAAAAAAATTGTAAGTTTTGAATTTTTTGTATATTATTTGATGTTTATGTGTAAGATTTAGTTTAAAATTTAAGATTTATATCAAGTTTATGATTAAGAGTTAGAGGTTTAGGGTTTAGGGTTAAAGGTTTGTGGTTTGAATTTAGAATTTATTGATTTCTATAAAAAAAAATCAACTGGAGTTGCAAATTAGTCCCAAATTTGGGACTATTTTGTGACTATTATTAAAAATTGGTCGCAAATTAGTCCCAAATTAGTCACAAAAACTGGATTTGCAAATTAGTGTACATGTTACATTAAACCATAAACTTCAAGAACATATAAGGTTTGAATATCAATTTACAATGATTTTGGGTATATAGTTGTTCAAAAATATTAAAAATTGGTCGCAAATTAGTCCCAAATTAGTCACAAAAACTGAGTTTGCAAATTAGTGTACATGTTACATTAAACCCTAAACTTCAAGAACATATAAGGTTTGAATATCAATTTACAATGATTTTGGGTATATAGTTGTTCAAAAATATATTTTACAATTTAAAATTTAGATTTTATGATTAAGGGTTAGAGGTTTGGGGTTTAGAATTTAGGATTTATAAAATTATTATATTTAAAAAAATTGTAAGTGTTGAATTGTTTTGTATATTATTTGATGTTGTTTATAATTTAAGATTTAAATCAAGTTTATGATTAAGTGTTAGAGGTTTAGGGTTTAGGGTTAAGGATTTGTGGTTTGAGTTTAGAATTTATTGATTTCTAAAAAAAATATCGAGTGTAGTTGCAAATTAGTCCCAAATTTGGGACAATTTTGTGACTACTATTAAAAATTAGTCGCAAATTAGTCCCAAATTTGTCACAAAAACTGGGTTTGCAAATTAATGTACATGTTACCCTAAACCCTAAACTTTAAGAACATATGAGGTTTGAATATCACTTAAAAATGATTTTGGGTATATAGCTGTTCAAAAATATATTTTACAATTTAAGATTTATAGTTTATGATTAAGGGTTAGAGGTTTAGGGTTCAAAAATATATTTCACAATTGTAAGTGTTGAAGTTTTTTTGTATATTATTTTTTGTTTATTTATTTGATGTTTTTGTATATTATTTGATGGTTTAGGGTTCAAAATTTAGGGCTTAGATTTGTTTTTGTATATTATTTGATGTTTATTTAAAAATAATCGAGTGGAGTTGCTAAACCAAAGCAAATCAGTCACAAATTTGGGACTATTTTTGCAAGTCCTTAAACAGTCGCAAATAAGCGACTATTGTCTGACTACTTTTTTAGTCGGTAATTTGTGACTATTATGCCTCTGCATTATGAGTAGTCGCAAATCAGTCACAAAATCGTCTCTTTTTGCGACTAAAAAAGTAGTCGCAAAAAATAGTCACAAAAACTGTGTTTTCTTGTAGTGATCATTTCAAAAATAAATCTACCATCATATCATAGAAAATATACACAAAATATATATACTATCAAATTATAGCGAAGAACAGGCGAAAACGTAGTCGGATATCTCGTCAGAGTCGTCCGCCTTCGCGAAGCCCATAAATCTGCCAAGAAACGCCGTCGTGAAGCTGAAATTCTTGTACGCCGTCGTGAAACCCAGAAACCACAACTTGTGTAGCGAAACGAAGCTAGATCCACCGTATATATATATCGTCGCGAGACTACCGATTGACGATCCCATACGTTTTTTCTAGAGGTTGTAGACCGATGATGAGAAGATCGAGGTCCTCCATGAGGTTCGCGGTTGACGGATGAGAGAGAGATCATTTATATATATTAAGATGTTCTAATGTTAAGAGTTATGGTTTTGTCATTGGAACCAAGTCGATGGTATTTATGTACAAATTAGTATTTAAATGATGTTTTTAAGATTAGAGTGATGAGGAAATTTGGAGTGTTTTGTGTGTGACGGTGGTTTTTTTGGACGTGTGAGTTTTTAGTGTATGTCACTAAGTCTATTCCAAAGTTTGTATTTTTTTTTTTGTAGGATAATCAATATTTATTAACATTCTTGTTTAATTCTTTAGAGCGTAATCTATTTTGATTGTAGATCGACATTTTGCATAACTTGGTACAATCACTTTTGTCATACAATGATCTTCTGTCATACAATGATCTGCAATCATTCTTATGGACCATTCTTGGTGGTCTAGTTTGACTGATACGTTATTATTTTGAAATGGAATATTGAAGTAGAAATAAAAATATGACTTGAATGTGACTTAAAATAATCATCAAGTCGATGAAAATTCTAATGTAATGGTGGTCTCTATCGTTTAGAAGTCATAATTTCATTAATATGGCATCTGCTGCATCTTAAAGAATGGAAATGTGTTTAAACCCGGAGATGAAGAGAGTAAATAGGGGCAGATCTAGAATGTACTTTAGCATGTGGCACAAATTAATTAACCAAGGACATTAATCATATGAGCAACCATTCTTATAAGTTTTTGGTAACAATTTTTAAAATCTATATGGGGCACATGCCTCATCTTCCTTCAACCTGCATCCGCCACTGAAGGTAAACATTACTAAAAATTAAACATAAATGACTAATAATTGTGTAAACTAAAAAAATCAAGAAAAAAAAAATAATTTTGTTACATGGTGCTCTCTCTAGTGATGATATGGTGCTCAACTGGAGAGAGTGGACAATCTTTTATATATTAGACTAGGAGAGCACCCGCGCTACGCGTGAGTTTTTTTTTAATTCACTATGAACATCACGGTAAAGATTAGCCATCAGAAATTTTGGAGCGTCGGGTCCATTGAAAACGTTGTAGATCCCAGCCAGAAGCCATCATTGCTTCTCTTAAACCGCTAATTGTACTCTGTCCTCTCCTGCTTTCCCAATGCCCACTGTAAATTGTTCTCGCTTCCACCACTTGCCTTCACTTCGGCAGCCGCTAACGCGTTTTCGACGATAACGCCGCTGCCGCCGTCGGATCTCACAGTGTTTTCCCTCTTAAAACCACGACAAAACTGGACACCGGAATAACCCAGGGCCGTTGCTTCCTCTCCCCGAAAATCGGGTGCAAGGAAAGGAGCTTCTTCCTTTTCTGGCTCTTCTTCGAGTATACACTAACGAGCGGCGCCGAGAAATGCATGCCGGCGGAGTTAGATCTTGAAATCTCTCCGGCCGGGTCCTACAGGCCTGAAGTCGCGCCTCTCTCGGACCTGACATGATCGCCTCTCTCTATTTGACTTGAAATAAAAATTAAAAACAAAAACTGGAAAAAATCTAGAAAATGATGCCTCTTCACGCGTCATGGTCACCTCCCCACACACGCGCTTCTCTCTCACCTCAAACACACTCTCTCTGTCACCCTCTCTCACTTCCCTCCTCTTGCCGGCTCTGCAATGATGCCGGCGCAAATTTCTTTTTTGCCGACGCAAAATCCGACCACGTCCGCGACCAATCCTCGTCGTTCAAGTCACGTAATTGATCGACGTCGTTTTCATCGGCTGCTTCGTTAACCACGCCGTGACTGACGGAACGTGACTGTAAAATTTTATTCTGATTCCATATATTTTCATTATAGATGTAGTTGATAGGAATCTCATGATTTCCTTAGGTTTCATGATGCTCTGCATTATCATTGATTTTGTCGATCCAATTTGAAATTGATTCAATAATAAGACGAGCCAACATATTGGAAATGCATATTAGGAATAATATCTCATAACGTTAAATAATATATAAGAGGCATGTATCAATTTATTAATTGTCAATTAATTTTAATGTACAATTAATTTTTTTTTTTAAATAACCAATAATGGGGAACATGTGTCAGCTATGGAGAACACTCATTCTCTCTTTATAGGGTATATTCATGGAATAAAGTGTTTTATTATTTGATCGCGTTGGTTTGGTTTCAAATCATGGTTTATGTTCGGTTTGTTTGGTCAAAGTTTGCAACAACAAATGATATATAATACACACATGCACATTAAGTAACTATATCATGTTATGGTAATAATTAGTATATATTTTTCTTTTAAATTTTATGACATGCTTTCGAACCAATATGTTTCATTGAGACATAATTCATGGTTTATCATTTTTTAGTGAATGTTGCCTAATTATTTTATTGTCGATCATGTTTCACTATTCCATATAAACTAGTTTATTGCCTCATCGTTGTCTTATGCATAAATAAATTTATGTCATAATTATGTTATAAACTGAAACATGCTTTATTGACAAACTGTAAATTCGTATTATAGACATATATATGCTTTAGAAGGAGAGAGAATTGAAAGAGTTTATCATAGGCCTGGGCATATAATCCGGATCCGAAAAATCCGAACTGAACCGAAACCGACCAAAAAAATCGGGTTCGGGTCGGTTTCGATTTTCCCCTAAATCCCGAACGGTTCTTGCCTAAATTTCCTTCGATTCTCGGGTCGGTTCGGATAAAACCCGAGACCCAATCGGGTACTCAAAAAATTACACCGAAAAATATAATTTATATATATATATTCGGATATTTTTGGGTTATTCGGGTACATTTATTTCGGGTTATTCGGGTTCAAAACCAACCCGAAACGACCCGATTTGTTTTTTTTGGTTCCATACCAGGTTTCATTTAAAATCTTAAAATCGACTCGAACCGAACCAAATTTTTGTCGGCTCCTATTCGGTTCCTATCTTCTCCGACTTCGGATATCCGAGAACCAAGAACCCGATCCGTGGACCCGAATGCCCATGCCTAGTTTTTCATGTGAATAAACGTACCTATTTAAAAAAAATATCACTCTATATGAGATTAGTGAGAGAAAGAGAAGATTTCTTCTTCTTTTCAGATTTTAATTAATTTAAATTAGTTTTCAAAATTAAAGCTAATATTTTGATTGTCGTTTCATCACTTAACACTCTTGTAAATTAAATGATAATTGAACTAAATATTTGTTATGTTTTAGATTGTGTGTATGAATATTGATATTTCTTAATTCTCATTTTGAAATGAGTAAAATGAGTGAATATTATCAGAAGATAAAATAATAAAGAAAATGGTAAGAGAACTTGATATTAGATAAGTACAATTTCATTGGTCATTCCATTATGACCCTATATGAGAGAGATAGAGAGAGGGGATGCAAAGAGCATTAAATGCCTTATATGATAAGATACAATTCGTATCTTCACAAAAGTAAGGTTAGTTTCTACTCAAAATATTGAGAGGAGTTAATAGTGTTAATAGTTAATGCGATATATTTGTTGCATGTGAAAGGTGACAACATATCCGGGTCAGGCGAATGATGCATGTTGATTGATTTACCTCAGCTATGATGGTATTTTCTGTAGGACCAAAATTTACACTACAGACAGGAAAGATTTAATCACAGTAATATGTAAATAAACAGTTTAAGGAACAGACGATTTATAAGCGATAAAGCAATACAAGATCTGAGGAGGCGAGATAAATCTCTTTCCTTAACTCTAAGAATCTCCCGTAGTGTGACGGGGTTTTATAGATCCATGAGTCCCAGGATACAACCAAAGTTTAACTGAATCATCAACACCATGATTCATGTCTATCGACCATTTTCTACGATACTCTCGAAATTAAAACTTACTCTAAGCAGTAGGGAATCGAAGAAACGATTGCTAGAACTTTTAGTAAGTGTTTATTGTGTATCAGAGGATGATTTTTTAGGTGAAAATCGTGTTGTATATATAGGAGAGAGGCTAGGGTTTTTCCATGACAGAAAAGGAATATTTCTAGAATAACCTAGGCGGCTGCGATTTTTTAAGTCGGCCCGCTGGGTATCGATCGATACCAAGGGGTATCGATCGATACCTCAAAAAGTCCACGGGCCCAATCAAGGCCCAAGATGCGAACGTCGCACGTATGGCTTTTCTTCTCTCATGTTGTTCATTTAAGACACAACCATTCCAATATATACACGAGAAAACATTTCTCGGTTAATGAAAACATTTCATTAGAAAGAGCTTAACTCATTTCTTTTCACACTAACATAATTTTATCAAACCCTCAGGCTTTGACAAAAAATTAGTTCCAACAATCCCCCACATGAATAGAAATGACTCTAGAACATATGAAAATTGTACAGACTAGACTTTACTAGACATACTTGACTAGACTCATCTAGACGTAGACAGACTTTCGAGAGTATACGAAAATGTAACTGTCACTGAATGGTAGCGTTTTTCAGCTTTGAACCAAACAATTTTAATATCTGTTGCGTTTACTCGGCCAGGAGGTGAACATGATGTCTTGAACCACCCGGATTTTGATGTAAACTGATACAACAGATATCGCACAGCGACATTTTCTCGTAGAACTTTGTTCTCTATTGGGTTCATTTTGGCCTTGAACATTCCTGGTATTCGTGAGTGAATTTGGAGAATATAGCCTTATCCTTCATTCTCCTAGAAACGGCCCCATTTCACACTTCACAAGGTGATATTTTATTAGCTTGTTTTCAAAAGTGTCCTGTCACACTCCACTATCTACACAGCTATGCAATCATTAAAAGCCAACGCTTATCCTTACTATCCACAGGTAGCACTGTTTTATCATCCTAGGAACTGGGCAGAGACATAGTCTCACAGTGCTCAACTCGAATCAGTTTAATTTTGTTTCCCTTTGAACCTAGATCTTGGGATCTCCAGTCACATAGGTGGGGTATCTGTCAAACGTCATCTTTTTCTATAGGCTTTAAACCCATTCCTTTTGATGATTTAACTAACTTGATCTCGAGGCTAACTTTTTGGGAAACAGATCCGCTAAGTTATCAGCCGTTTCGAGATCAGTTGTCTAAATGGTCTTATATTATTCTCGAGATTTGCCATTTTATAACTTACTCAGTGCCTGAGAGATAGCTCACTAACTCTCATATTGTACACATAATGCTGGCACTGGTTTTCCCACATCGGGATATCTTCCACAAAGTTTCGAAGCCATTCTGCTTCCTTTGCAGCTTTATCTAAAGCTATAAACTTTGACTCCTTGGTTAATTAGGCCAAGAGTGCTTGTTTGGAAGATTTCCAGGATACTGCTGCACCACCAAGAAAAAACTATTATCCACTTATAATATCTGTCAGGTTTACTAGGCCAAAAGGTGAACATAATGTCTTGAACCCCCAGACTTTGATGTAAAACGAGACGACATATAACGATGGATAATTCAACATTCTAGTTATGGTTTTCCACAGAGTATGACCTGGATTACTCATGTAGCGACTGAATGCGCTAAATCGGATCTAGTACGATTCATCAAGTACGTTAGACTTCCGATAATTCTTGCATACATCACTTGTGATACAACTTTATCACAATTGGATTTATTGCAATCTTGTTTGAGTAGTTCTCAAAACATTCTAGGATCTTGAGACAAGATTATCCACTAATCTTATGTCTATCAAACGTCCCACTAAACACTTTCTTAGTGTGTTGGATTATGTCCTTCTTGCTTCCATGATGAACGTGTCATCTTATAAACATAACAAAACGTATCCATGTGGAGTACTTTTGATGTATATCACCTTAAGTGATTTTGAAGCTATTTGACATCACTTTGTTGTCAAACTTTCCAAGCTATTGCTTAGGAGCTAACTTAAGCTCGTATAAGGACTTTGCAAGTCTACTTATTTTCTTTCCTTGTTCAGGAGTGACATAACCCTCGGGTTGTTTCATGTAAATCTCCTCTTCCAAATGGTCGTTTAGAAAGGCATATTTTACATCCATTTGATGGATTACAAGATCTCATATTGCTGTAATTCCAATCAGCATACGACTAATTTCAACTTTAGCCTCTTCTGCTTCTTTACAGAAGTTCCAGAATTGCTCGATCTAGGTCCAATGCCCGTCAAGCATCGATCGATACTCATGGGTATCGATCGATACCTCTAAAAGCGTAAGAGCCCAAGAGATCAATTGCTCGCTTAGAGCTTATCCTTTACTTGGATGTCTGGTATATCTCATTTATACACCATAAAGCAATCAGCACTACATTGTGTGCATATTCAATGAAGATACAATCCACCGTTTTTGGTCCGATTGTCAGCTTATTAGGTGGTTGCTAGGCACCCCCACACTTTCATGTATTTGTATAAAAACACATTACTTTTCCAAAGTTCGCATGAAACATTTCCAGTGACTTTGTGTAGTATTTAGTTCAGGATATAACTTGTGGTAAGCAATGCTTCCCCCCACATTTCTGGACTAACCCAGTTTTTTTAGGAATAATGAGTTCATCAAATAATTCGGTAATTTGTTATGAGACTCCATTAGATTCCAGTGAATAGGGATCAATCGTTTGATGGATAATACCATGCTCATGTCCTCTATCACTTCAAACTATGTTGATAGTTCTTTCGAGTTGGTTTTCAACCTCGAGTTTAAACTCCTTGAGTTTTCCAAGGTCTCGTATTTGCTTCTTAGCAAATAGACATAACAATATTTCGTACAATCCTCAACGAAAGTCACAAAATATTTTTCACCACCTTTTGTATAAGTCAAACCAAGAGGTTCGCTCGATTGTGGTGTTTTAGTGAGTTTGGTTAGAACGCAAACCTCACACTCATCTTTGCTTATTTTGTATTTCAGGATCTCATTCAATCTACGCATAGATTCGAATATAATGTGACTGAAACATTCAGATCAAATACTAAGAGATTCTGTACCATAAGCAAATGATTCTTTCTCATTTAATGTCAACACCATTGGTTACATTGATTTTAAGTCCGACTGTCTCAACGTTAATTTGGACCAGTCTGTCCTTAATATAGACAACATTATTTGTCAATACATGCTTAATTAACATTGTGCCCTAAATAAGATTTTTATGCATCTTTAGCACATGCTTTACATCAGTGAGAGTGAGCTTCTTTGAAAAGTCAACTTCAGCACGATGAATAAATTCTTGTCATTATTTATGGTAGGAGGGAAACATTCCCATATCAACGCATATATGAGCTATTACATTGGTATAATACCACCACTCATTTGGGTTATGCTTAACCATATTGACTCCGAGGATGACATTACACATGTCTATCTCGACTAAATTGGCTTCAGCCATTCCATTATTTTTTACACCACCAGATCTAACAATGATCACATCGGTGTTGTTAGTCATATTGAAATTTGATTTTGTTCAAGAGAATCAAACCAAATTAATATACTAACCAATACCCAACTCTCAAGTTAAATGGTAAAATTAAATTCAATTACTAGAATTTAATAAACTTAATACAATATCGAATTATATTAGTATTCTTGAACTCATATCAAGAATCGCAAGAGGCCTGTTGAGTATCGATCGATACCAATGAGTATCGATCGATACCTCAAAAGTCCAATGATTTAATTATTCGATTAAATCAGCCTCCAATATTTAATTGAACTTCAATTAATTATTCCAAAATTCGCAAATTTTTGGACACATAATATTGAGCTACACGTCTTTAAATTTTGTCCAAGGCTTTATCTTTACTCCGCAGTAGAAAGATGTATCAATATCTCGTGCAATCGTCTATGAATGCCATGAAATATTTATTGCCTCCTCTGGTTTGAATATATTTCAAATCACATAACTCTGTGTGAATTAAACCTAGAGGTTCTGTTGTTCTTTGAACGCTGGGTGATGGCGTTTTAGTGAGTTTGGCTTGGACACAAACCTCACATTTGTCTTTGCTTAATTTGCATTTAGGAATCATGTTCATGTTCATTAATCTACTCATAGATTTGAAATCAACATGTCCTAATCGTTCATGCCAAATATTAAAAGACTTAGCGAGATAAGCAAATGGTTTCTTATCATTAATCTTTAGGATTCTACGAGGTGGATGCCTCGGTTACATTATCTTTTCGGATTACTTCCTCAACAGATATCTTACACAGATTATCACATACAAAACCCTTACCCACATACATCCCATTTTTCGTTAGGATTAGCTTATCACCTTCCAGCTTCACAGAGAATCCATGCTTACTTATGAGCGATCCTGAGATCAGATTCTTGCGTATGTCTGGTACATGGACGACGTTCGTGAGAACCAGTTCCTGTCCAGAGGTGAGCTTCAGAACAACCTTCCCGTGACAATCAACTGTCGACGAGGCGGAATTTCCCATCAAGAGTTTATCACCACTCTTGTTCTTTGTGTATGTCGAGAACATCTCGCGATCCATACAGATGTGTCTGGTTGCACCACTGTCGAACCACCAAGTCTTTGGATGGCTCTCTGCAACATTGGCCTCAGTGACCACGGCACACATGTCAGCTTCTGTCAAGTTCGCTTGAGCTTTCACTGTTTTGATCAGACTCGTAGTCGTTTGATCCACTTTGTCACTGGTTTTCTCCATAGTTCCAGAGTTGTTGTCAACGTTGTTTGTCATTTTAAGCTAATGAGAACACAACTTTCAGTTAGTACCGATATATAAACTCAAGAATCGCAATTCTAAGACTGATATCGAACTGAATCGCATTGGTGTCGATCGATACTCCTTGGTATCGATCGATACACATTCAATGTCTATTGATGCACCCATATGGTGTCGATCGATGCACCGTAGGTGTCGATCGATGCTCGATGCACATACTGTGTTAATCGAAGCATCTTGGTGTCGATCGATACACATTGAGTGTCGATCGATACACCCTGGGTTCCGATTGAAGCTCGATGCACATACTGTGTCGTTCGAAGCAACCTGGTATCGATCGATACACGCTCAGTGTCATTGTCGATCGATATACCCTGGGTGTCGATCGATACAAGTGAATTTCACAGGATCGATCATAGCACCAGTGTCGATCGATACCTGTGTCTTATACACAGTATCGATCGACATAGACCAACTTGGTCGATGCAAAGTATCGATCGATACACTGAGGTGCCGACCGATTAACTATTTGCATGGTATCGATCGATACACTTAAGTGTCGACCGATACAATTTAGTCCAATATCGACCGATACCATAGGGTGTCGATCGATACTCACAAGGCCTCGATCTGAATCGAACCTATCAAGAACAGATGTGTGTTCGTTGATTATACCGTTCTTTAATCGCAATTAAAGACGGTTTTTTAGAAGATGTTTAAGCAGATCTGCTTTTACTACACGTTTCAAGTTGCTAAACAGCTGTTTGATTTACGTTTGAGTATCACTAGCAGAAGAACATCTTCTTAAAAAATAGAGAGAGATGAAGATTGCCTCTACTACTCGTTTCAATTTGCTAAAAGCTTTTTGACAACGTTTGAGTATCATCAGCAGTAGAAGAATCGTTTAAAAACCGTTTGAAAACGTTTATTTACTCGTGATTAAAGATCCAATTGAAGTATTAAAACAGAAATTGGATCTTCTTAGAGTTAAGATTGTAGGACCAAAATTTACACTACAGACAGGAAAGATTTAATCACAGTAATATGTAAATAAACAGTTTAAGGAATAGACGATTTATAAGCGATAAAGCAATACAAGATCTGAGGAGGCGAGATAAATCTCTTTCCTTAACTCTAAGAATCTCCCGTAGTGTGACGGGGTTTTATAGATCCATGAGTCCCAGGATACAACCAAAGTTTAACTGAATCATCAACACCATGATTCATGTCTATCGACCATTTTCTACGATACTCTCGAAATTAAAACTTACTCTAAGCAGTAGGGAATCGAAGAAACGATTGCTAGAACTTTTAGTAAGTGTTTATTGTGTATCAGAGGATGATTTTTTAGGTGAAAATCGTGTTGTATATATAGGAGAGAGGCTAGGGTTTTTCCATGACAGAAAAGGAATATTTCTAGAATAACCTAGGCGGCTGCGATTTTTTAAGTCGGCCCGCTGGGTATCGATCGATACCAAGGGGTATCGATCGATACCTCAAAAAGTCCACGGGCCCAATCAAGGCCCAAGATGCGAACGTCGCACGTATGGCTTTTCTTCTCTCATGTTGTTCATTTAAGACACAACCATTCCAATATATACACGAGAAAACATTTCTCGGTTAATGAAAACATTTCATTAGAAAGAGCTTAACTCATTTCTTTTCACACTAACATAATTTTATCAAACCCTCAGGCTTTGACAAAAAATTAGTTCCAACATTTTCAAGGAGGACTTTTGGATGACGAGTCTCGTTATTCTTCTTTTGAACATTCATCAATCGTTGAAAGTGCACTGCAGCTGACGCTCGTCGGTGCTTTTGTCGTTGGATTTTTGTTATCGCCCCAACAACCTGGGTTAGCTGTGAACTCGGCTGCGTCCTCTACCGGATCTGTTAACAGCCTAACTAGCGGTTAAAAGTTAACAAGTGTCAAAAATTTAACAAGACAAGTTAACCAGTTAAGTTATCTAGTAGATTTAACAAGTGAAGTTAACAAGTAAAGTTAACATATAAGGATGATGTAAGATGAGAATCGATCATCGAACTAAGTAAAACATAGTTAACAAGGTAACAAGTTATCAAGTTACCAAGTTAACTTGTTTACTCAAAGCTTAATTTTTGATGCTTTTATTTATGATTTGTAGGCGGAAAACATTAAACACGACGACCACATGTTAACTTGTTAACCAATTAAGTTAAACAAAACAAGTTAACAATACAAGTTAACAATACAAGTTAACCAGTTAAATTATCCAGTAGAGTTAACAAGTTAACAAATAAGGATGATGCAAGATGGGAATAACATAGTTAGCAAGGTAACAAATTATCAAATTATCAAGTTATCAAGTTACCAAGTTAACATGTTTACCCAAAACTTATTAATTAAATTTCCAAATCGTTTATTAATTATCAAGTTATCCATGATCATTAACATGATAACACATCACACATTGTTCACCCTTGTTGAGACTCCGGGTGTGAGATGGGAATGCAAATCAATTCTTCATCCCAAATCTCTAATTCGTAAAACCTGCAATGAGATTTCAATTTCAAGGAATTTTTCTATTTTTCCTAACATTTACACAATCAAATGATTCCTCCTAGATCCATAACTTGTCGATTTCGATTGACATTTTCCAATAAATTAAAAGATTTAAAAAATTGTGTTTTATAAAGGGAACGAAGTAAGGAATGAACCCATGTAGCAGCGGATTTCGTCGGAACGGGTTTGACCGAGAAGATCGACGGCGAAAATGGTGTAACACAAGTAGAGAAATTTGTTCAGATATTTTGGAACATCTAGCTCGTATCGGATCCGTACCCGTGAGACATGTACACCGTTTCTTTCATTTTACCATCCAATAGAATAAAAGCTATGCGTGAAGAGCTTACCATTGGGTGTTTCGCAGTAGGACTTGTTGTTACACACAAAAGGAAGACAAATAAGTTTTTTTTTAAAAACCAAGATATATTAGATTTTGTTTGTTAGCGTTTGACAGAAGAAGTACTGGTGGGGTCCATGGTCTAAGAAATCTAAGTTTGATTTTCAGTTAATGAATTTGTTAGTGTAGGGATAGTAGTGACTTTACATGATGAATAGTAAATGTCAAACAATGTAAAAACGAGAAACTAATTTTCATTTTATTCATTACCATTTATTGCTAGGATAATTTACACTCAAATCTATTTTTCTCATTTTTTTTAATAAAAAATCCACTTTTGTCTATTGTACTTTTTTGAGTTTTTTGGGTGGTGAAATGACTTAGTAGTCCTTCATTTTTGTTGTAATTACCCTTTTGTTGACTCTCTATTCATGGGTTTACTTATTTTATTTCTCAATATTTTATTTTGCATTTTCTCTCTCTTCCCAATTTATTACCCCAACTGATTTGT
Organism: Eutrema japonicum; assembly: GCA_030161315.1. Classification (NCBI taxonomy): domain Eukaryota; kingdom Viridiplantae; phylum Streptophyta; class Magnoliopsida; order Brassicales; family Brassicaceae; genus Eutrema; species Eutrema japonicum. Next base: position 31,865,264 of record BSQW01000013.1, read on the forward strand.
TTTCTATTTTGTTTTATAATGTGAAAGACATAAAACAATTTATTTAGTAACAATGAATGATAATTTTATTTTTCCTACATTTTTAAGATCCATTTTGCTATAGTTTTGATGTAAAATAAGAAATCTAAAAAATAAAAAAGACATGAAATCTAAACATATGAAATCCAAATCGATATAGACATGAAAACGTGGACAATTGGGTGTGGACAGATGGGAATCTCCTATTATTAATGTGGATGATCATGTGTGGATAATAATTTACTTGCAAATATCAAAAATTACATCCACACATACCATCCACACATGACCATCAGTAAATTGCTATCCACACATGACCATCCACACTAATAATACGAGATTCCCACATGTTTACACACAATTGTCCATGTTTTCATGTCCACGTCGGCCATCCACCCATGACCATCAGTAAATTACTACCTACACATGACCATCCACACTAATAATACGATATTCCCACATGTCCACACACAATTGTCCACATTTTCATGTCCACGTCAGCCATCCACCCATGACCATCAGTAAATTACTATCCACACATGACCATCCACACTAATAATACGATATTCCCACATGTCCACACACAATTTTCCATGTTTTCATGTCCACGTCGACCATCCACACATGACCATCAGTAAATTACTATCCACACATGACCATCCGCACTAATAATACGAGATTCCCACATGTCCACACACAATTGTCCACGTTTTCATGTCCACGTCGGCCATCCACCCATGACCATCAGTAAATTACTATCCACACATGACCATTCATACTAATAATACGAGATTCTAATCTGTCCACACACAATTGTCCACGTTTTCATGTTCACGTCAATCTGGATTTTATATGTTTAGATTTTTTGTTTTTTGTTTTTTTTAGATTTCTTGTTTCACATCAAAACTATAGCAAAATGGATCTTAAAATGTAAGGAAAAATAAAATTATCATTCATTGTTACCAAATAAATTATTTTGTGTCTTTCACATTATTAAAAAAAATAGAAAACAAATCAGTTGGGGTAATAAATTGGGGGAAGATAGAGAAAATGCAAAATAAAATAAGTAAACCCACATGGTGAAAGAAGGAAGAATCGGAGGAGGAAGAGAGTCAACAAAAGGGATCAAAAAGTGGGTCTCTATGTAATTGTTCCTTATTGCTATTACTCTTTTGAAGAGAAATAGTCTAACAATACTTTTATATTATGTTGTTAATAATAATGTAGGCTTATAGATAGAAAACATGCAATGCATATTCCACCACACTTAGCCAATATATAGACTCTTATTAGGTGAGTGGAAAGCCATTGTTATTCGGGTAATTGCAAGATATAGTAATTGTTAATATCAAAATTAAGCGTACCTTTTCGACATTGTGCAACGGACACTGTTTATAAGGAAAAGTCTTATAAACCGCTACGTTGCTACGAAAAACTGTTTTTGGATGTTAGCCTCATTATTTAATGTTGTGGGCCCCTAAAATTCTGTCATCTTCTCTTTCTCTTCTATGTTATCTTCATTCTCATCTTCTCTCTCTTTCTTCATCTTTTTTTTTCTTTTCTCTTTCTCCTCTCTCTCTCTTCTTCTTCTCTCTTATTCTCTTCTTCTCAAACCCTCTAATTCCGCCGACGGCGGTGCTCTTAACAATGGTTTCCCCATGGGTATTCCTCTTCACTTTAGAAAGTCTCATCTTCCATTGTTAAAGGAGTGTGATGGTTGGAGATATCTACATCTCTAGGTGGTGATTTATTGAAGGTTAAATGGCGACGCCGGTGGTTCTTGCTTCAGCCATCGAGATCTCTTTCTTATGGTGGGTTGATGACGATGGTTGGTTCTCTATCTAGATCTGAGTTTCTTTGTGATTTTAGATCTAGATAATCGATGTTGGTCGTTAAGGTAGTTATTCGCAGATACTTGCCACTTCTCGTTAAGGTAGTTAACAATAATGTAAACCCGCTGACCGCTTCTCGTTAAGGTAAACCAGTTAAAATAGTATAAGATAATTGGTTTAGCATGTCGAATTAGGATAAAATTGTTTGAATCTCTTTTTGATATTTTAGTAACAGCAACGCAACTGGGTTAGTAGCTATTTATCATTACTGGTGGTTGAGTTCGTAGGCCATTTTTTATATGAACTCGTGGATGAACCCATTTAAATTTGTGGTTGTCATTGGAGAAGTTGTAAGTTATTTGCTGATTTCAATTTTTTTATTTACTTAGGGTATAGCAGTTACCACCACATGGTAATTATTTCAAGACTAACAAAGTTATCGTGCTAACTTTGTATAAACTATCGACAATAGCTAATTATTTAGTTAACGACGGCTAGTTAACAACTATTCGATTTTCAAATTTCTGTAGAACTTGGAAAAGTGGAGCAACGCCGAGGTTGAGGGAAACCGGCAGGAAGAACAATGCGATGAATCAACGCTATCTAGTGGGTATAAATTGTGCCTGCCGGTGATACGGTAATTATATTTTGTTAGTTCTGAACTGGACATAGTTGTTAACATTACGATTATTATCAGATAACTAGTTTATCTCATTATATTCTACAACATAGATGACTCTTTTACTTCAATTCATGATAAAGACGAGAGGCCACCTATCTCTTCTCATTGTGGCCACGTTGTGAATGAAGTTCCAATGGTTGAGAGGTTCACATCAGGGGGAACCGATCGTGTCTGAAGTTGGACCAGATGGAGATTTGCTAACACTAATATGTTATCGTGTTGAGTTACATATCAGCGATAACAATGTTATACGAAGTTGGGAGACATCTTATTAATTTCAATATGTTATCGTGTTCAGTTACATATCAACGATAACAATGTTATCGACTGTGGAGACATCTTGTTAATTCTAATATGTTATCGTGTTCAGTTACATATCAGCAATAACAATGTTATCGACTGCGGAGACATCTTGTTAACTCTAATATGTTATCGAGTTCACTTCTGTGATATGTTAACGATATTATACGTTAACTTGACTTGTTAACGATGGTTACATGTCAACTTACTAATGATAGACTTTTTGGAGTCTTAGTCAATTACTCAAGTCTACTCATATCATTGTAGTACAAGAGGATCAATCCAAGGAGGCACAAAGAACAACACACTAGGAATGCAAGAAATGACTTAAGCTAGAGCAAGTGGTTTTGGTTTTTTATGTTTTCGTTTTAATTTAAGAAAGTAAAATGCAAGAAAGAAAACAAAGATAGAAATGTTGGATCATGGATTAAACAAGCAAATGAATGATTAACTATCAAATAATGATGACAAAGATTACATTAAACACTATCCTAGAACATGAGATTCACAAATATGACTAATCCATTTTCATGGCACTAATCATTTTGTTAATTATCTAATCAAGAACAAATTTCCATTTGTGATTAAATAATGAACAAGCATTAAATTAAGAAACAATTCCAATTAGTTCACTAAACACCATAAACATCAACTTCCGTTGGCTAGGATATGCAAAGCTCACAAAAGGCTTGGTCCAAGCATTTCATCGAACACCTCTCGGGCGTGAAATGCCTTAGTTCTAGATTTGATCTCTCAATCTAAATCTAGCATTAAGAGCTAACCTATGTGAAGGATCTAACAATAATCAACCTAAATTATCATCATCTAACCATCAAGACAATTAACTAATGATGCAAATGCACACAATCAATGCTAATCCTTAGGTCTAGAAAACTCAATTAAGGTTAATTCACTCTCATGACACTAACCTCTTTTTTAATCTCTTAATCAATATCAAATTCTCATTTGTGATTAAATGACTAACAAGCATTAATATCAAGTTCTAATAACCAATATACACCTTAGACATCCATTCTCATGAGCTAAGATATGTAAATCCCTTATTTTGTTCTTCGAGAATTTCATCAAACACTTGGTGTGCATGATTTTTCCTTTGATCTAGATTAATTTTCTCAAGCTTAATATAGCATTAAGAACACTAAATAAGAAAGGAAAGCAATGATCCATAACATAAGTATCAAAGATCAACCATCAAACCATCAATAATCAATCATAATCCAAAAATCTAAAAAAAGGTTCTAAAGACTAAAGAACATGAAGAACAAAAGGGAAAAAGACATAAATATAAAGATGCATTAAATAAAAGATAAGGTTGAAGAATCCTTCACTAGAGTGGCATGATTAATGAAGATCCATCCAAAATCATCATAAGAAGAGTTTGGGATAAAACCCAACTCTAGAAAGAAGAAAACTTAGGTTTATAAATGTCTAAAATTTGCTTATATACACAAGGGGTTCGAACCGGGTCGACCCTAGACAAACCGGGTCGGATCTTGGTCAAACTGGGCAGAGTTGATATGTGTCTACTAAATCGGCGATAACTCCTGGAATATTACGGGGAATGAGCTGAAACCACTCCCATTGGCAAGATAACTCAATTTCCAATCTGTCCGAAACATTTGAGATTAAACTGGGCATGGGAAGGCTTTCATCCGACATGATCTATCAGCTGCTTTGGACTGCCTCTGCATTTTCCGACAGTGATATATCTTCAATAAATCGCCCGTATCTCCTGAACCGTTGATCGGAATGACATGAATCTACTCGCGTTGGAAAACCACTTTGGATAGCCTCTGTATTTTCCTTTGCTCCAAATCGCCTTAGCCCGAACCTCCATTGCTCGAAAGCCATTTCCATCACCTCTAGTGCATTCTTTCTCATCCAAGATTATAATCCAAGCTCCAACAATCCTCCATAAGCTCCAAATGTATCTAAATGACCATGATGCACAACAAGACTCTCTAGGACTTATCTAAAACACAATGGACTCTAAATGTGGATGCAAACCTCATGAAAACAATGGAAATACAAGTGTTGGACACAAAAATATAACTTAAATGCATGCTAAAATGAGATAAAATATACAACTATCACTAACTTGTTAACAATGTTATATGCTAAAATGAATTGTTAACTTGACTTGTTAATAATGTTATACGTTAACTCAAATTATTAACTTGACTTATATATAATATGTTATTATAATTGTTATTGTGTCAATTACGTAAGAGAAACATTAATCATTTTTTTATTATACCTATATATACACAATTTAAAAAAATATAATTCACGAATTTAATTTGAATTTTCATAGTTTGTATGATATGATAAATAAGTTAAAACAATAAACATAAACTTATCACGATATCATATTATCTAGCATGTTAACCACTTATCAGATATTAGTTGTAGCACATTATACGTATACATATATTATTGTTAGCACGAAAACATTATATATAATAGGTTGTTATAATTGTTATCATGTTAATTACGTAAGAAAAATACAAATTTTTTTTATTAAACTTATATATACATAAATAAAAACGTTAATTTACGAGTTTAATTTTATTTTTTATATTTTGTAAGATCTGATAACTAGATTATCACGATAAACATAAATGTGATGCGATATGAGAATTGGGTTAACACGATAACTGAATTAATTAACAATATCGACGATAATTGTGCCAACTCGTTTAGAATCGACAGTGCATTTAATGCTGCGACAGAGCATTTAATTTTGCGACAAAACTTCTGCCTCTTTTCTGTAGGGGCATTTCGGTCTGAAATGAGATAATTTTTTGGTCAAATCTAATTTCAGTTTGTCAATGGTCAGTTTTCTAATAATATAGTCAACTGATCATATTCACCCAATTCACCCTTGTTATTCACAGTAATAATTAATAAGCATGTTAATTTTGTTGTTGTTAATGTTAGATGATGATTTATAGTGATGATATTAATATAAGAATTTTATTGTGATGAGATGATTATATGACATATCTATATTATTTGATGATTGATAAAGATTGTTAAGTTTTTGTCATCAAAACTATTAAGTTTTGCATTACACATACTTGTCATTTGACCTTATTTGGTAAATTGATTGAGAACTTAGTTTAATCACATGATATGAACGAACCAGTAAATGGTGATAATCGTAATATTTTCGTTCATAGAATATGTAATACGTTCATGAACATACTTATTTGTCATCACCTCCATGAGGATCTTAAGCTCGAATACTTGACCGTAAAAGGTTCACAAGTTCTTTAGAGCAATCTAAAAGAAAGATATCACTACAAAAAACATGCCTTTTCCGACGGACTTTCGACGGAAAATCGTCCGTCAGTTACAGGTCGTCGGCAATTATTTTTCGTCGGAACTTTCCGACGGATTGTAGTCGACGGAAAGTCGTCGGAATATTTCTGACGGATTACCGACGACCATATTTCCGACAGCTTTCCGACGGATATTTGATCAGAACTACATGTCGGAAAGCCGTCGAAAATATTTTCGAAGGTATTCCGACGGGCGTTGTTTCCGATGGATATTTGTCAGAATATGCTGTCGATAAACCGTCGGATACCCGTCGGAATTTTTCCGAAGGATAATTTCCGACGAGTCATTTCTGATGGATTTCCGACGGCAATCTATAATTTGTATTTTTAATTTTTGGTATAAAAATTAATAATTTATTTAATTAAATCAAATTTTGTAATGAAAATAAATTTAAAATATTAAAATTTTCTTAATTAAAATTATAATTAAGCATAAAAATTCATAATTAAATATTCTAAATAAAAAAGTGAAATGAAAAAAAACATGAAATTTAGTTCGGAAACAGATCGGGGAAGGCCTTCTTCATGGTCGCCTACATATCGGTGAGCTTTTGACGTGATGAGTTGTGAGCGGACTGCAACTCCTGGTGTGCGAACTGCAATACACTGACCTGCTCGTCTCGGTCTTTTACCGTTTGGCCGAGCCTCGCATTTTCTTCTTTGTAGTCCGAACTATACCGAGTAAACGAGGAAGAAGATTCCTGGGTTGGAAGTCCGCCTAACCCAGAAAATCGACCTTTGACTTGTCGAATTTCCTAAGAAAGTTTATAAAAATTATTAATGAAATTACGAGGAAAGAAAAATTAATGAAATAAAATCAAAACTTACCCGCGAGAACAATCTCGTTGATCTCTTCTCTGGATAACTCGTCCGAGGACGACGATCCTTCGAGAGTGAGCTGCGACATTGAAACTTCACGGTCATGCTTCTTCTTCTTGCTCTTCTCGACAACTTCCCGCATCCCCAAGTCATGGATGACACCCGTATGTTTGTTGGTGTGCCTTCTCTCGATGACTTTAAGGTACTCGGGAGCGGCACCGGATTCTTTCGCCTGTGAAATTTTGTTAAGTAAAATAATAATAAAAACGAAATTAGTAATTACAAATGGAAATTAAACTTACCATTTCCATCGCCTCTCGTTCGACGGTATTTGCGCTGACAGGCTGGAACAGAGGCTGGCGCCGGGGGGGGGGGGGGGGGGGGGTACTCAAGAAGATTAGAAAAAAACTCTGTGGGGCGCCTTCCCTCCTCGCTCGCTCTTCCGGTAATTCGATTGTTTCTCGGAGACTGTCTTCGCCGCAGGCTTACTCCAGTACTCGTAGAAGCCCTTCCAGACTTCGTCTTCAAGGTCCTTCGGCTTTGCTTTTCCGTGCTTCCACTTCTGCTTCCACTCGTACATGTGGTTCGAGTACGAAAACATAGCATAACGATCGAAAGTTGCAATAACTTTCGTCGTATCCAAATGGTGCCATGTGAACTCTTGCTACATTAAAAAAAAAGATAATGTTAGTTTTAAAAATTAAAATTGACAATATTAACTAAAAAAGGAGAAAAAACAAAAAATTACTTACCGCGAATATCCAATCCCACAACTACTTCTCGTCGCGAGGCATGTCCGAGTTCTTCTCGTGCGGGTTGTCCAACATGTTATGGAGCATCCGCAATATCGCATTTGTGATCTCAGGCAACAAATTAAACATGAAAACATTATTAAAAAAAATGAAATAAGTACGCTAAGATTAAAAATCTAAAAAATTTAAATAATAATCTTAATTAATGTGACATATGCAATGGTCCCGGTTGGGCTGCTGGACAATATCCTCGATCCTAATCCAGGTCCGAGCACTGGACTGCTGGGACTCCGGGACTTCCATTCCCGAGCTCGATCCGCGAGGCGGCGGAGATCGAGAACCCATCGAACTGCGCCCTTGGGAACCATCCAAACGGAGAGAGTCCTCGTCATTCCTGCGGGAAACACATAAAAACGTTAGTACATTGAAAATGCCCGAAAATCAAAAATTTCCGAAAATTCAAAATTCCAGAAAATTTCAAAACTTCCCGAAAATTTTAAAATTCTTGAAAATTTCAAAATTACCGAAAATCTCAAAATTTCCCGAAAATCCCAAAAATTTCAAAATTTCGGGAAGTTTTGAAATTTTCTGGAATTTTGAATTTCAAATTTCAAATTCAAATTTCAAATTTCAAAGTTCCCAAAAATTTCATAATTCCTGATTACCATTTCAAAATTCCCAAAAATTGTAATATGTATACAAAAATAATTTATAAATATTATGAAAACGTATTTAGTTAGTACAAAAGTTTTAAAAACGTTTTAAATTAGTAATTTTTTTTTAAAATCCGATTATAATTTGCTAAATTCCAAAACACATTCTTAGTATTAAAAACGTAATATGTTATATGTTTATATTGATAAAAAATGTTTTTAATTTATACAAAATATTTTTAATTTATAAAAAATGTTTTTAATTTATAAAAACGTTTTTAATTAGTAAAAAACTCTTATAAATCTGATTATAATTTTCTAAATTCCGAAAGCACTTTTTTAGTATCATAAAACGTTTTTAATAATAATAGCAATTTTTAAGATTCACCAAAATGTTTTCTAAATCTAAAATTCTCAATCTAACAATTCTAATCTCCTAAACCCTAACAAAATTCAATCCACAAAACAAATACACAACAAATCTCTTTCCAATCTAAAAAACTAACATTCTAAACCTAAAGAACTCTAAGATCTAAAAAAACTAACAAAATTTACAAAAAAAAACCATAAACACTTACAAATTATTCATGATTGATGGTGATGAATGAAGGATTTAGAGAGATTGGAAGTTTAAATTCCGAAATCGACCGGTTTTAGAGAGAGAAAATGGAGAAAATCAGTAAGAGAGAGAAAGAGAAAGAGAGAAATGAGGAAGAAGACGGTTTGCGAATAATAAATCTACCGATTTCCGACGGAAATATCCGTCGGACTATTGAATTTTTTGGTTTAGGCGGTTAATCTTCCCGCAGTCACGAATAAACCAAAGTCCATCAGAAATCCGTCGGAATATTGAAAATATTTGGTTCAGACGGTCAATCTTCCCTCAGTCACGAAAAAACCAAAGTCCGTCGCAAATCCATCGGAAATTTCCAATGGATATCAGATATATACCGTATATTCCTTGCATGTATTTCAATTGGACCGTCAACCAATTGGGGTTTAGGGTTTTGGGTTACGTAATAAGGCTTAACTATCCCTAACACACATTTTTCATTCAAAAAAATTGTTAATCATTCAATGTTAAACACTTTCTATGGATTTATTAATTTTACAACATAAATCTTAAACATTTCACATAACATATATATAGCTTATTTTATAACTTTTACTAACACTTCTATCAAATTTCATAAAATCTATAACACACATTTTTAAAAAATTTGACTAGTTAAAGCTATTGTATATACATAAAAAATGTTTAAGACGTTTTCTAAAAAAAAAACCCCATACCCTAAACCCTAAATCATATTTTGATCATCCGTCGAAAATCCGTTGTAAATTTCCCACAGTTTTTCCACGGATTCAATTTTAGCCAGGGATTCAGTTTTAGCCGAGGGAAATTTCTGACAAATTTCCGACAGATTCAGTTTTAGCCGAAGGAAGTTTTAGATGGAGATTCTGAATCCGTGGGAAATTTCCGACAGATTCACTTTTAGCCGAGTATTCAGTTTTAGCCGATGATTCAATTTTAGCATGGGATTCTGAATCCGTCGAAAATCCGTGGAAATTTTCCGACGGATTTCCGACAGAAGTATACTTAGCATTTTTTGGGGTTTTCGAAATGGATTACTACACTTAAGTATATCAAATGTCTAAGTTTATAAAACTTCCACATAACTACTACATTCCACATAACAAATATCTAGTACAAGTACATATTTTACAATGCAAATTTTATATATAAAACTACTCCGAATCTGATGATGAGTAATCTGATTCTGCAGAATCAAAAGTTTCCCCAAATTCGTCAAATTCTTCCTCTGAATCCTCAAATACCTGATCGTCTGCATGTATGGTGAAAACAACAACAAGGTCGACCTCAAGGGAATGCTCGATTGAACCCAAACCTACGGAGCTTTGTTGGAGGGGTTCATGATCGGACATCCCATGCACCCTACCTCTCGGGTTTATCGATGTGACTGTAATCCACGGGTATTGCTTGTTTGTCACTCGAGGATAGGGAATATAGCATACCTACACCATGTAATAAAGTCATATAAAAATTTAACCACGGTAATGCAAATATTCTAACAAATAAACATATATATATATATATATATAAAAGAATAAAACGAACCTGGTCCGCTTGTGAAGCAAGTACGAATGACTCGTATTTCTGGAGTCGTCTTCTGGTATGTAATGATGTAACACCAAATTGGTCGTGTCGCAAACCGATTCCTACTAATGGGTCTTACTAGTAGCATAGAAATGTAACATATCGCAAGCCGAGAATTCTCTGATAGTGAACATAAAAAATCTCATGTATGACACCATAGTATACAAGATCACCGGACTGAGTAGATACACCGTAATCTGAAGTTGACCCACTCCTATCATCCCGAAGAATCTTAAAAGCGTAGCCCCGTGCGCTCAACATCACATGTGACTGCACAGTTGCTAGTGGAAAGCATCCAATCTCTAAGAATATATGTGGAACATCGACCGGTCATGTCGAGCAGGTCTACGACTCTTCGTTTTGACTTGTGATGGAAAATAGAACTCGGCAAAATGTGAGGTTTCTTCATTGATGCTTTGTGCGACAATAGAACCCTCCAGTTTACTCAAAATTTTCACCTTCTATTTTAGATGAAACATATACCGTTCGAAAAGATACATCCAACGGTACTGAACCGGGCCCCCAAGTTCTGCTTCCCGAGCGAGATGTATTGGTAGATGTTCCATAACATCAAAGAAGGAAGGCGGAAATATCTTCTCCAAATTGCAAAAGATTACGGGTATATTATTCGCAAGGTTGCGGATACCGTCGGATGTAAGAGAGCGCGAGCATATATCTCGGAAAAGGCACCAATCCTTGCATGATATGCATAACAAATGAATAAATAAATACTAAATTATTGTATTAAGTAAAAAATTAATTTAATGATTATACCTCCAATTACTTCGTGGACATTACGTGGTTAAAGACAGGCAAAGGCAAATGGAAGGATGCGCTGCATTACAACATGACAATCATGACTCTTCATCCCATAAAACTTCCATTCTCCATGATGAACGCAGTTCCGAAGGTTAGATGCGTATCCGTACAAGAATCTAACACTATCGGTAATCCAGTTAAAAAACTCGGCTTTTGAAGGTTCATCCAACCGAAAAGCCGGGACCGGAGGCTTCCCGTCACCTGTCACATGTAGTGCTTTACGAGAATAAATGTCTGGCAAGTCCAATCTAGACTTGAGATTGTCCTCTGTCTTCCCTTGGACATTGAGAACGATGTTCATAATGTTGTCGAAAAAATTATTCTCAATGTGCATTACATCCAAATTATGCCTCAAAAGATGGTCTTTACAATAAGGCAAATCCCAGAAAATACTTTTCTTGTGCCAATTATGTACGTTGCCACAACCATCAACATGATGATGCCCATTACCACCACAATCAACAGTCCTCTCTGCACCAAAATCTCTGATCAGAGTCAACAAATACTGTCCATCTAACTCAGGAGGTGGATCATCAAATACTTTTCGAATCTTCCTAAAAAATGTAGTGCTCCGACGATAAGGATGATCGCTTGGTAGGAATTACCTATGACAATCAAACCAACACGTTTTGCATCCGTGCTTCAATTGGAAAGCATCTGTGTTATCTTGACAGTAAGGGCACAATAACCTTCCGTGTGTTGTCCATCCGAATAACATGCCATATGTGATAAATAGGATTTTACCTACTTAAGAATCAATCCTAAATACACATGTCATTGTAGTGTTTTAGGTGTCAATCCAATCTAGGGTCTAGTTCAATGCAATAAGAATACAAGACACTCTATAATTCAAGCAAACAAAGTGGTTTGAGTTTAAGTTCTAGCAACTAATTCAATTTGAACAAGTAAACAAGATTAAATAGCTTAAACGAGATTTAAAAATTAATAAAGGCAAGCTCTAGGATGAGGTTATGGACTTTGGGGAGTTCTATGATTAACCTATGATGTCTAAACAAACAATCAAACATGTTTTCCTTAGCCTAGAACACTTAAACAAGACTAATCCACTCTCATGGAACTAATCACTTTGCTAATAAACTAATCAAGAACAAACTCTCATTTGTGAAACGTTGATTACCAAGCATTAATTACATGTTCATATGGCCATAAGACTCCTTAAACAACTACTCTCATAGGTTAAGCAAGTAAAATCTCCTATTTAGTTCTTGGGGCATTTCATCGAACACCTTGTGTGCATGAAATGCCCTATGGTCTAGATTAGCTTTCTCAAGCCTAATCTAGCATTATGAACCCTAAATAAGAGAGAAAACATGTAATCTAATCACTAGACATCATAGATCAAACAAGAAACCCCCTAATCAACCTCATCTATAATCAACCTCATCTATGAGCCCTACTCACTAATCATGGAGAAACCCTAAAATCTCATAAGGAAGATGATTGAATCCATGATTAGAGATTAGAAAGATTAAAATGAAAGAAAGATTAGATAGATTAAGAAGAATTAAGCTTAAGATTGCATTAAAATCAAAAGGTCTCATGCAAAAATCAAAGAACAAAATAAAAAGAGAGGTTTATTCCTTAGGAAAATTTAGGGAAAAAGATTTAGAATGAAATTTGGGTCTTTTTTTTGCAATTCATAGGAAACTAGGCGGACCGGGTCAACCCGGGACAAACCGGGCATTGACCCGGTTAAAAGTGGGTCGAGGTGAGAAGAGCACCGGTTTGTAAAATCGTGATATATCCTGTAATACATGTCCGAATGGTCTCAAACCACCTCCTGTGGACAGCTAACGCACTGGGCTACAACCTTTGGGAAGATCACCGAGGCTAATTCGGATGGGAGACCCTTCGTTCAACCCGGTTGAAAGTGGGTCAAGGTGAGAAGAGCACCGGTTGGTAAAACCGCGATATCTCCTGGAATATATGTCCGAATGGTCTCAAACAACCTCCTGTGGATATCTAACTCACTAGGCTACAACTTTTGTGGAGACCACCGACGCTAATTCGGACCCCTGAAGCTTCAATATCGATGTCACAAATCGGTATTGCACATCGGTATTAAGGCAATTTTCCCTCTATTTCAACACCGATTTGTTGCACCGACTTGTGACATCGGTGTTGAAGAAACCGTCTTGGCCAGGCGGACCTGTCTCTGGTAAATCAGCCATATCTCTAAAAACATTTGTCCTAATGACTTGATTCCAGCTCCTGTGGACAGCTAACTCCTTTGTCTACAACTTCCATGAAGACTATTGAAGCTGGATATGATTGGAAACCCTTTGTCCGACCCGTTAATTGAGACATTCTGGACAGACTCTTCTTTCTCTTATGCTCCATAACTCCAAACATCATCAACTGTCTCCAAAACACCTAAAAACACTCCAAATGCATGCAAAACTCACTAGGACCTAATGCAAACACCTAATACTCTAATAAAGACCAAAATGATATAAAAACTATGCAAAACACTTGCATGAGACACAAAATAATAACATAAATGCATGTTAAAACGGATAAAATATGGGAATATCAATATGCTGGAAAATCGCTAATGGTCCACATAAGGATTGACCGCATGATGAAATTCTGCTGACAAGAAACATCAAACGCCTCAACACCTGGCTCCCATAACATTTGCAACTCATAAATCAATGGCTGCAAAAACACATCAAGTGATCTCTTCGGATGCTCTGGTCCAAGAACGAGAATGTTAAGGAACAAGAACTCCCGTCTGATGCACAAAGATGGTGGCAAATTGTAAGGTGTTACAGTTACTGGCCACAAATAATATTGTCTACCATGCTTCCCAAAAGTACATAATCCAAGGTATACGTTTCTGGCCTCATACACAAAACTGGGATACATAGATTGAAAATGTTTCCATGCTCCTGCATCTGAGGGATGAGTGATTTCTCCATCTGTTGTATGCTCTGCATGCCATCTCATTGATCCCGCTGTGCGCTCTGATTGATATAACCTCTTCAATCTCTCTGTTAACGGCAAATACCACATCCATTTATATGGGACCGACACTCTTCCACCTGTTTTCTTATACCAAGGTTTACGACAAAAACGATATGTCGAGCGGTCTGCGTCCTCTCTCCAGTAGAGCATACAATTGTCGATGCATATATCTATCATCTGATACGGCAATCCTAGACCTTGAACAAGTTTCTGTATCTCATAGTATGATGCCCGTGCAAGATGTCTTTCACAAAATCAGCAATTGCATCCACGCACTCACTCAAATTGAAATCCGTCTTTATACCCATCATCCTAGTTGCAGTTGATAAAGGGGAATGTCCACCTCTACACCCATCATATAACGGATTCTTAGCAGCGTCTAACATATCAAAGAATCTCCGAGCTTCTAAGTTAGATTCTTCTCCTCTATCTCCATACTCAGCAACCGATGGTAGACTTTCACGAAATGCATAGTTTACCATTTGAACATGACCTACATTTTCTACTTCCATTGTAGGTTCTTCTAAGCTAGCGCTATCCCCAATGTATTGTTCACTAGAACTAGCATAATCCACCATTGTATCATTTTCTCCATGATAATACCAAATCTTGTAACCCGGCATAAACCCATTACAATACAAGTGTGACCATACTTCATCTATCACGATTAATCTACGATTCTGACAATTGGTACAAGGGCAGTAGATTTTATCGGTTTTTATGCTTTCTTCTGCGTACCCGTGGCCAGCCTCATTCTGTCCTGAACATCCATCCGTCCATTACCAATCGTTCCCGACACTAAACCGTGCAATCTGCCGACGTGAAATTGAACCAAACATGGTTTAATTCCCGTGTCCCGCTAAGGTAAGTCACAAAAGCTTTTGAAAAACAGAAAACTTCTTTTTACATAAAATCAATTTTTCAAAGAACAAAAAGAGAATTTCAAGATTCAAGCTCTCTTTCTTCTTCTCTTCCAAAAGACTTGGAGATTTTGAGCAGGAACAACTTTTTTCAATTCAAAAGCTTTTTCAAAAATTCTTCGGTCCATTCTCACTTTTTTTAGATTTCAATTCCTCACTCATCCCGTCAATCCCAACAAGGTACGAAACGAAATCTCTACTTTTTCATATGAACAAGAACCTATTGTTTTTCTTGAATTCACTATATCTATGTCTTTGATGGTTAGAAATTGTTAGAAAACTCTAGATTGAACTTCTAGAATGGTTAGAACTTCAATTTTAGCCCTTAATTCCCTTGGATTTGAGATTTTAGCACTTAATTCCCTTGGATTAGTGGTAAAAGGAAGAAGATAGCTCAAATATGTATATGATATCCATGAGTTCAACTTTTCAAAGTATGAGCATGATAATTCCAAGTCAAGATTAGAGTTCAAATAATAGATAGATTTGGAATCAAATCAAAGCATGCTTCAACCAAGACAAAAACATTCAAAACGCGAGATCAAAGCATGTATCATCCTTAACTTCGTGATCGTTCAAATGCATCAAAGAACTCCTAACGAGGGCATTAAATCAAGATCTTAAGTTCATATTATACATGGATAATTCTCCCAATACAAGTGAGTGTAATCCTATATGCTATGCATCTAGACTCAATCCTACATGAAATGCACAAAATTTCAAAAAATTTCAAAATTATTGAAAATGCATTAGACTCAAATATGCAAGATAGAAAATAAGATCACAAAACACATGATTAGATACCGGCCTCTCCCCCAAACTTAAATCACAATGTCTCAGTGTGAAAGAAGATCAATAGAGAGACCAAAAACAAAAGATGAAATGCAAAGACTCAAAAACAAAAGAGTTACTTACAAACGAGGAGTGAGACTATGTGAATGGAGAGAATGAATAGCCTTCCACATCAACACCAATGTTCCTTACCACGACCTTGCTACCATTAATAACCTTGCAACCACTCAACAAAAGATCAAAAATCCCAAGAAAAGCAAGATCAAACTAAAAAGCAAGAAAATATATACAATGATAGACATGGGATTGTCTCCCACGTGCACTTTGTTTAAAGTCACTAAGTTTGACTTTGGTTACCCTTTTTAGGTGGGTGAGAGAGGATTATGAGCACTCCATGGTGGATCATTGAGCTCAAGTTTGAGGACCTTGCTCATGACCTCTTGAAGACCGGCTTCCCCTTTCTCTTTGAGCTCGGTTGTGAGGATCGCCTTGACCGAGGCAAAGGGATTGGATCGGCCCTTGCATTTGATATTGTACTAAATCACTCCATCTTTGTACTTCCAAGGAGTGAGAGTCATCATAGAAGGTTGGCTTGGCTCGGAACTAGATCCATGAAGCTTGCTCGGTCCGTTTTTCATTTAGCTTCAAGGGAACGTCTTTAGGGGGAAGGTGTTCAACATGTGAACCATGAAGTATAAGCTCAATTTCCCTAATATCGGTTTCATGAACATCAATGGGACGTGATTCCCTTGAGAAGATCGCATTGCAATACTCCTTTGAGGTTTGTATTGCTTTCTCGTTTGAAGAACTTTGTTGCATTTTGTCTCCATTGGCTCCCTTGGTCTCCATTTGTTGCACTTTTGAATTCAATGCCTCAAGTTTCTTGTGGAGATCATTATATGAGCAAGCTACTTTGGTATTTATTTCCTCCATATTCTTGCTCATATCCAATGCTCCACTAGCTTGTCCTTGTATAATTTGTTGAAGCATGTTCTTCATATCAAGGTCTTGAGGCATGGAGTTGTTTCCTTGAGTTTGTGGGACAAAACTTTGTTGAAAACCACCTTGGTTCCATTGAAAGTTGTTTTTGGGAGCATAGCTTTGTTGGTGATTAATGGGGGTTTGACCTTGGTTGCCATAGTTGTTGTTGAAACTTCTTTGATAGCCACCATTATTCCCAACATAGTGCACTTCTTCTTGGTTTCTCAAATCCACCATTTGTTCTTGGAATCCTTGGTTTGCCTCACCATTTCCAACAAATTGAACCGCCTTTTGAGATGTAGTGAGAAGTTTATCCAACTTGTCACTTAGAGCTTTCATCTCTTTGGTTCGTCGTTGCTCTTCAAAATCGATTGTGGTTCTTGTGGACCGATCGAAGTCATCACCATATGTTCCATCACTCAAAACAAGGTTCTCAAGCAACTCCATTGCTTCATTAACGTACTTGGCTAAAAAGTTTCTATTAGAAGCGGTATCAAGCAATATACGGATCTTGGGCAATGCTCCACGGTATAGAGTGCTTAAGAGGGAAGAATCCGTGAATCCATTATTAGGGTATTGCGTTGTATATCCCCGAAACTGCTCCCATGCTTTATTGAAGCTCTCATTAGCACGTTGAGTGAAGCTTGAGATCTCATTCTGGAGTTTGGCCGTTCTAGAGGGAGAGAAGAACTTGGCAAGGAATGATGTCTTGCATTGGTTCCATGAAGTGATGGAACCGTGGGGAATGCTCTTTTCGCATTGCCTTGCCTTGTCCCCAAGAGAAAATGGGAACAACCTTAGCTTGAAGCTATCCTCCGAGACACCGTTCATCTTTGTCAAGCCACAAATCCGGTCGAAGTGATCTAAGTGATCAAGAGGATCTTTCACCGCCAAGGCATGAAACTTGTTGTTTTTCACCATGTTGATGAAGCTAGCTTTGACCTCAAAGTCATTGGTCTCAACCGGTGGTGCTCGAATACCTTGGCGGTTGTGATATAAGATTGAATCTCAAAATCTTATTGATCACAAGATGTCAAAGTCGACAAGCTTGTTGCGAATTGAAGTTCACCACTCAAAGATGCAGAAGCCTTTGAGATAAGAACACAAATCAATGTCTATGTGAATCACACACAAAGACAGCGATTCCACTTACTTTCTAAGGGAATCACACACAATAGAAAAGACAAGCAAACAAAGCCTAAGCTTCAAGGGTGAGAAAAACTCTCTTTTATATTCCAAAAATTTCTATATATTTTTACAATAGAACAATTGAGATTTTTATAGCTCTTACAAGGTGATCTTTACAATAAATTACATTAAAAGAAATTATTTACTTTTAAACAAAAGGAGAAAAAATTGCTAAATCAAATAATAGTCTTCTTGCCACCAATTAAGCCTTTGACTTTGAATATGAATCCTTTGATTTTTTGTGAAGTTATGGGGATGAGATTCTCATAATAAACCCATATTGAAGACTTTGGTTCACTCTTTTTGATATTGCTTCATTCTCTCACTCTTCAAATGGTTTTGTCCTCAAAACCGTTTCATCTCCATAATATTATATATTGTTTTTATTTGAACGCAAAACAGAAAACGAAAAAAGGTTTTTGTATTTTTTTTTGTTTCCAGATTTCCTTAAAAGGAAATTTTAAAACGAATGAGAAACGTTTTTTTTTTAACTTAGATGAATACGATTAAATTAATATATATATATATATATATATATATATATATTTTTAATGGATTTTCTGGATTTATAGAAAACAAACACAAAAACAAATTGAAACAAATTTTTTTTGTTGGTTTTCTTTTTATGAAACGAAAAGTTAACTAATTAAACTGAAACAAATATTTTATTTGGATTTTGAGTTTATGAGAAATCAAATAACAAAAACAATGAAGAACAAGAATTAAATGCAAACACGAGGATGCAAACGGCGAGATACTCAGCCGATTGAAACCACGGGAAAACGATTTTTATAAAATCAAAGAACGAAAACATAAAACCCTTTCTTTATTTTTGAATTTTTTTTATTCGATAAAAATATGAAACAAAAAAAACAGTAGAGGATAGGAGCTTTTAGCTCTGATACCAAAATGATATAAGATTGAACCTCACAATCTTATTGATCACAAGATGTCAAAGTGGACAAACTTGTTGCGGATTGAAGTTCGCCACTCAAAGATGCATAATTCTTTGAGATAAGAACACGAATCAATGTCTATGTGAACCACACACAAAGACATCGATTCCACTTGCTTTCTAAGGGGATCACACACAATAGAAAAGACAAGCAAACAAAGCCTAAGCTTCAAGGGTGAGAAAAACTCTCTTTTATATTCCAAAAATTTCTATATATTTTTACAATAAAACAATTGAGCTTTTTATAACTCTTACAAGGTGATCTTTACAATAAATTACATTAAAAGAAATTATTTACTTTTAAACAAAAGGAGGAAAATTTGCTAAATCAAATAATAGTCTTCTTGCCACCAATTTAGCATTTGACTTTGAATATGAATCCTTTGATTTTTTGTGAAGTTATGGGGATGAGATTCTCATAATAAACCCATATTGAAGACTTTGATTCACTCTTTTTGATATTGCATCATTCTCTCACACTTCAAATGGTTTTGTTCTCAAAACCGTTATATCTCCATAGTATTCTTTTTTTTATTTGAACGCAAAACAGAAAACGAAAAAAGGTTTTTGTATTTTTTTTTTTCCAGATTTATTTTAAAGGAAATTTTGAAACGAATGAGAAACATTTTTTTTTTAACTTAGATGGATACGATTAAATTCAACAAATATATATATATATATATATATATATATATATATTTATATCAAAATGATATAAGATCAGGATACCACAATCTTATGAACACATGTGATCAAGAGTTTAAGGCTTGAAATGGACGATGGATCGATGTTGAAGGTGGAGATGGGGTTGTTGTTGATTGAATCACACAAATCAACACATGAAAGAATAACTTGAATCTCACAAATTATTATTCCACACAAACAAGAGAGTAAAGGAATCGCACACAATACTCTAATGATCAAAACACTTGTATTTTAGGATGAAATCCACAAACTAAAATAGACAAACAAAAACAAAGCCTAAGCTTTAGAGAGAAAACTCTTTCTTTCTATTTTCCAAAAATCTGTATATAATTTTACAATAGAACAATTGAGCGTTTTACAGCTCTTACAAGGCAATCTTTACAATAAATTACATTAAAAAAATTATTTACATTTAAACCAAAGAAGGAAAATTTGCTAAATCAAATAATAGTCTTCTTGCCACCAATTTAGCTTTTGACTTTTAATATGAATCTTTTGATTTTTTTTGTGAGGTTATAGGGATGCGATTCTCATAATAAACCCATATTGAAGACCTTGATTCACTTTTTTTGATATTGCATCAGGTTGACATGAGCATTGGCCGCATCACCCGCTCCAACTATGTTATGACCATTACGGAGGGGGGGGGGGTGGGTGGTGGTTTCCATTACCACCATTTCCTCCTTGATGTGGAGCATTAGCAACATGGTCATTACCACCATCCGGGTTCACTTGCACGTTCTCCATACCGAGCCTAGAAATGTGCACAACCCGTTCCCTCTCTCTTCTTGCTTTAAGACCGCGTTGTATAAGGTGGATGTCGCCTCTTGGCTCGACAAGGGTGTTGTTGCCTTTAGAACGCAAGTTCATGCACCTACAAGAGAGAGCTTGAAAGAGAGATTAGTAAACAAAAGAAAAGTAAAAGCTTGATCTCAAAAAGAATCTAAATCCTATTGACTAAACTAGAATCCCAAAATGGCAACGGCGCCAATTCTTGAAAGGGACGATACGCGAAACTGATATTCCCATTTTTACCCGTTTTAACATGCATATATGTTATTGTTTTGTGTCTCATGCAAGTGTCTTGCAAAGTTTTTATAGCATTTTGGTCTTTATTAGAGTATTAGGTTTATGCATTAGGTCCTAGTGAGTTTTGCATGCATTTGGAGTGTTTTAGGTGTTTTGGAGACAGTTGATGATGTTTGGAGTTATGGAGCATAAGAGAAAAAAGAGTCCGTCCGAAGTGCCTGAATGAACGGGTCGGACGAAGGGTTTCCAGTCAGATCTGCATAGAAGTTGTATAGGAAGGAGTTAGCTGTCCACATGAGCTGGAATCAAGTCATTCGAACGTGTGATTTGAGAGATATGGCTGATTTACCAGAGATAGGTCCGCCTGGCCGAGACGGTTTCTTCAACACCGAGGTCACAAGTCTGTGCAAAAAATCGGTATTGAAACAGAGGGAAAATTCCCTTAGTACTGATGTGCAATACCGATTTGTGACATCGGTATTGAAGCTTCAGGGAATTACACCAATGTGCAATACCGATTTGTGACCTCGGTATTGAGCCACTCAAGACCATATTTGACCCATTTCGACCGGTTCGATACCCGATTTGTCCCGGGTCGACCCGGTTCGCCCCATTTCACTATTTTAGCCCAAAAACCCTATTTTATTGGGGGATCTCTTTTCTTATCCCTTTCCTTAAGCTAAAAACCTTGTTCTTGTGATTTGTAAGAGGGATCATACACTTTTTATGCAAGTTTCAGTTTATATCTTTGTTTCTTTCTTTAATATTTTATATTTCTATTCTCTAATCATGATTAACATCACATCTTTCATGAGATTTAGTGTATTCTTCATGATTAGTGAGTAGTTCATTTTAGAGCTCATGGATGAGGTATATTAGGGGAATTTCGTGATAGATATAGGATGTCTAGGGCTTAGTTTACGTCTTCCCTCTCTTATTTAGTGTTCATAATGCTAGATTAGTCTAGAGATAGCTAATCTAGATCATATGGAATTTCATGCACACAAGGTGTATTAGGGCCATAGGAACCTATGATTAAAGCTTGTTAATCATCTTATCACAAATGAGAGTTTGATCTTTATTTGGTGATTAACAAAGTGATTAAGACCATGAGAGTGGCTTAATCTTGTTTATGTGTTATAGGCTAAGGGAATTGCTTGTTTGTGTGAAATGACATCTAGATACATCATGGGAGGATCCGAAATCAATAACCTCATCCAAGAGCTTGCCTTTATCATCTTTCTAATCTCGTTTTTAGTCTTTTAACTTGTTACTTATTTGCTTTGCTTGAATTAGAGAGTATCTTGCATTTTTGTTGCATTGAACTATACCCTAGATTGGATTGACACCTAAAACACTACAATGACATGTGTATTTAGGATTGATTTTTATTTAGGCTAAAATCTTATTTATCAATGGGCGTCCGGATTGGGACCTACCGTTTGAGATCATGTATGACGCTAGCGACTTCGCGGTTGGAGCGGTCCTCGGCCAAAAGAAATACAAGAAGGTTAATGTCATCTACTACGCAAGTAGGACGTTGGATGATACTCAAGCACGGTATGCGATCACGGAAAAGGAGTTGTTGGCGGTAGTGTTTGCCATGGAAAAGTTCCGGTCATATGTGGTTGGATCTAAGGTTGTGGTATACACGGATCACGTGGCTTTGAGGTACATACATGCAAAGAAGGATACCAAGCCGAGGCTTCTCCGATGGATTTTGCTTTTGCAAGAGTTTGACATGGAAATCGTGGACAAGAAAGGCATTGAGAATGGGGTAGAAGACCACTTGTCTAGGTTGAGAATCGAATACCTTGTCCCGATTGATGATAAAATTCCCGATGAGTAATTGATGTTGGTTAGCATTTTGAGGAAAGGTATCAAGGCTTTGAGAGTTCTTGAAGAGGCTAAAAGTTTAGCGGATGAGAAGTTACCATGGTATGCAGATTATGTCAACTACTTAGTTTGCGGGAAAAAACAACCTAATTTGGATGGCTATCAAAGGAAGAAGTTCTTTAGAGACATCACTCGTTTCTATTGGGATGAACCTTACTTGTATACTCTTTGCAAGGACAAACTCTATAGGAGATGTATCCCCGAGGAAGAAGTTGAAGACATTGTGATGCATTGTCATGGTTCGTCATATGGAGGTCACTTTGCTCCGTTCGAGACGGTTGCTATGTTCAAAGACGCTCAAGAGTTTGTGTCTAGATGTGATGCTTGTCAAAGGATAGGGAACATTGGTAAACGGAACGAGATGCCTCAAAATCCTATCCTCGAGGTTGAAATATTCGATGTTTGGGGTATTGACTTCATGGGACCGTTCCCCTCTTCATATGGGAATCAATACATTCTAATGGTTGTGGACTATGTATCTAAGTGGGTAGAAGCCATTGCAAGTCCCACAAACGATGCAAAGGTTGTTCTCAAGATGTTCAAGTCGATAATCTTCCCTCGATTTGGAGTTCCACGGGTAGTGATTAGTGATGGGGCTCACACTTCATCAACAAGGTCTTCGAAAGCTTACTTAGGAAACACGGGGTGAAGCACAAGGTGGCCACGCCTTACTATCCTCAAACGAGTGGCCAAGTGGAAGTTTCACATCGCCAAATCAAAGCTATCCTCGAGAAGACCGTTGGGGTTGTAAGGAAAGATTGGTCAGTGAAGTTGGATGATGCTTTTTGGGCATACCGAACCGCTTACAAGACACCGATTGGGACAACACCATTCAACGTTCTTTATGGGAAGTCTTGTCACTTGCCGGTTGAGTTGGAATATAAAGCTTTGTGGGCGGTTAAACTTCTCAACTTTGATACCAAATCAGCCTCGGAAAGGCATCTTCTTCAATTGAACGAGCTTGATGAGATCCGCCTTGATGCTTATGAAAGTTCACGTCTCTACAAGAAGAGAACGAAGTTATTCCATGACAAGAAAATAACGCCCAAGGATCTTAAGGTTGGAGGCCAAGCATTGTTGTATAACTCCCGGTTGAAGCTGTTTCCCGGGAAGCTCAAGTCAAGATGGTCCGGTCCCTTTGTGATCAAAGAAGTGAGGCCTTATGGAGCCATTTTTCTTTTGAACAAGAATGGGGAAGAGTTTGTTGCGAACGGTCAAAGACTAAAGCCGTACCATGGTAATGAAATCATTAAGGAGGGAGTCTCACTTCCCCTCGATGATGTTTCTCACGCTTGAATACGGTAATCAACGTCACACTTAGCGACGTAAAACAAAGTGCTCTTAGGAGACACCCCAAGCTTATCCTTGTATATACCTTTATTTTTATTTTTTTCTCTTTTTCTATCTTTGTTAGAACTCTATGATGTTTTTGTTAAGTGTGCATAGGAGTTCCAAGGTCCATGCTCAATACCGACGTGCTATGCCGATGTCACTTAGCACTACCGACATCCAATACCGACGTGTGACATCGATATGCACTTGCCGAAGGAAGAAAGGACCAATAGCGACGTCACAAATCGGTACAACATCTCGGTATGGAAACAGAAGGAAAATCCCTTAGCACCGATTTGTTGTACCGAGGAGTGACATCGGTGCAGCCATACCGATGCTCAATACCGATCACATACATTGGTATCGACCGTGCCAAGGGACCAATACCGACGTCATAAATCGGTACAATATATCGGTATGGAAACAGAAGGAAAATCCCTTAGCACCGATTTGTTGTACCGAGGAGTGGCATCGGTATTCAACAAGAAAGTTTTAAAATCCGTCAATACCGATGTGCAATACCGACGTGCAATACCGACGTGTGACATCGATATTGACCAGATTTTTCAAATTTTGTTGACCGACCCGGTTCCCGCCCAGGTAAGATCCGACCCGACCCAGGTAAATCTCTTTTTCCCTTCTTCTCTATCAACCCATTTTCGCCATTGAAAGCACCTCTACATCACATCTTCCTCTTTTCTCAACCAAATTTCGCGATTCCAAGCCCGACAGTCTCGATTTTCACTGCTCTTTTTGGATTTATCATCATTCTAAGCATATAATCCCAATCCCCCAATTGATAAATAGGATTTTACGTACTTAAGAATCAATCCTAAATACACATGTCATTGTAGTGTTTTAGGTGCTTAAGAATCAATCCAATCTAGGGTCTAGTTCAATGCAACAAGAATACAAAACACTCTATAATTCAAGTAAACAAAGTGGTTTGAGTTTAAGTTCTAGCAACCTAATTCAATTTGAACAAGTAAACAAGATCAAATAGCTTAAACGAGATTTAGAAATTAATAAAGGCCAGCTCTTGGATGAGGTTATGGACTTTGGGGAGTTCTATGATTAACCAATGATGTCTAAACAAACAATCAAACATGTTTTCGTTAGCCTAGAACACTTAAACAAGACTAATCCACTCTCATGACACTAATCACTTTGTTAATCAACTAAACAAGAACAAACTCTCATTTGTGAAAAGTTGGACCAGGTCATAGGAAGCTCGGCGGACCGGGTCAACCCGGGACAAACCGGGTATTGACCCGGTTGAAAGTGGGTCGAGGTAAGAAGAGAACTGGTTGGTAAAACCACGATATCTCCTGGAATACATGTCCGAATGGTCTCAACCCACCTCCTGTGGACAGCTAACGCACTGGGATACAAACTTTGGGAAGATCACTTAGGCTAATTCGGATTGGAGACCCTTCGTCCAACCCGGTTGAAAGTGGGTCAAGGTGAGAAAAGCACCGGTTGTTAAAACCGGGATATCTCCTGGACTATATGTCCGAATGGTCTCAAACCATCTGCTGTGAATATATAACTCACTGGGCTACAACTTTTGTGAAGACCACCGAGGCTAATTCGGACCCCTGAAGCTTCAATACCGATGTCACAAATCGGTATTTCACATCGGTATTAAGTGAATTTTCCCTCTGTTTCGACACCGATTTGTTGCACCGACTTGTGATAATCTCAAATTAATACCCTATAAGTACTAAAGCTTTGTCGATTGTAATACTTAGGGGTCGAATCCACAGAGACTCAAGAAATCACACAATAGATTGTATAGATGAAAATTAAGCTAAGTGATCAATGGAATTGAAAGTAAATACTTAAATTAAACAAGTTGTGATTCGATTGGGAGAAAGATATGTTCAGGGTATTTCTCAGGAAATCAATGAATGCAGATAAACTAACAAATCAGGGTTCAGGTTACGCACGGTCCTTGAACTCAAATCACTAAAGTATAATTAACCAACTAAAGTTGCGAGAATTATCTAAGTCTAAATCCTAGAATTCCAAATCTCTTTGCGAATCCTAAAGTCTAAACCAGCTTTTAGTTCAAGTTTGATTTGTTCACAAACAACTAAACCAAATCTATTTGCGAATTATTTTGCTCACTCTAAGTTCTATCAGGTTTCTCAATTGCACTCTCATGCCTAATCGATTAACCTAAGTTCTAAGTTCCAGGTGATCAATCTAGAATTAGCTTTGAGAACAATCTAAGGCAAAGAACTAATTTAGATTATGAATCCTAATCAACAAATCAACCTAGCATTCAAAGAAATCCCTTATGAGAACCCTAAACCTAACATGAGATCTACTCAGACATGGAGATTGAAACAATAAACATGACTGAATAAATCTTTGAATAAATAATAAAGAAGAGAGTAAAACAATGGTTCAAAATCTTCTCTCGGACAAACAGAGTTTCAGACTTGTCTCCCTCCAGAAGCTCTCTCACAAAACCAAAGTAAAATAAAGCATATCCATCAAAATGGCTGAAAAACCTAATAAAAATAACATAAGTCACGTTTTGGGGCTTCTTGTAAATAATAAAGTCTTCTGGGGCAATTTGCAGTTTCTCAAATCTTCATAAAAGTCGCGATCCTTCTTTTTCTTCGACGGGTATCGATCGATACTAGAAGTGTATCGATCGATACTCAGGCATCAAATCGGTGTCTTAGCTACAGGATCTCTGCTTAGCTCCAAAAAGCTCCAAAATGCTTCAATATCTCCAATTATGCTCCAAACGTACCTAAAACCTGAAAAGACTCTAAAAGACTCCAAAATACTAGAAAGACTCTATAAAAAGGACTTATATCATGGCATAAAACGGGTAAAAACCATGATATATGCTTATTAAAGGTAACGCGAGTATTGATGGTGTTTGCCACCGAATCCCCGGTTCTTCCTTCAAAAGTAATCAAAGGTGTAGGCGAATAATGGTATCACAGAAAATTTTCCTAACCTCGCTTCCACCTTTGTGTGATTATTCCCTCTGAAGTAGAATAATGGGATCGCTGGAAATTTTTCTAACACTCTACTCAGAAGAAAATCATTTCATCTTTTAATGCATATTATTTATTAACTTGTAACAGGGGAGAGAAATACCATCACTTTAAACACGTGGGTTCCTTTGTCAGATACGAATGAGGAATCAAGCTCTATGGGCATCAATCACATCAATGAAGTGCAAAAATTTGGCTCAGGCTTTAAAGAACTTTTCTGGAAACATGGGTGTCTTCTAGTTAACTGGTCAGCCTTTGGATTTTTCATTAGTCGATCTAATACTGATTCTGTAACAATGGTCACTTAGAAGCAAGGTCAGAACAATAGAGTCAAGAAAAAGATCACAGTCTCCAACAAGTTTTGACTCAATAAAACAAATTTTGACTCAAAAACGACTGACTATAAAAAAAAAAAACAAACAAACACAATGTCAGCAACTACCTCCCCCAGACTTGAACAACACTGTTCCCAGTGTTATCTAGCCTAAGGTTGGAGAAAGAAACAAAAGAACAGAGTGGAATCATGAAGAACAAGAAGTTACCGTAACAGAACATGGGTATCGACCGACACACGGCCTGGTATCGATCGATACTAGGCTTAAGTCTATACAGGGAACTCCTCTCAATGACAAATGACAAGATAGTGCTCTTAATTTTTTGACCAAGGATCCGAAAGTAGTATAGTTAGCACTGATAGATCACTCAAACACAGGTTAAAAGCAACAAGATATCATAGTGCGTAATCCAACAAAGTTCAAAATCAAAACTCAAAAGTTCAAAGGAAAATAAAAAGAAAAGGAAAAGAAAAATCAAACGTGATAATTAGGAGAAGGGAAACTAATCCTCCTCATCAGAAGTGTCGTCGCTGGCAGTGTGGGACGGGCCAGCCTCCGTCGGTGTGTGCGGTGATCGAGGATGAGGTGGAACAATATAGATGCATCGGAAAATGGCATTCCACATCGTCCGTAGAGTCTCGACGATGTATCGCTGAAAAGGATCCATCTCGATGTCAGGCGGTGGAGGAAGAGAAAACGCAGAAGCAGCAGCGGGAGTACGTGCACGTTGCGAACGTCGTGGGCGACCTCCAGCAAGGTCAGGTGCAGGTGCGTCCGCAGCAGCAGCATGAAAACGGCCTCCAAATGAGGCTCCTCCTCGACGACGAGTAAGAGGTGCAGCATGCATGTCCACCGGATTAGGCATGAAGAGCAACTGAGCAGGATTGTCACCAATGTCTGTCAGATCAGTGTTGGGAAGCTGAACCAGAAAGTCCCCATCAGAAGTGCTGAAACACCAACGTCGACCTTGTTTCAGCCATCTCAGGTTCTCCAAGTGATGCTCGTCCATAAGATCACGTGCAGTCACAATCGAGCAGCTCGCGATGATGATCCCAAGGTGCTGAAAAATGGGAGTGAGAAGACTACCCACCGTCTAAGTCTTGACCCGAGTCTCGGTCATGCGGGTCGTGCCACCACATCCTATGAAAGGTTTGGCCTTCAACGAGACCAAGTGGTGCGCAAACACAGCACCCAAGTTGACCGCAAGGTCCAACTCAAGCCACTCATAGGCCTCATCCTCAATAATGTCCCCAATACCGATATAGAGAACAATAAGCTCAGCCACCCTCATCTTATTAGGCTCCATCTTGCACAAGAGGGTGTTTCTCAAGATCTTCACGATGCAGCGCATAATAGGATGGTGCACATCCATCTGAGTAGTGGTCTTGCTGTCATAAGCTTCGTGCCCAATGTGCTGCCAGAATGCCTGAATATCGAGGAACTAACGAGGAAACTCACACCTCGAAAAGTCTATGTGGAACCTATTGATGTCGCATAGCTCCTGAAATGGCCTTCGGTATCGCACACCTCGAATCATGAAACTCAGAATACCCTGCTCTGCAGTCGTGGGAGCTGCACCAGTATAATAAACACGAGCTGTAGCAAGGAGCTGGCGCACTAGATCAGGATAAAGATCGAACTGTCTCGTAGGCATCGTCCCCAAACCGATCTTGCGGATCAATCTATGGAGCTCCCTGTCAAAACCCATATGCCTCATAGTGAGCGTGTCAACGAACCGGGTGGGCTGCATATCAACATCCAACCATGCGTTGTAGAACAACGAATCATAATCGTCCCACTCCTTAGAAATAGGCCAGGAGACGCAAGCCCTGCTCTCAGAGACCTCCTTATCTGTACCTTCAAAGTCCCACGTCAGAGGTATCCCCGCCTTCTCATTCCTCTTAGGCCAAGAAGGCCTACATGTTGTGCCCAGAGGCGCGTGAGAAGTGGGAACAGAGCGAGGTGGCGAGGGTGAAGCAGCAGGAGTCTCAGGCATTGCGCGTAGACACGCGTATGGAAGATCTGTATCCTCGTCTGAACCATCATATCGCACCCTGTATCGGTTTCCCACCAAACAAGCTTTCACCATTCCTCTGCGCCAAGTGAGAACGTCGAAGATCTTAACTCTTTCGAGCAAACGGAACTCATGCGGAGGATCCTCAGGTTGATTCAAGCTTGTGGCCTCTGTTTGTGTTCTATTCTTGGGTTGCATCTGCATCAGCAACAAAAGACAAACATCATAAACCCAACATCTCTCTCAAACACAGCAAAAACGGTCAAGGAATATACTGAGCATCGACCGATACCTGGTGGTATCGATGGATACTCAACAGATTTTGAACCGCACGAAGATCCACAATCCAAAAATTCCACAAGTCGAAACTAATGGCATTTAAGCGTAAGGCGGGTTCCAAATAGTCCTAGAACAACTGAATCAAGTGGTATTCGTCCAACAAAGCGAGTTCTAAGAGCCAAAAATCAAAAACCCAACCGTTGGTCACAGATTGAAAAAGAGTAGATTCATGTTTCATACCTTGTAGATCGAGTGAAAGGGTGAGAGAATGAGAAAGAGCACAGAAATCCAACAAGGATAGACCCTTGAATCGCTCAAATCCGTGAAGAAACAAAGATTTGGTGATTGTGGGAAGTGTGTGCTCGTGTCGGTCGATGGAGGCTAATGAGGAAGAAGAAGAAAAACCGTAGGGCTTGTAAGGAAACTTACCTGGATGAGGGTTTCGACCGATACCATAAGTGTATCGATCGATTCTCGGGGTGTCGGTCCAGAATATGTGCGTGTAAAACTGGTATCGATCGATACTGAGCTTCCGAATCTGATTCACGTGACCCAGCAAAATACAAAACAAAAACTGGAAAAATAAAGACTCATATGTACAGACTTACCAGTGGGTTGCGTCCCACTCAGCGCTCGTTTAACGTCATTAGCTTGGCTGTACTGCCGTTCAGGCAGTGGGTGCATCATCCAGAGGCATTATGTGTCCTTATGGAATTTCGGTGCTCCTGAAATAGTGTTTTACCCTTTGTCCATTGACAGTGAACTCTTCGCCAGAAGGATTCGTTAGGACAATTGCACCATGTGGCCTAACTTCCTTGACTGTGAAAGGACCTGACAAATGAGAACGCAATTTACCACGAAACAAATGCAAACGAGAGTTATACATAAGTATCTGGTCATTGGGTTCAAAGTGTCTGGAGATGATCTTTTTGTCGTGATACGCCTTAGTCCTCTCCTTGTACAACTTTGAGTTTTCATAGGCATGATGCCTAATCTCATCCAGCTCATCTGAATCAATCGCTTCTCAGCAGCAGACTTGATGTCGAAATTCATCATCTTAGTAGCCTAGACTGCCTTATGCTCGATTTTCACTGGAAGGTGACACGGTTTTCCATATAGCAAGTGAAACGGTGTAGTTCCAAGTGGTGTCTTGAAAGCGGTCCTGGAAGCCCACATTGCATCATCCAACCTTGCAGACCAATCCTTCCTAGTAGTACCCACAGTCTTTTCCAGAATCTCCTTGATCTGTTTGTTGGAAACCTCAACTTGCCCACTAGTTTGAGGATGATAAGGAGTAGCTACACGATGATTCACACCATGCTTCTTCAGCATCTTCTCGAATACCTTGTTAATAAAATGAGAGCCACCATCACTTATAACAATCCGAGGTACTCCAAATCGAGGGAAAATGATACTCTTGAACAGCTTAAGGACCACTGAAGAATTGTTGGTGGGACTAGCAATTGCTTCTACCCACTTAGATACATAGTCCACAGCAACCAAGATGTACTTGTTTTTATATGACGAAGGAAAATGACCCATAAAATCGATGCCCCAACAATCAAAAATCTCAACTCAAGGATGAAATTCTGTGGCATCTCGTGTTTCTTACTAATCTTCCCTTTCCTCTGAAACGCATCGCATTGAGAAACGAAGGCATGAGCATCCTTAAAAATAGTAGGCCACCAGAAGCCTGCTTGAAGAACCTTGGACACTGTCTTGAAAGTAGCAAAGTGTCCAGCATAATCAGATCCATGACAATGAAACAAAACATTAGGTACCTCTGATTCAGCAATGCATCTCCTGTAGATACCGTCAGAACAATGCTTGTACAGGTAAGGTTCTTCCCAAAAGAATCGCCTTATGTCACGCATAAACTTCTTCCTGTCATATTTCTTGAGGTGCTTTGGCTCTTCATCTGCAGCGAGGTAGTTGGCAAAGTCGGCGTACCATGGTTGATCAGAATCAGCTGCAGCAACTAGATACTCTTCAGAAGCACCAAGGTGTTTAAAGTTCAAAACAGGTCTGGAAATCGCAGGTTATCGACCGATACTAGGGGAGTGTCGATCGATACCAAAACCTGCAATTCGTGGGAATTGCAGAGTTTCGGCAAAACTCATTTGAAACTCAGTTTCAGTGAAGTAAATAGACTCTTCTGGTAGTTGATCATCAATAGGCACGTCTCCATCGATCTGAATCCTCGAAAGATGGTCAGCAACCCCGTTCTATATTCCTTTCTTGTCCTTAACCTCGATATCAAAACCTTGGAGCAAAAGGACCCAACGACAAAGGCGAGGCTTGAGATCCTTATTCTGCATCAGATATTTGAGAGCAGCATGATCAGTATGAACAATCACTTTGCTCCCAATAAGGTAGGATCAAAATTTCTCAAAGGAGAAAACAACTGCAAGTAGTTCTTTCTCTGTGGTGCTATAATTTCTCTGAGCATCATCCAATGTCCTGCTGGCATAGTAGATAACGTGCAGCTTCCTATCCTTCCTCTGTCCCAAAACTGATCCAACAGCAAAATCACTCAGGTGTGAAGTCAAATTTGAGGTTGCACAATAGGAGCACTCACCAAGGCCTTTTTAATCTCCTCAAATGCTGTAAGACACTCAGGTGTGAAGTCAAATTTGATCTCCCTGCATAATAGGGCGGTGAGTGGGCGGGCTAGCTTGGAGAAGTCCTTGATGAACCTTCTGTAAAAACCAACATGACCAAGGAAGCTTCGAATATCTTTCACAGAAGTCAGTGGTTGGAGGCTTGTCATGACCTGAATCTTGGCTTTGTCAACTTCGATCCCAGCTTCAGAAACCTTGTGCCCAAGCACGATGCCATCCTGAACCATAAAGTGACACTTTTCCCAATTAAGGACCAAGTGTTTCTCTTCACACCTCTGTAGCACCTTGCACAAATTAGCTACACAGTCTTTAAATGATGATCCGTACACCGAAAAATCATCCATGAATACATCTATAAAATCCTCAATCATCTCTGTGAAGATAGACATCATGCATCTCTGAAAGGTGGCTGGGGCATTACACAATCCAAATGGCATTCTCCTGTATGCGAATGTGCCATAAGGACATGTAAAAGTCGTCTTCCCTTGGTCATCTGGATGTATAGGAATCTGGAAGAAACCTGAATACCCATCGAGAAAATAGTAGTAGGGATGATTAGCCAACCTCTCCAACATCTGGTCAATGAATGGCAATGGGAAGTGATCTTTCCTTGTGGATGCATTCAACTTCCTGTAGTCAATGCACATTCGATGCCCAGTGATAGTCCTAGTAGGAATCATATCATCCTTCTCATTCTTCACCACATTTATCCCTCCTTTCTTAGGAACAACGTGCACTGGACTGACCCAAGAACTGTCCGAGATGGCATAGATAACCCCTGCATCCAAGAGTTTCATGACCTCTTTCTTAACCACTTCTTTCAGGTTTGGATTCAGCCTCCTATGATGCTCAATTGAAGACTTTGACTCGTCCTCAAGATGAATCATATGCATGCACAGGTCCGGTGATATATCTGAAATGTCATCAAGAGAATAGCCAAGAGATTTGCGATACTTGCGCAGCAGTAAGGTAATCTCTACGTTGTTCAAAGAAGCATTAATAATCACTGGGTATGTGGAATTAGGACCACGAAAACCATACCTCAGATTTGCTGGAAGCGGCTTGAGTTCCACCTTATGAGATTTCTCCTCATTCCAATCTCCAAGCCCAGCAGCTTCCTTAGAACTTTCGGCCAACTCCCTTTCTGGTCGCAGGGTATCGATCGACACTAGGGGGTATCGATCGATCGATCGATACCGGTGGTGCTGGATCGAGCATCTTTGAGTATCCAGCAGCAACATCATCCAAGTGAACCTCTGACTCAGCTAAACAGACCAATGCTCTTTCTAGTGGATCTTCAGGATGCATCTCCAAGAAGTACTCTTCAACAATGTCACTAAAGGTATCAACAAAGAAAGTTTGCCCATCGATGGTTGGTCTCTTCATCATCTTCTCCATGTTAAAAGTCATGATCAAATCACCGATTTTAAGAGCGATCTTCCCATTCCTGCAATCAATCAAAGCACCAGCTGTTGCAAGGAATGGCCTTCCCAAGATAAGAGAGTCTCTGGGTTCTGCATCATACGCAAGGATAATGAAATCAGTTGGGATTAAAAAATTCCCAATCTTAATCGGGACGTCTTCAAGTAATCCCTCTGGAAGTCGAACAGAGCGATCAGCAAGTATCATGGAGATCCTTGTGGCTGTGAAGTCAGTCATCCCCATCCTTTTAGCAACTGAGAATGGCATGAGATTCACACTTGAACCAAGGTCGCAAAGAGAACATTCGAACCTTTTTGTGAAGATTGCACAATCCAACACAAAACTCCCTGGATCTGGTAGCTTCTTTGGGATCCTGTTTGTCAATATCGCGCTGCACTCGTGAGAGATCATCAGAACACCATCCTCAAGGTTCACATTGTTTGATACCATCCTCTTAACATATCTCCTGAAAGCTGGAGAAGTCTTGATAGCATCGATAAAAGGAAGTTCAACAATCAACTTATCCATAATTGCCTTGCATCTAGAGTCTTCTACCTCCTTCTTAGTCTTTCCAATAGCTCTGGGATAAGGTATCCTCGGTGTGTAAACTCTCTCTGCAACTACATCATGTACTTCCTTCAAAACCTTAGGTGCTGTATCGACTGCAGGATCAATGTCGATCGATACAGGAGTGGTATCGATCGATACACGGGGTTTTGATTTGTCCCGTGAAAGTATCTTGACCGGTGTCGATCGATACTGGAGGTATTTCAGAATCCTCATCGTCAAGATCGACGAAACTTTCTGCACTTTGGCCAATTTTCACTCCTCGATTGACCTCTTTTCCATTCCTCAAGGTGATTGCATTGATGTGTGCCCTTGGATTTTCTCCTTTCCCTGGAAGAAAACCTTCTTGCCCTTTCAAAACCTCTTAAGTCTGAGCAACCTGAGTTTCTAGCTTCTTTTGATGAATGTTAAGAGCTTCGATCTTTCAACTCAGATCATTGTTAATAGAATCCATCTTCCCATTGAAATCCACAGTTAGCTTCTGCTGTCCTTGAACAAGTTTATCAAACATAGATTCAATCTTGCTATATGGGTTCTTAGCAGGTATATCCACTACTCTGGAATGGTTTCTGGACAAACTGATTCGATCCTCCTTGCTGAGTATTGTTGTTGAAGTTTCTGTTGTTATTCTGGTATTGATTTCTCTGACCTTGAAAACCATATCCACCAATGTTGTTAACATCTTCCACTTCATCCTCATTGAATACCTCAACATCATCTGCAAAGTGAACAGCCTTCATCGTCTTTCCCATCAACATATTGTGCATATAATCTAACTTGGCTTGAACCTCAGCAATTTGCGAATCTTCCATGCCACCAGCTTGCTTCTTGCGCTCCATGTCTGCATTCTTGGTACTATTGCTAGATGCCAAGTTCTCAATCAGCACATAAGCGTCCTCAGGATACCTGGTGTTGAAATTTCTATTGCTCGCAGCATCCAAAGCCATCTAGTACCTCCAATCAATCCCTCTGAAGAAAAAACCCAGCAGCTGAACATTAGTGAACCCATGATGCGGACAATCCCTCTGATATGATCTGAATATGAGCCAAGCAGCTTTAAATGCCTCAGTTGGTCCCTGAGAAAACAGAGAAATCTTATTCCTGAGCTCCTCGGATTGTGCATCATCATAGAAGTTGTTCAGGAATGCATTCTTAGTCTTTTTCCAAGTAGTCAGTGATGCAGCTGGCAACTGCTTCAGCCAATAAGCTGCATCCCCACCAAGAGAGTATGGGAAGATCTTACAGAAAAGGTAATCATAGATACTCCATCGCATTTGATGCTTGTAACCAAATCCTCAAACCTCTCAATGTGATCCATAGGGTGTTCATAGGAAAGACCATGAAAAAGGTGTTGGCCCACAAGAGTGTAGTAAACAGGCTTCAGCTCAAAGTTGTTTCTCTGAAAAGTAGGAGGGCGAATCGTAGAACGATTGGCGTAGAACTGATCAGGCCTATTGTACTCACCAATTGTCCTACCACGATTAATCACAGCATTCCTTGCGATAATCTCCTCGACAACAGCAGGAGGTGGAATGATG
Organism: Eutrema japonicum; assembly: GCA_030161315.1. Classification (NCBI taxonomy): domain Eukaryota; kingdom Viridiplantae; phylum Streptophyta; class Magnoliopsida; order Brassicales; family Brassicaceae; genus Eutrema; species Eutrema japonicum. Next base: position 31,901,262 of record BSQW01000013.1, read on the forward strand.
TTCCCCTCTCCATCCAATCGTTCCCCTCTTTCATTGCACAATTGACCCTCTTGGTCTCTGTAAGAACCATCTCCATCTTGAACCAAAACCACTAGGTTGTTGTTCATATCTGCTGGCTTCTTTGCTTTTCTGTTTGCACGTTCCAAAAGTGCTAGCTGCTCGTTTGACAGATTAACTAGCGGAGTGTTCTTGTTCCTCCTAGTTTCACGAATAGGCATGCACCTGAAACACAAAAGTTAAGAACGTAAGTAACACAAAAATTCACGACAGGTATCGGCCGATACCACTAGGGTGTCGATCGATACTGGTCGAACTTAGTCGAAATTCTCAAACTAAAATCAAATGGCGAATTAGGTACCCGCCAACGGCGCCAAATTTGATAAGCTCAAATTAATACCCTATAAGTATTAAAGCTTTGTCGATTGTAATACTTAGGGGTCGAATCCACATAGACTCAAGAAATCACACAATATATTGTATAGATGAAAATTAAGCTAAGTGATCAATGGAATTGAAAGCAAATATGTAAATTAAACAAGTTGTGATTCGATTGGGAGAAAGATAGGTTCAGGGTATTTCTAAGAAAATCAATGAATGCAGATAAACTAACAAATCAGGGTTCAGGTTACGCACGGTCCTTGAACTCAAATCACTAAATTATAATTAACCAACTGTCGTTGCGAGAATTATCTAAGTCTAAATCTTAGAATTCCAAATCTCTTTGTGAATCCTAAAGTCTAAACCAGCTTTTAGTTCAAGTTTGATTTGTTCACAAACAACTAAACCAAATCTCTTTGCGAATAGTTATTTTGCTCACTCTAAGTTCTATCAGGTTTCTCAATTGCACTCTCGTGCCTAATCGATTAACCTAAGATCTAAGTTCCAGGTGATCAATCTAGAATTATCTTTGAGAACAACCTAAGGTGAAGAACTAATTTAGATTATGAATCCTAATCAACAAATCAACCTAGAATTCAAAGAAATCTCTTATGAGAACCTTAAACCTAACATGAGATCTACTCAGACATGGAAATTGAAACAATAAACATGACTGAATAAATCCTTGAATAAATAATAAAGAAGAGAGTAAATCAAGGGTTCGAAATCTTCTCTCGGACGAACAGAGTTTCTGACTTGTCTCCCTCCAAAAGCTCTCTCACAAAACCAAAGTAAAATAAAGCATATCCATTAAAGTGGCTGAAAAACCTAATAAAAATAACCTAAGTCACGTTTTGGGGTTTCTTGTAAATAATAAAGTATTCTGGAGCAATTTGCAGTTTCTCAAATCTTCATAAAAGTCGCGATCCTTCTGTTTCTTCGATGGGTATCGATCGATACCATAAGTTTATTGATCGATACTCAGGCATCAAATCGTGTCTCAGCTACATGATCTCTGCTTAGCTCCAAAAAGCTCCAGAATACTTCAATATCTCCAATTATGCTCCAAACGTACCGAAAACCTGAAAAGACTCTAAAAGACTCCAAACTACTAGAAAGACTCCATAAAAAGGACTTATATCATGGCCTAAAACGGGTAAAAACCATGATATCTCAACTTGTGACATCGGTGTTGAAGAAACCGTCTCGGCCAGGCGGGCCTGTCTCTGGTAAATCAGCCATATCTCTCAAACCACACTCCTAATGACTTTATTCCAGCACCTGTGGACAGCTAACGCCTTCCTCTACAACTTGACCATTGAAGCTGGATATGATTGGAAACCTTTCGTCCGACCCGTTCATTGAGACACTCCGGACGGACTCTTTTTTCTCTTGTTCTTCATAACTCCAAATCAATGGCTGCAAAAAACACATCAAGTGATCTCTTCGGATGCTCTGGTCCAGGAACGAGAATGCTAAGGAACAAGAACTCTCGTCTCATGCACAAAGATGGTGGAAAATTGTAAGGTGTTACAATTACTGGCCATAAATAATATTGTCTACCATGCTTCCCAAAAGTACATAATCCAAGGTATACGTTCCTGGCCTCATACGCAAAACTGGGATACATTGATTGAAAATATTTCCATGCTCCTGCATCTGAGGGATGAGCGATTTCTCCATCCGTTGTATGCTCTACATGCCATCTCATTGCTCCCGCGGTGCACTCTGATTGATATAACATCTTCAATCTCTCTGTTAACGGCAAATACCACATCCGTTTATATGGAACGATATGTGGAGCGGTCTGCGTCCTCTCTCCAGTAGAGCATACAATTGTCGATGCATACATCTATCATCTAATACGGCAATCCTAGACCTTGAACAAGTTTCTGTATCTCATAGTATGATGCCGGTGCAAGATTATCATCTGGCAAAATGTCTTTCACAAAATCAGCGATTGCATCCACGCCCTCCTCACTCAAATTGAAATCCGTCTTTGTACCCATCATTCTAGTTGCAGTTGATAAAGGGGAATGTCCACCTCTACACCCATCATATAACGGATTCTTAGCAGCGTCTAACATATCAAAGAATCTCCGAGATTCTAAGTTAGGTTCTTCTCCTCTATCTCCATACTCAGCAACCGATGGTATACTTTCACGAAATGCATCGTTCACCATTTGAACGTGACCTATAGTTTCTACTTCCATTGCAGGTTCTTCTAAGCTAGCGTTATCCCCAATGTATTGTTCACTAGAACTAGCATAATCCACCATTGTATCATTTTCTTCATGATAATACCAAATCTTGTAACCCGGCATAAACCCATTACAATACAAGTGTGACCATACTTCATCTATCACGATTAATCTACGATTCTGACAATTGGTACAAGGGTAGTAGATTTTACCGGTTTTTTATGCTTTCTTCTGCGTACCCGCGGCCAGCCTCATTCTGTCCCGAACTTCATTCCGTCCATTCCCAACCGTTTCCGACACTAAACCGTGCAATCCCGAACATGTTCCCGATGTGAAATTGTACAAAACTCGGTTTAATTACTGTGTCCCGCAAGGTAAGTCACAAAAGCTTTTGAAAAACAGAAAACTTCTTTTTACATAAAATCAAATTTTCAAAGAACAAAAAGAGAATTTCAAGATTCAAGATCTATTTCTTCTTCTCTTCCAAAAGACTTGGAGATTTTGAGCAAGAACAACATTTTTCAATTCAAAAACTTTTTTGAAAATTCCTCGGTCCATTCCCACTGTTTTTCGGAGAAGATTTCAATTCCTCACTCATCCAGTCAATCCCAACAAGGTAAGAACCGAAATCTCTACTTTTTCATATGAACAAGAACCTAGTGTTTTTCTTGAATTCACTAGATCTATGTCTTTGATGGTTAGAAATTGTTATAGAACTCTAGATTGAACTTCTAGAATGATTAGAACTTCAATTTTAGCACTTAATTCCCTTGGATTTGAGATTTTTTTCTGATTTGGAATTTTCAAGCTTAATTAAAAACGAATTTGGAGAGTAATTTTGATTCATTTAGATAAGTATAGTTATATCATTAATTAGAAAACGGTAATATACTGAAATTTGCATAAAGTTGAACTTAAAATCGATATCTAGAAATTTTTATGCAAGAGCGTCGAAAACCCAGAATTCACGATCACGAACTCGATTTGTTTAAACTTGTGAACAATATTTATCGTTTGATTGATTGAACTAATACTAGAATTAATATCTTCGCATAATAAAATTTTTCAATCACAACCATATTCATATTTTTCCGAGAATTGTTTTCTATTTTGTAGGAACAATGAACCACGCAAGAATGAGAGTAACTCGCTCAAAGAAGAGCGGTTACATAGGAGAATCATCCCGGAGATTGACCAATAGGCGAACCGAGGAGAGCGATGGAGGCTCGGACACAGCAAGCGTGGAAGACGACACAAATATTGGCGAGTTCTTTACAAGTCGACGATGATCGATTAGTTCTTGCGTGCCAATTCCTCGATGTAACCCAACTCCTTCCCCTCCACGTGAACCAACACCCCCAGTTTGATGGATACACGCCCGACTCCGAGACATATGGCTCAGGCGACGCCTAGCCATGCACTTCACCACCACGGTTTAATCGATCTCTTTCACCTTATCTTTTATTTTAATGATTTTACCATCCTTTCACCAACTTTTTCACACTGAGGACAATGTGATTTAAGTCTGGGGGAGGATGTTTATCCATTACTAATCTATTTTTCCTTGGATCTTTTTCATTTTCGCTGAATTTTTAAGACCTCGTGTAGTATTTTTATTAAATATTTTTCAGGAACATAAGAACAAAATCTATGATGATATAGACCAGTGTGTTTCTACGCTATTTCCTCGTGCTAGCTCTTTTCTGGTATAGTACTAGACTAGGTGGTAGCTAGAGTTCTTTCAATGCGACATCCCCTGAGGATTTCGAGTAATATAAATTTTTTATGACAGGATATACTAGCTCATTTTATTTGGACTTAATCTATATTTAATTTTCTTATCAATTGTTTTAGGCTAGACAACGAGTCATACATCTAGGACGTCTTTTTCATTTTTACCACTCTTTGTTGTCCTAGATGGCCGGTATCATACCTGAAACTTAACATTTGTTCAAAACTCATGCAACTGTCTTGTTGTCTTATGTGCAGATACGTTGATATGCTCATATATTGCATGTTTAGCATGCATTTCATTTAGAGTTTTGTGTAATTCACATGCATAATTATGGTCCAGTCTTGCATTTAGGTCTCATTTAGAGTAATAGGTGTTTGCATTAGGTTTTAGTGAGTTTTGCATACATTTGGAGTGTTTTTAGGTGTCTTGGAGGCAATTGATAATGTATGGAGTTATGGAGCATAAGAGGAATGCAAAGCCCATCTCAGATGCCGGAAAGATGTAGCTGGACGAAGACACTCCGGTATGAATCGGCCTTGAAGCTCTTCATAGGAGTTGGAGAGGAATGAGTCATCTGTCTACAGGAGTTGGATTCAGGCCATTTGGATATTTGGTTAAGGAGTTATCGCGGATTTACTTAAGACATCTCTGCCAGGCTGAGAAGCTTTCTCTTGTCTTGGCTAAAATTCCCTCACCATCATCCCGCTTTGATTTTAGTCGGGACAAGAAAATCCCTCAGCCCGGCACAAGAATTCTCCTCGACCAGGAGATATGCCGGCCCATCGTCCCGCCTTGAATCGACCCGACACCAATCTCTCGGCTAAAAACTCCTCAGCTCCGTCCCGCTCTGATTTTAGCCGGGACAAGAAAATACCTCAGCCCGGCACGCATTTTCTCCTCTACCAGGAGATATGCCGGCCTATCATCCCGGCTATAATCAACCCGGGACCAATCTCTCGGCTAAAAATCCCTCAGCACCGTCCCGGTCTGGTTTTAGCCGGCACAAAAATCCCCCTCAGCCCGGCACAAGAAAATTCCTCGGCAGGAGATATGCCGGCCTATCGTCCCAGCTATAATCAACCCGGGACCAATCTCTCGGCTAAAAACTCCTCAGCACCGTCCCGGGCTGATTCTAGCCGGCACAAAAAGTCCATCAGCCCGGCACAAGAACTTTCCCTCGACTAGGAGATATCCCGTCCACCGTCCCGGCTAGATTCAAGCCGGCACACAAGCTTCGGCTAAAAAGTCCCTCATCCCGGTCTCCCTTGTCCCGGCTAGACACAGGCCGGGATAGACTCCTCGACCCAAAAATTTCCGGGTCAAAACCCGGTTTGTTCCGGGTTGACACAGTTTGTTCCGGGTTGACCCGGTTCCCCTCTTTTTATTATAAATATCCTAAAACCCTAATTTTATTAGGATGCTTTTTGTTAGTAAAAAAAACAAGAGACCTTTGGAGAGAGTTTGAGATTTGTAAGAGAGATCTTTGTTCATTTATGCAATTAAGTGTTTATCTCATTGAATCTCTTCCATCTATCTTCTTTTCTTATTGATTATTCAACATCTATCCATGGAATCATCCTCTATCAAAATCGATTTTGAGGGGTTCTTAACGTGTCTTGAATAGTCTTTTAGGATATTGAGATGGGGTAGATTAGGATGTTCCTAGGCTTGATTCATGATGTTTAGGGCTATATCTTCTTATATCCTTTCTTGTTTAATGTTCTTAAGGTTAAATCTAACTTGAAAAAGTAGGTTTTGATCATAAGGCATTTCATGCACACCAAGTGTTTGATGAAATGCCTTGATGAATTAAACAAGAGATTTACATTACTAGCCTATGACAATAGTTGTCTAGGGTGTATTTTTGGTTGATCTTGTTGATTTAAACTTAATGCTTGCGAATCAATGATCCACAAATGATGATTTGCTAATGGGTTAGGTGATTAGCATAGTGATTAATTGCTTGAAAGAGAATTAGTCAAGTTTAGGATCTTATGCCTAGGGATTAGCTTGGTTGAGTAAATGAACATCATGAATTGAACTTGGAACTTCTTATATCGATAACACTATCTCTATATTCGCTTTTGGTTATTGATTTACATCTTGCTTAGTTGCTTATTCGACTTAATTTGGTTACTTAATCACAACACACTTGTTTAGCTTAACTTACAATTGTTCCTTGCATTCTCAGTGATTAGGATAAATACCAATTTTTGATTGATAACCTCTTATACTACATCGTATAGGGGATATTGGGATTTGTTTTAACATTAAGATTTAGTTTCTTAGTGAGCTTAAGTATTATTTTCTACTAAGTTACTAACCTTCTTCACTTCCCATTGCGTTTGCTCTCTTTAGGTGTATGCATACCCATTCCCGTGGCAATACCAATCTCATACAACCAAGGGACGATATTGATCAACTTGAGAGGGGTTCAAGAGCAAGAAGGAACCGTGTGAGAGTTCAAGAAGAGGTTGGTAACGACATGGACCACTTTGAGAATGTTTCACTTGGGAACGTCAACGAACCCAATCCCCACCAAAGGAACGGTGGGAATGGGAATGGTCACGGCAACAATCAAGGAGGTGGTGGCAATGGAAACCATCACCGTCCCAACCATCCACCAAGAGCTAGAAACGTTGTTGGAGAGGGTGATGCCGCTAATGCTCACCAAAACCGCCAAGGAATTCAAGCTCCACCGGTGGAGAACAACAACTTCGAAGTGAAGCCGGGGGTTATCAACATGGTTCAAGCCAACAAATTTCACGGCTTGTCCATGGAGGATCCCTTAGACCACATTGACCAATTTGACCGGATATGTGGTCTCACGAAGATCAATGGGGTCTCCGAAGACGGGTTCAAGCTTCGTCTCTTCTCGTTCTCTTTGGGTGACAAGGCTCACCAATGGGAAAAGACCTTACCTCAAGGATCTATCACCTCGTGGGATGATTGCAAACGTGCGTTCCTCGCCAAATTCTTCTCATCGGCTAGAACCGCCAAGCTTCGTAACAAGATGTCAAGCTTCACACAACGGTCCAATGAGTCTTTCAACGAGGCTTGGGAGAGATTTAGAAGCTACACTTCTCAATGCCCACATCACGGCTTTAGCAACGCTTCTCTCCTAAGCACTCTCTACCGAGGTGCTTTGCCTAAGATCCGTATGCTACTTTACACGGCATATAACAGAAACTTCTTGGCTAAAGACGTTGAAAAAACAATGGAGCTTGTCGAGAACTTGGCCCAAAGTGACGGTACCTATGGCGACGACTATGACCGCGCCACAAGGACCACTAACGACTTTGATGAGAACAAGCGGGCCAAAGACATGAAAGCTCTTAACGACAAGTTGGACAAGCAAGCCAATTTGATTGATAAACTCCTAGTGTCTTCTCAAAAGACGGTCAACTTTGTGGATGCTTATGATGAGAACCAAGGTTACTATCAAGAAGAGAACGTGGACATGAACACCCAAGAGGAGGTGAACTACGTGGGGAACCAAGAGAACTACCAAAACCAAGGGAACTACCAAAGACAAGGGTTCAACCAAAACTATAGGAACCACCCCAACTTCTCTTACCATAACACAAATGTGGAGAATCCACAAGACCAAGTCTACCCTCCACAACCTAATCAAGCTCAAGGAGCCCCACAAAAGCAATTCCAACCTCAAGGCCAAGCTTCTAATACCAACCAAGAAGGCTTTGTCCCAAGGAACCAATTCCAAGGGAACCAAGGTGGCTTTCAACCCAAAGCTCCACCCGGTTTTCAAGGGCAACAACAAGGGTTTGTGCCCCAAGGTCAAGCAACTACGTCTAAACCGCAAGAGCTTGATTTGAGCTCCATGTTCCAACAATTACTCAAGGGACAAGCGGAAATCAATACGCGGGTGGATTGCTCCTACAACGACCTCAACACAAAGATTGAGGCTTTGAACTCCAAGGTAAAACACATGGAGAACAAAGGTGTTGCTTCTTCTTCCCGACCACAAGGTAAACTCCCGGGCAAATCCGAAGCTAATCCTAAGGAGTATGTAAACGCCATCACCTTGAGAAGTGGCACGGTTTTGCCTCCAAGAGAAGCTCCTTATATTCTCAATGAGGACATCGAGAAGCAAAGTGGGGGGGGGGGGGGGTGGAAATTCAAGAAGATGGCGAGTTGGTTGAAGATGAGGTAGTGATAGAGCAAGACAAGGTTGAAGAAGTAGAGAAGGTCAAGCCTAGGGTTGTTGTTGCTCAAGAGAAACCGAAGAAGAATGTGTTTTTCCCTAAGCCATACGTTCCTAACCTACCGTTCCCCAGGCGGTTTAAGAAGCAACTTATGGACATGTATAAAGCCATCTTTGATAAGCAAATGGAGAAGGTAGAACTCACAATGCCTTTAGTTGATGCCTTCTTGCTTGTCCCTCAATACGCCAAATTCTTGAAAGATGACGTGAATGAGAGAGCTAAGGAAATGGAGTCCATGGTCATTCTAACTCACGAGTGTAGTGCCATCATACAAAGGAAGATGGTGCCAAAGAAGCTAGGAGATCCGGGATCATTCACTCTACCTTGTGCACTTGGTCCTCTAGCTTTCAACCATTGTTTGTGTGATCTTGGTGCAAGTGTAAGCCTCATGCCATTCTCGGTAGCCAAGCGACTAGGCTTCACACGCTACAAGGCATGCAAAATCTCTCTAATATTAGCGGATAGGAGCGTGAGGGTTCCTATTGGTTTGCTTGAGGATCTTCCTATCGTGGTGAAAGATTTCATTGTCCCCATGGATTTTGTGGTACTTGAAATGGATGAGGAACCAAAAGACCCTCTTATCTTTGGTAGGCCATTCCTAGCAACCACGGGGGCAATAATTGATGTGAGGAAAGGCAAAATAGACCTTCACTTGGGTAAAGGAGAAGTCCTTGAGATTGATATTAACAAGGTGATGAAGAAAACTACAATAGATGGCCAATGTTTCTACATAGAGACCATGGATGAACTAGCCGACGAGTTCCTTGAGGAAATGAGAGTAGAAGACGGTTTGGAAGTGGTCTTGACTAAGGAGCGTGGTTATCATGGGTTCTTGAGTAAAGAGAGTCAAGGGTATGAGCTACTCTTGGATTTGTACAAGCCGGTTGAAAAGGATACTCCATTCGTTGAGTTGGGTGCTCGTGGTACCGAGGTTCAAGATGAGTTTGTTCTAGCCGTCGGAGAGACTAGCAAGGGTAAGCCTAGTCTTGAGGATGACGATTGGAGCGAACTCAAAGCCCCAAAGGTGGACCTAAAGAAACTTCCTACGGGACTAAGGTACGCTTGCCTAGGTCCAAACGAGTAATACCCGGTTATTGTAAATGATAGCTTGAATGAAAATGAACTATCCTCCCTTTTAGTTGAACTTAGAAAGTATAGGAAGGCTATTGGTTACTCTTTAGACGATATAAAGGGTATTTCCCCAACTTTATATGCACTCATAGAATCCATCTAGAGGATGAATCAATGACCTCTATTGAACATCAAATAAAGTTGAATCCTAATTTGAAAGATGTTGTAAAGAGAGAGATTCTTAATCTCTTAGACGCGGGCATTATCTACCCAATATCGGATAGTACTTGGATCTCACCGGTTCATTGTGTGCCTAAGAAAGAGGGGATTACGGTAGTAAAAAATGAGAAGGATGAAATGATACCGACTAGGACAATAACCGGGCATAGAATGTGCATTGACTATAGGAAGTTGAATTCATCGACTCGTAAGGATCACTTTCCGTTACCTTTCATAGACCAAATGCTTAAACGTCTAGCTAATCATCCATTTTATTGTTTTCTAGACGGTTATTCAGGTTTCTTTCAAATTCCCATACACCCAAATGACCAAGAGAAAATGACATTCACGTGCCCTTACGGCACCTTCGCATATCGAAGGATGCCGTTTGGGTTGTGTAATGCACCCGCATCATTCCAACGTTGCATGATGTCCATTTTGTATACCTTATTGAAGATATGGTAGAAGTCTTTATGGACGACTTCTCCGTATATGGGTCTTCTTTTTGTGTTTGCTTGTCCAACCTTTGTAGGGTCTTGCAACGGTGCGAAGAAGCAAACTTGTTGCTAAATTGGGAGAAATGCCACTTCATGGTGCGAGAAGGCATCGTGCTTGGGCACAAGATCTCCGAGAAAGGGATTGAGGTAGACAAGGCCAATATCGAGGTGATGGTTAGCTTGGAGCCGCCTAAGTCGGTCAAGGACATCCGGTCTTTCTTGGGTCATGCTGGGTTCTACCAAAGATTCATCAAAGACTTCTCGAAGATCGCGAGGCCTCTCACAAGGCTACTTTGCAAGGAGGTCGAGTTCGTGTTTGATGAGGAATGTATGGTAGCATTCCTAGAAATCAAGAAGGCGTTGGTTAGTGCTCCCATTGTACAAGCACCGGATTGGGATCATCCTTTCGAGATCATGTGTGATGCCAGTGACTACGCAGTTGGAGCTGTCTTGGGCCAAAGGAAAGACAAGAAGACCAATGTCATCTACTATGCAACTAGGACCTTAGATGATACTCAAGGCCGGTATGCCACAACGAAAAAAGAGTTGCTAGCTGTGGTGCTTGCAATGGAGAAATTTAGGTCTTATGTTGTGGGGTCAAAGGTAATTGTCTACACCGATCACACGGCCCTAAGATACATTCATGCGAAGAAAGACACAAAGCCAAGGCTACTCCGTTGGATCTTGATTCTACAAGAGTTTGACTTGGAGATAGTTGACAAGAAGGGGATAGAGAATGGGGTCACGGATCACTTTTCTAGAATGAGGATTGAAGACCTTGTCCCAATTGATGATAAGCTCCCCGAGGCGAGTCTCATGGTTGTTGGTGTCTTGAAGAAAGGGATTGAAGATGTGCAAGGGCTAGAGAGTGCTAATGGGTTACAAGACGAGAAACTACTATGGTTTGCGGATCTAGTGAACTACGTAGTGTGCGGGAAAGAACCGCCTTTGGATGGGTATAAGAAGAAGAAGTTCTTCCACGACGTGTCGAGATACTATTGGGACGAGCCCTACTTATACAAGTTGTGCTCGGATGGTTTGTATAGGAAATGCGTGACAGAAGAAGAAGTCCAAGGGATCCTACTCCATTGTCATGGGTCAAGTTATGGTGGTCATCATTCATCCTACAAAACCGCTACAAAGGTCTTGCAATCCGGTTTTTGGTGGCCTTCATTATTCAAGGATGCGCACCTCTTTGTCTCCACATGTGATGCGTGCCAAAGGAAAGGGAATATTGGGAGGAGAGATGAAATGCCCCAAAACCCAATCCTTGTGGTGGAGATGTGATACAAGATATTTTGGTATCTCTAGAGTCAATTCTCTAAATGCGATTGTAGCATAAGAGGTTATCGAACCTTATCGGGATTTATCCTAATCACTAAGAATGCGAGGTTCATAAGTAAATTAAGTTAAACAAGGTGGTTTATGATTAAGTATCTAAATTCAAGCAAACAAAAACAATACTAAACAAGTTGTAATTCAAATGACAAAAGCGGAACTAGAGATGAGGTTATTGATTTAAGGTGATCCAAGTTCAATTAGTGGTGGTCGATCACTCAAAGAAGCTAATTCCTAGGTAATAGACCTCTAATATTGATTAGTTCTCTTTCAAGCAACTAATCACTATGTTAATTATCAAGTCCATTAGCGAATCATCATTTGTGGATTAATAACTAGCAGACATTAAGAATCATAACAAGATCAACCAAAGATATGCCCTAAACAACTAATGTCCTAGGTTAGGAACATAAGTCTCTTGTCTAGTTCATCAAGGCATTTCATCAAACACTTGGTGTGCATAAAATGCCTTATGATTTAGATCCACTCTTTCAAGCTAGATCTAGTATAGGGGGCACTAGACAAGAAGGAATATAAGATAATCTAACCCTAAACACCACTAATCAAGCCTTAGATCATCCAAATCTACCACATCTCAAGATCCTAAAAGACTACTCAAGATCCATCAAGAACACCTCAAAATCGATGTGGATAGAGGATGATTCCATGGATAGATGTTTGAATAATCAATATAGAAAGAATATAGATGGAAGAGATTGATGGAAATAAATACTAAATTGCATAAATCAAAAGATCCTTCTTACAAACCTCAAACTCTCTCAAAGGTAAGGTTTTGAGCATAAGAAAAAGCATACCTTAAAAATTAGGTTTAGATGAGTATTTATAGGAAAAGTGGGCAACATGATCGACATCAATGTCACAAATCGATGTGTATGGTCGATGCTAAGGCCCTGGAGTTGCATCTGGCTTCTACATCGATATGTGGGGAGATCTGGGTCGATGTGAATCCCCTGAAGCTGAGCATCGATGTGTTTGGTCGATGTGAATGGGTCTTGATCGATGCTAAGGCCCTGGAGTTGCATCTGCATCTACATCGATTTGTGGGGGGAGAGTTTGGTCGATGTGAATCCCCCTGAAGCTGAGCATCGATGTGTTGCATCGATGTGAATGGGTCATGATCGATGCTAAGGCCCTGGAGTTGCATCTGGCATCTACATCGATTTGTGGGGGAGAGTTGGGTTGATGTGAATTCCCCTGAAGCTGAGCATCGATGTGTTGCATCGATGTGAATGGGTGCATGGTCGATGTGAATGCTGAAAAGCTCCCAAACGTGTTTAACCGCTTCTCTTGCTCCCGAGCCGAATGGTCTTAAGCCAACTCCGTCAAATCCCTTCAAAATACCTAAAAAGGACTCCAAAACATGCAAGACACTCTAGGACCTAGTATGAGAACTCTAAGACTCTAAATGAGACAAAACAACAAGGAAATGCTAAGTAACTATATGCAAATGAGATGAAACTTAGATAAAATGAATGCGTAAAATAAAGTCTATCAACTTCCCCAAACTTACTCCTTTGCTTGCCCTCAAGCAAATAAATAGGACCAAGTAGAGAGAGATTTTTGAAGGCGGGAGCTCAAATCCACAAATAGCACAAAAAGAAATCAATTTCAACGTCCAAGTAATGTAGTACTAGAATGCACAAGTGAGCCTACTCCAAAGGAGTTAACCATTCATATTTCATCATGTATCAAATCCAAAACCCAATCTACACAAGCAATCATATTCCCCAACCCCTTAACATTCATTAGTGGCGTAACCATGAATCATGTTTATGCAAAGTTAAATGGTATTCGTTTAGCTAAGGGTATGGCTATGAGATGAAGGTGATCTCATTTCATGCATGGGTAGTTAAGTTCAAGGATCTCTCATGAAAATGAACAAACCTTAGCAAAATGCTAAAGGTAAAAGGCAACCTATGCATACAAGGGAGAATTCTCATCTACCCAAGAGCCTAGAATGTCTCTAACATAAAGCCTTCTAACCCGTTGTGCCAACAACCTAAACTACCCTTTTTATCCCAAGGCATTTTGCCTTCTCAAACCCACACATGCTTCTTGTGCTTTTGCTTCACCTTCTTCTCATATTGGGGATCGACTTCTTCTTCCTTGATGTCATGGTTTGGTGCTTCCTTGTTTTGACTTAGCTATTTGTTTCTTCATTTTTGCTAACGCCTCTTCTCATCTTTGATGCTTGGCATTTTCGGCTTTCTTCCTTTTCCTTGAATCTTTTAGGCTATCTTATTCTTAGAGCTAGTCTTATTATTTTCTTTTAGCACCAACCAATCTATGTAAACTTGATCCCCTTTTCCTTTCTCCTTTTTCATCTTTTCCAATCCACATTACCATTCCATACATATCCGATTACCAAGTCTAAAACCGTTTCCCCCAAACTTGAATCAAGACCCGCCATCCTAGCTAGCCTAATCCTAGATCAACTCTGTGATGATGGAGCTAAGTCTACACGAGAATTTCCTCTTGTCGCCCTAAACCTAACACGTTTTGCCAAGTTTGTTCGAAAATAAAAGACCTCACAATCACACACTAATAGCAATGACTTGAAAGAAGGCTATGGTTAGGGAAGGGGAAACCATTCCAATGAGGGGATATGGCTACTTGGATAAACAAGATTGGTAAAAAGGAGTAAGAATGCCCAAGTATGTATATGTGAACCACGAATTCATTTAAAAATTGCATAAACACGATATTTACAAGTCAAATTAATGGTTATCACTTAAATGGGGTTGGGTGCAACTCAAACATGCTTTGATCAAGGAAAGTATGATGATACATGAGAACTAAGAATGGTGCATCTTTACTTTCATGCTCACCTAAATGCATTTAATGATTACGAACGAGGGAATTGAATTAACTTCTTAAGGTGCTATTTTACAAGGAAAATTAATTCATCATTGATCCCATGCATATGCAATGAATTCTAAGTATGCAAGGCTAGAAATATTGTACAAATTAAAATGCATGCTAAATGGCAGCCTAAATTATTTCTTTTTGTGTTTCAATTTTCAATTTTGTTGTTGTTTTATATGCCTTAGATGAATGCATGAGACTCAAAATGCAAAACTCAAAATAAGACAAAGCAAATGTCATTAGATATCGGTCCCCCCCAAACTTAAATCACACCGTCTCGGTGTGAAAGAAGTCTAAAGAAGGGACTCAAAATAGGACAAAGCAAAATAAAAGACTCAATTGAAAGAAAAAATATTTACAAAGTTTTTGGAGTTACCTTAGAAGCTTTGGGATGGGGAAGAAGTCCCCATAGAAAGTGACGGGTTGCCTGAGCAAGGTGAAGGAGACCTCATGGCTTTTCTTTTTGCTACTTTCTTGTCATGTGCCAATGAGTGGCTTGCCTCTCCGAGCATCACCATTTCTCCTCCATGGAGCGTGTGGCTCATGTCTAGACCACTCTCTTCTTCCTCTCGGGTTTGGGATGTGCTAGCTTTACCGTCCCTCTTGAGCTCCTTGATTGTCTTTCCCATGTCCTTAACCGTCTTCTCCAACTTCTTAATTACCCTTGCCATCTTCCTCATGCTTTGGTCTTGCCACTTGCACCAACGTTGGAGGAGTCTCGATTGGTGGTGAGCATGGTGCAAGGCGGGGCCAGACATAGTACCATCGTATGGGTCAAAGTGATACCGCTCTCCGCCATAGATGGCCGTGGGGGGGGGGGGGGGGTGAGTCTCCGGCCTCTTCATCATTGGAGTCAAGGACTTCTTCGGGGTGTGCACTATTAGCGGTTTTGCTCTTCTTTTGTACTCTCGTACGAAAAGCATCAATTGGTGGGTCGATGATTCGGTTGTAGAAGTATTCCTTGGTTGGGTAAAAGAAGATGTTTCTCGGTTCATCAAGCTTTGTGATGATGATGTTGGGTAATAGGACTTGCGTGTGAAACGTCTTGTTGAGTTGAAGGTTGTAGGCAAAATTACCGTCTACCTTTCCCTTAAAGAACCCTTTCGCCTTGATCCCTTTCGCCTTGATCCCTTTCGCCTTGAGGATGGGAGTGACGATCCAACCGATGGCTAATGCGGATTTCTTCGAATTAGTCTCCCAAGCCCAATTCTTGTGGAAGAGCATTTGCCTCACCAAGGTAGTGGCTAAGGAAGGGGTCTTCTCATTGCCCATAAATTCCTTTCCATTGCTTAGCGTCTTGAGTAGGGGTTTCACGCCGAAGCCTAGCAATTCCATTTCCTCTTTGATAACCTTGTTAAACTCCACCTTAGTGTAGAATGTGCGGGTCAGTGCAATTTGCACGTACTTGATGATAGGGTTCCGGATGCTAGAGCCCTTTGAAATACCGGGTCTGTAGGCATCAGAAGCAATTGTCTCCCAAAAGCGTTGGAGCTCATGCTTCGGATAGTAGAAGTATGGTTCACCGTAGGTACCTTCTTCTTTGAAACCAAAAATTTCACTAAGCTCATGACAAGTGACCCGGTAGGTCTTCTTATTCACATCAAATTTGATTTCTCCAAAACCGGTACTTGCATTTGCTCTCTTGTTCCCTATCCCATAGAACCGCGCTTCAAGGGATGCAAGGAATTGACAAGTGAGGTCCTTGTGAGCTACTTCCTTCATCGTCATGAATTTCCCGAGACCAATGTTCTCGAACACAAGAGCAACATTTTCATATATACCCATCTTCTCCAAAACCAACGAGTCCACGAATAGCCCTTGCTCGAATTTCATGGTTGAGAACTTCTCATAGTATTCTTTGACCGTTGGCTCTCTCTCCGTCTCCTCTACCAAGGTGTCTTCTTCTTCCTCTTGCACAACGCTCTTTCCTTTAGCCTTGGCTTTGGATTTCGTTGCTAAAGCGAGCTTCTTTGCATTTCCCTTTGAGGTCATTGCCGATGCTTCACCGTTTCCTTGGCCTTTAGTCACGGTCCCTTGCTTGTTTTTGGGTTGAGCCTTAACCGCCGTTTTCCTCTTCTCATTTGCCTTGGCACATGCTTCTAGTGCTATCTCTCTCTTTCTTGTCGGTAGGATTGAAGTTGGAATTGGGTTGTTTGTTGTCTTCATGGTACCTATATTGTCTCAAAGAGTCTATAAGTTTCAAGAAATGAAGACACAACCTTTTTGTTGTTTCAAGGAAAGGCATATATGAAACTCAAAAGAGAATGCTCAATTAGCAAAAAGATCCTCCATTTCCCAAAACAACATAAAACCTTCTAACTTTAAACTTCAATAATCCATTCCAATTGCAAGTTTTTGAAACCTTTAAGCACAAACACCATTTTCGAGACTAAATCCAAAACAAAATGAGGTTCCTTGCTAAGAATTTCAAAAAATTTCTCAAAGCAAGCAAATCAGCCATTGAACTACTTATCCTAACCATTTTCGAGCCTAAACCCAAGGTATTTATGCAAGTGAAATCATTTCCCAAACAAATTCATGAAATTTCCATTTATGAGCAAGTTCTTGATATTTTTCATGAAACATGTGAATGAAATACCTCGGGGATGCAGACCTTAAATGGAAAGGGGGTTAGTAGATCCAGAAAGAGGATGAAAAATCCGAAATTTATCAATTTAAATCACAATTTTTGGTTGAGAATTGAGAGAGATATGAGCTTGTAAAGTTTAGGTAGAGGAAATATCCATTGTTGCGAATTTAGTGGAGAAGAAAGCTTACCTTAGTAGGTGGGTCAACTTACCTTGGTCAAGGGAGCGGATGGACCATTGGATAATAGATCCAGTCAACAGAATTCAAATTTGGTCAACAAAAATTGAATTCTGGTTGATGCTTATGATCGATGTTTGAGGGAAAGATTCCCGGGGAACATTTTCTTCCCGGGGAAATTTTTCCCTCGGACATCAAGCTCCCTAAGAACACTTAAAAAAAAGATCAAAAAGAACTAACAAAGATCGAAAGTGCATAAATAAAAAGAAATATGTACAATGATAAGCTTTGGGTGTCTCCCAAGAGAACTTTGTTTAACATCACTAAGTTCGACGTTTGTTACCTTCCTCAAGCTAGAGGGACGTCATCTAGAGGGATCAAGCCTCCCTTTTCGACGATTTGATTTGCCCGGTAGAGTTTGAGCATTTGGCCGTTAGCAATGAAATCTTGGCCCTCATTGTTAAGAAGTACCACGGCTCCATAAGGCCTTACTTCCTTAACTTCAAACTGACCCGACCAGCTCGACTTGAGTTTCCCGGGAAAGAGCTTCAACCGGGAATTGAATACCAACACTAGGTCCCCAACCTTGAAGTCCTTGTGCACAATCCTCTTGTCATGGAATGCTTGGGTACTCTCCTTGTAGATTCTCGAACTCTCATAGGCTTCGAGCCTAGTCTCCTCTAACTCTTGAAGTTGAATCAACCGTTTCTCTTGAGCGGTCTTAATGTCAAAATTTAGAAGCTTTACCGCCCAAAGAGCCTTGTATCCCAATTCCACCGGAAGGTGACATGACTTCCCATAGAGCATGTTGAACGGCGTGGTTCCTATTGGTGTCTTGAAAGCGGTCCTATATGCCCATAAGGCATCATCGAGTTTGTTGGCCCAATCCTTCCTCGAGATACCCACCATCTTCTCAAGGATTTCTTTGATTTGGCGGTTGGAGACTTCAACTTGCCCGATTGTTTGGGGATGATAGGGCGTTGCAACCTTGTGTTTCACCCCATTCTTCTTGAGTAGGATCTCGAAGACTTTGTTCACGAAGTGCGATCCACCATCACTAATGACCACTCTCGGAACCCCGAACCTTGGAAAAATGATTGACTTGAATAATTTTAGCACAACCTTAGCATCGTTGGTCGGGCTTGAAATCGCTTCCACCCACTTTGAGACGTAGTCAACCGCCATCAATATGTATTGGTTACCAAATGATGACGGGAAAGGTCCCATGAAGTCGATTCCCCATACATCAAACATTTTCACCACAAGGATTGGGTTTTGGGGCATTTCATATATCACATGTGGAGACATAGAGATGCGCATCTTTGAATAATGAAGGCCACCAAAAACCGGATTGTAAAACCTTTGTAGCCGTCTTGTAGGAGGCATGATGACCACCATAACTTGACCTGTGGCAATGGAGTAGGATCCCTTGGACCTCTTCTTCCGCAACGAATTTTCTATACAACCCATCTGAGCACAACTTGTATAAGTAGGGCGCGTCCCAATAGTATCTAGTCACGTCGTGGAAGAATTTCTTGTTCTTATACCCATCCAAAGGCGGTTCCTTCCCGCACGTTAGGTAGTTCACTAGATCTGCAAACCATGGTATTCTCTCGTCTTGTAAACCACTAGCATCCTCAATACCATTCACGGCCTCAATCCCCCTTCTCAATACCTTCACGACCATGAGGCTTTCTTCGGGCAGCTTGTCTTTAATGGGAACGAGGTCTTCTATCCTCATCCTAGACAAGTGATCCGCTACTCCGTTCTATATGCCTTTCTTGTCAACTATCTCCAAATCGAACTCTTGGAGTAACAAGATCCAACGTAATAGCCTCGGTTTCGTGTCCTTCTTTGCATGAATGTATCTTAAAGCCGCGTGATCGGTGTAGACAATCACCTTCGACCCCACAACATAAGATCTAAACTTCTCCATGGCAAAGACTACGGCCAACAACTCCTTCTCCGTGGTTGCATACCGAGTTTGAGCATCGTCTAGAGTTCTACTAGCGTAGTAGATCACATTGGTCTTCTTGTCTTCCTTTTGACACAAAACGGCTCCAACCGTATAGTCGCTAGCATCACACATGATTTAAAACGGAATGTCCCAATCCGGTGCTTGGACTATAGGGGCACTAATCAACGCTTTCTTGATCTCTAGGAATCCCCCCATGCACTCCTCATCAAATACAAACTCGACCTCCTTGCAAAGCAACCGGGAGAGAGGTCTAGTAATCTTCGAGAAGTCTTTGATGAACCTTTGGTAGAACCCCGCATGACCCAAGAAAGACCGGATGTCTTTGACCGACTTAGGCGGCTCTAAGCTAACCATAACCTCGATCTTTGCCTTGTCTATCTCAATCCCCTTCTCGGAGATTTTATGCCCAAGGACAATTCCTTCTCGTACCATGAAGTGGCATTTCTCCCAGTTAATCACCAAGTTTGCTTCTTCGCACCGTTGCAAGACCCTGCAAAGGTTGGATAAACAAACACAAAAATAAGATCCATACACGGAGAAGTCGTCCATGAAGACTTCTACAATTTTTTCAAGGATGTCTGAGAAAATTGACATCATGCAACGTTGGAAAGTTGCGGGAGCATTGCACAACCCAAACGGCATCCTTCGATATGCGAAGGTGCCGTAAGGGCACGTGAAGGTTGTTTTCTCTTGGTCATTCGGGTTTATAGGTATTTGAAAGAAACCCGAATAACCAGCTAGAAATCAGTAGAAAGGGTGATTAGCTAGACGTTCAAGCATTTGATCTATAAAAAGTAATGGAAAATGATCTTTACGAGTGGATGAATTTAACTTCCTATAGTCAATGCACATTCTATGCCCGGTTATTGTCCTAGTAGGTATCATTTCATCCTTTTCATTTTTAACAACCGTTATCCCTCATTTCTTAGGCACACAATGAACCGGTGAGACCCAAGTACTATCCGATATTGGGTAGATAATGCTCGCGGCTAAGAGCTTAAAAATCTCTCTCTTTACAACATCTTTCAAATTAGGGTTCAACCTTCTTTGATATTCAATAGAGGTCCTTGATTCATCTTCTAAATGGATTATATGAGTGCACAAACTAGGGGAAATACCCTTGATATCATCCAACGAATAGCCAATTGCTCTCCTATATTTCCTAAGTTCGACAAGAAGGGAGGATAGTTCGTTCTCATCTAAACTCTCATTCACAATAACCGGGTAGGACTCGTTGGGACCTAAGAACGCATACCTTAGTCCCGCGGAAAGTTGCTTTAGGTCCACCTTTGGGGCTTTTAGCTCGCTCCAATCGTCCTCCTCAAAACTAGACTTACCCTCGCTAGTCTCTTTAACGGCTAGAGCAAACCCATCTTGGGCCTCGGCACTACGAACACCCAACTCAACAAATGGTGTATCCTTTTCAACCGGCTTGTGCAAGTTCATGAGTAACTCGTACCCTTGACTCTCTTTACTCAAGTACCCATGATCACCACGCTCCTTAGTCAAAACCACTTCCAAGCCGTCTTCTACTCTCATTTCCTCTAGAAATTCGTCGGCAAGTTCATCCATTGTCTCTATGTAGAAACATTGGCCATCTATGGTGGGCTTCTTCATCACCTTGTTGATATCAAACTCAAGGACTTCTCCTTTACTCAAATGGAGATCTATCTTGCCTTTCCTCACATCAGTTATTGCTCCCGCGGTTGCTAGGAATGGCCTACCAAAGATAAGAGGGTCTTTTTGTTCCTCGTCCATTTCAAGTACCACAAAGTCCATGGGGACAATGAAATCCTTCACCACAATAGGAAGATCCTCAAGCAAACCAATACGAACCCTCACGCTCCTATCCGCTAGTATTAGGGAGATGTTGCATGCCTTGTATTGTGTGAAGCCTAGTCTCTTTGCTACCGAAAACGGCATGAGGCTTACACTTGCTCCAAGATCACACAAACAATGGTTGAAAGCTAGAGGACCAAGTGCACAAGGTAGGGTAAATGATCCCGGATCTCCTAGCTTCTTGGGTACCATCTTCTTTTGTATGATGGCACTACACTCGTGAGTTAGAATGACCATGGACTCCATTTCCTTAGCTCTCTCATTCACGGCATCTTTCAAGAATTTGGCGTATTGAGGGACAAGCAGGAAAGCATCAACCAAAGGCATTGTGAGTTCCACCTTCTCCATTTGCCTATCGAAGATGGCTTTATACTTGTCCATAAGTTGCTTCTTGAACCGCCCGGGAAAAGGTAGCTTAGGAACGTATGGCTTAGGGACAAACACATTCTTCTTCGGTTTCTCTTGAGCAACAACAACCCTAGGCTTGACCTTCTCAACTTCTTCAACCTTGTCTTGCTCTTCCACTACCTCATCTTCAACCAAATTGTCATCTTCTCAAAGTTCCACCCCCCCCCCCACTTTGCTTCTCAATATCCGCATTGAGAGGAGAAGGAGCTTCTCTTATAGGCAAGAGCGTGCCACTTCGCAAGGTTATGGCGTTGACATACTCCTTAGGATTAGCTTCGGATTTGCCCGGTAGTTGACCTTGTGGTCGTGAAGAAATGGCAACACCTTTGTTCTCCATGTGTTTTACCTTGGACTTCAAAGCCTCAATCTTTGTGTTGAGGTCATTGTAAGAGCAATCCACCTTCGTATGGATCTCCGCTTGTCCCTTGAGTAGTTGTTGGAACATGGAGCTCAAATCAAGCTCTTGCGGTTTATACGTAATTGATTGACCTTAAGGCACAAACCCTTGTTGTTGGCCTTGAAAACCGGGTGGAGCTTTGGGTTGAAACCCACTTTGGTTCCCTTGGAATTGGTTCCTTGGGACAAAGCCTTGTTGGTTGGTATTAGAAGCTTGGCCTTGAGGTTGGAATTGCTTTTGTGGGGCTCCTTGAGGTTGAGTTGGTTGCGGAGGGTAGACTTGATCTTGTGGGTTCTCCACATTAGTGTTCCGGTAAGAGAAGTTGGGGTGGTTCCTATAGTTTTGATTGAACCCTTGTCTTTGGTAGTTCCTTTGGTTTTGGTAGTTCCCTTGATTCCCCACGTAGTTCACCTCCTCTTGAGTGTTCATGTCTACGTTCTCCTCTTGATAATAACCTTGGTTCCATCATAAGCATCCACAAAGTTGACCGTCTTTTGGGAAGACACTAGTAGTTTATCAATCAAATTGGCTTGCTTGTCCAACTTGTCGTTAAGAGCTTTCATATCTTTGGCTCGCTTGTTCTCATCAAAATCACTAGTGGTCCTTGTGGCACGGTCATAGTCGCCGCCATAGGTATCGTCACTTTGAGCCAAGTTTTTGACAATCTCCATTGCTTCCTCAACGTTCTTAGCCAAAAAGTTCCCGTTAGATGCAGTGTCAAGTAGCATACGGATCTTAGGCAAAGCACTACGGTAGAGGGTGCTTAGGAGAGAAGCGTTGCTAAAGTCGTGATGTGGGCATTGAGACGTGTAACTTCTAAATCTCTCCCAAGCTTCGTTGAAAGACTCATTGGACCGTTGTGTGAAGCTTGAAATCTCGTTGCGAAGCTTGGCGGTTCTAGCCGGTGAAAAGAATTTGGCGAGAAACGCACGTTTGCAATCATCCCATGAGGTGATAGATCCTTGGGGTAATGTCTTTTCCCATTGGTGAGCCTTGTCACCCAAAGAGAACGGGAAGAGAAGAAGCTTGAACCCGTCTTCGGAGACCCCATTGATCTTCGTGAGACCACATATCCGGTCAAATTGGTCAATGTGGTCCAAGGGATCCTCCATGGACAAACCATGAAATTTGTTGGCTTGAACCATGTTGATAACCCCCGGCTTCACTTCAAAGTTGTTGTTCTCCACTGGCGGAGCTTAAATGCCTTGGCGGTTTTGGTGAGCATTAGCAGCATCACCCTCTCCAACAACATTTCTAGCTCTTTGTGGATGGTTCGGACGGTGATGGTTTCCATTGCCACCACCTCCTTGATTGTTGCCGTGACCATCCCCATTCACACCGTTCCTTTGGTGGGGAATGGGCTCGTTGATGTTCCCAAGTGGAACGTCTCTCAAGTCTTCCATTTCGTCAATCACTTCCTCGTGAAACCGCACTCTACTTCTTCTTGCTCTAGAACCTCTCTCAAGTTGATCAATATCGTCTCTAGGCTCGACAAGATTAGTATTGCCCCGGGAACGAGTATGCATACACCTATAGAGAGTAGAAGCAATAGGAAGCAAAAGAGTTTAGTAACTTTGTAGAAAATAACACTTAAGCTCACTAAGAACCTAAATCTTAATGTTAAAACGAATCCCAATATGGCAACGGCGCCAAATTGATACAAGATATTTTGGTATCTCTAAAGTCAATTCTCTAAATGCAATTGTAGCATAAGAGGTTATCGAACCTTATCGGAATTTATCCTAATCACTAAGAATGCGAGGTTCATAAGTAAATTAAGTTAAACAAGGTTGTTTATGATTAAGTATCTAAATTTAAGCAAACAAAAGCAATACTAAACAAGTTGTAATTCAAATGACAAAAGCGGAACTAGAGATGAGGTTATTGATTTAAGGTGATCCAAGTTCAATTAGTGGTGTTCAATCACTCAAAGAAGCTAATTCCTAGGTAATAGACCTCTAATCTTGATTAGTTCTCTTTCAAGCAACTAATCACTATGATAATTATCAAGTCCATTAGCAAATAATCATTTGTGGATTAATAACTAGCAAGCATTAAGAATCATAACAAGATCAACCAAAGATATGCCCTAAAAAAATAATGTCTTAGGTTAGGAACATAAGTCCATTGTCTAGTTCATCAAGGCATTTCATCAAACACTTGGTGTGCATGAAATGCCTTATGATCTAGATCCACTCTTTCAAGCTAGATCTAGCATAGGGGGCACTAGACAAGAAGGAATATAAGATAATCTAACCCTAAACACCAATAATCAAGCCTTATATCATCCAAATCTACCACATCTCAAGATCCTAAAAGACTACTCAAGATCCATCAAGAACACCTCAAAATCGATGTGGATAGATGATGATTCCATGGATAGATGTTTGAATAATCAAGATAGAAAGAAGATATATGGAAATAAATACTAAATTGCATAAATTAAAAGATCCTTCTTACAAATCTCAAACTCTCTCAAAGGTAAGGGTTTTGAGCATAAGAAAAAGCATACCTTAAAAATTAGGTTTAGATGAGTATTTATAGGAAAAGTGGGCAACAGGATCGACATCAATGTCACAAATCAATGTGTATGGTCGATGCTAAGGCCCTGGAGTTGCATCTGGCTTCTACATCGATATGTGGGGAGATATGGGTCGATGTGAATCCCCTGAAGCTGAGCATCGATGTGTTTGGTCGATGTGAATGGGATCCTGATCGATGCTAAGGCCCTGGAGTTGCATCTGGCATCTACATCGATTTGTGGGGGAGAGTTTGGTCGATGTGAATCCCCCTGAAGCTGAGCATCGATGTGTTGCATCGATGTGAATGGGTCATGATCGATGCTAAGGCCCTGGAGTTGCATCTAGCATCTACATCGATTTGTGGGGGAGAGTTGGGTCGATGTGAATTCCCCTGAAGCTGAGCATCGATGTGTTGCTGATATATCATGGTTTTTACCCTATTTAAGCCATGATATAAGTCCTTTTTATAGAGTCTTTATAGTATTTTGGAGTCTTTTAGAGTCTTTTACAGGTTTAGGTACGTTTGGAGCATATTGGAGCTTTCTGGAGCAGTTTGTAGCAGAGCTAAAGATCGTGTCGCTGAGAACCTGAATTCACGTCGAGCATCGATCGATACCCCTTGGTATCGATCGACACTCAGCGCAGCAAGACACGACCCTCGAGTTTTCCAAGACTTGAGGAATTGCAAAAGTGCCCAGAAGTCTTTAATAATTACAAGAAGACCCCAGATCGTGTTTTAGGTTATAAATAGGAGTTTTCAGCCACCTGTTTAGGCTATGCCTTTTTATGCTTTATTTTATAGTTTGATTTTACTTTGGTTTTAGAGAGACAAGTCTGAATCTCCCTTCGTCCGAGATCAGATCTCTAAACCCTTCTTCCTATTCTATTGATGATTTATTCAAACATGTCTTTTGATTCAATTGCCATGTCTGAGTAGATCCACTTTAGGTTTAGGGTTTTCTCATAAAGGATTTCTTTGAATGCTAGGTTAATTATCTGTTTAGGATTCACCATCTGAATTAGTTCTTCACCTTAGGTTGTGTTCATAGCTAATTCTAGGTTGACGAATCTGGAACTTAGATCTTAGGATAATTGATTAGGCACGAGAGTGCGATTAATTACCTGATAGAACCTAGGTGAGCAAATTGATTATTCGCAAAGAGATTTGGTTTAATTGATTTGTGAACATATCAAACCTGATATTAAAGCTGATTTAGAATTTAGGATTCGCAAAGAGATTTGGAATTCTTGGGATTTAGATTTAGATAGTTTTCGCAACGAGAGTTGGTTAGCTATATTTTAGTGATTTGAGTTCAAGAACTGCGCTAAATCTGAATCATGTTAGTTAGTTTATCTGCATTCATTGATTTCCTGAGAAAAACCCTGAGCCTATATTTCTCAATTGATTTACAACTCCTTTAATTTCTGCACTGCTTTTAATTACAACTGTTTGGCTTAGCGTAATTCGACACTATAGAATCTATTGTGCGTTTCTGTGAGTCTTCTGTGGTTCGACCCCTAGCTATACTATTACAACTGCTTTAGTACTTTAGGGTATTAAATTGAGCATATCAATTTTGGCGCCGTTGCCGGGGACTCAATTTGCCATTAGATTTTAGTTTAGAATTTCGACTAAGTTCGTCGGTATCGATCGATACTCTGTAGTATCGGTCGATACTCGTCGTCTTCTTTTGTTGGTATCGATCGACACCACTTGGTATCGATCGATACTCAACGTATTTTTCTGGTTACTTACGTGCTTTGCCTAGTGTTTTGTTTGCAGGTGTATGCCTGTTCGTGAAACCAGAAGCAACAAGAGCACACAGCTAGTTGAACTGTCATTGGAACAGCTAGCGTTTGTGGAACGCACAAACAGAAAGACCAAGCAAACATCAGGGATGAACAACCCAGTGGTTTTAAGAGCTGATGAAGCTGGAATTCTGAGAGACCAAGAGGGTCACGTGTGTAATGAGAGAGGGCAACGACTTGATGAAGCTGGAAACATCGTTGTCCCTGCTCCTGTTATTGAGATTGTTGTGCCAGCTGGGCGCGGCAACGTTGGCAATGCTGCAGGTGTTCGAGCTCAGACAATTGGTGAGTACAACAGGCCAGAGCAGTTTTTCGCCAATCGGTCAGCGATTCGTCCTCCTGCTTATGAGAGGAATGACTTCGAGCTGAAACCTGCTTACTACACTCTAGTAGGACAGCATCTCTTCCATGGTCTTCCTCATGAACATCCAATGGACCATGTAGAGAAATTCGAGGACTTGGTCACTAGCATCAAGAGCAATGGAGTGTCCTACGACTATCTCTTCTGCAAGCTCTTCCCCTACTCTCTGGGTGGAGAAGCTACTTACTGGCTGAGGCAGCTATCTCCTGGATCGCTAACTAATTGGGAGGACACCAAGAGAGCCTTCCTGATTAACTTCTACGATGACGGAAGATCTGAAGATCTGAGGAATAAGATCTCCACTTTTTCTCAAGGACCTACTGAGGCGTTCAAGGCTGCTTGGACAAGATTCAGATCGTATCAGAGAGATTGTCCACATCATGGATACTCTGATGTGCAACTGCTGGGTATCTTCTTCAGAGGAGTAGATTGGAGATATCAGATGGGTCTGGACTCTTCGAGCAATGGTAATTTCAACACCAGATATCCTGAGGATGCTATTGTGTTGATTGAGAACTTTGCCTCTAGCAGTAGCACCAAGAGCGCAGATTTCGAGCGCAAGAGGCTGGCTGGTAACATGGATGGGTCACAGATTGCTGAAGTGAAAGCTCAGCTGGATTCTATGCACAGTCTTCTGCTGGGAAAGACAACAAAGGCCGTCCACTTTGCTACTGAGAATGAGGTGGAAGATGTTAACTACATAGGTGGTTCTGGTTTTCAGGGTCAGCGATTTGGGTATAACACCAATCGAAACTATGGTCACCAAGGAGGGTACCAATCCCCACCACCCAAAACTCCTGAGAGTAAGATTGAGGCTATGCTTGAACACCTGGTTCAAGGGCAGGAGAAGATGACGGTCACCTTCAATGGTAAGATGGATGATTTGTACACCGATTTGAGTGGAAGGATCGAAGCTCTAAAGACGAGCCACAGGATGCTGGAAACGCAAGCAGCTCAGACTGCAGCAAATTCTAAGGGAAAGACGGTTCATTCACACGTCAATGCAATCTCCTCAAGTGCAGAAAATCTCGAAGATAATCCTGAAATCGCACAAGCATCGATCGATACTCCCCAGTATCGATCGATACCAGCCCAGACGTCTGCTAGAATGGATTCAATCACCCGTGTATCGATCGATACCCCATTGGTATCGGTCGATACTAAGGTGATTTCTGAGGAGACAACAGAGAGTTCTACTGTGGTGCCTAAGGTCGTTGCAGAACGAGTGTATGTAACCAGGATGCCTTATCCTATGATTCCTAAGCTGACAAGGGAGGAATGGGAGATTGCTAAACTACAGTATATGCTGGATAACCCGAACGTGGAGCTTCTTTCTGATGAAGATGTACTTGTCAGGAACGATTCAAATCGCATGGCATCGATCGATACCCTACCTGGTGTCGATCGATACCCCTCTCAGAACGGACCAGAAGTT
Organism: Eutrema japonicum; assembly: GCA_030161315.1. Lineage (NCBI taxonomy): Eukaryota > Viridiplantae > Streptophyta > Magnoliopsida > Brassicales > Brassicaceae > Eutrema > Eutrema japonicum. The sequence continues at coordinate 31,929,328 of BSQW01000013.1, forward strand.
ATGAAAACACCTGAGGTGATCGGAGAAAGAGTTCGCAATTCACTACAACCGCGGAAATTGACACAGAGGGAAGACCCAGGGAAATTCGCTGTTCCATGCTCCATCTCAGGAGTTAATTTCAAAGAGTCTCTTGTCGACTCAGGGGCTAGTGTCAATGTCATCTCAAGGGCAATTGCAGAGCGGTTAGGAGCTGATATTCGATCACCAGAGGCATCTATCACATTCGCGAACAACTCCACCTTGCTTCCACACGGTACTATCCATGGTTTGCTGGTCAAAGTAGGAGACTGTCTAGTTCCTACTAATTTTCAGGTTGTAGAGATGGGTGCAATATCTCGTATGCCTATCCTTTTGGGACGACCGTTCATGGCTACTGCAGGCGCGATCATAGACACACCTAATAAGAGAATCTCTTTCTCTTACATTGACAGAGGGGTCTATTATGGTGTCATTCCCCCTAGGAGTGCTCCCACACATGTGTCTAGCATCGAGGTTGTCACAGGAGAGTCGCTAGCGATTGATATTTTGGAAGAGCCTCCTGATGAGCCTACTGTCGCAGATGTTCCAGGTGAACCGCCCAGCACCCCCAAAGAAGTTGCCAAGAAAACTAAGGCAACAAAGAAGAAGGCCAAGAGCAACAAAGTTGAGAATCCCCATGTCACTTTGATACCTCAGAAGTGTAATGGAGATTCGATTGAGTACAAGGTCAAATGCAAAGGAGCCTTGAAGCCATTCTCCAAGGCCAGAGTCCTTCTTACTTCTGAGCTGAAAGAGAAAGGGCAGGAGTTTGTGGACAGCATGCTAAGCAGAACTTTGAAGCTAGTAATGTCAAGTGATGGAGCCTGTTTTGGTGCAAGCTCTCACTCTTATCCAGCCTGAAGGGCGTTACAGTCAAGCTATTGACGTTAAACGAGCGCTTGGTGGGAGGCAACCCACTGGTGAGTATGTTTTTGATTCGTTTTTATTTTTATTTTCGTTTGTTTTGAGTCTGTGTCAGGATGAACAAGGAGCAACTCGAAATCGCCTAAGCATCGATCGATACCCCTATGGTATCGATCGACACCAATCGCGGATGAAAATTCACAAAGTCGATCTAAGCATGGTATCGATCGATACCATGCCGTGTGTCGATCGACACCGACTGTTCCAGAACGGTAATTTCTTGTTTCTCTTCGTTCTATCCTTTTTCTTTGTTTCTTTCACTGGCTCTAGGCTAGATAACACTGAGGACAGTGTTGTTCAAGTCTGGGGGAGGTGTCTGCTGACATTGTTTTCGTTTTTCTTAGAGTCAGTCGTTTTATCGAGTCAAAACTGTTTTATTGAGTCAAAATTTGTTGGAGATGATGATCCTGTGCTTGAACCTATTGATTTGATTTTGTTTTTGAGTGCACAGTGTTACAGGATCAGTTCTAGATCGACTAATGAAAAATCCAAAGGCTGACCAGTTGACTAGAAAACATCCATGTCTCCAGCAGAGTTCTTCTGAAGCCTGAGCCAAATTTTTGCACTTCATCAATGTGGTTAGTGTTCATAGAGCTTGATTCATCATTCATATCTGATAAAGGAACCCGTGTGTTTAGAATTATGGTATCTCTCTCCCCTGAAATAAGTTGATAGATTAAGAGCATAAAAGATTGAAATGATTTTCTTCTGAGTAGAGGGTTAGGAAAATTTCCAGCGATCCCATTATTCTACTTAAGAGGGGATGATCACACAAAGGATTGGAAGCGAGGCTAGGATTTTCCTATGATGCCATTATTCGCCTACATCCTTTGATACATAGAGAGGGAAGAACCGGGGATTTGGTGGCAAACACCATCAATACTCGCGTCTCCTACCTTGATATGTATATGCTAAGCTGAAAATAAAAAAATAATAAGGATATAATAAGAAATTAGTCTGGAGGAGAGAAATTGATACAAAAAAGTGTGAAAAAGGGTGGTTCCTTTGTCAAGATATTGTCTGGTAAAGAGTCTAGAAGGTTCTTAAATATTAGCTGCAGAGATGAAACTGGCGATGAGGGCTTTACTTGAACAATGCTGTGAGATTTTGTGTGGAGTCTGGAAAAGCTGCAAATGTCTACGGAGAAGTACATGGTGGTTAGATCGAAAGCTGATCAGGTGACATTTGGGTACTTGGGAAAAGGGTCTTTTCGATGGTTCAGGAACAGGTGAGTCTCTACGTTTTCAAACCTCTTTTTCTGGTTTAGTCTTCTATTTGCTTGAGGGCAAGCAAAAGGCTAAGTCTGGGGGAGTTGATATATCATGGTTTTTACCCTATTTAAGCCATGATATAAGTCCTTTTTATAGAGTCTTTATAGTATTTTGGAGTCTTTTAGAGTCTTTTACAGGTTTAGGTACGTTTGGAGCATATTGGAGCTTTCTGGAGCAGTTTGTAGCAGAGCTAAAGATCGTGTCGCTGAGAACCTGAATTCACGTCGAGCATCGATCGATACCCCTTGGTATCGATCGACACTCAGCGCAGCAAGACACGACCCTCGAGTTTTCCAAGACTTGAGGAATTGCAAAAGTGCCCAGAAGTCTTTAATAATTACAAGAAGACCCCAGATCGTGTTTTAGGTTATAAATAGGAGTTTTCAGCCACCTGTTTAGGCTATGCCTTTTTATGCTTTATTTTATAGTTTGATTTTACTTTGGTTTTAGAGAGACAAGTCTGAATCTCCCTTCGTCCGAGATCAGATCTCTAAACCCTTCTTCCTATTCTATTGATGATTTATTCAAACATGTCTTTTGATTCAATTGCCATGTCTGAGTAGATCCACTTTAGGTTTAGGGTTTTCTCATAAAGGATTTCTTTGAATGCTAGGTTAATTATCTGTTTAGGATTCACCATCTGAATTAGTTCTTCACCTTAGGTTGTGTTCATAGCTAGTTCTAGGTTGACGAATCTGGAACTTAGATCTTAGGATAATTGATTAGGCACGAGAGTGCGATTAATTACCTGATAGAACCTAGGTGAGCAAATTGATTATTCGCAAAGAGATTTGGTTTAATTGATTTGTGAACATATCAAACCTGATATTAAAGCTGATTTAGAATTTAGGATTCGCAAAGAGATTTGGAATTCTTGGGATTTAGATTTAGATAGTTTTCGCAACGAGAGTTGGTTAGCTATATTTTAGTGATTTGAGTTCAAGAACTGCGCTAAATCTGAATCATGTTAGTTAGTTTATCTGCATTCATTGATTTCCTGAGAAAAACCCTGAGCCTATATTTCTCAATTGATTTACAACTCCTTTAATTTCTGCACTGCTTTTAATTACAACTGTTTGGCTTAGCGTAATTCGACACTATAGAATCTATTGTGCGTTTCTGTGAGTCTTCTGTGGTTCGACCCCTAGCTATACTATTACAACTGCTTTAGTACTTTAGGGTATTAAATTGAGCATATCAGTTGCATCGATGTGAATGGGTGCATGGTCGATGTGAATGCTGAAAAGCTCCCAAACGTCTTTAACCGCTTCTCTTGCTCCCGAACCGAATGGTCTTAAGCCAACTCCATCAAATGCCTCCAAAGTACCTAAAAGGACTCCAAAACATGCAAGACACTCTAGGACCTAGTATGAGAACTCTAAGACTCTAAATGAGACAAAACAACAAGTAAATGCTAAGTAACTATATGCAAATGAGATGAAACTTAGATTAAATAAATGCATAAAAGGGGTAAAATACAAGTCTATCAAGACGTTTGACGTATGGGGCATCGATTTTATGGGTCCTTTCCCGTCATCATATGCTAACCAATACATATTTGTGGCGGTTGATTACGCCTCTAAATGGGTGGAGGCCATTGCAAGTCCGACCAACGATGCCAAAGTTGTTCTTAAACTATTCAAGTCCATCATTTTCCCAAGGTTTGGAGTTCCAAGAGTGGTCATTAGTGATGGAGGTAGTCATTTCATCAATAAGGTGTTTGAAAGTCTACTTAAGAAGGATGGTGTGAAGCATAAGGTAGCAACACCTTACCAACCTCAAACGAGTGGCCAAGTGGAAGTATCCAACCGCAAAATCAAGGCCATACTAGAGAAGACGGTTGGGAGTTCGAGAAAGGATCGGGCTAACAAGTTAGATGATGCGTTGTGGGCTTACCGTACCGCTTTTAAGACACCTATAGGGACTACACCATTCAACTTGATTTATGGGAAGTCATGCCATCTACTGGTTGAATTGGAATACAAGGCCCTATGGGCGGTGAAGCTTCTTAACTTCGACATCAAGACCGCACAAGAGAAGAGGTTAATTCAACTTCAAGAGTTAGAAGAGACTAGGCTTGAGGCCTATGAGAGCTCGAGAATCTACAAGGAGAAAGCCAAGGCATTCCATGATAAGAGGATGGTGCAAAAGGACTTCAAAGCCGGAGACCAAGTGCTCGTGTTCAATTCCCGGTTGAAGCTTTTTCCCGGGAAGCTCAAATCTTGGTGGTCGGGTCCGTTTGAGGTCAAAGAAGTAAGGCCATATGGTGTCGTGGTACTTGTTAACAAGGAGGGCCGAGATTTCATTGCGAATGGCCAAATGCTCAAACTCTACCGAGCAAATCAAATCGTCGAAAATGGAGGCTCGATCCCCCTCGATGATGTCCATCTAGCTTGAGGACGGTAACAAACGTCGAACTTATTGACTTTAAACAAAGTGCTCTTGGTAGACACCCCAAGCTTATCCTATACATATTTCCTTTTATGCTTTTCTTTCGTTGTTAGTTCTTTTTGATGGGTTTTCTTAGTGCGAGTAGGTTTTCGATGGCCATATGGGCATGACTTATGGACCAAAGTGCTTAGGAGGAGGTGTTGGAATATGGCGTCCCTTGATCCCTCTTGCCCCCTCCATCCTTTTCCAAGGTAACACTCCAAACTTTGTATATAGCATTTAGAATCATATCTTTTTCCTTCTTTCATGCATTGTTTAGATCTTCCTTAAGCTTCTATTACACAAGGGACTGTGTAATTTAAGTTTGGGGGAGGGTTTATGTGTTATCTAACATCGTTCTTGGTGTCTTATTTTGTATTTTGCACCTTGAGTCTCATGCATATCATGCATTTTCAATAAATTTGAAAAATTTGAACTTTTGTGCATTCCATATAGGATTGAGCCTAGATGCATAGCATATGAGGTAGCTTTGCATGAGCATTAGGAGCAATGATAGATTTGTCCTTGTAAAGTACCATATTAAGAGCTTGGTCCAATGCCATTGTTGCTAGTTACTTGAAGCTTTGATCTTGTGTAGAAATTAAGAACGAACCATGCCTTGATCTCATGTCTTATTGTTCTTACCTTGATTGAAGAAACCCTTGACTTGAATTCAACCCCATCTAAGTGATAACCTTAATTTTGACTTGTAAATATTGTGTTTATGCATTTTTGAATGAATTCGTGGATCACATCATACATACTTGGATAATAGTTTCCCTTTCACCACTCTTGTTTATCCAAGTAGCCATGTCCCATCATTGGAATGGTTTCTCCTACCCTAACCTCAACCTTCTTTCTAGATTGGTGAGACCTTCTTTCGAGGAAACTTGGCAAAAAGTGTTAGGTTTAGGGCGACAAGGAGGAATTCTCATGTAGATTTAGCTCCATCATCACGGAGTTAATCTAGGAATAGGCTAGATAGGTTGGCGGTTCTTGGTTTAAGTTTGGGGGAACGGTTTGGAAATTTGGTGAACGGATGTGTTTGGAATGGATTGTGGAATGGGAAAGATGAATAAGGAGAAGGGAAAAGAGGATCGAATTTATATATTGGTTGGTGCAAAATTATAAGACTAGCTCTAAGAATAAGATAGCCTCAAGAGATCCAAAAGAAAAGAAGAAAGCCGAAAAGGCCAAAGCATCAAAGAAGAAAAAGAAGCGTGAACAAAAATGAAGAAAAAGGAGAGCTAAGTCACAACAAAGAAGCACCAAACCATGAGAACAAGGAAGAAGAAGTTGATCCCCGAATAAGAATAAGGTGAAGTGAAAGGACAAGAAGCATGTGTGGGTTTAAGAAGGTAAATGCCTTAAGATGAAAAGGCTAGCTTAGGATGTGGGCACAAACATGTTAGAAGGCTTTAGGTTAGAGACACTCTAGGCATTTGGGTAGATGAGAATTCTCCCTTGTATGCATAGGTTGCCTTTTACCTTTAGCATTTTGCTAAAGTTTGCTCTTTCCATGAGAGATCCTTATACTTGATTACCCATGCATGATAATGCAAGTTTGTGTAGGTTGAGGTTTGAATGTAAGTCATGTAAGGATAATTATGGCTAGTCACTTTTGAGTAAGTTGTTTGATCGCATCAAGAAGTTTGCAACTTGGACATTGGGCTCGGATTCTTTTTATGGCACTTTCGGATTTGAGCTCCCATATTCTAGTCTTCTCCCTTTTCTTATTCTTGTTTGATTGAGGACAAGCAAAAGTTTAAGTTTAGGGGAATTGATATGCTCATATATTGCATGTTTAGCATGCATTTCATTTAGAGTTTTGTGTAATTCACATGCATAATTATGGTCTAGTCTTGCATTTAGGTCTCATTTAGAGTAATAGGTGTTTGCATTAGGTTTTAGTGAGTTTTGCATACATTTGGAGTGTTTTTAGGTGTCTTGGAGGTAATTGAAGATGTATGGAGTTATGGAGCATAAGAGGAATGCAAAGCCCATCCGAGATGCCGGAAAGAGTAGCTGGACGAAGAAACTCCGATATGAATCGGCCTTGAAGCTCTTCATAGGAGTTGTAGAGGAGTGAGTCATATGTCTACATGAGTCAGATTCAGGCCATTTGGACATTTGGTTAAGGAGTTATCGCGAATTTACCGAAAACGTCTCTACCTGGCCGAGAAGCTTTCTCTTGTCTCGGCTAAAATTCCCTCACCATCATCCCGCTTTGATTTTAACCGGGACAAGAAAATCCCTCAGCCCGGCACAAGAATTCTCCTCGACCAGGAGATATGCCGGCCCATCGTCCCGCCTTGAATCGACCCGGCACCAATCTCTCAGCTATAAACTCCTCAGCTCCGTCCCGCTCTGATTTTAGCCGGGACAAGAAAATCCCTCAGCCCGGCACGCATTTTCTCCTCGACCAGGAGATATGCCGGCCTATCGTCCTTGCAATAATCAATCCGGGACGAATCTCTCGGCTAAAAATCCCTCAGCACCGTCCCGGTCTGATTTTAGCCGGCACAAAAACCCCCCTCAGTCCGGCACAAGAAGAATCCCTCGGCAGGAGATATGCCGGCCTATCGTCCCGGCTATAATCAACTCGGGACCAATCTCTTGACGATTTCCTCCTCAGCTCGTCCCGGTCTGATTTTAGCCGGCACAAAAATCCCCCTTAGCCCGGCACAAGAAAATCCCTCGGCAGGAGATATGCCGGCCTATCGTCCCGTCTATAATCACCCTGGACCAATCTCTCGGCTAAAAACTCCTCAGCACCGTCCCGGGCTGATTCTAGCCGGTACAAAAAGTCCCTCAGCCCGGCACAAGAACTTTCCCTCGACCAGGAGATATCCCGGCCCCCGTCCCGGCTAGATTCAAGCCGGCATACAAGCTTCGGCTAAAAAGTCCCTCATCCCGGTCTCCCTTGTCCCGGCTAGACACGGGCCGGGATAGACTCCTCGCCCCAAAAATTTCCGGGTCAAAACCCGGTTTGTTCCGGGTTGACCCGGTTCCCCTCTTTTTATTATAAATATCCTAAACCCCTAATTTTATTAGGATGCTTTTTGTTAGTAAAAAAAACAAGAGACCTTTGGAGAGATTTGAGATTTGTAAGAGAGATCTTTGTTCATTTATGCAATTAAGTGTTTATCTCATTGAATCTCTTCCATCTATCTTCTTTTCTTATTGATTATTCAACATATATCCATGGAATCATCCTCTATCAAAATCGATTTTGAGGGGTTATTAATGGGTCTTGAATAGTCTTTTAGGATCTTGAGATGGGGTAGATTAGGATGTTCCTAGGCTTCATTCATGATGTTTAGGGCTAGATCTTCTCATATCCTTTCTTGTTTAATGTTCTTAAGGCTAAATCTAGCTTGAAAAAGTAGGTTTAGATCATAAGGCATTTCATGCACACCAAGTGTTTGATGAAATGCCTTGATGAGTTAAACAAGATATTTACATTCCTAGCCTATGGCAATAGTTGTCTAGTGTGTATTTTTGGTTGATCTTGTTGATTTAAACTTAATGCTTGCTAATCAATGATCCACAAATGATTATTTACTAATGGGTTAGGTGATTAGCATAGTGATTAATTGCTTGAAAGAGAATTAGTCAAGTTTAGGATCTTATGCCTAGGGATTAGCTTGTTTGAGTAAATGAACATCATGAATTGAACTTGGAACTTCTTATATCGATAACCCTATCTCTAGATTCGCTTTTGCTTATTGATTTACATCTTGCTTAGTTGCTTATTCGACTTAATTTGGTTACTTAATCACAACACACTTGTTTAGCTTAACTTACAATTGTTCATTGCATTCTCAGTGATTAGGATAAATCCCAATTATGGATTGATAACCTCTTATACTACATCGTATAGGGGATATTGATACCTCTTAAAGACTAAAAAGTCTTGTATCATATGTGCAAAAACGCCGGAGAGGGATGAACGACACAGTTTTTCAGTCACTCGAAAAGACGAGAGACTAGACGGATTCGGTTGTGGAGGTATCGACAAATCAAGATAAAAGGTTGCCTTGGAAATCGTTTGTAACTGGTAATTTTTGTACTCTCTAAGGCTCCCGTTTAAAGGCGTTTCCCCTTTCTAAAAAAAACCGAAAGGAAAGGAAATAAAAGCCTAAGAGTTTTAGAGTAGTCTATATTTTTACCAAGGCAACTATGTTTCAATATGTGAGGAGTAAGAAACCGTTGGAATCTTTACCCGGAGAAAAATCTAAATCTCGGGGAACGACTGAAAAGTTCTGTCAAAGGGAGAAGAGTCCCGACGAAGGAGGAGTTTTGCAGCAACACTTATGCGAGCAAGAAGTGACTGAAAACTGTGGGTACCAACAGCTTCATCCTCTCTTGCTGTTTTGCATAATATCTAGCATCCTCCGAAGAAAATACGGTAACCTGAAACACTTTTAGCCTCACCTCTATATTTCCCTTAAATGCTTAGCATCGATTGTCTTGTCTAATATTTTTGGTAAGAATCACGCAATCTTTAATGAATGTTAAGAGCTAGTTGACTGAAAGTTTGGATCTATGTGGTTAGACTTTCGCATGACAGATACCGTGGATTAGCGTTGTAGTGCTTTGGTGAGAATTCTCTAGACTAAGTCCGATTGATGCATTACGTTGGTTATGGTTTAGAAGGACGGTCACTGAGAATTTTGTTAGTTCTTATATTTTCGAAAACCTCTTACCGAGTTTAGATTTCTGTTTTGTTTGAGGACAAACAAAGATCTATGCCTGGGGGAGTTGATAACACCGGTTTTTGATCATTTTTATGGATCACTTTCATATTCTTTTGCAGGTTTTTAACTCCGTTTTCAAAGGTTTTCAAGTGATTTTCATATTTTAGAGATTTGAAAGACGTTTCAGGTAACTTGACATAAAAGAGTGCATTTTGGAGCAAAAATATGGTTTTGGATAAATTTGGACTATAAAGAAGTCTTGCAGCTAATGGAGATCTTTTCATCGTCTGATCATCTCCAAATTTGGACACAACAAAGTAGAGACAACCAGCTTTCAAATGCAATCCAATGGTTGGATCCTTAAATACACCCGAAGCACTGAAGGCAGATGAAGCTGCCAAGATGAAGCCACCGCGCCTGGAGGAGCTGGACCCGCGGCCAGGAGGCATTTCGCCACTACTAGAGTTTCTCCACCCGCGTCCAAGAGGCAATTCGGCACTCCCAGAGAGCCCACACCTGCGGCCAGGACCCTGCGCGACCAAACTGACTCGTTTCTTCACCGAGGTCAAAACCGTCATTTCCCATCAAACCCGAAACGAAGATTAGCTCTATAAATACTTATTTTATGCCTCTTAGACAGACACATTACATTTTTATCATGCTTGAAGGCAGAGGCGAAGCTCTTGTGACTTGTGCACTTGTTTTCTTTGGTTTGGAGCAAAAGATTCTCGATTCGTGTTCTTCGATAGAGAAACTTTCTTCATGCCTTTTTAGTTACTGTTTTTATTTGATTTATTGAATATAATTACCTCAGCTATGGCTGAGTAACCTCCTTGTTGGGCATAGGGGTTTGAATGGGCTCTCATGGTTCGATTCTTATTAGGTTTTTAGTCTAGGATACAGATTAGGGTTCTTCGTTCTATCCTTGTTGTTAATGCGTTGCTTGAATAACCGTCTTAGCAGCTGATATTAGGTATTTTAGAGCCACAGAAGTGCTGTATCTAATGCTTGACCTAGGATAGACGAGCAAATCTGTCGTAAGATTTCGAAAGTATACTTACGGAGGAATTGTGGGCGTAAACGACCTTTGAGAGTATCATTCACATCTTGCGCTGGCAGAGTCGGAAGATACCATCCGAGTACTTGAAGTGAGTAGGTGTGTAAGATTATGGGAGTAGACTACACGCAGTGTACGTGTTCCAAGTTCAAGAACCCAAAGACGACAAAAGTCGCTTTAGAAATCCTAGAAATTTCCTCGTAAAAATCGGCCATAAACCCTAGAAAATTCCAGATTGCCCAACGCTTCATTTAATTGATTCAAAACCTCGATAAAATAGTTAGTTAGCTACTGCCCTTCTTAGTTTAGTTTATATTCCATAGATACGACCGTAACAAAACCCAAAATATATTTTACGTCTAGACATAAGTTAGAACTCGTTAGAAATTGGACAACGTCTATCCCTGTGGATTCGATCCCTAAATACTACTTTGTGTGCTGTGCACTTGCGGCTTAGATATAAAGGGTAAAACCCCACGCTGGGGTTAATTCCCGATGTGTCACATTGCTCATGAAATATAATATCAAGTAATATAACAAGCTTTTGGAGAGTATATTAACCTAAGATCAGATCACTAGATGGCCAACCAAGAAATCAACAATTAGCACAAATAAAGGTGAAGAACCGTATGATAAACCCTTTTAAAACGTTCAATATCAAGTTAACATGTTATGCAGTTATTGAAAAACACATAACCTAACAAGTAAACTACTCGCACATGATTAAAGTAAACACGCCAAGAGAGTAAAGAGAAATCATTGCTTTATTAAAAGAGTAAGGGTTGAAGAAGATCAAACTAAAAATCTTGAATAAATGGAGAGAACTTCTCTTAAAACAAAAACTATGAAAAGAAATCAAGGCTGCAATTTTATTATGATAGGTGTGTTTGCTGTCGTTGGTCTTAGGTGCTAGAAGCTAAAAACAAGTATATATATATGGTTTAGAAAAGACCTAGGTCGGCTACGGTTAAGTTTAGGTCAAAAAAGGAAATATCAATTCATAGAGGCACAAGATCGGTTAAATCTCTAGGTCGAGTTCCTGAGCTGTGGTCATGGCATCGGGTGAGAAGAAAAATTCTCCGGGTCGATCCCCTGGGCCGATCTTGGGCCTTATTTCTGCATTTACCTCCTTTGCAAGCCATACATATATGTCTCCATTAGAATCGATGTAACTTCCCAACAACGGCTTCAAATGACTTGAAACAAATTCCAGATGAAAGCCAACTCAAAATTATATTTTGCCTCCAAATTTCATCTCAATTCATAAACGGGAAGACATTAAACAAATATACAACTTCTGATGCATATGTGCTGTCTCATTGCAGAAATCCGCTTTCTTTGAGCTTTAGGTGATTGGCTCGTCTTTTTGGCTTGCTAAAATTTCATGAACATAATTTAGTGCTCTTTTGCTCTATTTTACATCATTTTTATGTTTCGACCAGTAAAATCTCTGAACACTACAATTACGAGAAAACTAGCTCTAAATCCATAAACCGCATAAAAATACTTAGATAATATTTTAAAAACCATATAAAAATCATGTAAAATATAGGTATATCAGGTATGTTATTGATTATAGAATGAGATTCAATTTGATATGGATGGTCTGTAGTGTCATCATAAGAGGGAGAATTAAAGAATCTCACATCAATATTAAGTGGAATATCCAAAAATGGACTTGATTAATCATTTATAAAGCAAATACAAGGGATTCCAAAACTAATAATGTTGAGAAAATAAGCCAAGAAAATATTAAATGTCTTCAAATCACGAGTATTACCTAAGGCAGTAAAAGTTTTTTAGAAACTACATGCGTTCTCTATTGGATTCTACTATACAAAGATTAGTATAATGGTCACAAATGCTATAGTAAATCACAAGTTTATTGAATATTTTATTGGTTAGACCATTACGGTTCAATAATGAAGCAAAAAGATAATTAATAATTCATGTGACTATCCATTGATTAACCAAAAGATTATTCTAAATGATTTCTCTTTTTTTCACTGACAACCATCACTTCGACAAATCTCCGATCGATCAATCTTCCTCTGTCTACTCGCATTATCGCAAGAGAATGCGGTGGTCGCGTCACTAACCGAAGAAGGGATTCAAATTTTGACCCGATGGGTAGAGATACTCATTCCCTTCGATGGAGTTTGCGACAATTACGATGGTTGGTCCCATCACGTTAAACCATCAGCCTCCGTTTTCTATTTCTTCACCGACCACCACCACTGCGGCAAATCCCTGATGGATCAATTTCCTTGATGGGATATATTCCTTTGTCTACTCACATCGTCGCACAAGAATACGGTGGCCGCATCGCCAATTGAATCCCTTGACATTCCTAACGATTATACTCCACAATCATTACATGTAACCACTCACAATCCCACCATTAGACCAATAATTTTATGAAACAATATAATTGACAAACAAGAATTCATTGCCCACTTAATTACGTTTGTAAACTCGAACAAAAATCACTACCTCCCATTTAGTTCTCACAATTATGGTTATATTCACCTTCTTATAAATAGGATGTGAAAAACATCTCTTATCATTCACAGCGAAAAAATTCATCTCTTATCTTCAGTCAATCGGTGAAATATGGCAAGCTCTCCTGTTTTTTTCTCCGGCTTGAAAGGTTGGTGAAGAGTTCAGCTTGTAGTCACAAGGTTTTCTTCTTTTTTTAAGAAGCCTGCAACATTAAAAAAGGCAGAAAACTCATGGGTGTCGAATGTTTAGGTACCCTCTCCCACTAATTGTTTATAACCGATCTCACAATGCTTCTTCTTATTCCTGGCAGTCAACTCTCAGGCAAGGTTCCATAAACGTTCACCGCCTTAACATATCCAAACATCTTTTGCATGATGGAGCAGTGTATGCCATTAATATCTTTGATGTCACTCGCACTAATGACCACATCAAGCTCTATGACTCCAACATCTCAATCTGATTCACTGAATAAATCATCTTTGTTGAAATTCTCAAAATAATTTTCTAATACCTAAGGAGATGTTTAGGTTCTGGAACTATATATGACGAATTGGTGAGCTTGAAAAATATGAACTCTGAGTTTCCTAGTGAGTTCAAGCATTCATATATATAGATGTAGAACTACTACTTAGCTGTGAATTACATTGCTGCTTCGTTTTACCAAAATCAATGTTTCATATCAGACATCATCGGAGAAGTCAACATGATGAAAACAATCCTAAATGAGCAGACCCAGACCACACAACGAATAATGGCCCACATTCAACTTGCTAAGTAATCTTCCCATTCTAATTTCACTTTAAATATACCCGTAGAATATATTTGGTATTACTCCTTCCATTTTTAATTAATCTACCTCCATTGCAACTTCACAACGGGGTTATCGTCTGCCTCAATGCTTTTGATGGCTTAGCAATCAAGCTAGACCAGAAATTTCAAAGCATGGAGGTATAATCCAAAGTCATTCTCACCACTAATATCAACTTAAGTATGTAGGAGGTTAGTATATCTTCCCAATTCTAAATAAACCTATATCCATAAATTGTAAAAAAACTATGTTCAAAATGATAAAGTGTATCATGAATAAATATTTATTGTGAGATGAAGCTTGGATAACATTACGTATTTGTGATTGTGTTATTCTTAACTGTATTCATATTATATAATTTATTTGTATGTGTTGTTTGAAAAATTACGGATTCCAACCACTCATCTCCCACATCACTGAATTTCATATAGGGAGGTTGTTTCTTAAAGTTATATCAGGGACACACTTCTACTCTGACGAATACGTGGAAGGCAGTAAAATCTTTCTAAACAGTACGTTTGCATTTTACTTTTCAAGTTTAAAAAAATGTTGATGTCTTGTGAGATTATAATCAACTATCTCATTCTTTGTTTTTCTTACTTTTAAAAAGTTTAGTTTCTTAATTCACAACACATTAGTTCTCCACTGAGTCATAATGCTTAAAAACTCACGATTCAAACCTACGCATAACTAAATTTAATATAGACCTTCAGTGGTTGAGCTATGAAGTACGAAGGGAGTGGAGGGGTCAGCTGACTCCACTTAATTTTTAAAAATATTTAATTTTTAATAAAAAAATGTAATAACCCCACTAAATTTTGTTTGACCCCATAAAAACTAAAAAAACATTAAAGATAAAAGAAAAAAAAAATTTTAGCTAAATGGGCTCACGTTTTTTTTTAACTAAAACTTTGACTCATAATAAGTTTAAGCCAAATTTGTCAAACGCATGATGTACATCGTTTAGTTAAGACCAATTTGCCGAACGCATGATGTACATCATTTAGTTGTAAACCCATGAAAGTAAATGATTTCCGCTTAATGTATAAGGTGTCTTTTTCCAAATATTTCCATGCGTGAATTCAAAGTTTGACGGAATTCTGCACTTTATAATACATTAAGATAGTGATAAATAATTTTCTCATTTGAGTTGTTGTTGCCCAATGTGCATGCTCATCTAGAGTATCATGCAGTTTTTTGTCATTGTAAAATAATCCATTTACATAACTTGCATCTCAAAACTTTGTATAAGTCATCCCTCCAACTGCCAATATATCTTTATAACTTGTAGGAACTCGTACAACATTCAAAATCTATAGGTGATATAAGCTGTTGGGTGGATGTATGTCATTCTCCCTATTGAGGCTTGATTTTATCTTAGTGTCCATATTTTTTTTGGAGTTGTGCCAAACAAACATTGTTTGGAATGAGCTTTTGGGCTTCCTTGTAATA
Source organism: Eutrema japonicum (assembly GCA_030161315.1). NCBI lineage: Eukaryota > Viridiplantae > Streptophyta > Magnoliopsida > Brassicales > Brassicaceae > Eutrema > Eutrema japonicum. The sequence goes on from BSQW01000013.1 coordinate 31,944,490, forward strand.
CGTTTTTTAGCTTCATCCAAAAATTGAAAATAATTCTATCTATATCTTCTCTTAATATAACACTATTCAAATCCTCTAGTTGCTTGAATATTAGACTTTGTTGCCTATGTAGGTGAATTGATAACCTCATTTCAAAAGGCTGGTGGTGATGAACGAGAAATGGATAATCTTCATGCAGCCTCACATGTCGAGACATACTGACAATCAAGATAATCATTAATATCATTGTTGGTGTTGCTATCTTAATTTTGCCGTCCACGCGCACTTCCTTTCTTCTTTGATATAAGCCTTATATATATTATAAAGATTGATATTATGAGGGATAATATGTCGATTATCTTGTTTGTTATCACCTTTGATAACATATTTTGACTCTTCTTCTTGCCGTCTGTATATAACAAAGCATGATTTTTTAATGCTGAAATATTCTGAAAATGCTCTAAGGTAGTTTTTTGTGCACTCTCCCTTCTCTATAAATGGTGAGTTTATGCGATTCATTCTGCAAGGTCCATGCATCACATGTCGTTGAACTAATTTGAACCTCTGTTTGTCTTCTTTTTATTTGGTATTTTGGCAGAGATATAATGGTCAATCATTGAAGCCGCTGGTTATTTTCTCGATCCTTAAAACCATAAGAAAATTTATGTGTGCGGCATACCCCGCTTTTGTTACTCAATTTTATAAAAATCTGCACATGTAAGACATAAAAGTGTTGGTTAGTTTTAATGGAGTGATTGATATTGTTTTTGTTGTGTTTTTTTCTAAGGGATATTACTTGATGTAGGTACATGAAAGAATGTCCATTTCTTAAAATCTGCCATCATTTCATCTAGCTTTAGTTTAAAGTCTCTGCATTCTAGATTCGGCATGTTGTTTGATAATTCTTGGCCATATGCTTCTAGGTGATTGGTTATTTCTTACAACTCGGGTTTGCCGTTATTGTGATTAATAACTTTAGAATTGTGTTACCATCTACAAATAGACATTTCATCATGGTATTTGGCAACCTTTTTCACGTACCTGACTTCTCTCTCCATTGCGTCACATGCATTGTTGTACAATTCCGCTCTTAATTTCTTTTGGTTGAACTTGAAGAAGCGTAATCTTTCTTGTTCTGTTGTAGTGTATGCATCTACAATATACTGATGCAATAACATGCCAGCCTTGATGAACATTATTCCCTCTGTCAATCTTATTTGAAATTAGTAAGAATAGTATTACCTCATTGTCATTCATTTCCTTTTAATTTTGATACTTTCGTTATAAAGTATGGTATTTTATCGTGGTACACATATTCACCATAGGAGAATAATATGGGATATTGCAGGCTCATAAAGAGAGGATGTAGGTCACTGATCCTTTGTAATTAAAAAGATTTGAACTGGAGAACAACATCTCTTTCTCCGATGTTGATTGTAAAGTTTCCAACTATTTAACATGTATTTCGTCTACACTTTGTAAATCATATTGTCTACCATAATATTTTTTTGACTAATCAACATTATATTGAACTCCAGTGTATTTTCATATTCATGGCGAAATATATTTGTAAGGTGGTTATTTGGATTCAACACCAGACAACCTCTCAAACTTATTCTAACAATGAAATCCTTCTGTCACAAACCAATATTGCCACCTTTTTTTTCATTGCTGAACAAATAACATCACATACAATATTCCTTTTCTTTTCTCATAATGTATTTCAACCAATCACCATACTGATCAAACCAACAAGAATCAAAACGCCTTAGTTTATTTTCTATAAATCATCGTTTAAAACTATTACCACGAGGTTGACAATGTCCTCCAGTCAAATACTTGCGTCTTAATTTATATTTTTGATTAGATATTCTAATATTCATTTTCTCTCACCGGGATCATACGATCATACATATGGGAGTCATGTAATATCTTCATGTTGATAGTAAACATGAGACTACAACAAAAACAAATATAGAGATTTCGCAGTATGGATCTTGCAATTTGGTAACAAACACAACATAAAGAATAAAAGCCACTTAGGAATACTACAATGAAGGAGATAAATAGACAAAACGACATATTAGATAAGTGGCCCAATACGAAAACACTAAAACAATTTATTCTCATAAAATAGAATTCAAAATGAATATCAATATACAAACCTTGATAAATACAACCTAGTAGCAGAGAAATACGATGAAAACAAACATGCAAGATAGTTTAATGCAACTTAAATATTTATAAAATTATCATTTTTAATGTTTTAGAATTGACAACGACCACATAGCCAAGCTTCATACTCTTAAAATTAATGAATTTATAATGGTCTTTCAAACCTTAATACTCCAAAAAATGAATAAAGTAACCATTTGCATATGATTTATCTCCTACAACTAAATGTGCAGTAAACTAATACACTATACACACACATCATATAAAACAATAAAAATGATAAATACTAATAAACCACATAAAATATGTGGTAAAAATAGCAAATATTATTTTCTAAGAATAGGAAAGCAAAAATAAACAAACATACGCATATGCTCTGTTGTAAAACCTATTTAAACATTTCCAAAATTCGTGTCCACATCAACTAAGAAAGTAAAATAAGTAGACACTATCATCCTAAAGAGAATTAAAAGCCAACAAAGACGTAATAATTAAAATGTAACAACACAAAAAAACATATAAAAATAACATTGGATGAAAACACCATTTTGTTACGATTTGAAGCACTCACAAACGAGCTACTCAGAGATATTATCTCAAGTTTATTACGCAAAGACGTTCGCCATGTCACGCAATCACCGCCTGATCTAGCACAACATTCACAAGACGACCAAGTCTACAAGAATCTTAACAATCCATTATGGGCGATCAAGAACTACGAACAACTCATGGAAATATGTCTTACAAGTGAAAACAATGAAGTATCCTAAGTAAAAAGCATCTAAGAGTACTTTGAACACAACAACACGAACATTGGCTAAAAAATTAAGGAAATCAGCAACCAAGTTGTATGAGAATGATATTTATCTATATGGAGTTCTCATGTTATGCATGGGACAAATAGATGAAGAAAAATCATACTTAGACAAGAAACTGTGGAAACAAAATAAGGTAAGAGGATATCGATGCTGGAGAAATATCAAATGATATCTTCAAGGAATTTTGATCATAAAAAAGACATTACTTCACCACTCTAAGAAAACAAACTACCACTGCAACGCCACCTCAACGACATTGACGCAAAATGCAACAGGTTCTACCACTATAAGCAAATGAAGAAGTTTGTTAACATTAAGACTCTCTAGAGCTACAATCCAAATAGTTTAATCCACATCTAAGTAGCACATCAACTATATTGTCGTATACGCTTTGAAATATCTATGTCATGAAACGTTCATGTGAGATATAATTTAATCTAAGAAAATTAAATAAACAATTTTCCAAATGTATCCAATAAATTAACAACCATTACGGAATCACCAATTAATAACAGACTTTGAAGTTTAAACTTCTTTTAAAAACTCAGATTTTAAAAATACACATTTATTGATACGATGAAAGCGAAACCCAAAATAATAATATATATATTTATATACATAATATTCTGGCTGGAGTTAATTTTTCGGTGGTTAGGTATTGCAAAACCAACAATGAAACAATCTGTTATAAACCATATTGGATTTGAAGAAGAATGAATTAAAGATTACCGTACAATTTAGTGTAAATAATTATAAAATAAATATTTTCACACCCGCAAAGTAGAACATCTCTGTGAATCATTGATATGAATTTAGAATGATACATAAGAAACAACAACAACACATTTTAAAAAAGTAGTATCATCCATGGTAGCTATCAAATTTTAACGGGCATGGGCATAGATAATGACCATGCGCTGAACAGTTGTGTTACTATACATTTTACATGGCATTATAAATGATCATCATGTATTGTAACTAAACGCATAAACTAATACACATAACTACAACACTCTTTAGCTCAATGTTTTTCAAACATCCATATGAAATTAAAAAAGGAAAACAAGGCAATCATTAACCTTGCTAATTATTATATTTTAAAAACCTATATATCAAAACGAAAAGAAAAATAAACCAACCAAAATAGAGAATAAAATTTACAAAAAATTAAAATAAAATATAAAAGTAATCACAAGAAAAAACAATAAGGAGTAACAAAATGACAGTTACAAAGAAAACAAAATGATTCACATTAAAACGTACACCACAATAAATTAGGAAAAATAAATGGTCACTACCAACATAATGAGAATTAAATCACAATCAATAGAGAATTAAAAAACTGTAGCGCCAAAAGGAAAATCCACTATATAAACTCACACAAATACAATCAAAAGAACCAATACCAAATATACATATATAAATAAAGATGCCTCCGAATCTCCCAGTTCCAGTAATTGAGAATCTCTCAACCGATCACCTCGGTGATATGATCTCACAATTAGCTCGATTTTCACATGAAAACGTTTGTCATACTATCGACACATATCCAGAGCTAGCAAAGGGAGTCGATGACAATAAAGTTTACGAAAAACATGAATCTGAAACCCCTCGACATGATTCCATTATAAGCAATGAATAAATACAAGCAACTAATGAATATATGTCTTGAAAAAAGAAATGACGAGACACACTACATCAAAGGCTTACAAGAGTACTTCTACCGCAACCACAAAGACACATGATTGCAACATCTAAAAGTGGTAGCACAAGGATCCTTTGAAAACGGTATTTATCTTAATGGAATAATCATGTTATGCAAAGGAGCAATAGATGAGGGGAAAACTTACCGGGACAAACTGGGGTGGAAAGATAACAAAAGCACGAAAACACAATGTTAGATAAAGAATAAAAGAGTCTTGCATGGAACAAGGGTGTTGAAGAATATATGATACATAACAACACTCATAACCAAGAAATCGATTATATGCGATATGAAAAACCTCAACACAACATGCAAAAATTGTTACTATTACAAACATGTGGTGAAGTTTGTAAGTATCTACCTACGTAATATTACATTTTACATATCAATAAGAAGATAGAGTGACTTATGTACTTTTTAAAATTTAAATTTATTTCTCAAAATTAACTCATGGCAAAAATGCTAATATCTAAAGATTAGAACAATTTGACCAAAATCATGGATTTTAAAAAAATTGAATTAAAGAGTACCCTACAATTTAGAGCAAATAATAATAAAGTAGATTTTTTTCACCCACCCACACAATAGAACATCTCTGTGAATCATTGATATGAATTTAGAATGACGCATAAGAAACAACTTCAACACATTTTAGAAAGGTAGTATCATCCATGGTGCTATGAATTTTTAACGTGCATGGACATAGATAATGACCATGCACTGAACAGTTGTGTTACTATACACTAGGGTGTGATCCGCGCTACGCGCGGGCGTGATAAACAATTTTCTAAACTGTTTTTATAATTTAATGTTATTTTTTTGTAGTTTATTGACTTGTCTTTGTCAGGTTAAGATATATGTATTTGTTTATTTAGTTTTTGTTTATATTTTTTATGTTCAATTTTGGTTTTTCTGTTAATTTTTTTCAATTTATGATCATCTATGTGTTTGTTTAGTGAATGGTACATATTTTTACATGTTTTGTTTCCTTCGATATTCAATTTTATGCAATTAGTTGGGTTTTTAAAGGGAAAATATTAACATTTTAAAGTTTTTGTTGCATAATTTTTGTTTTTTCTTTTGTTTCATGTAAAGACTAGTTGTTGAATCCCATATAAAATATGTTTGTAATTTATTTGATATTAACGAATTTAAAAAATGAGCTATTTAAAAAAAAATTTATAATTGAATTTTAAAATAATTCTGTGTTGTTTTTTAAAAATATGTTGGATGTCTAGGTGGACGCTGATGTGGTGGAATGTGAAGTGAGGAAACATATTGTTACCCGGTTATTTATATTTACTTTTCCGGGTATAATTACTCAGTTTATGTTAAGCATATGATGTAGAGTGGACATGTTCCTGTTGAAACACTCATCTTCCTACTACCGCACTCTCCATTTGAAATATATTCAAAAATCAAAATTAGAACTACAATGGGTTAAGACACAAATCATATGTCTCGTATTTTGTGTGTAAGTAAAAGATGCTGATTAAAGTGTGGAAAGATGATACATGTTTTTTTTTTATTTACAAAACAAAATATCAAACTTCTAAACAATAAGAATTTTTAGCTAAAGCATTTATAAAAAGTTCTTAAAATAATTTAAATCAAAATAATAAATCATTATGTTAGCTACTACGACACTCCAGTTCTTGGTAACTAAACACTTCCTTGGATAAGTGAGGCAACCAAAAAATTCCCTGCCTTGGTATCAAACATAAAAGGCTTGCACCCGACCCACTGAAGAATATAAAATCGATTGTTCTGTTGACGTCGCGGTAGAATTAGCGGTTTTCATGGCTGTAGAGAGTGTCCTAGTAGTCGTCGAATGAACATTGATAGTAGACGGAGTGATCAGATTGTGATCGAAACACTCTAGTCTGGTGATTCGCTAGTCCGACAGTGTTTATGATTCCGATGTTCTTTATTATGAAGTATTTGTCTTGAATTGTTGCATGTAGGTATAACCTTATTTTGATTTTTATAAATAGAGATTTTTATTTCACATTCTCTTATATCTTTTTTAAAAAAATTTGACAATTATATATTTTTAATTATTAAGTATAAAATTAACCACAAAACATATCAACTTTCACTTTATAGTATATATTTTACCACATATATCAATGAAAATTACGTTTTGATAAACTTAAAAAATAATGTGGTGGATATCAATGGATTTTAGTTTATGTTAAAACTAAATTCTGTAATTATTATTTATGTTATTTATTTTATACATGTATAGATAAATTTATTCACTAATTATCTTTGTTATATAATTAAAACCAATTAAAATATGCCGTGTAGATGTTGAGATGGCGAAAGCAGAAGAGAGAAAAGTTTTCTTTATATATATATATATATAGATGATATATGTCTTTCATTATGATTTTTCAAGTAGGCAAGTACTTAATAGTTTTACTAGTTTCCTCACAAAGGTCGAAAAAAAAATATCATAACGAAAATAAATAATGGCTTTCTCAGTATAGATTTTCTTAATGAGGGAAAGTAATTAACAATTGATATTTTTCTATTCTACACATATATTGGTAAATACGTAGTCAAATGAAATAAAAATATATGCGATACTCTAACGTATATATAAATTCTGAAATCCTTTCTCGCAAAACAAAACGTCTTATATAATAAAATGTCATTTCATCTATAAATACTAATTTACTCCCCGACAAATATTATATCACAAGAAAAGAAGAAAGAAAAAAAAGACCATGGCTTTCTCAAGGAACCACAAGTTAATATTAATGCTAATCACATTTCTAATGATCCTTGCAACGACGTCATATGCGTCTTCGGGAATGTTGCTTTTCTCAGCCAAACATGTTGTGATAATCAACAAAATTGTGACGCGTGCGACATTGACCGTGCACTGTAAGAACAAAGATGAAGATAAATGACTGATTTCACTCGGACATGGAGATAGTTTCGATTTCAGATTTCGTGTGAATCTCCGCAAAACAACGGTATACACTTGTAGCTTTGTTTGGCCTGGCAATACAGCGACGTTTGATATTTTTAGAGCTGATCGAGACGATAATCCAAAAAGCAAAGTTGGAGTTTGAAGCGAATGTATTTGGGATATTTACGAGCCAGCACCATGTCGGGATAGACGTGATGGTGGTCAACCTAACTGTTTTCAATGGGCTTCTTAAATCATTCTATAATATTTTATCGCATCTTTTTATTTTGTGTGTTTCATTGTATTGTTATTACAATATAATTGTAATAAATAAAGAAATATGGTTTTGGAAAACAATAATTTTTACATATTTATCACTTTCTCTTTTGATATTAGATAGTACCATATATGATACTACATCTTTTTCTTATTAATAAATACTAGAAATCTATACTCGCGTTGCGCAGATTTAAAGCTATATCGCATTCCAATTTATTGTTATTTTTTTAATTTCATTTTAAATATTTAATTTTGTGGGTTTATGTAGTTTAATTTTCCACTCGCTTAAATTTTTTATCAATAATTTTAAATTAACTAAACGGTTAATAAACCGTTACATCGATAATGTCAAATAAATAAAGTTTAGCATTCTTTGCTCAATAAAATATTAAATATTTGTAATTATTTTATATTTTTATATACTAAAAATGAAATATATACTATTTGCTCTAATAGAGATTTTTTTCTAATGTTTTGGCATTTATGCTAATAGATATTTTGGCTCAAGTATTGCTTTCTCCGTGAAAGACCGCTGAAAAAAGATCTGTGATTTTTTCCTTGTTCTCCATCTCCGAAGAACATATCCTCTCTCGGTTCTAAAAATCCAACAAATCTCGCTCACATAGATGATCCTCGATGGCCGCTGTGACTTTCAACGCCTTCGGTAGCCATGGTTCCGCTTCTCACATCTGTTTCCGCCATTTTTACTCATTCATCGATGCTCACACCTTCCTCAAGGTCTGATTTCAGAATTCGAAATTTTATGTATCTTATCATTACCAGATTCGGGTGTTCAAAATTTAAAATCTTGCGTGTTATTTTGGATTTATAGGAAGGAAAATATTGCGATATATGCGGCGTTGTGATTGCAGATGGAGCTGATGCGTTCAACGAACAATTTTTCAAAAGAAACACATCGTTTGTTCTGGGTAATGAGGTAAAAATCAATCAAATTTTCACAAAGTCTTAGAGTTTTAGCAACTTTGTGAAGTTAGAATAACGATCATTATTCATGATCTTTAGTCCATTTCATCTGTGAACAATGAGGGAAGAAGTAGATTAATAGGAACCTTAATTGTTTCAAAGATAATTCTTAGGACACCAGAACTTGGAGTGAAGTTAATGCAAGAGTTGGTTTAACTTCTCCATCTTTCTTATTTCAAGAATATGTGAACGGTTCTCATAGTCTATTATATTGGCTTCAATGGTACTTAGTCTCTTCCATTAACAAAAATTGGGTAATAAGCATTTCAAGATGTATGACGATCATTTAGTAAATGGCTAAGTTTTGGCTTTGAAAATCCTCGATATATTTATTTGTTCGAGAAACCAATTCGGGTCCGAAAAAATGTATTGATTTGTCGAGATATTAATTTATCGAGTATCAATTTATAGATGTTATACTGTTAATTATGATAATAAACTCATTTTATATGTATTTTCCGTTGAATTGTAGTTGGTTATCTATAAATTAAGTAGTTTATCTTAATATTTTATTTTCAAATATGAACTTACTATATGGTCATTTTTCACTTATTTCATTTCATTTTTTTCCAAACTTATGCATTCCCATATACTAATTTTGTTAATAGCCGGTTCAAATTTTAAATCATAATTAATATTATATATTTTTCTCGTTAGTTGGTGTAATTGTGTGTTTTGGAGTTGTATAATAATAATTATACTTATGTTGAAGTTTTAATTAGTACATATTAGAGTTTTACATAAGTGATGTCCATTAATAGAGGATTGTAGTGATGATGAGGATAGTTTATATTGAGAGAAAACTCTCCTATTATATAATAGATTCTATTTTATATATATAATAAGATGCTTATTTTCTCTACTATCATTTATCTATAATTTTATTTATTTGTTATTATATTTGTCATATTTTACTTATTCTCGACTTTGTTAAATTAATTGTAAAAACTTATATTTACCACAAATTTATAGTATTTTTGTGACTCTCAAATGATGTAAATTTTATTATAAAAAATAATATATTCTCGGAGCAAAATTGAATAATTTTGTTTTTATCATTTTACATTTCGGAGTAAAATCTATTTTACATTCTTAATTTTATAATCACATTCTAACATTTTAAATGGGATAAATATTAAATAAAATTTTTTGGTTGAAAATCTAACAATATATCATTTTCAATAAAATATTTTTTTTATTCAGTTAGTATTACAATTTTTTTGATTCTTAATATCGAATTATCACTTTTCTATTTTGTTACACAAAGTTTTGTATTTTTGTAATTTGTATTAAATAAAAATAATGATAAATATAATAGACATGTATGAAATGAATGTTTTAAATATATTTTAATGTTAAAAACTTTTTGTGTAAATGAGGTGATGAGGTGGACACCCTAGATTGAGAGAAAATTCTCCTATTATATAATAGATTTTACATGGCATTATAAAGGATCATCATGTATTATAACTAAACACATAAACTAATACATATAACTACAACACTCTTTAGCTCAATGTTTTCCAAACATCCCGATAAAATTAAAAAAAGAAAACAAGGCAATCACTAATTAACCTTGGTAATTATTATATTTTAAAAACCTATATATCAAAAAAAAAGAAAAATAAACCAACCAAAACAGAGAATAAAATTTACCATAAATTAAAAAAGAATAGTTGACAAAAAAAAATTAAAATAGAATATAAAAGTCATCACAATAAAAAACAATAAGGAGTAAAAAATAACAATTACAAACAAATAAAATGATTCACATTATAACGTACACCACACTAAATTAAGAAAAATAATTGGCCACTAAATAAAATGATCCTAAAAGACTACTCAAGATCCATCAAGAACACCTCAAAATTGATTTGGATAAGAGATAAATTCATTGATGGGTGATGGATAATCAAGATAAAAAGAAGATAGATGGAAGAGATTGATGGAAACAAATACTAAATTGCATAAACAAAGAGGATCTCTCTTACAAATCTCAAGTTCTCTCTCAAAGGTGAGGGTTTTAGACTTAAGAAAAGTTTAACAAAATAAAATTAGGTTTTTATAGTATTTTTACTAAAAATATAAGGGAACCGGGTCCACCCGGAACAACCTGGGTTTTGACCCGAACATTTTGGATCGGAATCGATCCCGGGTTGTTTCAAGTCGGGATGAGGGACCGGGATGGGAGGTTTTAGCCGAGACATTTGATCCCGGGCTGATTCTAGTCGGGACAATAGATCGGGACAAGAGGTTTTTAGCCGAGACATGTGTGCCGGGTTGATTCTAGCCGGGATGATGGGCTGGCATATCTCCTGTTCAAGGAAAGATTGCGTGCCGGCTGAGGGATTTCTTCGTGACGGGTTGCTCTAGGCCGGGACGGTACTGAGGGAGAAATCGTCGAGAAATTTGGTGCCAGGTTTATTCTAGCCGGGACGACGGGCCGGCATATCTCCTGCCCGAGGAGAAATCACGTGCCGGATAAGTTATTTATTCGTGCCGGCTAACTTCTAGGCGGGACGATGCTGAGGAGATTTTAGCCGAGAGATTTGGTCCCGGGTTGATTCTAGCCGGGACGACGGGCCGGCATATCTCCTGCCCGAGGAGAAATCACTTGCCGGCTGAGTGATTTATTCGTGCTGGCTAACTTATCGGCGGGACGATGCTGAGGAGATTTTAGCCGAGAGATTTGGTCCCAGGTTGATTCTAGCCGGGACACGCAGCCGGCATAGAGAAAGCTCCTCGGCTAGGCAGAGACGACTTCAGTAAATCTGCGATAACTTCTTAACCAGATGTCCAAATGGCTTGAATCCCACTCCTGTATACAGATGACTCACTCCTCTACAACGCTTATGAAGAGATTCAAGGCTGAGTCATAATGGAGGGCCTTCTTCCAGCTACATCTTCCCGCCATCTCGGATGGGCTTTGCATTCCTCTTATGCTCCATAACTCCAAACATCATCAATTGTCTCCAAGATACCTAAAAAGGACTCCAAAACATGCAAGACTCTCTAGGACATATCATGAGACACCTACACTCTAATTTGGACAAAACAATTAAGAAAAAGCTATGAAACCATATGCATATGAGATGAAACTTATGCTAAATGAATGCATGGAAGGGACAAAATATGGGAATATCAACTCCCCCAAACTTACTTCTTGCTTGTCCTCAATCAAAAGCATCACTAAAAGAGTTCAAGTCCAAGTGCAAGCTCTAAGGTAAGATCAAACATGTCTACTCAAAAGGGGCTAGCCATGTTCATCCTTACATGGATCAAGCTTAAGCTTCAACCTACACAAGCCCTCATATCATCCAATCCCTTGACATTCAATTAGCGGTTTCTAGTGGATCATGTTCTTGCAATGCAAATAAACTCATTTGGCTAAGGATAAGGTTTTTAGACAAAGATGATCTCAATGCATGAGGCGGTTTCCGAACAAGGGATCTCTCATTGAAGGAATGGACCTTGGCAAAATGGTAAGGGTGAAAATCAATTGATGCATACAAGGTTAGACTTCCATCTACCCAATGTCCCAACACAAATTCGACATTAATTCTAAACCCACAAGGAGCCAATCCTAGCTACCCTTCACAAGGCGTTTTTGCCTTCTTATTCCACATCTCTTCATCATCCTTCTTTTCCATAAGCATTTAGGGGGTTTCTTCTTCAACCAATGGTTTGGCTTCTTTACTTTTTTTGGTTTAGCTCCTCTTTTAGATTATTTAGTCTCTCTCATTTTTTTCTTCATGACTTGTCTTAGCGATTTTGGCTTATTTTCTTTCTTTTCAAAACTAGAGACTATTTTTTCAACACCTTAGAGCTAAACCACATATATTCTTGCCAACTATTACAAACTTTTTGCTTCCCCTAGTCATTCTCCCAAATCTCTTTCTTTCTTTCCGCTTTTCCAATCCCAAAAATCTTTCTTTTTCTTCTTTTTCATCCATTCACCTCATTCCAAATACCATTCTATCTATCTTAGCCTAATCTAGCTCATGATGCGCGAGCTAGTTCTACATGGAAGCCTTTCCTTGTCGCTCTAGACCCAACACTTTTTACTAAGTCCATTCAAAAATAAAACCTCACAACGCTCACTAAACATGTAGGCTTGAAAGAAGGTCGGGTTCAAGGTGGGGTGAACCATTCCAAAGATGGGAATTGGCTACTTGGACCAACAAGTGTGGTAAAAAAGGAATAAGATGACCCAAGTATGTATGCGGAATCCATGAGTTCATTACGCAATGCATGAACACGATAATTAATGTGTCAAAGTTAAGGTTATCACTTAGATAGGATTGGATTCAAATCGAACTTGCTTCAGCTAAGACCTAAGTGATGAGACATGAAATCCAAACATGGTTCGACCTTGATTTCGCACACAAGATCTAGAGCATATGACTTAAACTCTTAAAACGACACTTTACAAAGAGAAGCCTTTCTAGTTCCCTATGCACATGCAATGCATTATTTACATGCTATGTTTCTATACTCAATCCTACATGGAATGCATAAAAGTTAAAAAAAATCAAATTTATTGAAAATGCATGATATGCATGAGACTCAAAGTGCATAAGGCAAAATAAAAACACCAAAAACGATGTTAGATAACACACAAACCCTCCCCCAAACTTAAATTACACAGTCCCTTGTGTAATAGAAGCTTAAGGAAGAGTTAAACAATGCATGAAAGAAGGAAAGAAGATATGATTCTAAATGCTATTTACAAAGTTTGGAGTGTTACCTTGGAAAAAGATGGAGGGGACAAGAGGGATCAAAGGACGCCATATTCCATCACCTCATCCTAAGAACTTTAGTCTGTAAGTCCACGCCCATATGGCCATCGAAAACCTACTCGCACTAATAAAATCCATCAAAATGAACTAACAACGAAAGAAAAGCATATAAGGAAATATGTACAAGGATAAGCTTGGGGTGTCTCCCAAGAGCACTTTGTTTAACGCCACTAAGTTCGACGTTTGTTACCCTTTTAGACGGGTGATTGGGGAGCGCGAGCACTCCATGGCGGTTTGTTAAGCTCGAGTTTGAGAACTTTAACCACTAAGCCTTGAAGACCGGCGTGATTTGGCTCCCTAACCTCCGGTGTGAGGGTTGCTATGGCCTTGGCAAAAGGCTTTGGACGCCCTCTACATTTGACCTTGTACTCAATCATCTCTTCTTCATATTTCCATGGGATGAGAGTCACGATCAAAGGTTGGTCTAACAAGGGTCTAATCCACTTGAGCATGCTCGGTTTCCTCTCCTCGGACCTAGGTTTTGTCCTCTTCTTATCAACCTTAGCACTTTGACTCTCACTCTTCGTTGTGGTGTGAAAGAGGGAATTCAAGCAACTTTCATCTAAAGCAAGGGCTTCTTCAATCATTCCTTGACTCACCATCTCACAAATGCCCACATACTCAACATTTCGGGCTTGGGCTTCATTGTCCCCACAAATAATAGTCCCACAAATAGCGGTGGGATAAGGCATCATTGTGTAGAACTTCTTGTCATCCACGTTCTTAAGAACAACCCTCTTGTTTACGAAGTCCAAGCTTGCACCGGTTGTGTTAAGGAATGGAGTCCAGAGGAGTAGAGGGAGCTTAATGTTTGGTGCCATCTCCATTACAACGAAGTCCGTTTGTACAAGACTCTTTCCAATTATGAGAGGAAAGTCTTCAACCAAGCCAAGAGGTTTTTTTTTACAAGAGTCTCCAAATGTTATGGTGGAGGGGTAATCGTTCAACTTATCTATCCCAAGACTTTTACCCATCTCCAAAGTCATGACATTAACTGTTGAGCCCGAGTCACACAAAGCATCATCAACTTCCAAGAGTCCAAGTGTGCAAGATATTGAGAATTTCCCGGGGTTTTCAAGCTTTGGGAGAGTCTTAGGCTCGATCCTTGTTGTGCTTGGAGGCACTCTCTCTTGTGCCTTATTGAGGAAATGACCGGGAAATGGAAGTGGTGGCTCATATGGAGGTGGAGGCTCTCTCTTTGACTCAAAAAGTGTCTCCACGTTTTTCACTTTAACCACATCCTTGATGGACTTCTCAACCTTGTTACTCTTTTCTCCAATCAACATCATATCATTCTCACTCCCAAGGGTCACCTCCCCACCTTGTTGCTCAATGTCCTCATTGAGGTTAGAGACTAACCCGAAGAACCCCGCAATTATGTGATCTTGCTCCTCAAGAATTGAAAATGTGTTTCAAGAGTCTTTAGAGGTTAGTATTGCCTTCCCATTTGAAGAGCCTTGAGGATGATTTGAGGAAGGGGAGGCACTATGTTGCTCTATTGATTTCACCCTTGAGCTCAATGCCTCAACCTTGCTATTAAGATCGTTGTAAGAGCAAATGACCTTGTTAGTGGTTTCCGCTTGGCCTTTGATTAGTTGTTGGAACATGGAGGCCAAGTCAAGCTCTTGTTGTTTAGACGTAGGTGCTTGACCTTGGGACACAAACCCTTGTTGTTGACCTTGAAAACCGGGTGGGGGTTTTGGTTGGAATCCACTTTGGTTTTCTTGGAATTGGTTCCTTGGAACATACCCTTGTTGGTTTGAGTTAGAGGGTTGACCTTGAGATTGGAATTGTTGTTGTGGGACTCCTTGAGCTTGAGTATATTGTTGAGGGTAGAGTTGGTCTTGTGGATTCCTATAGTTTTGGTTGAACCCTTGTCTTTGGAAGCTACCTTGGTTCTCCACGTAGTTCACTTCCTCTTGGGTGATCGCGGCTTCCTCTTGATAGAAAGCTTGATTGTCCTCGTATTAACCAATGAAATGAACCGCCTTTTGAGATTCTTTTGAAACACAAGAAGCTTATCTGTCATGGAGGCTTGTTTATCCAACTTCTCATTCAAGGCTTTCATGTCCTTGGCTCTCTTGTTCTCATCAAAGTCAATCGTGGTTCTTGTGGCACGGTCATAATCGTCGCCATAGGTAACATCACTTTGAGCCAAGTTTTCCACTAGCTCCATTGCATCCTCTACGTTCTTAGCTAAGAAGTTACCATTCGAAGCCGTGTCAAGTAGCATTCGAATCTTAGGTAAAGCGCCTCGGTAGAGGGTGCTAAGAAGTTAGGCGTTGGAGAAGCCATGATGTGGGCATTGAGAAGTATAGCCTCTAAATCTCTCCCAAGCCTCTTTGAAAGACTCAATAGACCGTTGTGTGAAGCTTGAAATCTCATTGCGAAGTTTGGCGGTTCTAGCCGGTGAGAAGAATTTGGCTAGAAACTCCGTTTTGCAATCATCCCAAGAGGTGATAGATTTTGGGGTAAGGTCTTTTCCCATTGGTGAGCCTTGTCACCTAAAGAGAACGGGAAGAGACGAAGCTTGAACCCATCTTCGGAGACCCCATTGATCTTAGTGAGACCACATATCCCGTCAAATTGGTCTATGTGGTCTAAGGGATCCTCCATGGACAAGCCGTGAAATTTGTTGGCTTGAACCATGTTGATCACCCCCAGTTTCACTTCGAAGTTGTTGTTCTCCACCGGTGGTGCTTGAATACCTTGCCGGTTATGGTGAGCATTAGCCGCATCACCTTCTCCAACGACATGCCTAGCTCTACGCCGGTGGTTAGGACGGTGATGGTTTCCACTGCCACCACCTCCTTGATTGTTGTCGTTTCCATCCCCATTTCCACCGTTCCTTTGGTGGGGATTGGGTTCGTTGATGTTCCCAAGTGGAACATTCTCAAAGTTCTCCATGTCATCTCAACTTGAACTCTCACTCAGTTTCGTCTTTCTCTTGATCCTCTATCAAGTTGATCAATGTCATCCCTCGGTTCTACTAGATTAGTTTTACCACGGGAACGGGTATGCATGCACCTATAGAGAGTAAAAGCAATGGGAAGTGAAGAAGATTAGTAACTTGGAAGAAGATAATACTTAAGCTCACTAAGAACCTAAATATCAATGTTAAAACAAATCCCAATATGGCAACAGCGCCAAATTGATACAAGACTTTTAGGTCTATAGGAGATATCAATAACTCCAATACGTGTAGTATGAAGGTTGTAACATCCCTAATTCAATTTTGGGGATGAAATTGAATAATTAGAAGTGGGGGGGGGGGGGGGGGTTAAATTCGTGTAAATCAATTTTTCCGGTTGGGTTTAAACGATAATTTTGGAAGTTTGGGGCCATTTGTGAATTCGAAAAATTAAGGGTTAAATTGATCGAATTGGAAGTTGTTTTGGAAGGGTGATTTGGATCAATTAAGGAGTTATGGGGCCAATTCTGAAAACGGCAAGGACCGTTCGGCGTAATAAGGATAATTGGTGACACATATGTATATGTGTGCGTAAGCATCGCTGCCTCCGAACTCCCATTACCCTAGCCGTCAAGTTGTGTTGGTTTTTGGTGTGGAAGCAAGGAGAGAAGGAAGATAGAGTCGGGCGGTGGTGTTCGTTGGCGTGATAAAGGACCGGTGGAGGTTCTGCGGTGCCGTGAGCGATTCACCATCGGGATGTCGTTGTCGAGTCTTAGAGGTAAGGGTTCTCCTCTTAGTTTGGTTTTCACGTTGGAATCAAAGTAGTCTTGTGGTTGTAATCGGAGACGGATGATGGTGGCGGTGACGTGAGGGTCAAGCGTCGGTGTTGTCGCGAATGTCGATCCATGTTGGGGTGGTCGGTGGTGCTGTTGGTGGAGTTTGTCGATGATCGACGATGTCGTGACGTGTTGGTGTCTGCGGCGGGGTTCGTGATCGGTGGTTGGATCGTGGTGGTTCCGGTGGTGGTGTAGTTGCACCGGCGGTGGTGCTCGGCTGTTTGTTGCAGAGTTGTACGAAGACGATGACTTATTATTATTAAGTCATGTAGTTAGATTAATTGAAATTGGGCTTTTAATTATTTTTATTTTTAGGTGGATTAATAGAAGGTTATTCATCCCGGGGAGTTCTAGAAAATTACTGAATTTTCTCGTGAAACTTTCTGTGCGGGAATAAGGTGAGTGCAGGACCATAGGCGTAATTAAATAATTCTGATAATTGATGTGATTTCGTGATTATAGGCCGTTTACGATCTCTGAGGGTCTAGATGGAGTGTTTCATGAGATGTTTGATTTATTCGGTATTTTCGTGATAATCTATATTAATTATCTTAATTATTTGTTAGCCTTTAGATGGGAGGATTGTCTCACTAAGTATTTTTTTAAATACTTATGCATCTCTTATGTTGTAATTGATGCAGGAAAAGAAAAAGTGTGACCGTGGGATCAAGGCGAGGAAGAGGGGGTGATCTAGACTTGTCTTTTATTGGGTGATTTTATTTAATAATTTATGATCTTGGTTATTCGGATTTTTAATCTTGAACCGGGGATTAAATGGTGAAGTTTAATTATTATTATTTATGGGATTTTCGTAATTATTGCAAAAAAAAAATGGGTGCGGCTGTTTCAATTTGGTATCAGAGCATTTACGGTTCTAGGACGGTTTTAAAAAAAAATTCCGCTATTAGAACTGTCTATGTGAGTTAGTCAATTGTTGAGCTTGAAGTTCTAGATCATCCTCTTCGAGCCTTCAATGAGATTCCACGGTAAGACTCGTGGTTGTTTTACTATTGCTGTTGTCAATTAGTAACAAGTTGTTATTGGAGATGGTTGATTCTGATAACGTTGGGCAAGGTCTCAGAGGTCGTGGTGGTCGTGGCGGCCGTGGTCGGGGCGGCAGAGCAGGCCGTGGCGGCAGAGGTGGTAGAGGTGGCAGAGCAGCTGCGAATGTGACGCAGAGTGTCACGGTGGAGCAGGGGGCGTATGAGTACGCCGAGGGGGAAGGTCAGTCGGAGCCAGCGGCCGTGCATGTTGCGATGCCGGTGCCGGGTGGTGCTCAGGCGGGTGCGGGCCCGAACACGATGGGGGCTGTTTTGGGCATGTTGGCCCAGCTCTTGGAGAGGTTACCTGGTGTGGTACCGGCTCCAGTTCCAGTGGCGCCACCGGGGGTTGCCGCGATGCCGGGTGTTGTTGCTCCGAGAGTTCCGGGAGTGGTTGCTGAGGCCGAGCCAGTGGTTCCGTCATACCTGAGGGTGATGGAGCATATGCAGAGGTTGGGCACCAAGTTTTTCAGTGGTGGTGCTCGACCGATTGAGTCTGATGACTGGAGTTCCAGGTTGGAGAGGAACTTCCAGTCGATCGGATGCCCTGAGGAGTATAGGGTTGACTTGGCGGTGCATTATCTGGAGGGAGATTCACATGAGTGGTGGCAGGGTGTTGCTGCGAGGAGGGCGGGAGTAGTGTGGTCTTGGGACGAGTTCCGGAGGGAGTTCGATCTCAAGTATTTTCCGCGGGAGGCTCGGGACAAGTTACAGGGGGAGTTTCTGTACTTGTCACAGGGGAGTCGTTCGGTTCGGGAGTACGAGGCCGAGTTTAACCGGCTGAAGCGGTTTGCTGGTCGGGGTGCAGATACCGAGTATGAGTTGATTTGTGCTTTCATGCGAGATATTGAGGTGGTTTGGGAGTTCGAGGATGTGTTCCAGCAGTTGAGCGGGTTACCACCATCCAGGTCGGACCCTTTTTCCATTGAGTTAGAGCCGGGGACGACGCCGTTGTCTAAGGCTCCTTACAGGATGGCTCCAGCGGAGATGGCTGAGCCTAAGAAGCAGCTAGAGGAGTTGTTGGAAAAGGGTTTCATTAGACCGAGCAGTTCTCCGTGGGGCGCACCGGTAGTGTTCGTCAAGAAAAAGGATGGGAGTTTCCGGTTGTGCATTGATTATCGGGGGCTGAACCGGGTTACTGTGAAGAACAAGTATCCATTACCGAGGATCGATGAGTTGCTAGATCAGTTGCAGGGTGCTTCGTGGTTCTCTAAGATCGATTTGGCGTCGGGTTATCATCAGATCCCGATAGCGGAGTCGGACATCAGGAAGACGGCTTTCAGGACGAGATACGGGCACTACGAGTTTGTGGTGATGCCGTTTGGGTTGACGAATGCACCGGCTGCGTTTATGAGGTTTATGAACGGCGTGTTCCAGGAGTATCTGGATGAGTTCGTCATCATTTTCATCGACGACATTCTAGTGTATTCGAAGAGTCCTGAGGAGCACATGGTTCACCTGAGGAAAGTTCTGGAGAAGCTACGGGAGCAACAGTTGTTCGCTAAGCTGAGCAAGTGTAGTTTCTGGCAGCGGGAGATCGGATTTCTGGGGCACGTCGTATCTGATCGTGGTGTTTCAGTGGATCCGGAAAAGATTCGCTCGATTGAGGAATGGCCGAGACCGAAGAATGCCTCGGAGATTCGTAGTTTTCTGGGTCTGGCGGGTTATTACAGGAGGTTCGTCAAGGGGTTTGCTAGTATGGCACAGGCCATGACCAAGTTGACCGGGAAGGACGTTCCTTTTGTGTGGTCGGATCAGTGTGAGGAGAGCTTCGTGAAGCTCAAGGAGATGCTGGTGAGTACTCCGGTGTTGGCCTTGCCTAAGCAGGATGAGCCATATGTTGTGTTCACCGACGCGTCCAGGCTGGGGCTCGGTTGTGTATTGATGCAGCAGGGTAAGGTAATTGCATATGCTTCCAGGCAGTTGAGGAAACATGAATGCAATTATCCTACTCACGATCTTGAGATGGCTGCAGTGGTGTTTGCATTGAAGATCTGGATGTCTTATCTGTATGGCGGTAAGGTTCAGGTGTTCACAGACCACAAAAGTCTGAAGTACATCTTTACCCAGCCCGAGCTGAATATGCGACAAAGGCGATGGATGGAGCTTGTTGCGGATTATGACCTGGAGATAGCTTACCATCCCGGTAAAGCGAATCTTGTAGCTGATGTTTTGATCAGGAAGCGGGTTATTTCAGACACTGAGCGGGATATAGAGGCGTTGGTAGGCATGGTGAGTACCCTGAGACTGTGTGTTGTGTCTGAGGAGTCTGAGCCGTTGGGTTTAGAGGCGGTGGATCAGGCGGATATTCTGACTAGGGTGCGCCTGGCACAACAGTTGGATGCGGAATTAATGCAGTCTGCCAGGGCAGAGTGGTCTGAGTATGAGTTCTCCAGCAATGGAACTATTCTTTTGAGGGGCAGGGTGTGTGTACCGAAGGACGAAGTGTTGAGGCAGGAAATCCTGAGGGAAGCACATCAGAGCCGTTTCTCTATTCATCCAGGAGCTACCAAGATGTACCGTGACCTCAAACGGTATTACCAGTGGGTAGGGATGAAGAAGGATGTTGCCAGCTGGGTTGCGGGGTGTGATACATGTCAGTTGGTGAAGGCTGAGCATCAGGTTCCGAGCGGGTTGTTGAGGAGTTTACCCATTCCGGAGTGGAAGTGGGACATGATCACCATGGATTTCGTGGTGGGTCTGCCGGCTTCGCGAACCAAGGACGCTATTTGGGTCATCGTCGATAGGTTGACCAAGTCTGCGCACTTCTTGGCCATAAAGAAGACCGACGGTGCGGAAGTGTTGGCAAAGAGGTACGTCAGGGAGATTGTGAAGCTGCATGGGGTACCGGTGAGTATAGTGTCGGATCGAGATCCGAAGTTCTCCTCGTTGTTCTGGGGCGCCTTCCAGAAGGAGATGGGCACTAAGGTACACATGAGTACAGCTTATCATCCCCGGACCGATGGGCAGTCGGAGAGGACTATCCAGACGTTGGAGGATCTGTTGAGGATGTGTGTGTTGGATTGGGGTGGACATTGGGCGGATCATCTTAATCTAGTGGAGTTTGCGTACAATAACAGCTACCAGGCAAGTATCGGCATGGCACCATTTGAGGCATTGTATGGTAGGCCTTGCAGGACCCCGTTGTGTTGGACACAAGTGGGGGAGAGGAGCCTGTTGGGGGCTGACTTTGTGCAGGAGACGACTGAGAAGGTCCGGATTGTGAAGTTGAACATGAAGGAAGCTCAGGATCGTCAGAAAAGCTACGCAGATCGGCGTAGGAAGGAGTTGGAGTTCGTAGTTGGCAATTTGGTCTATCTGAAGATGGCCATGTTGAGGGGTCCAAACGGGTCCATTTCCAAGACTAAGTTGAGTCCGCGATATATGGATCCCGTCAGGGTGCTGGAGCGGGTCGGACCGGTGGCTTATCGGCTAGAGTTGCCGGAGTCTATGCAGGCATTTCACAAGGTGTTTCATGTGTCGATGCTGAAGAAATGTCTGCACAAGGATGATCAGGTGGTCACGGGGGTGCCATCAGATTTGACACTGAGCATGGTGGTGGAGGCGAGGCCTCTGAGAGTCCTAGATCGTCGGGTGAGAGTGATCAGGAGGAAGAAGGTTCCAGAGATGCAGGTGCTTTGGGACCGCAATGGAGCCGAGGAGGTGACTTGGGAGCCGGAAGCAAAATTGAAGCGCAAGTTTCCCAAGTGGTTCGGCAAACTGGAGGGTTAGCCGGGTGTTTCCATATCGTGGTAACCATGATGTTGGGGTTTTGGGAGTTATTGCGTTGTTGTACTCGTCTATTTTATGGTGTTATAATTAATCGATGTACTTTGGAGCTTTTGATTATTCAATAAAAAGGTGTTTTCATTGAATATGTTGAGTGGTGGGTTTACTAGGGGATTAGTAGACAGGTTGGCGGGCTACTAGTGGTAGTGGTCAGATAGCGGGGGTGCGGATACTAGGTGTTTAGTAGCTGCATAGGGCTGATAGTTCTGGATTGGTTTGGCACGGGGTGGTGGCCCATATAGCAGCATCGGAGTGTACTGGTACTGCCGAGTGTACCTGGCCGGTTGGGTTTCGACGTGATTCCTGATTAGTGAGACAGGTCACTAGAGAGATTGCCGTTGTCTGGCTCTCTATGCGTTAGACGGATCGATCCATGGTTTTGGGTCGTGAAGCCGTTATACTCCCGGGTGTTGGAGTGGTTGGCCAAACCAAGTGGGAAACTAGGGCGCTATGGTGTTGAGCCGTGATACCGTTGTTAGTGGAGTTGGAATAGCGGTCGTGCTACGCTGAGTTGGAATAGCGGTTGTGCTATGTTGTGGATGTTCGCTGGATGTTAGATTCGAGGACGAATCTATGTTAGTGGGGGAGAATTGTAACATCCCTAATTCAATTTTGGGGATGAAATTGAATAATTAGAAGTTGGGGGGGGGGGGGGGGGGGGGGTTAAATTCGTGTAAATCAATTTTTCCGGTTGGGTTTAATTGATAATTTTGGAAGTTTGGGGCCATTTGTGAATTCAAAAAATTAAGGGTTAAATTGATCGAATTGGAAGTTGTTTTAGAAGGGTGATTTGGATCAATTAAGGAGTTATGGGGCCAATTCTGAAAACGGCAAGGACCGTTCGGCGTAATAAGGATAATTGGTGACACATATGTATATGTGTGCGTAAGCATCGCTGCCTCCGAGCTCCCATTACCCTAGCCGTCAAGTTGTGTTGGTTTTTGGTGTGGAAGCAAGGAGAGAAGGAAGAGAGAGTCGGGCGGTGGTGTTCGTTGGCGTGATAAAGGATCGGTGGAGGTTCCGCGGTGCCGTGAGCGATTCACCATCGGGCTGTCGTTGTCGAGTCTTAGAGGTAAGGGTTCTCCTCTTAGTTTGGTTTTCACGTTGGAATCAAAGTAGTCTTGTGGTTGTGATCGGAGACGGATGTTGGTGGCGGTGACGTGAGGGTCAAGCGTCGGTGTTGTCGCGAACGTCGATCCATGTTGGGGTGGTCGGTGGTGCTGTTGGTGGAGTTTGTCGATGATCGACGATGTCGTGACGTGTTGGTGTCTGCGGCGGGGTTCGTGATCGGTGGTTCCGGTGGTGAGCTCCGGTGGTGGTGTAGTTGCACCGGTGGTGGTGTAGTTGCACCGGTGGTGGTGCTCGGCTGTTTGTTGCAGAGTTGTACGAAGACGATGATTTATTATTTTTAAGTCATGTAGTTAGATTAATTGAAATTGGGCTTTTGATTATTTTTATTTTTAGGTGGATTAATAGAAGGTTATTCATTCCGGGGAGTTCTAGAAAATTACTGAATTTTCTCGTGAAACTTTCTGTGCGGGAATAAGGTGAGTGCAGGACCATAGGCGTAATTAAATAATTCTGATAATTGATGTGATTTCATGATTATAGGCCGTTTACGATCTCTGAGGGTCTAGATCGAGTGTTTCATGAGATGTTTGATTTATTCGGTATTTTCGTGATAATCTATATTAATTATCTTAATTATTTGTTAGCATGTAGATGGGAGGATTGTCTCACTAAGTATTTTTTTAAATACTTATGCATCTCTTATGTTGTAATTGATGCAGGAAAAGAAAAAGTGTGACCGTGGGATCAAGGCGAGGAAGAGGGGGTGATCTAGACTTGTCTTTTATTGGGTGATTTTATTTAATAATTTATGATCTTGGTTATTCGGATTTTTAATCTTGAACCGGGGATTAAATGCTGAAGTTTAATTATTATTATTTATGGGATTTTCGTAATTATTACAAAAAAATGGGTGCGGCTGTTTCAAAGGTTATCAATCCATAAAGATATTTATCCTAAACACTAAGAATGCAAGGTTCTTATGGTAAGTTAAGCTAAACAAGTTTGTTGTGATTAAGTGATCTAATTAAAACAAGTAAGCAAATAAGCAAGATATAATTCAATAACCAAAAGCGGAACTAGAGATGAGGTTATTGATATAAGGTGATCCAAGTCCAATTAGTAGTGTTCATTCACTCAAAGAAGCTAATTCCTAGGCAATAGACCTCTAATCTTGATTAGTTCTCTTTCAAGAAACTAATCACTATGTTAATTATCAAGTCCATTAGCAAATCATCATTTGTGGATTAACAACTAAGAAGCATTAAGAATCATAACAAGATCAACCAAATATATGCCCTAAACAACTAATGTCTTAGGTTAGGAGCATAAATCTCTTGTCTAGTTCATCAAGGCATTTCATCAAACACTTGGTGTGCATGAAATGCCTTATGATCTAGATCCACTCTTTCAAGCTAGATCTAGCATTAGGGACACTAGACAAGAAGGAATATAAGATCATCTAACCCTAAACACCACTAATCAATCCTTAGATCACCCTAATCTACCTCATCCCAAGATCCTAAAAGACTACTCAAGATACATCAAGAACACCTCAAAATTGATTTGGATAAGAGATAAATTCATTGATGGGTGATGGATAATCAAGATAAAAAAGATATATGGAAGAGATTGATGGAAACAAATAATAAATTTCATAAACAAAGAGGATCTCTCTTAAAAATCTCAAGTTCTCTTTCAAATGTGAGGGTTTTAGACTTAAGAAAAGCTTAACAAAATAAAATTAGGTTTTTAGAGTATTTATACTAAAAATAGAAGGGAACCGGGTCAACCCGGAACAACCCGGGTTTTGACCCGGACATTTTGGGTCGGAATCGATCCCGGGTTGTTTCAATTCGGGATGAGGGGCCGGGATGATAGGTTTTAGCCGAGACATTTGATCCCGGGCTGATTCTTGCCGGGACAAGAGGTTTTTAGCCGAGACATGTGTGCCGGGTTGATTCTAGCCGGGATGATGGGCCGACATATCTCCTGGTCGAGGAAAGATTGCGTGCCGGCTGAGAGATTTCTTCGTGCCGGGTTTCTTCAGGCCGGGACGGTACTGAGGGAGAAATCGTCGAGAGATTTGGTGCCGGGTTGATTCTAGCCAGGACGACGGGCCGGCATATCTCCTGCCCAAGGAGAAATCGCGTGCCGGCTGAGTGATTTATTCGTGCTGGCTAACTTCTAGGCGGGACGATGCTGAGGATATTTTAGCCGAGAGATTTGGTCCCGGGTTGATTCTAGCCGGGACACGCAGCCGGCATAAATCTCTTGTCTAGTTCATCAAGGCATTTCATCAAACACTTGGTGTGCATGAAATGTCTTATGATCTAGATACACTCTTTCAAGCTAGATCTAGCATTAGGGACACTAGACAAGAAGGAATATAAGATCATCTAACCCTAAACACCACTAATCAATCCTTAGATCACCCTAATCTACCTCATCTCAAGATACTAAAAGACTACTCAAGATACATCAAGAACACCTCAAAATTGATTTGGATAAGAGATAAATTCATTGATGGGTGATGGATAATCAAGATAAAAAAAGATATATGGAAGAGATTGATGGAAACAAATACTAAATTGCATAAACAAAGAGGATCTCTCTTACAAATCTCAAGTTCTCTCTCAAAGGTGAGGGTTTTAGACTTAAGAAAAGCTCAACAAAATAAAATTAGGTTTTTAGAGTATTTATACTAAAAATAGAAGGGAACCGGGTCAACCCGGAACAACCCGGGTTTTGACCCGGACATTTTGGGTTGGAATCGATCCCGGGTTGTTTCAATTCGGGATGAGGGACCGGGATGATAGGTTTTAGCCGAGACATTTTATCCCGGGCTGATTCTAGCCGGGACAAGAGGTTTTTAGCCGAGACATGTGTGCCGGGTTGATTCTAGCCGGGATGATGGGCCGGCATATCTCCTGGTCGAGGAAAGATTGCGTGCCGGCTGAGAGATTTCTTCGTGCCGGGTTGCTTCAGACCGGGACGGTACTGAGGGAGAAATCGTCGAGAGATTTGGTGCCGGGTTGATTCTAGCCGAGACGACGGGCCGGCATATCTCCTGCCCAAGGAGAAATCGCGTGCCGGCTGAGTGATTTATTTGTGCCAGCTAACATCTAGGCGGGATGATGCTGAGGATATTTTAGCCGAGAGATTTGGTCCCGGGTTGATTCTAGCCGGGACACGCAGCCGGCATAGAGAAAGCTCCTCGGCTAGGCAGAGACGACTTCAGTAAACCCGCGATAGCTTCTTAACCATATGTCCAAATAGCCTAAATTCAACTCCTGTAGACAGATGACTCACTCCTCCTCTACAACTCCTATGAAGAGCTTCAAGGCTGATTCATAACGAAGGGCCTTCGTCCAGCTACATCTTCCCGGCGTCTCGGATGGGCTTTGCATTCCTCTTATGCAACGTAACTCCAAAAATCATCAATTGTCTCCAAGATACCTAAAAAGGACTCCAAAACTTGCACGACTCTCTAGGACATATCATGAGACACCTACACTCTAATTTGGAAAAAACAATTAAGAAAAAGCTATGAAACCATATGCATATGAGATGAAACTTATGCTAAATGAATACATGAAAGGGACAAAATATGGGAATATCAATGCCTCCAAATCCCCCATTTCTAGTCATTCAATAACTCCCAACCGATATCCACGGTGATATCATCTCACGTTTAACTCGATTTTCACATGGAAACGTTTGTCATACCATGGATGCATCTCCAGAGCTAGCAAAGGGAGCCGATGACAAGCATGTTTACAAATACATGAATCTCAAACCCCTCGTCATGGTTCCATTATAAGCAATGAACAAATACAAGCAACTAATGAATATATGTCTTTAAAATAGAAATGTCGAGACACACTACATCAAAGGCTTACAAGAGTACTTCTACCGCAACCACCAAGACACATGATTGCAGCATCTAAAAGTGGCAGCACAAGGATCCAATGAAAATGATATTTAACTCTATGGAATAATGATGTTATGCAGATGAGCAATAGATAAGGGGAACACTTACTTGGAAAAACTGGGGTAGAAAACTAACAAAGGCAAGATAACACAATGTTGGAGAAAGAACAAAAGAGCCTAGAATGGAGTAAGGGTGCTGAAAAAATGTGATACAGAACAACACTCATAACCAATAAATCGATTATATACGATCTGAAAACCTCAACACAACATGCAACAACTGTTACTATTACAAACATGTGGTGAAGTTTGTAAGTATCGACCTACGTAATATTAAATTTTTACGTAATATTAAATTTTACATTTTAATAAAAGGAGTGAGTGACTTATGTACATTTTTAATTTAAATTTATTTCCCAAATTAACTCATGGCAAAAATGCTAATATCTAAAGATTATAACAATTTAGTGAAAAAATAATAAAGTAGATATTTTCACCCACCCACATAATAGAATATCTATGTGTATCATTGATATGAATTTAGAATGACACATAAGAAACTACTTCAACACATTTTTTAGAAAGGTAGTATCATCCATGGTGGATATCAATTTTTAACGGGCATGGACATAGATAATGACCATGCGCTGAACACTTGTGTTACTATATATTTTACATGGCATTATAAAATGATCATCATGTATTGTAACTAAACACATAAACTAATACACATAACTACAACACTCTTTAGCTCAATGTTTTCCAAACATCCATATGAAATTAAAAACTAAAACAAGGCAATCACTAACCTTGGTAATTAATATATTTTAAAAACCTATATATCAAAACGAAAATAAAAATAAACCAACCAAAACAGAGAATAAAATTTACAATAAATTAAACTAGAATATAAAAGTCATCACAAGATAAAAACAATAAGGAGTTTAAAAATAACAGTTACAAAGAAAACAAAATGATTCACATTATAACATACAATACACTAAATTAGGAAAAATAAATGAGCACTACAACCATAATGAGAATTAAATCCCAATTAATAGAGAATTAAAAAAGTGTAACCCCAAAAGAAAAATCCAATATATAAACCCACACAGATACAACAAAAAGAATCAATACCAAATACACATATATAAAGAAAGATGCCTCCAAATCCCCCCCATTTTCAATCATTGAGAATTTTCCAACCGATCTCCTCGGTGATATGATCTCACGATTAGCTCAATTTTCACATGAAAACGTTTGTCATACCATGGATGCATCTCCAGAGCTAGCAAAGGGAGCCGATGACAAGCATGAATCTCAAACCCCTCGTCATGCTTCCATTATAAGCAATGAACAAATACAAGCAACTAAGGAATATATATCTTGAAAACAGAAATGTCAAGACATACTACATCAAAGACTTACAAGAGTACTTCTACCGCAACCAACAAGACACATGATTGCAGTATCTAAAAGTGGCAGCACAAGGATCCTATGAAAATGATATTTAACTCTATGGAATAATCATATTTTTCAGATGAGAAATACATGAGGGGAAAACTTACTTGGACAAACTAGGGTGGAAACATAACAAAGGCAAGACAACACAATGTTGGAAAAAGAACAAAAGAGCCTTGCATGGAGTAAGGGTGCTCAAGAACATGTGATACATAACAACACTCGGAACTAATAAATCGATTATATGCGATTTTAAAAACCTCAACACAACTTGCAACAAATGTTACTATTACAAACATGTGGTGAAATTTGTAAGTATCTACCTACGTAATATAACATTTTACATATCAATAAGAGGAGTCAGTGACTTATGTACTTTTTAAATTTAAATTTATTTCCCAAAATTAACTCATGGCAAAAATACTAATATCTAAAGATTAAAACAATTTGAAAAAAATCATGGATTTGGAAAAGATTGAATTAAAGATTACCCTACAGTTTAATAAAAATAATAATAATAAAGTATATATTTTTACCCATCCACAAAATAGAACATCTCTGTGAATCATTGATATGAATTTAGAATGGCACATAAGAAACAAGTTCAACACATTTTATAAATGTAGTATCATCCATGGTGGCTATCAATTTTTAACAGGCATAGACATAGATAATGACCATGCACTGAACAGATGTGTTACTATATATTTTACATGGCATTATAAATAATCATCATGTATTGTAACTAAACACATAAACTAATACACATAACTATAACAATCTTTAGCTCAATCCAAACATCCAGATGAAATTAAGAAGGAAAACAAGGCGATCACTAACCTTAGTAATTATTATATTTATATCAACACGAAAAGAAAAATAAACCAGCCAAAACAGAGAATAAAATTTACAAAATTAAAATAGAATATAAAAGTCATCACAAGAAAAAAACAACAAGGAGTAAGAAAATAGCAGTTACAAAGAAAACAAAATGATTCAAGTTATAACGTACACCACACTAAATTAGGAAAAGTAAATGGGTACTACCAACATAATGAGAATTAAATCCCAATCAATAGAGAATTAAAACAGTGTGGTGCCAAAAGAAAAGTCCACTATATAAACTCACACAGATACAACCAAAAGAACCAATACCAAATATATATATATAAAGTAAGGTTTTCTCTCTTATGGTGAAGACACATCATCATCCACATGTATACCACATCATTTTGATATTTAATTTTTATAATTTAATTAGTTAAAATTTTGATATACATATTAATTATATATTTTATTAAATTATGCAATGAATTTGGAATGTCATTTTCATATTTATATCATGAAAACTTTAAAAAATCAATAAAAATTATTGAAAAAATAATAGATTTAAAATTTTGAATTTTACTAATAGATTTAAAATTTTGAATTTTACTAATATATTACACACTTTATTATAGTTACAAAGTTAAATTTTATATCGAAAAGATGTTTAGTGAATGGATATTATTTGATCCAAACTAATAGTAGACATTATATACAATATTAATGTAACATATATTTTCCACATGTATGCTACATCATTTTTTTGATATTTAATGTTTATAATTTAATTAGTTAAAAATTTGATATACATATTAACTATATATTTTATTAAATTATGCAAAGAATTTGAAAGGTCATTTTCATATTCATATCATGAAAATTTAAAAAAATCAACAAAATTTATTGAAAGAATAATATATTTAAAATTTTAATTTTACTAATATATTACACACTTTATTATAGTTACAATGTTAAAGTTTTATATCGAAAATATGTTTAGTGAATGGATATTATTTGATCCAAAATAATAGTATACAATATATAGAATATTAATGTAACATATCACAAATATATAGAGATTGTTTTATAAAAAAAAATATAATATCTAATAAATAAAAAATAAACTCATTATCGTTTAATAATGCATTTTATAGTAACTTTGTTAAATAAATTATATATAAGAAAATCAATTTTTAAAGATAATAAATACATAATTTAAAATAATAAAAATGAAACGTTCAATAATTTAGATATTTGGATAAGATATGAAAGTTTCAAACAAACATGATTATTTGTAAATAATATAGAAGTGATTGACTATCACTTACATTTTCATTTTAATGGAGGTGGAAACAAGAGAAACAATTAGTTAAGTTTCAAATAAAATATTAGGCTTACAATTTATAAGCAATGGTTTAGTTTACTAAAAATGAATTAAAAAGTTCTCATAAATAAATTAAACTATTATAAAACTTAAAAAACAAAAAACGCGGATCACACACTTTTTCTTATATAAAGTTGAATCTCATCGGGCTTACCCCTTATCAATAGCCTTATGTGTTGGCTAAATTTTTATTATTGATGTAATTAAATTCATAATTAAAATCATTATTTTATCAAAATACATAATCTAACACATTGTCTTGAATAAGCAAATTATAAAACGGGTAAATCTGAATTTGTGTGACATGCAATCCATGAATAGATTTAAATTCAACAAAAATTGATCAATTGTTAATTCTATTATTGTTGTAATGAGTTTACCCCCTTATCAATAGCCTTATGTGTTGGCTAAATTTTCATCTTTCTCTCCAGTTATATATGAAAATCGTTTTCAAAAAAATAAAAGAAAAATAGACTTAGGAATCACAAACATATTGCACACATAAATATGGTTAAAATCATACATGAAACACTCCAAGAAAATAACTTCACATGAAACAAAATTAAAAACAATTATTATACAACTTTAAAATGTAAATATCTTCCTTTTAAAAAACTCAACTAATTACATAAAATTGATCACTAAATAAAAAAAGAGGTAAAAATGTGTATCATCCTATAAATAAACACATAGATGATCATAAATTAAATAAAAACAAAAAAACAAATACAGAGATCTTAAGCTGATAGAGATAATTAAATTAATTACGAGACCAAATAAAATAAAATATCATTAGATTAAAAAAATTTACCACGTCCGCGCGGATCACACCCTTTGTGATTGAAATTGAAATTGAAATCTCACCAGCGATGAGAGGGAAGATATCGGAGAAGACGAGGGTTTTAGAGGAGTGGGTAATATTTTTTTACAGGATAATCCTATTCACAAGAAGTCTCTCTCTCTCTCTCTCTCTCTCTCTCTCTCTCTCTCTCTCTCTCTCTCTCTCTCTCTTTTTCTTGAAGTGTTTAGATCGACGCTCGATCCCATATTTCTTATACTTTTCCAAATCGGCTCATATTATCTCAAATATTTCTTACCACCAAATTCCTCAATAGCCTAACTCCATGATATGAGATCCAAATTTCATCAAGCTACCAGCTCGGCGCCCGAAATCGACCGTGTGATTCAGGAAACACAGAAAACTCCTTTCACTCAACGGATCCTTAACACCCCTGTCCGACGTCTGGAAAGCTTCAAAATTCAATAGTACGAAGGCAACTCGGACCCTCGACACTTCATGACTTCCTTTGGGATCATGATGAACCGCTTCAAATTCCAAACCAAAGAAGAGCAGGAAGCCACGAGGTGCCATCTATTTATCGAAAATCTCGGTGGGACCGCACTCGATTGGTTTTCACAACTCGAAACGAACTCAGTCAACAACTATACCGAGCTTACCACCAAATTCCTCAAACGCTTCACCATGTTCATCAAGGCGAAAACCAAGAATGCCGAGCTATGGACCCTCGAACAGGGATCGACCGAACCATTACGCAATTTTATGGATCGGTTCAAATCGGTAGTAACGCACTGCACCATCGACAACGACGCCACAATCGAGGCTCTCTATAAAGCAACATGGTATTTATCGGCTTTTCACATGGAACTTCATCGAAACCGACCCTCGACCCTGGAGGACGCACTCCATAAATCACATACATATATCCTGGAGGAGGAGGAACACGCCACCAAGGACAAACAATACGCTTCCTCAAGACAGCCCTCCCCCAAGGAGAAACTCAGGGAAGACACCCGTGAACTGCGATCTCAGTACGAAAAGCGACTTACAACACACCAGGTAAGCGCTATCCCTCCGCAACAACCATGTAATACTTGGGTTAAGCCAGAAGAGCAACAAGATGACTAGAAGGAGAACAATACCGAGTCATATTGCGAATTCCACAAAAGGAAGGGCTATAGCACCGAGGATTGCCGACACCTCAGAGACTTTTTACTTCGAAACTTCATAAATGGGGACGTCTCACCTCAGGCCGCCCCCCCCCCCCCGACCTAACAGCAAATTCCATCGTAACAATACCAAGAAGCAAGGCAAAGACAACAACTCTGAACGAGCTAAGGAAGATCCTGACACCGATACCGACCTGCCAAAACGTGATCGAGAGGATCAGTCCGACAACCAAACGGCCCCGAAAGCTCGGAAGAGAGTTCATATGATCATGGGTGCCATTGAGTCTTGCAATTACTCTGTTCGGACGATTAAATAGCATAGCCACGAAACAATCACAGCAAAACAAAACAACCGAATAAACTCTCCAAAAAAAACTTGAAGAACCGGAAGAGCGACCGAGGAGGGAAGGGGATCTACATTCACAATGGGGGCGCAAAGACCGTCGAACGCGAGGCGATGGAAATGGTAAGTATAATTTATAATTTTTAATTACTAATTACGTTTTTTAATATTATTTTACTTAACAAAATTTCGCAGGCAAAAGAAGCCGGTGCCGCTCCCGATTACCTTAAAGTCATGGAGAAGAGGCACACCAACAAAAAAAACTGGTGTGATCTACGACTTGGGGGTGCGGGAAGTTGTCGAGACCTGCAAGAAGAAGAAGGTGGAACGTGAAGTTTCAATGTCGCATCTTACTCTTGAAGGATCGTCGTCCTCAAATGAGTTATTTTGGGAAGAGGTCAACGAAATTGTTCTCGATGTAAGTTTTTATTTGTTTTCATTAATTTTTGTTTTCTTCGTAATTTTATTAATAATTTTTATAATCTTTTGTAGGAAACTCGATAAGTTAAAGGTCTATTCGCTGGGTTAGGGCGACTTTCGACCCAGGAGTCTTCTTCCTCGGTTTCTCGGTATGCTTCGGAGTTGAAAGAAGAAACCGAAAGGCTCAGCCAAATGGTGAAAGATCGTGACGCGAAGATCGTTGAGTTGGAGTCTACACACGAGGAGTTGGAGTTCGCACACAACTCAACCCGTTAGGAGCTCACCAGCTCACCGATTCGCATGCGACCATGAAGGCGGCCTTCCCCATCTCTTTCCCAACTAAATTTTCTGTTTTTTTATCACATTTTATGGTTTATGAATTTTTATGTTTAATGAATTTTTTAATTAAGAAAATTTTATATTTATAAATTATTTAAATAATTAGATAATTAGATATAATTAAAAAAAATTGAATTAATTAATCAATTTATTAATTATTATAAACAAATCTTAAAAAAAAAACAAATTATAGAGTGTCGTCGGAAATCCCTCGGAAATAGTACGTCGAAAATCCGTCGGAAAGTTGTAGGAAATATTTCCGACGGATTGTCGACAGACTATTCCGACAAAAATTCGTCGGAAACAAAGCCCGTCAGAATCCTGTCAAATATATTTCTGAGGGCTTTCCGACAACGTTCCAATGCGTTGTTCCGATCAAACATCAGTCGAAAATCCATAAGAAATACGGCCGTCGGTAATCCGTCGGAAATATTCCAACAAGTTTCTGACGACTGTTGTCTGTCGGAACATTCCGACGGATTTCTGACCAAAATCAATTTCCGACGAGTTGTTACCAACGAATTTTATCCCGTCGGAAAGGGCATTTTCCGACGGATTTCCGATGGAAACTGCGGTCGGAAAACGCGTGTTCTCTTGTAGTGTATTTTCCCCCAATGTGAAAGTTCGAAACAAATTTTACATAGTTGTCGGTTTTGATGGTTTGCGACCTAAACCTTGTATGAAACCACTTATATTGGATACCAGACCGAATTAAAGACCCGACCCAAACTGAAATCCGATCCGTCAACCCAACCCGACGTGATTAAAATCCGATCCGTCTTAAAATCCCCAAATCTCTTTGACGAACCCTAAAAAAAATTTCCCCAAATTCTTATCTGATTTAACTGCGATTGTTAGTTTGTAGTTAGGATAGGTTTTCTAATCTTATTTCGATCCAAGGAAGCTCGATTTGATAGTTTATCGTCTTCAGATCTTGCTTGTCCAAGACATTTGTCCAAGACATTCCGAAGATTCCTCCGATCTTGTTGAATTTGATAAATGACATAGTCAACGATGTCTTTGCCCTCTCCAGACTCGTCTTCCACCGGCCGAAGACCGGTCACTAGCTCCAGAAGAACCACGGCAAAGTTGTACACATCACTCTTCTCCGTTGCCTTGAAGGAGTACGCAAGCTCTACAATTATCACATCACATCCAAAGAAAACAAAAATCAGTTTAAAGTACAAAACAGTTTTCATCATGTGAACCAAAGATGAATCTAACCGGCTTAAAACAAAATTGATGGTTATGTTGAAATTTCAAATAAAGTGAAAAACTCACCGGGAGCCATATATCCATGAGTACCAGCAACACAACTCCATTCATATCTGCAACTTTTGCAACTCCAAAATCTGCTATTTTTGACTCAAAATCTCCGTCAAGCAAAATGTTGATGGACTTTATATCTCTGTGAATGATCGGATGACTACAATCATGATGCAAATATGCGATTCCTTTAGCAGCCTGATACGATCTCAGATTGGGCCTGTTGGGCTTGGATGGAGACTATGGAATTGATGATAAAGATTGAAGCCCACATCTCTTTAGCACTCCTCATATTTACGTTTATGCCATCATATCTTACATTGTATTTAACCAGAGAACGTTTACTGTAGTAACCATCGAATAGATCATTATCAAATGGATTGAATCCAAAAGCTTCTTTCTCTCTAACTTCTCTTCTACCCTTACTCTTCCTCTATCCTTCCTCCATTTATGTTCTTGCTAATACTGATCCATTTAGGATCTTATCATTGGTATCAGATTTCAAGGAGTTTCACAAGAGCCTTCTCAAATGGTGGTGGGAGTATGCAACTAGAAAGGTTATTAAGATATTTCGTGGTGGATGCTATTTCTGAGAATCATAAGAGGTTGAACGTGCTTGAAGGTTTAGAGAGGCAACAAATTGAGTTGTTGACTAAATAAAAAAAGAATTATTCGCATATGAGGATTTGCAAGAAACATATGGTACTGATGGGAGTGTTAATGATACTATGTGCCTAGCGTTTGGAGTTTGTATTGGCGACAAACGACCTTTTGATCCAAGAAAAGTGATTGTTGTATGGAATTGTGGCATTTCACTGGTTAAACAAGCTCAGTGGGATGGACTATTGGAGTGTTACAGCGGTGAGGGAGCTCTAAAGCGAACACGAAGGCTGCGTTGAATGGGTTTACAATGGGTAATGAGATTGAACTGGCCAGAGAAGTATCTGAGTCATGGTGAGGTGTTAACGTTAACCTCGAAGCTTCAAGGAACTTGTTTACAAAAATATTTAGAGGTGTTCATTCTGCCCAAAATAGAAACTCTAGACGGGATTTTGAATGTGAATTTTAGCCCTGAGGTATTCTCTAATTTTGATCTAGTAATGCGAATTGGGTTGAATGGTTGTGCGTGGGATCCATGAGAGACTTGGTCTGAGAAATCTGCTTGGGAAAAGCTAGAGGAGAATTACAAAAATGTTTCTACGTTAACGCACCGACTTCCGAGAAATAAGGGATCTTTCCCGATTTCGTCGGAGGGAAAAAGGAAGATTTCCTTATCCTGTTGGAACGAGAAAAAGGAAATCCCCCTGTTTTAGGCCGACTCGAAACCTTATAAATAGGGCAATCCCCGCCACAATTCAGATCATCCACAATCATCTGCGAGACCTAAGAGACAGAGAGCTGAGACTTTAGCTTTTAATCTCTTAATTCGCAAGTCATCTTTTTACGACCAAACAATCTTGTAACTCCCTCCAGTTTAATCAATAAACGAGATTCGATCCATTGAATTTACTGTTTTGCCCCTTGTGTGATTTTCAGAATCAAAAATTGGCGCCGTCTGTGGTGACGATTTAGTCTTAAACAAGACAGTAAAACTCTCGGATCTTAACTCAACGATGGTCGAACTCCCGATCGACGAAAACACCTCGGACAACCGGGAGGAGTTCGAAACACCGAACCCGACTCTACCAGAAACCATCCCTGTCGTCACAACCCCGGTTCCTGATAACCTAACCGCCCTGCTGCAATCTTTAACGACGCAACTCGCTAAAAGCACTAAAAGAAACGACAAACGATTTGACTCTCTTCTCGCTACTCAGACAGCACTCATCGACCAATTTGCGGAGTTCAGGCAAACACCTCTCTGACCTAGGGAAGAAACACTCATCGAACTTCGCCGAACCCTCTTTCTGACTCCTGCGACAAACGATGATCAAGGAACCGGCGGGATCAACCAGAATTCCGTGAATCATGAGCTCGACAGCGTCAAAGCCTAACTCCATGATATGAGATCCAAATTTCATCAAGCTACCAGCTCGGCGCACGAAATCGACCGTGTGATTCAGGAAACACAGAAAACTCCTTTCACTCAACGGATCCTTAACACCCCTGTCCGACGTCTGGAAAGGTTCAAAATTCAATAGTACGAAGGCAACTCGGACCCTCGACACTTCATGACTTCCTTTGGGATCATGATGAACCGCTTCAAATTCCAAACCAAAGAAGAGCAGGAAGCCACGAGGTGCCATCTATTTATCGAAAATCTCGGTGGGACCGCACTCGATTGGTTTTCACAACTCGAAACGAACTCAGTCAACAACTATACCGAGCTTACCACCAAATTCCTCAAACTCTTCACCATGTTCATCAAGGCGAAAACCAAGAATTCCGAGCTATGGACCCTCGAACAGGGATCGACCGAACCATTACGCAATTTTATGGATCGGTTCAAATCGGTAGTAACCCACTGCACCATCGACAACGACGCCACAATCGAGGCTCTCTATAAAGCAACATGGTATTTATCGGCTTTTCACATGGAACTTCATCGAAACCGACCCTCGACCCTGGAGGACGCACTCCATTAATCACATACATATATCTTGGAGGAGGAGGAATACGCCGCCAAGGACAAACAATACGCTCCTTCAAGACAGCCCTCCCCCAAGGAGAAACTCAGGGAAGACGCCCGTGAACTGCGATCTCAGTACGAAAAGCGACTTAAAACACACCAGGTAAGCGCTATCCCTCCGCAACAACCATGTAATACTTGGGTTAAGCCAGAAGAGCAACAAGATGACTCGAAGGAGAACAATACCGAGTCATATTGCGAATTCCACAAAAGGAAGGGCTATAGCACCGAGGATTGCCGACACCTCAAAGACTTTTTACTTCGAAACTTCAGAAATGGGGACGTCTCACCTCAGGCCGCCCCCCGACCTAACAGCAAATTCCATCGTAACAATACCAATAAGCAAGGCAAAGACAACAACTCTGAACGAGCTAAGGAAGATCCTGACACCGATACCGACCTGCCAGAACGTGATCGAGAGGATAAGTCCGACAACCAAACGGCCCCGAAAGCTCGGAAGAGAGTTCATATGATCATGGGTGCCATTGAGTCTTGCAATTACTCTGTTCGGGCGTATAAAGTGCATAGCTACGAAAGAATCGCAGGAAAACAAAACAACCGAGTTCCGGAGATCGGCGTGCCAATAAAATTCACTGAAGCATACACAATCGGACTCCACATGCCCCATAACGATCCATTAGTCGTTGAAATGCTCATCGTTGACGTAACCGTTGAACGATTCCTGGTCGACACCGGTAGCACGGTTAATGTTATTTTCAAGCAGAAATTAACGGACTTGGACATCCCGAACTCCGAAATCAAACCGTACATCGAACCCCTAACCGGTTTTTCTGGAAAACGAACTATTACTGCGTGAACGATAAAGATACCGATATACGTCGGCGAAACGATGAAAATAATGAAATTCCTGGTCCTGGATAAACCAGCAATCTATAATATCATACTCGGTACACCGTGGCTGTTCGCAATGAAAACCATTCCTTCAACTTACCACCAGTGCGTCAAATTCTCGACGCAACACGACATCTTCATCTTCAAAGGTAGTCAATCGATGTCTCATCTGTGCATAGTCCTGGAATGTAAACTCCGAACTGCGCCTCGCACATGTGTAATCGGTTCAACTCCAACTGACCTGCTTAATAAGAACAACGATCCCGATCTCCCGTGTCGGGAGTCGGTAATTCAGGTCAGCATCGACGACCTCGACCCCGAGAAATGCGTCGGAATAGGGGCATAGCTCGACGAAAAAATCAAGAGCGACCTCATCCGCTTCCTCAAGATGAACGTGCCCACCTTCGCATGGTCAATCAGTGACATGCCCGACATTAACCCCCAAATCGCTTGTTATGAACTCTCCATCGACCCGACCTTCAAACCAATCAAGCAGAAAAGACGGAAGCTCGGTCCCGAAAAAGCCCAAGCTGTAAATGACGAGGTAGAGAGATTACTCGGAGCAGGATCGATCACCGAAGTTAGATATCCGGATTGGTTGGCTAACCCCGTTGTCGTGAAAAAGAAAAACGGTAAATGGAGAATATGCGTCGATTTCACCGATCTCAACAAAGCATGCTCAAAAGACAGCTTCCCACTCCCACATATCGACAGAAGATTGAGGCTACTGCGGGGAACGAGCTCCTTTCTTTTATGGACATTTTCTCCGATTATAACCAAGGACCAAGTCGGACATCTCAGTACGTGTTTTGACATTCTAAACCAATACGGTATGAAGCTCAATCCCACCAAATGCACATTCGAGGTCACATCTGGCGAGTTCCTTGGCTACATCATCACTCGAAGGGGAATCGAAGCCAATCCCAAACAGATCTCGGCAATCCTCGACATGCCTTCACAAAACACGAAGCGAGAATAATACAAGAAAACAGGTGTATTTCCAACGGCAATTCCGACGGCAATAATTCCGTCAGAAATTTCCGACGACTTTCCGACGGATTTTCGACTAACTTCTCATCCGTCGGAATTCCGTCGGAAATATTAACCCGTCGGAAATCCGTCGGACACTTTTCGACAGATTTCCGACGACTTTTTGACGAATTCTGATGTTGCCGACATACTGCCGACGGATTTCCGACGACGTTCATCTGTCGGAATTTTCCGACGGATTTCCGACGGATTTCCGACAGATGCCGACATGGTTGCCGACATGGTTGCCGACATCGATAATATCTACTTTATATCCGTCGGAAAATGCACAAAATTTTCCTTATAAAAACGTTTCCACGCTTCATTTATAATCACAACAAAAAAAAATCTCTGTTATCTAATTCCTTACGAAAATGTCTTCTTCAAATCCTTATAATTATTTTCGATCATGGATGGACAAGCCTCATCAAATTCCGGACACGGGCCTAGTTACGGAGGAATTCAAAAAAGGTCTATAGGAATTCATGGCATTTGCGGGTATGCAGAAGAAAGCAAAAAAAACTGGTAAAATCTATTGCCCTTGTACCAATTGTGGGAATCGTAGATTTATCGTGATAGATGAAGTATCGTCACACTTGTATTGTCATGGGTTTATGCCGGGTTACAAGATTTGGTATTATCATGGAGAAAATGATACAATGGTGGATAATTATGCTAGTACTAGTGAACATTATATTGGGGATAACACTAGCTTAGAAGAACCCGCAATGGAAGAACAAAGTACTGTAGGTCATGTTCAGATGGTGGACGATGCATTTCGTGAAAGTATACCATCGGTTGCTGAGTATGGAGATAGGGGAGAAGAACCTAATTTAGAAACTCGGAGATTCTTTGATATGTTAGACGCTGCTAAACATCCGTTATATGATGGGTGTAGAGGTGAACATTCCCCTTTATCAACTGCAACAAGGATGATGGGTATAAAGACGGATTTCAATTTGAGTGAGGAGTGCGTGGATGCAATCGCTGATTTTGTGAAAGAAATTTTGCCAGAAGATAATCTTGCACCGGCATCATACTATGAGATACAGAAACTTGTTCAAGGTCTAGGATTGCCGTATCAGATGATAGATGTATTCATAGACAACTGTATGCTCTACTGGAGAGAGGACGCAGATCGTACGACATGTCGTTTTTGTCGCAAACCTCGGTATAAGGAAACAGGTGGAAGAGTGTCAGTGCCATATAAACGGATGTGGTATTTACCGTTAATAGAGAGATTGAAGAGGTTATATCAGTCAGAGCGCACAGCAGGAGCAATGAGATGGCATGCAGAGCATACAACAGATGGACAAATCGCCCATCCGTCAGATGCAGGAGCATGGAAACATTTTCAATCCATTTATCCCAGCTTTGCGTTTGAGGCAAGGAACGTATACCTTGGATTATGTACCGATGGTTTCAGCCCTTTTGGGAAGCACGGCAGAAAATATTCTTTGTGGCC
The DNA here is from genome assembly GCA_030161315.1 of Eutrema japonicum. Classification (NCBI taxonomy): domain Eukaryota; kingdom Viridiplantae; phylum Streptophyta; class Magnoliopsida; order Brassicales; family Brassicaceae; genus Eutrema; species Eutrema japonicum. The sequence goes on from BSQW01000013.1 coordinate 31,985,707, forward strand.
AGTAATTGTAACACCTTACAATTTGCCGCCATCTTTGTGCATGCGAAGGGAGTTCTTGTTCCTTAGCATTCTCGTTCCTGGACCAGAGCATCCGAAGAGATCACTTGATGTGTTTTTGCAACCATTGATTTATGAGCTGCGAATGTTATGGGACCAAGGTATTGAAGCGTTTGATGTTTCTTGTCACCAAAATTTCATCATGCGGTTGGTACTTTTGTGGACTATTAGCGATTTTCCAGCATATGGCATGTTATCAGGATGGACAACGCACGGAAGGTTATCGTGCCCGTACTGTCAAGATAACACTGATGCGTTCCAATTGAAGCACGGGCGGAAAACGTCTTGGTTTGATTTTCATAGGCGATACCTACCTAGCGATCATCCTTATCGTCGGAGCACCACATTGTTTAGGAAGAACCGGAAAGTATTTGACGTTCCTCCTCCTGAGTTAGATGGTGAGTATTTGTTGACTCAGTTTAGAGATTTTGGTGCAGAGAGGACCGTTGATTGTGGTGGTAACGGACATCATCCTGTTGATGGTTGTGGCAACGTTCATAATTGGCACAAGAGGAGCGTTTTCTGGGATTTGCCTTATTGGAAGAACCATCTTTTGAGGCATAATCTGGATGTCATGCACATTGAGAAGAATTTTTTCGACAACATTATGAACACCGTTCTCAATGTCAAAGGGAAGACGAAGGACAATCTGAAGTCTAGATTGGACTTGCCAGACATTTGTTCTCGTAGAGCACTACATGTGACAGGGAACGGGAAGCCTCCGATCCCGGCTTTTCGTTTCGATGAACCTTCAAAGGCCGAGTTTTTTGACTGGATTACCGAAAGTGTTAGATTCCCGGACGGATACGCATCTAACCTTCGGAACTGCGTTAATCATGGAGAAGGGAAGTTTACTGGGATGAAGAGTCATGATTGTCATGTGGTGATGCAGCGCCTCCTTCCATTTGCCTTTGCATGTCTTCTACCACGTAATGTCCACGAAGAAATTGCAGGTACAATCATGAAATTATTTATTTACTACTTTATACAATATATACTTCATTATTTAATTATTCATTTGTTATCCATATATTGCAGGGATTGGTGCCTTTTTCCGAGATATATGTTCTCGTTCATGGGATGTCTGATCATGAACCCCTCCAACAAAGCTCCGTAGGTTTGGGTTCAATCGAGCATTCCCTTGAGGTCGACCTTGTCGTTGATTTCACCATACAGTCAGACGATCGAGTATTTGAGGATTCAGAAGAAGAATTTGACGAATTTGGGGAACCTTCCGATTCAGGAGAATCAGATTACTCATCATCGGATTGACAGTAGTTTTAATTATAAAATTTGCACCGTAAAATATGTACATATATTTGAACTAGAATTCTAATGTGTAATATATCAGTTATGTCGAAGTTTTATAAAGTTAGACATTTGATTAAGTGTAACAAAATCGAAATTTTGCCACAAAAAAAATTTTGGTTACAAGGTTAACCTATATTATAACTTCTATATAAATTCTATATAACACATTTTCTTGATGTATATACAAGGTTAACCTATTTTATATACATCATACAAGTGTTTGTAAACTTTTGCCACAAAAAAAACCTATACCCTATACCCTAAACAAGATTTTTGAATATCCGTAGGAAATCCGTCGAAAATTTCCGACGGATTTCCGACGGATTAAGCTTCCTCGGATAAAACCTGGGTTATATCCGAGGGATTGATTTTTTAGCCGAGGCAGCTGAATACGTCGGAAATCCGTCGGAATTTTCCGACGGATTTCCGACGGATTCAACTCAAACCGTCGGAAATCCGTCGGAAATTTCCGACGGATTCAGCTGCCTCGGCTAAAAAACAATCCCTCGGATATAACCCAGATTCAACTCAAACCGTCGGAAATCCGTCGGAAAGTTCCGTCGGATATTTAAAAATCTTGTTTAGGGTATAGGGTATAGGTTTTTTTGTGGCAAAAGTTTACAAACACTTGTATGATGTATATAAAATAGGTTAACCTTGTATATACATCAAGAAAATGTGTTATATAGAATTTATAAATTTGGATGGAAGTGTTTGTATAAGTTATAGTATAAGATATAGTTGATTTATGTGAAATGATATGTTTTGATGTTGTATAATTTTTAAACTAATGCAAAGCCTTTAATATTGATGAACTTAATATATATATTGAATGAAACATGTAAATAACATGTCCCTAAATCATATAAAGAAACCCTAAACCCTAAACCCCAAATATACCTTAATTCCGTCGGAAAGCCGTCGGAAATTTCCGACGGATCTGAAAAATTAGACACGTTCTTGTTGACTGACCAATCGACAAACATGCAAGGAATATACCTTATCCGTCGGAAATCCGTCGAAAATTTCCGACGGCTTTCCGACGGATATGAAAAATTAGACACGTGCTTGTTGACTGACTAATCGAAAAACATGCAAGGAATAAACCTTATCTTCTCCAATCCGTCGGAAATCCGTCGGAAATTCGAAATTTCCGACGGACTTTGATATTTTCGAGACCGCGGGAATATCAACCGCGTAAATGAAATTATTTTTCGAAATCCGACGGACATCGAATTATATCGACGAAACGTAAGTTTTTTTCCTTATTTCTCTCTTCTTCCTCTCTCTCTTCCGTCGCTTCTTCTCCCTCTTCTCTCTTCTTCTTCCTTACAGAAAATCTCTTCTTCTCCCTCTTCTCTTCTTCTTCTTCACAATTTCAGTTTTAATCTTCAATTCATCAACTCCACTTCATCAATTCCTCAATTCTTCTCCAAAAAAACCATGTAAGGTTAATCAATTCCTATAAAATTTTTTTATATCATGTTAGTTTTAGGGAATATATTAGTTAGGTTGTTAGAATTCTATTTATGTGAATTGTTAAGTGGTTATAATAGAATTTGTTATTTAGAATAATATTAGTGTTAGGGTTTATGTGTTTAGATTGTTGATATAGAATTGTTAGATCTAGAAAACAAATTTTTGATCTTGTTTTATCTTCTAAAAATATTAAAATCATTTTTAGATCTTGTTTTATTTTCTAAAAATATTTTAAAAACGTTTCTAGATATTGTTTGAATTTTTAAAAATATTTGTATATATTAAAATCGTTTTTCTAATATTGTTTAAGTAATAAAAACGTTTAGACAATATTTGTATATATTAAAAACGTTTTTAATATATTTGTTAAGTAATAAAAACGTTTTCATAATATTTGTATATATAAAAAATTTTATAGTAATAAAAACGTTTTTATAATATGTATATATATTAAAATCGTTTATGATATTTTTTAACTAATAAAAACGTTTTTAAAATATTTCTATATATTTAAGTTGATGTTAAAATATTTTTTTAATTATAAAAACGTTTTTATAATATGTGTATATATTAAAATCGTTTATAATATTTTTTAACCAATAAAAACGTTTTTAAAATATTTCTATATATTTAAGTTGATGTTAAAATATTTTTTTAATTATAAAAACGTTTTTATAATATGTGTATATATTAAAATCGTTTATAATATTTTTAACTAATAAAAACGTTTTTAAAATATTTCTATATATTTAAGTTGATGTTAAAATATTTTTTTAATAATAAAAACCTTTTTTAAATATTGTTTTAGAAATAAAATCGTTTTAAATATTTTTTATAGTAATAAAACGTTTTCTAAATATTTTTATATATTAAAACTGATTTTAAAATATTTTAGCAAATTTTGAAAATTTTTGAAAATTTTGAATTTTTTGGAAAATTTGAATTTTCCGGAAAATTTGAATTTTTCCTAAATTTTTTTCCGGAAATTTCAATAATTTTGGTAACTTTTGAATTTTTTGTTAATTTACTAACAATTTTACCGTTTTCCGCAGGGATCACGACGAAGTTCTTCAGTTGGGAGGCGGCAACCAAGAACGCCGTTCTCGGGGTTCTCGGTGTACGCCTCCTCCGGGACCAACGAGCTCGGGAACTCACATCCCAGATTCCCAGCAATCCGCTGCTCGGAGCCACATTGAGATCGAGGAGCTAGTCCGGCAGCCTAACCGGGGCCATTGCATTCGACTCGACCCGAAGTTTGAGGACGGCACTTGGTAAGAAATTTTTTGTACATTATTTCAATTTATTTTGATTTTTAAACTTAACATATTTATATCTTTTCATAATGTTTTCAGGTTTAAGCTGTCGACTCAGATCACCAAGGCGATATTACGGATGCTCCACAACATGTTGGACAAACCGTACGAGAAGTATTCGGACATGCCTACCGAGGAGAAAGACGTGTGGCACCGGACTTTCGCGGTAAGTTATTTATTGATATATTATTTATTTTAAATTTCATTTTGTCAATTTTTCTTTTTGATATGTAACATATTTTTTTAAAAATTGTAGCAAGAGTTCACGTGGGACTCTCATCATACGCGCAAAGTCATTGACACATTCGACAAGTATGCCGCAAACTCATACTCGAAGCACATGTACGAGTGGAAGTAGAAGTGGAAGCACAACAAAGACAAGCCGAAGGACCTTGACGACGACGTCTGGAAGGGCTTCTGTGAGTACTGGAGTAGGCCTGCGATGAAAAAGACCTCCGAGCAACAGTCGAAGAACCGAAATAGCCAACGAGGCGGGAAAGGGGTCTACATCCACAACGCGGGCGCAAAGACCATCGAACGGGAAGCGATGGAAATGGTAAGTTTAATTTAAATTTTTTATTGTTAATTCTGTTTTTTATATTTATTTAACTTAACAAATTTTCGCAGGCGAGAGAATCTGGTTCCGAACCCGATTATCTTCAACTCATCGAGAATAGACACACCAACAAGAAAACCGGTCAGATACATGACTTGGGGATGCGGGATGTTGTCGAGAAGAGCAAGAAGACGAAGCTGGACCGTGAACTATCATCGCAGCTCACTATCGAAGGATCGACGTCCTCGAACTCTTTGTCCCGGGAAGAGATAAACCAGATTGTACTTGAGGTAAGTTTTAATTTCATTTCGTTTTTTTTTTAATTTCGTTATTTATTTATTATCAGTTATAATTATTCGCAGCAAACCCGGCAAGTGAAAGGTCGATTCGCTGGGTTAGGCACCCTTCCGACCCAGGAATCTTCTTCCTCGCTTCCTCGTTATCCTTCGGAGTACCGGGTAGAAATCGAGAGGCTCACCCAAACGGTGAAAGACCGTGACCAGCAGGTTGAAAAGCTACGGACGGAGCAACAGACTACCAACAAGAAGCTCTCCTGCTTGGAGAAGATGATGGAGAAATGCTTCCCGCATATGTTTCGGGATAATAATCCCGACGACGGAGATTCTCCAACCATTTAAATATTTGCTTTTAATGCTTTTTTTTTTAACAATTTATTTTAATGTGTAATGAATTTTTTAATTTTGTTTAATGAATTTATATATTTATTATTTCTATTTTTAATTTATATTTCAAATTTATATAATTTTAATATATAAATTTCAAAAAAATAAATAATTAAATAAAATTCAAAATACCAATTCCGTCGGAAAACCGTCGGAATAAGTTACCGTTGTAAATCCGTCGGAACCTATTTCCGACGAAGAACCGACAGACTTCCGAGACAACTTCCGATCAAATTATCCGTCGTAACTCCGTCGAAAATAGTTACCGTCGGAAATATCTTCCGACGGATTTACGACGGACTTCCGACAAATTCATCCGATCACCATCCGTCGGAAATTCTGTCGGTAATATATCCGTCGGAAGTCCGTCGGAAATTACCGACGGATTTCCGACGGCATTTCCGACGGCATTTCCGACTTAATATCCGTCGGAGTATCCGTCGGAACGTACGCGGTAGGAAATCCGTCGGAAATTTCCGACGGATTCTGACGGAAACCATATTTCCGACGAACTGTAACCGACAGCTTAAATCCGTCGGAAATCCGTCGGAAAAGGCCCTTTCCGACAAATTTCCGACGGATTTGCCCGTCGGAAATATCCCTGTTTTCTTGTAGTGGAAGTTCAAAAGCTAACATGTCGGATTGCCGCACTCAATCGATTCATTTCCCGATCAACAAATAAGTGCTTACCTTTCTATCAACTACTCCGCGGTAACAAAGAGTTGGAGTGGGATGACAAGTGCGAAACGACATTCAAACAGCTCAAAGAATACTTATCAACTCCACCTCTCCTAGCTAAGCCCGAAGATGGGGAAACTCTCTATTTATACATTGTAGTCTCGACCTCAGCTGTAAGCGGAGTCTTAGTTCGGGAAGACCGAGGAGAACAAAAACCCATCTTCTACATCAGCAAATCTTTAAACGATGCTGAGACGAGATACCCAACAGTCGAGAAACTCACACTCGCCGTCATCATCGCAGCTCGGAAACTCCGCCCTTACCTCCAATCCCACTCGATCGTTGTCCTCACTAATCAGCCTTTGCAGACAATCTTACACAGTCCAACCCAATCCGGCAGACTCGCCAAATGGGCAATCAAGCTGAGTGAATATGATATCGAGTTCAGAAGCAGGACCGCCATAAAGTCCCAAGTTCTAGCCGATTACCTCATCGAGTTGCCGTTAGAACTAACAGTCTCCGAGCTCCCAGGAACAGAAAAATGGCTTCTTCAGGTCGACGGCTCATCATCACACCGAGGTTCCGGGGTCGGTATACGCTTTCAATCCCCGAAAGGAGAAATCTTAGAACAATCTTTCCGACTGGAGTTTCAAGCCTCAAAAAACGAGGCAGAATATGAAGCGCTCATAGCCGGACTACGATTAGCTAAGGCAATCAGAACAAAACATATACAAGCGTTTAGCGATTCGCAATTCGTCGCCAGCCAATTCAGCGGTGAATACAGCACCAAGAGCGATCGCATGGATGCATACGCGAAACTGGTAAAGGATCTCACAGCCGAGTTCCAAAATTTCGACCTCACTAAGATACCTCGCACAGAAAACGCCCCAGCCGACGCACTCGCTTCCTTGGCATCGAGCTCAGATCCTCATCTCCGGCGAACCATCCCGGTCGAAAGTATCTCCCAACCAAGTATCGAAACAGCGGCGATCTGCAACGTCACCACACGTATGCAAGATTACGAGGCCCATCCCGCCAATGCCCCTATCCAACATAATACTGAAGATCGGCAAAACCCCAAGCTCAGCGAGGAAATCGAAACTGGACACATCCCGAATAATCCCGATCTGCGAGCCAGTCCGATGAGGACGAATCATCGGAAGGTCTCCACGCTCCTGTGGACATCGAGGCAGAAGGCGAACAAGAACCGGAGGACTGGACTAACGAGATAAAGATATACATCTCCGAATGGACAGTCCCGATAGATAGATGGGAAGCTCGGCGACTAAAAATACGATATGCCCACTACATCATTCACAACAGTGAACTCTTCCAATGGAGCGCCTCGGGTGTCCTGTTAAAATGTGTCGTGGGGAAAGATATTCCCACCATCATGAGTAAGGTACACGATGGCGACAGTGGGAACCATTCTGGAGGACCCTCTTTAGCTTTGAAAATTAAGAAGGCAAGCTACTATTGGCCAACTATGCTAGCAGACTGCCAAAAGTTCGCCGCCAGATGCGAGAAATGCCAAAGGCACGACCCGATGATAAATCTCCCAACCAAGCTACTCACGATGTCCACGGCCTCTTATCCGTCCATGCGATGGGCAATGGACATCGTCGGATAACGGACCTCAGTTCATCTCAGCCTTATTCGGTGATTTTTGTGCGAAATGGAAAATTCGGCTAAGTTTCTCCACTCCGAGATACCCACCTGGAAACGACCAAGCCGAAGCAACCAATAAAACTATCATCGACGGACTCAAGAAAAGACTCGACACAAAGAAAGGATTTTGGGCCGAAGAACTCGATGGAGTCCTCTGGTCCTACCGCACCACACCCCGCAGTGCTACCGGGCAATCCCCTTTTTTGTTAGCTTACGGCGTAGAAGCTTTATGTCCGGCCGAGCTCGATGTTCCTGGTATACGCCGAACGATGCTAACTTGGAATCCCGACCTCAACAACGAGTTACTCCTTGATACTCTGGATACACTTGAAGAACAACGCGGACAAGCACTACTCCGAATCCAAAACTATCAACACTTAGCCGTTCACTACTACAACAAAAAAGTTTGAGGAAGGTGATCTCGTCCTCCGCAAAGTCTATCATTACACATAAGAAAGGAATGCCGGCAAACTTGGTGCTAACTGGGAAGGACCTTACCAGATCATGCGCATCGTCAAGCTCGGCGTCTACGAACTTATGAAAATGGACGAAACTCTTATCGCGCGATCATGGAATTCAATGAATCTCAAACGGGTCTACTACTAAGTTCGGCAAAAGCGCTAGCGCAAAAAAAAATGAATGATGTAATATGAACTACGAATGACATGATCCTTCTTTCGAAGGTACGTAGGCAGCCCACACCAGGGTTCAACTATGATTCTAATAAAAACAAATTCTTTACTTATAAAGAGTTATAACAAAGCCGAGCTACCGTAGCTCGCCGGACTTTGCAAGTTCGCATCTTTTGAAGGTCAAAACTGACAACTTAACAAAGCCGAGCTACCGCAACTCGCCGGACTTTGCAAGTTCGCATATTTTGAAGGTCAAAACTGACAACTTAACAAAACCAAGCTACCGCAGCTCGTCAAATTCACACTTCATCAAAAGTTTCACATCTTTTGATATCAAAAACCAATCAAACAAAACCGAGCTCTTTAGTTCCAAATCAAAAACCATCGCGGTCTTATACATCGACGTCCTCGCCAGACGATCGATAGTACTCCTCAGGGATACACATAATTAAAAAGCCGAGATCCGTCTCGCAAAAGCCGGAACATTTCTCGCATCCAGACACATTCTCAGACCATCCGAACTAAAGTAAGCCGAACCATCTCGCAGTCAGATTCTATCTTAGGACCCGAAGTATCCTGAGATGAACAGATCCTCGCAGTCTCATGCCGAGCTCCGAGATTAAGCCGAATGACACATTCTCACAAAAACTAAGCCAATTTCACAACAATTGCAAATTTAGTAAGCCAATTTCCCAACAATCTCAAATCACATAAGCCGATTTCTCAACAATTGCAAACCCGTAAGCCGATCTTCAAACGATCACCGATCCCGAGTTGATCGTAAACCGACTTCGGCTAAAATTTCCCAGGCTAAGACAGTATTAAGTACGGCCCCAATTTGGAACGTTAGTGAAAGCGAGAAGATTGTATCATGTTACAACTTTATAGAACAAACTCACATAGACAAAGATCGAGAATCCAAAGTCAAAAACGACTGAACGAAATTCATCATATTTCTTGAAAATAAAGTTTTAAAATCCCCCTCGGGCAAACAAAGTACGTATTACACGAACCCCCACGGGTAAGTTCAGAGCCTTATTAGGAATAACAAAAAAAATACAAAATAAGAAAAAAGCCTAAGGAGACTCCCGGTCTCTGAGCTAATAAGACATCGCAGGACCAATGCTAGAAGCCATTGACCCCACTCGTTAATATCATCTGGGACCTCAGTTCCAACCGCACCAAGATGGGGACCCAGAGGAATGCCGCTAAAGAGATCGGAGACATCTTGAAATTCCCGTCTTCAAGCTCCATAAGCTCCAGAGATTGCATCTCAGCTGTTGGGCCCAAATTCGGCGCTCAAGGCCCATAACGAATAAACAGGCTAAACAAAGAAGGCCCGGCCCACGGAAAGGTCTCACGGGAAATTTTACGAGCTGAAGTAAGCGAGGCCGCAAGGTAGAGAAAATAACAAGTTGGAAGAACCAAACACGAGGAAAAGAAGCGAGTTCGCAGGAAGATAGAAGCACGCACTCGGCCAATTCAAAACATGGTCAACCAAAATTATTCCGTATTAAAGACGAAAGATTACGAATTCAATTATATAGTTAATGTGTAGGAAGTTACGTTTTCAGCGGGTATAAGTTTGAAACACCAGCCTTATTGTAAAGAACCAAATTCTTGGCAAAGATAATAATATACAACTTTTTCTCTTAATCTTCGAGGTATATTCTTAAGAACATACAACCTGAAAACCGAGAATTGAGGTTATGAGATTCTGCTCTCACAATTTGGCGGCGTCTGTGGGGAGGAGCAAAATAATTTCCTTCTTGTAACTTGCGAAACTAATCATTCGAAAGAAGATAATAACGGCCACAACAAGAGCAGCAGCTACTGCTTCATTCGGAGTTATAAACACCTCCATTCCACCATCCCAGCCTGACACAATCGCTCCGGCGAACTCGGACGGAAAAACAAACGTTCTCATTACCCCCTCGGGAGCGAATGTCAGGACTAGGATCAACGAAACTGCTGATCCTTCGGGACCTGCAGTCTTCAACCAGCCGGCTCTGGATAAAATAGATGAGATCTGGAACTTGATATCGGTTCTCATAGAACAGAATCGCCTAATGGCAGCTCACCAAGACGATCTCGAAAGGTCGGCTTGGACAGGCGCGATCAGGCGGTTTGCTCCCCAACCTGAAATACAAGCCCCGCTTGCACTAGGACAATGAGGGCTAATGTTTTCACCTCCACCAGTAACGAGGCTAAACTTTTCTGGTATCGATGCCTCGACCAGCAGAATGGTCAGCTCAGCCACCACCTTGCGGTTCAGCTCGATGATATCAGACCCTATATTCACTCCTTCCATGATCCAGACCGCGGAAGGAGGGACCCCATCAATTGGGACCTTCCCGGGAGTAGGCTTGACCTCAGACCGATAAGTCGGCCATGTTTGTTCTGGGAGCGCTAATGAAGTTGAAAATTGGGACAATCCCGAGGTCGAAACGCGGCCTGAAAATGGGGTCATCAACCATTCCCAGCTCGCTGGAGAGTCCCTGCTCCGGTTCCTGGGCAATAACGAAAATGGTATGGGACCCGGCGCCTCTCATGGGTTTTAGTCAATTAAGAAGTATTATGAAGAAACTAGTGCCGAACTTCAGCGGATGAGATCGTAGGTCCATGCCGCTCTAAGCTCAGCACCCGAAATAGATAGGGTGATTGATGAAGACAATCAGACCCCATTCACCTCGCGGATTGCGAGCCCCAGCTCGGCGATGTCGGGAATATCCGATTTCTCTGATATAACGGAGAAACCGACCCCATGGCATTTATGAGAAGTTTCAAATTCGGCTTCTCAAGGGTGCGACTATTCGGGGGCGACCTCGAGTCAGCATGCTGTCGTTTCTTTGCCAAAAATATAACGTATTCGGCCCTGAAATAGTTCACCTCCCTGAAGCCGAATTCGATCGACAACTTCACCCAGCTATATTCGGTATTTATCCAGATCAAGACCTCGGAGGCCGATCTGTGGGTACTTACTCATAAGTCAGGTGACTTGTTGCAGAAGTACAATGACAGTTTTAAGGCCGTTAAGGCAAAAATTGTCGATCTACATAACCCAACGGCCCTGAAAGCCCTTCAAAACGGACTGCTAAAAACCTCAAAATTCTTTGAGGAGCTCACGGACCGGGAGCCCGTATCGCTAGATGATGCACTACACCGTGCTTTGCGCTGGATCATTCTCGAAGAAGCAGGTGCAGCTCAATCGAAGCAACAAGCACCCGCAACCTCGAGTAAGGATGCTCAGACGAAAAACTCCCATGGACCTAAAAAACTTGGGAGGAAAGAGTCCCAAGACCAAAGACAAAGTCAGGGGTTGCATTCGTACTCAGTAGGAAGCCCACCTCATAACAGATTCAAGCCCTATGATTCCAGTAATTGGTGTGATTTTCACAAAATCAAGGGTCACTCGACTGAGGAGTGCTACGAGTTGAAAAAGCAACTCGCTGCAAAATTTGCAGCAGGAGAGCTGGGCAATGTCGAGCTGGAGAAACCCCCTCCAAGGAAGAACTACAATCCAACTCGAGATGGCGAAAGACGAGATCGCCCATCTGAGGATGATCGAAAGCGAGAACGCTCATCCGAGGATGCAATGAGGCGAGATCCCCCTAAGGATAAAGAGGCGGATCTACCTCCTTCCAGCACGAAGAAAATAATTAATTTTATTTATGGATGATCCCAGTTGTGTCACAACTCCGTGAATTCGATCAAGAAACATCAACGGAGGGTAAACACTGACATACATGATAGAACCTCGTTCAAAGGACCTTACACGCAAATCTCATTCTGGGAGAGCGAGGCCATTGAACTAGACTCTCCACATGATGATGCCCTCTAATCATGCTGGAGGTGGGTGGATGCGAGCTCACTAGGATGCTCGTGGACACCGGTGTGAGAGCAGAATCTCACAAACTCAATTCTCGGCTTTTCAGGTTTTGTGTTCTAGAGAATAACTTAGAAAATTTCGAGAGAGAAAACGTGTATATTATTATCTTATCCCAGAATTCGGTCATTTTCTGGTAGCCCTTGCCTTTATCTTATACATGCTAAAATTGTAACCGTCTGGACCTATTAATTCATATTAAATACAGACTTAAATTTACAATCTAAGACTTTAATACTGAGCTTGATCCTAGGGTTTTGAATTAGCCTGTTTTGACTGGGTGAAACGCAAGCTCATTCACCTAGCGACCTCGCCTCTTCCTGCGTGCTCGGCTCCTTCCAGCTTACGGGCTCGCTCCATGAGGTCTCATCGTGAACTGAGCTTCTTTGTTAGGCATATTCAATCAGGCTGGGCCTTGAGCGTGGAATTTGGGACCAAAAGTTGCCCACCAGAATCCTTAATGATTTATCACTGGGGATGCGACGCTGCGATCTAGGGTCCTGATTGATTTCCTAGTCGATACGATCTTGCAATCTCGGGTTTCTGATTGATTTCTTGCTTGTTCATATGCCGAGTTTGCAGGGATCCTATAATATATGTGCGATTTTTAAGGGATACGACAGGGCGAGTGGGTATAAATGAGCGGTTTACGCTGCTTCAACTTCCTACGCTGCCTCGTCTCCCACTTGCCAAGGTAATGATGTCTTTTTACTTTTCCCCCTTTTTTTATTACTTCTACTCCATTAATTGAACTGTCTTCGCCTCATTTTTACTTTTATCCGAGATATTCTCTTCTGTAAAAGCTCATCCTCCACTGTTTCCGGCCAAATTTCTTCTTTCACCCTCGATTTTTTTCTCTTTCTGCAATGGCTTCTTCCTCTCAACCGGGTGCTTCTCTCCCCCTCGCCGATCGGTTCAAATCTCTCTCAAGGAGTACGATTTCGCCTGTCAAGCTCGCAAATATCTCTGCCTTATGCGGACTCGATACATGCGACCTACTTATTCCGTCGGCTGATAGCTCTCCGGAAAGTCCTCCGGAGGGTTACGCATGTGGTTATGCCGCGTTCTTCTTGAGATGCCGCCTCACTTTTCCCATCCCTACTGCTATCTCTAGCATTATCAGCGAACTCGGGCTCGCCCTTCCACAGTTTATGCCCAGCGCTATGAGATCCCTCGTCGCACTCTGGGTGCGCTCTAAAGAATCTGGGGTCGTGTTCGAGACAGAAGTCTTTCGCCAGCTTTTCAATGTCAAAGGGAATTCGCATTTTCGCGGGACCTACTATTTCCGGCGAAGGTTAACCGGTCCGTTTTCTATTTTAGAATCTCCAACAATTCTGTTGAGGGCGAGTCGATACTTCGGCATTCCTGGGCTCAGATTACTGGTCAGCATGATCCCTAGGATGCTGATTCGAGTGCCTTTTATAGGGATTTCTTAATCGCTATATTCTTCAGTTCTGATTTGATTTTCTTTTTTGCAGAATCAATTGATTCCTCAAAAGTAGTGACGGCTGAGGTTCAACAGCTCATCGATCTTGTAAAGGGGGAGAGCTCTGACTGGAAGCGTTTCACCCTCGATAGGATTCAACAAGCTCGCGAGCGCCGAGCTCCCGGGCTATCCGTTGCATCTGCTCTCCGACTCATAGTTTTGTATGCATGTATATTTATATTTCATTTTTTGGGTCATGAGTTTTTCCTCATTCAGATCACCCTTGTTTGGTTTCGCAGATTCTCGGTCTCCATCTCCCCCACCTCAAGTTCAAGTTTTGGCTCCGGTTCTATCCATTATCCTGAGGCTCGAGGCTGTCGCTAAAGATTTAGCCCGCGTTGAGGTTGATCCTCCGGCGAGTTCCCAGGTACGGATACTGCCCTTGCTACCTCCCAGGTTGACCTGACTCGCAGCGACAGCTCCACGGAATCCAACAAGATGGTTCCTCCTAAGAAAGCACAGCGCCTTTCATACAGGGAAAGGATGCGACTACGCCCTGCTCCGACGCCAGCTGGTGCTCTTGACAAGAAGGTCAAGGAGGCTCTCAGTAAATCTGCCCGCGTTGAGACCTTGCAGTGTGAGGAACCCGAGAGGGGTGATCACCGTGAGTCCAAAGCTGACCATGGTGATTGTGGCAGTTTGCCAACGGGTGGTGAGACCGAGATTGCCCAGATTGATGTGCGAGCTAGGGGCTCTCGAAGGTCAACCTCCAGGGTATCTTCTAAGGAACCCAGTCACTCAGCCAAGCATCAGTCTCTCTCTAAGCGGTCTCGCGATGATGAATTTGAGGGTGAGGAAACATCAAGGAGACATGTGGCACCTCTCTCGCAAGGTGGCGGAGGAAGTTCTTGGATTGCTTTTAGGTTCGACTTTGATGGACCTGAGGCAATCATAGAGAACAGCTCCTAGCTAGCGAATCATTTTAGGCGTGTTAGGCATTCCTCCTGCTTTCTGCCGTCCTTGAGGAATATGAAGAAGTCTGAAAGCTATACCAAGTTCGCGGGTGCGATTGGTCAGGTAGCTTTGGTTCCCTTTTCTTATTATATTATTTTTCCTTATTTTTCTTTGCTGAGTTTATGCATTTCTTTCCAGGCTATCTCTGCTACAAACGAGCTGGTTAACTCGTTTGAGCAGGACCTTCGCTCTGCCACCCAACCTGAGGAGGTTGAAAGGGCGGCTATGACTATTGCCGACCTGGTTTCTGAGCGGGACGAGCTGGTGGCCACGCTTGCTCGAGGTGAAGAGAAGATGGCCAATGTTGCCCTTTTGGAAAGTCAGGTTAAAGATCAGGTCGTTTTGGCCAAGAGATGGGAAGATTCTGCTCGGGAGGCTCAAGCTCGTGCTGATACTCTTCAAGCTCGGATCTCTGCGCTAGAGAAATCTGGTGAAGATTTGAGGGTGGACCTCCGAGTCGCCGAGGGGCAAGCTGGGACTGCTGAGGATGGCTTATGCACTGCCAGCGAGAGTATACTAGGCTTAAGAGTCCATGTTGAGAAAGTCAAGGAGGATTCGAAGAAGCTCGCCAAGAAGCAGAAGGAGATGGTGAAGAGGGCTAAGAAGGCTGCGAGGAGGGAGATGTCCAAACAATATCGCACCATTCTTCTGGGGATAAAGGATAAATTTGAGAAGAAGAAGATCGAGGTCGACACCGAGACTCAGATTATGGAGTGTAAGTCCAACATCCTACTTCTCGATGATATTATTAATCACACCATCAACGACTTTGAGGCTAAGAAGAAGGATATTGAGGCTGGGAAGCTGAGGTTGGATGCGGAGCTCGCCAACGTCCAAGTATAAGATTTTTCCTTGGGTAAACTTGATATTCTGCAGGTATCCGATGATTCGGTTACGTTGCCTGCTGGGCCAAGTGCACAACCATTAAGTGATCAGCTGGACCTTGGTTCTCAGGAGCTTATGAAAGACTTCCCATTGCTCTTGGATCAGCTTGTCTCGGCGGATAAACCGGCTGAACCTGCCCGCTAGAGATCCTTCTATTTTCTTCATCCTTTTCAGTTTTTCGAACTTGGTGCATGGAGAGGCCTTTAAACCCATTTCTGTTTATTGTTGAACTTGTTATGCCCTGATGGGTGATATACTCATATATTGCATGTTTTAGCATCCATCTCACTTAGAGTTTTGTGTCATTTACATGCATAATCATGGTTTTGTCTTGTATTTCGGTCTCATTTAGAGATTAGGACATATTTCATTAGGTCTAGTGAGTTCTTGCATGTTTTGGAGTACTTTCTAGGTGATTGGAGGTAATTTCGGCATATTTGGATAGTTGGACCAAAGTAGAGTGCAAGGTCCATCCGATACACCGGAAAGATGTGGCTGTACTGAGGCCCTACGATATGAATAGGCTTGGATGACCTTCATGAAAGCTGTAGAGTAGTTTATCTAGACACTGGAAGTGGAATCAGGGGATTTGGACTTGTGTTTTGGAAGATATGGCCGTTTTACTGGAGACATGTCTGTCTGGCCGAGGCAGGTTTTTCAACAGCGATGTGTGACATCGGTATTGAAGCCTCAGGGGAATACACCGATGTCAAAAATTGGTGTAACACCTCTGTATTGCCTCTCTGAAGTGACCAGGAGCAAAAAAACCTTAGCACCGAGGTCCAACACCGATGTGTGACCTCGGTGTTGTCCAAAGTGTCTCCAATATGTGGCTAGATGGGGACCTTACAATCCGATTCAGCTTCAAATTCCTTCATAGAAGTTTTACAGGAGTGAATCAGCTTTGTACAGGAGTTTGAATCGGGTTATTTGGACGTATGGATAGGGAGATACTACGGATTTACGGAATGTATGTCCGTCTGGCCAAGAGAAGATGACACCGTCCAAAGAACCGGCAAAACGAAGGCCTTGCGATATGAATCAACTCCAATGGTCTTCATAAGAGTTGTAGAGGGACGAGTTAGCTGTCTACAGGAGTTA
This sequence comes from Eutrema japonicum, assembly GCA_030161315.1. Lineage (NCBI taxonomy): Eukaryota > Viridiplantae > Streptophyta > Magnoliopsida > Brassicales > Brassicaceae > Eutrema > Eutrema japonicum. Next base: position 32,002,396 of record BSQW01000013.1, read on the forward strand.
GATTCAGGTCATTCGGATGTCAGGTTCAGGAGTTATGACCGATTGACTGAAGACGTATCCAAGTTTCAGCCGGGTCAATACCTGGGTTGACCCGGGTCCAACCCAACTTAGCAAACACCTTTTTATATTTTAGAGATCTGATTTTTAGATCTATCTCACTTTTTATCCATTTTTACATTTTTTTTTCTCTCTCTCTTTTCTCTCTAGAACAAGACTTTGCCTTTTTAGGGTTCTTGGGATTTTTCCCTTGGATTCTTTTGATTTATGCATGTTTAAGGTTATATATTTTCATCTTTATCTAATCTTTCACATTCCTATTCCCTAATCATGATTAACATCACCTCTTTCACAAGATTTGGTGTGTTCTTCATGATTAGTGAGTAGTTCTTCTTAAGGCTCATGGATGAGGTAGACTAGATGAATTTCGTGGTAGATCTTGATGTCTAGAACTTAGTTTACATATTCCCTCTCTTATTTGGTGTTCATAATGCTAGATTAGGCTAGATATAGTTAATCTAGATCTTAGAAAATTTCATGCACACAAGGTGTTCGATGAAATTCCCCAAAGAACCAAATAAAGGATTTTGATTTCTTAGCCTATGAGTGTAGTTGTCTAAGGAGCATTAGGGCCATAGGAACCTATGTTTATTGCTTGTTAATCATCCTTTCACAAAAGATGGTTTGTTCTTGATTTGTATGATTAACAAAATTATTAAGACCATGAGAGTGGCTTAATCTTGCTTAAGTGTTCTAGGCTAAGGGAATAGCTTGTTTGTCTGAAATGACATCTAGATGGATCATGGAAGGATTCAAAATCAATAACCAAATCCAAGAGCCTACCTTTATCTTATTGTTAATCATGTTTTTAGTCTTTGCTTACTTGTTCTTGTTTAAATTTGAATCATTTAGGTTGTTTAGAACCCAAAAACCCCTCTTGTTAGCTTAACTTACAAAGTTGTATGCATTCCTAGTGATTGAAACTTGTACCCTTGGATTCGATATCTCTTATGCTACTTAGGCATTTTGAGTAATTGATATAACACAAAAACCTTTGTATCAATTTGGCGCCGTTGCCAATTGGGTTTAGCTTTCAACATTATGATTTTACTTCTTTTTGAGATTAAGCCTTTTTCTTATCTTTTGTTTACTAATCTCTCTTTCAAGCTCTCTCTTGTAGGTATATGAACACAAGAGCTAGAGGTGTACACAACCTTGTTGAGCCAATCGACAACATACACCTCTTGGACCGTGGAGTTAGAGAAAGGAGAGAAAGAAGACGTGCTTAACACATAGAGAGGTTGGGTATGGACCGTGAAGATGAACATCCGTTGGATCACCATGAAAACGTGGACCAACACCAAGCACATGGCCATGGTGGTAATGGAAACCACCACCCACCCGCCCATAATGCTAGAGCTCCAAACCCCTTTGATAGAGCCCGAAACGTTGTTGGAGCGGGGGATGCAGCCAATGCTCATGTCAACCGTCAAGGGATTCATGCGCCACCGGTTTAGTGCAATGACTTTGAGGTCAAAGCAAGCTTCATCAACATGGTGCAAAGTAACAAGTTACATGGCTTAGCGGTAGAAGATCCTCTTGATCATTTGGATCACTTTGACCGGATTTATGGCTTGACAAAGATGAATGGAGTCTCGAAAGATAGCTTCAAGCTACGGTTGTTCCCATTCTCTCTTGGAGACAAAGCAAGGCAATGGGAAAAGAACCTACCCCAAGGTTCCATCACTTCTTGGAATCAATGCAAAACCGCCTTCCTTGCCAAGTTCTTCTCCCACTCAAGGACGGCCAAGCTAAGAAATGAGATCTCAAGCTTCACTCAAAGAGAAAATGAGAGTTTCAACGAAGCATGGGAACGGTTTAGGAGCTATACATCACAATGCCCTCATCATGGATTTTTGGATGCTTCACTCTTAAGCACACTCTACCGTGGAGCTTTGCCTAAGATCCGGATGTTGCTTGACACCGCAACCAATGGAAATTTCTTGGCCAAGGAAGTGAATGAGGCGATGGAGTTGGTAGATAACCTTGCATTGAGTGATGGAACTTATGGCGATGACTATGACCCGTCTACAAGAAGCACAAGTGATTTTGAGGAGAAATAACGAACCAAAGAAATGATGGCTCTCAATGAGAAGTTGGATAAGCAAGCCAAGATGATTGACAAACTTCTCAATGCTTCCACTAAACCGGTCCACTTTTTTAGTGAAGAAATGGTGGATTTGAGCAACACATAAGAAGTGCATTACGTTAGGAACAATGGTGGCTACCTGCAATTTGCTACATGTAATGTGTTTGCCTCTTCATTAAATATAAATTGATTACTACAAGATACTTGAGATCAGATTTCATCGTTGATCTCATCGCTTGTTTGCCTCTTCCTCAGGTATAATAAATAAATACTCAACAAATCTTTGTTTGGTAAAGACCCACCCAATGGCCCACTTAATTGGTTACTCAGCAAATCTTTGTTTCTATTAAGAGTTTGAAATGTATATAATAAGTTGGTGTCTCCTTTGATTGCAGATTGTTAGTTGGTTTATCTTGCCATCAATCATAAGCTCTCACTCAGATCATACCACAAATTCTCTTATCCTCATTGTTCTTGTTCAATACATTCCTCGCCTCCACAGATCATAGTAGGACCTCTGGTGACCTCGGGAAAAAGGAGGTGTCGCTTCCTGCTCGTCCTAACCGGCTACTTCACTAAATGGATAGAAGCACGAGCTTTCCAACAGGTTAAGGCAAACCACGTGGAAGAATTCGTATGGCAAAATATAGTTTTCCGGCACGGAGTCCCAATATGAAATCGTAACCGATAACGGTTCACAGTTCATTTCAAATCGGTTCCTCGAATTCTGTGAAGACCACATAATTAGGTTGACAACTTTGACTCCACGTTACCCTCAGGGCAATGGGCAGGTCGAGGCAGAAAACAAACTGATATTGAGTAATCTCAAGAAACGATTGGACGCTAAAAAAGAAAAATGGTCTGACGAACTCCCATGAGTGCTATGGGCATGTCGGACCTCACCTCGTAAAGCAACCTCAGAAACACCATTCTCCTTGGCTTATGGTATTGAGGCCATGGTTGATACTAAGACTTTTCGGTCTTAAATAGGTATCAATAACTCTAAATACAAGTAGTATATGAGGATATCAATCCGTATTAGGAGATGACTTTAAGCATTGAGAATGGAAGGAACCTATGTAAGTTAAGCTAATTAAAAGGGGTTTTGTGATTAAGTATCCAAATTAAAACAAGTAAAGTAACTAATCAAGATGTAAATCAATAAACAAAAGCGGATTCAAAGATGGGATTATGGATATAATATAACCCAAGTTCAATTCATGATGTTCATTTACTCAAGCAAGCTAATCCCTAGGCTTAAGACCCTTAACTTGACTAACTCTCTTTCAAGCAATTAATCACTATGCTAATCACCTAATCCATCAACAAACTCTCATTTATGGATCATTGATTAGCAAGCATTAAGTTTAAATAAGCAAGATCAACCAAAAGTATACCCTAGATAACTATAATCATAGGCTAGGAGCATAATTTTCTTGTTTAGTTCATCAAGGCATTTCATCAAACACTTTGTGTGCATGAAATGCCTTATGATCTATACCTACTTTTTCAAGCTAGATCTAAACTTAAGAACACTAAACAAGAAGGGATATAAGGATATCTAACCCTAAACACCATGAATCAAGCCTTGGATAATCCTAATCTACCCCATCTCTAAACCCTAAAAGACTACTCAAGACCCATTAGGATCAACCAAAAATCGATGGAGATAGAGGTAGAATCCATGGATGAATGTTGAATAATCAAGATAGAAAGAAGATAGATGGAAGAGATTGATCGAAACAAGTAGTAAATTGCATAAAACAAAGGATCCTTCTTACAAATCTCAAACTCTCTCAAAGGTAAGGGTTTTAGACTTAAGAAAAATCATAATGAATAAAATAAGGTTTTAGAGTATTTAAAATAAAAAATGGGTAACCGGGTCAACCCGGAACAAACCGGGTATTGACCCGGTCGAATTTCGGGTCGTGTTTTCCATACCGGCCGGGATGGTTCCTGTACATAGGGCCGGTATGGGGTGTCTTCGTCGAAATGGGTGATGCCGGCCAAGATGGAGCCGGTACATAGAGCCGGCAATCTTCCTACCCGACGGAAAATTCCATGCCGGGTGAGGGAAGCTTCTTGGCGCTGGGCCGGTACATGCAATCATCGAAGAGGAGTGAGGAAGGCTTGAGGGGGAATATCGGGCCAATCAAAGCCGGTACATAGAGCCGGCAATCTTCCTGCCCTTGAGGGAAATTCCATGCCGGGTGAGGGAAGCTTCTAGGCGCTGGGCCGGTACGTGCAATCATTGAGGAGGAAGCTTCATGGCGCCGGGGGAAATGCGACCGGGACGTGCAGCTGGCAAAGTCCCTGTCTCGGCTAAAGTCTCATGCCGGCCAAGAGCTTTTCTTCATGTCGGGCCGGTAATGAGGGAAATCATTGAGGAGAAATATTTGCTTGGCGCCGAGGGAAATGAAGCCGGTACTCACGGCCGGTGTAGGATCTTTCCGAGCTTTAATGCTTCTAACCGTTGCTTCAAGATCCCGAGCTAAGTGCAAACTTCTCCAAAGTGTCTGAAAGCCTCCAAAGTACCTAGAAAGGACTCCAAAACATGCAAGACTCTCTAGGACATAGCATTAGAGCTCTAAACTCTAAATGGGACAAAACCAATAAGGAATGTTATGAAACTATATGTGTATGAGATAAAATCTAAGCTAAATGAATACATAGAAGAGCTAAAATATGGGAATATCAACTCCCCCAAACTTACTCCTTTGCTTGTCCTCAAGCAAACAAATAAGAAGAAGTAGGGAGAGAGGTTTGAAGGTGGGAACTCAAATCCACAAGTAGCACAAAAAGAAATCATGTTCAACGTCCAAGTAACGTAATTCTAAAATGCACAACTGAGTTTACTCCAAAGGAGTTAGACATTCCTACTTCATCATGTATCAAATCCAAACCCCAATCTACATAAGCAATCATATTCCCCAATCCCTTAACATTCATTAGTGGTTTAACCATGAATCATCTTTATGCAAGGTCAAATAGAATTTTTTGGCTAAGGGTTCGGTTATGAGATGAAGGTGATCTCAATATCATGCATGGGTAATCAAGTACAAGGATCTCTCATGGAATGAACAAACTTTAGCAAAGGTAAAAGGCAACCTATGCATACAAGGGAGAATTCTCATCTACCCAAATGCCTAGAGTGTCTCTAACCTAAAGTTCTCTAACCCGTTGTGCCCACAACCTAAGCTACCCTTTTTATCCCAAGGCATTTTGCCTTTTCAAACCCACACATGCTTCTTGTGTTTTCACTTCACCTTCTTCTCACATTGGGGATCGACTTCTTCTTCCTTGTTGTCATGGTTTGGTGCTTCCTTATTTTGACTTAGCTCTTCGTTTCTTCATTTTTGTTCACGCCTCTTCTCATCTTTGATGCTTGGCCTTTTCGGCTTTCTTCTTTTTCCTTCGGCTTTCTTATTCTTAGAGCTAGTCTTATTATTTTCTTTTCGCACCAACCAATCTATATAAATTCGATCCCCTTTTCCTTTCTCCCTTTTCATCTTTTCCAATCCACATTACTATTCCACATATATCCGATCACCAAGTTTCAAAACCGTTTCCCCCAAACTTGAACTAATACCCGTCACCCTAACTAGCATATTCCTAGATTAACTCTGTGATGATGGAGCTAAATCTACATGAGAATTCCCTCTTGTCGCCCTAAACCTAACACGTTTTGCCAAGTTTGTTCGAAATAAAAGGCCTCACAATTCACACACTAATAACAATGGCTAGAAAGAAGGTTGAGGTTAAGGTAGGAGAAACCATTCAAATGATGGGATATGGCTACTTGGATAAACAAGAGTGGTAAAAAGGGAAAATATTATCCAAATATGTATATGTGATCCACGAATTCATTCAAAAATGTATAAACACAATATTTACAAATCAAGATTGGGGTTATCACTTAAATGGGGTTGGAAGCAACTCAAGAATGCTTCAATCAAGGCAAGTATGATGATACATGAGAACTAAGAATGGTGCATCTTTACTTTCATGCTTACTTAAATGCATCGAACAACTACGAACGAGGGAATTGAATTAATCTCTTAAAATGCTACTCTACAAGGAAGATTCATCATTATTCCCATGGATATGCAATGAATCCTAAGTATGCAATCCTAGACTCAATGTACAGATGCAAATGCATCCTAAGTGACAACCTAAATGACTTCTTTTTGTGTTTTAATTTTCAAAATTTTCAAATTTTTTTGAAAATGCATGATATGCATGAGACTCGAGATGCAAAAGCCAAAATAAGAACACCACAAGCAAAGTTAGATAACACACAAACCCTCCCCCAAACTTAAATTACACAATCCCTTGTGTAAGAGAAGCTTAAGAGAGAGCTAAACAATGCATGAAAGAAATAAGAATATAAGATTCTAAATGCTATGTACAAAGTTTGAAGTATTACCTTGGAAGTGATATCCTTAAGTCCATGACCATTAGACCATCAAGAAACTTGCAACCACTAAGCAACCCATCAAAAAGAACAAAAAAATATAGAAAGACATAGAAAGAAAGTATGTACAAGGATAAGCTTGGAGTGTCTCCCAAGAGCACTTTGTTTAAAGTCACTAAGTTTGACTTTTGTTACCCTTTTAGGCGGGTGATGGAGGAGTGTGAGCACTCCATGGTGGTTCCTTAAGCTCAAGTTTGAGAACTTTACCTATTAAGCTTTGAAAACCGGCTTGACTCTTCGTCTCTCTAACCTCCGGTGTGAGGATTGCTTTGGCCTTGGCAATAGGTTTGGAACGTCCTCTACATTTGACATTGTACTCAATCATCCCTTCTTCATGTTTCCATGGGATGAGAGTCACGGTGGAAAGTTGGTCTAGCAAGGGTCCAATCCCATTGAACATGCTTGGTTTCCTCTCCTCGGACCTAGTCTTTGTCCTCTTCTTAACAACCTTGCCACTTTCAACCTCATTCTCCATCGTGGTGTGAAAGAGGGATCTCAAGCAATATCCATCTAAAGCAAGGGCTTCTTCAACCTTTCCAATACTCACTATCGCACAAACTCCCACATACTCAACCTTCCGGGCTTGGCCTTCATTGTCCTCACAAACAATAGTCCCACAAATAGCGGTGGAAGAAGGCATCATTGTGTAAAACTTCTTGTCATCCACGTTCTTAAGAACTACCTTCTTGTTTATGAAATCCAAGTTTGCACCGGTTGTGTTGAGGAATGGAGTCCCGAGAAGTAGTGGGAGCTTTTTGTTTGGTGCCATCTCCATTACAACGAAGTCCGTTGGTACAAGGCACTTTCCGATCTTAAGAGGGAAGTATTCAACCAAACCTAGAGGTTTCTTTGTGGAAGAGTCTCCAAACATGATGGTGGAGGGGTAATCGTTCAAACTATCTACCCCGAGACTTTTGGCCATCTCCAAAGGCATGACATTCACGGTTGAGCCCGAGTCACACAAAGCGTCATCAATCTCCAAGCTTCCAAGGGTGCAAGATATCGAGAATTTCCCGGGGTTTCCAAGCTTTGGGGAAGTCTTAGGCTCAATCCTTGTTGTGCTTGAAAGCATTTCCTTTTGTGCCTTAGTGAGGAAACGACTGGGAAATGGAAGTGGAGGCTCATATGGGGGAGGTCTAGTGCAAATGGCCTCTCTCTTTGACCCAACAAGTGTCTCCACGTTTTTCACTTTAACCACGTTCTTGATGGACTTCTCAACCTTGTTACTCTTTTCTCCAACCAACATTATATCATTCTCACTACCAAGGGTCACCTCCCCACCTTGTTGCTTAATGTCCTCATTGAGACTAGAGAATAGCCCGAGGAACTCCTCCATTATGTGTTCTTGCTCATCAAGAGTGGAAAAGGTGTTGCAAAACTCCTTAGAGGTTTGTATTGCCTTCCCGGTTGAAGAGCTTTGAGGATGATGTGAAGAAGGGGCGGCACTACTTTGCTCCATTAAATGTACCTTTGAGCTCAATGCCTCAAACTTGCTATTAAGATCATTGTAAGAGCAAATGACGTTGTTAGTGGTTTACGCTTGGCCCTTGATGAGTTGTTGAAACATTACACCCAAATCAAGGTCTTGAGGTTTGGTAGAAGGAGCTTGGCCGTGAGGGGCAAAGTTTTGTTGAAAGCCGGGTGGAGCTTTGGGTTGGAATCCACTTTGATTCCCTTGGAATTGGTTCCTTTGGATATAACCTTGTTTGTTGGTGCTAGAAGTTTGACCTTGAGGTTGGAATTGCTTTTGTGGAACTCCTTGGGCTTGATTGGATTGTGGAGGGTAGACTTGGTCTTGCGGATTCTCAACATTTGTGTTCTGGTAAGAGAAGTTGGGGTGGTTCCTATAGTTTTGGTTAAACCCTTGGCTTTGGTAGTTCCCTTGGTTCCCCACGTAGTTCATCTCCTCTTGAGTGTTCATGTCCGCGTTCTCCTCTTGATAGCAACCTTGATTCGCATCATTAGCATCCACAAAGCTAACCGACTTTTGAGAAGACACTAGGAGTTTCTCAATCAATTTGGCTTGCTTGTCCAACTTGTCATTAAGCGCTTTCATGTCCTTGGCCTGCTTGTTCTCATCAAAGTCGCTAGTGGTCCTTGTGGCGCGGTCATAGTCATCGCCATAGGTCCCGTCACTTTGGGCCAAGTTCTCTACAAGCTCCATTGCTTTCTCAACATCTTTAGCCAAGAAGTTACCGTTAGATGTCGTGTCAAGTAACATTCAGATCTTAGGCAAGTCACCTTGGTAGAGAGTGCTAAGTAGAGAGGCGTTGCTAAAGCCATGATGAGGGCATTGAGAAGTGTAGCTTCTAAATCTCTTCCAAGCCTCGTTGAAAGACTCATTGGACCGTTGTGTGAAGCTTGAGATCTCGTTACGAAGCTTGGCGGTTCTAGCCGGTAAGAATAATTTGGCAAGAAACGCACGTTTGCAGTCATCCCACGAGGTGATAGATCCTTGGGGTAGGTTCTTTTACCATTGGTGAGCCTTGTCACCTAAAGAGAACGGGAAGAGACGAAGCTTGAAACCATCTTCGGAGACTCCATTGATCTTAGTGAGACCACATATCCGGTCAAATTGGTCTATGTGGTCTAATGAATCCTCCATAGACAATCCTTGAAACTTGTTGGCTTGAACCATGTTGATCACCCCCGGATTCACTTCTAAGTTATTGTTTTCCACCGGTGGAGCTTGAATTCCTTGCCGGTTTTGGTGAGCATTAGCAGTGTCACCTTTTCCAACAACGTGTCTAGCTCTTGGTGGATGGTGTGGGTGATTTGGTTGGTGATGGTTTCCATTGCAACCACCTCCTTGGTTATTCCCATTCCCACCGTGCCCTTTGTAGGGAATGTTAACACGAATGTTCCCAAGTGGAATATCTTTAAGATCTTCCATGTCGTTACCAACCTCTTCTTGCACTCTCCCTCGGTTTCGTCTTGCTCTTGAACGTCTCTCAAGTTGATCAATGTCGTCCCTCGGTTCTACTAGGTTAGTATTGCCACGGGAACAGGTATGCATGCACCTATAGAGAGAAAGAGCACTAGGAAGTAAACAAGATTAGTAACTTGTTATAAAATAAAACTTAATCTCAAAAAGAGCCCAAATCTCAATGTTAAAATCAAATCCCAATATGGTAACGGCGCCAAATTGATACTAAGACTTTTCGGTCTTAAAGAGGTATCAATAACTCTAAATACAAGTAGTATAAGAGGTTATCAATCCGTATTAGGAGATGACCTTAAGCATTGAGAATGCAAGGAACATATGTAAGTTAAGCTAATTAAAAGGGGTTTTGTGATTAAGTATCCAAATTAAAACAAGTAAAATAACTAATCAAGATGTAAATCAATAAACAAAAGCGGATTTAAAGATGGGATTATGGATATAAGATAACCCATGTTTAATTCATGATGTTCATTTATTCAAGCAAGCTAATCCCTAGGCTTAAGACCTTTAACTTGACTAACTCTCTTTCAAGAAATTAATCACTATGCTAATCACCTAATCCATCAACAAACTCTCATTTGTGGATCACTGATTAGCAAGCATTAAGTTTAAATAAGCAAGATCAACCAAAAATATACCCTAGACAACTATTATCATGGCTAGGAGCATAAATTTCTTGTTTAGTTCATCAAGGAATTTCATCAAACACTTGGTGTACATGAAATGCCTTATGATCTAGACCTACTTTTTCAAGCTAGATCTAGCCTTAAGAACACTAAACAAGAAGGGATATGAGGATATCTAACCCTAAACACCATGAATCAAGCCTTGGATCATCCTAATCTACCTCATCTCTAAACCCTAAAAGACTACTCAAGACCCATTAGGATCAACCCAAAATCGATGGAGATAGAGGTTGAATCTATGGATGAATTTTGAATAATCAAGATATATGGAAGAGATTGATAGAAACAAGTAGTAAATTGCATAAAACAAAGGATCTTTCTTACAAATCTTAATCTCTCTCAAAGGTAAGGGTTTTAGACTTAAGAAAAAGCATAATGAATAAAATTAGGTTTTAGAGTATTTAAAATAAAAAGTGGGTAACCGGGTCAACCCAAAACAAACCGGGTATTGACCCGGTCGAATTTCGAGTCGTGTATTCCATACCGGCCAGGATGGGTCCGTTACATAGAGCCGGTATGGGGTGTCTTCGTCGAAAGGTGTGATGCAGGCCAAGATGGAGCCGGTACATAGAGCCGAAAATCTTCCTGCCCGACGGAAAATTCCATGCCGGGTGAGGGAAGCTTCTTGGAGCTGGACCGGTACATGCAATAATCGAAGAGGAGTGAGGAAGGCTTGAGGGGAAATACCGGGCCAATCAAAGCCGGTACATAGAGCCGGCACTCTTCCTGCCATTGAGGGAAATTCCATACTGGGTGAGGGAAGCTTCTTGGCGCCGGGCCGGTACGTGCAATCATCGAGGAGGAAGCTTCTCGGCGCCGAGGGAAACGGGGCTGGGATGTGCAGCCGGTAAAGTCCATATCTCAACTAAAGTCTCATGCCGGCCAAGAGGTTTTCTTCATGCCGGGCCGGTATTGAGGGAAATCATTGAGGAGAAATATTTGTTTGGCGCCGAGGGAAATGAAGCCGGTACTCACGGCCGGTGTAGGATATTTCCGAGCTTTCATGCTTCTAACCGTTGCCTCAAGATCCCGAGCTAAGTGCGAACTCCTCCAAAGTGTCCGAAATCCTCCAAAATACCTAGAAAGGACTCCAAAACATGCAAGACTCTCTAGGACATATCATTAGAGCTCTAAACTCTAAATGGGACAAAACCAATAAGGAATGTTATGAAACTATATGTGTATGAGATAAAATCTAAGCTAAATGAATGCATATAAGAGCTAAAATATGGGAATATCAATGGTCCGCGCCGAGGTCGCAGTTCCCGGCTTGAGGGTAGCTATATTCCCTATAAATGAGGAATTAAATAACGAAATGCTTCTTAACCAGCTCGATGTGATCGACGAGCATCGAGATCGAGCACTCGTAAATCTTCAAAATTATCAACACGCAGCAGCGAGTTATTATAATTCAAAGGTCAAACAACGACGATTTCGAGTAGGTGAGCTCGTCCTACGAAAAGTATACGAAAATACTAAGGAAAGGAATGCTGGAAAACTGGGCACCAACTGGGAAGGTCCATACCGGATCTCCGAAGTAGTAAAGATCGGCGTGTACAAGCTCGCCAGAGTGCATGATAACACACCTGAAAAGAACTCATGGAATGCCATGAACCTGAAGAAATACTACCATTAAAGTGGAAGACACTTTTAAAATCGAACTACGAAAGGCTTGATCCCTTCCCAGGGTACGTAGGCAACCTCACAAGGGTACAACTATTAAAATATAATAAAATATATATACAGATCTTCTCTTCAGACTGCTAAAAGCAGCCTGTAGTTTCTCTACCTCTAATCTACAAGCTAAAAAGCTTTACTTTATAAATGTACAACCTTACGAGCTAGAGCATGTTACCAGCTAGCATGTCTCGACTTTGCATCTAAATTGCAAAATAACAACCACTCGAGTATCTAAATGACAACAACCTTTACGTCTAAAATGTTTAGGTTGCATGCCTGCCTCTAAACGGTGTGAGAGCAGAATCTCACAACCTCAATTCTCAGCTTGCGGGTTGAGTATTATTTAGAAATTACTTAAAAGATTGAGAGAAAAAGTTATGTATTATTATTTTTAGCCAAGAATTCGGTGCTTTACAATATGGCTCTCCTTTCAAACTTATACTCGCTCAAAAGTAACTGCCTAAGCTTAATTATTTACATTAAATTTAGAATTAAATCCATAATCTTTGTCTTCAATGCTCAGCCTGATTCTGGGATCTCGAATCAGCGTGTTTGATTTTTTAAACGCAAGCTCATCCCCTTAGCGACATTGTCTCTTCCTGCGTGCTCGGCTCCTTTCAGCTCGCGGGCTCGCTTGATGAGGTCTCATCGCGTATTGGGCTTCTTTGTTAGGCCTATTCAATCCGGCTGGGCCTTGAGTGTGGGATTTGGGCCCAACAGTTGCCCCCAGGATCTTTATTGTTTTGTCAATAAGGATGTGGTGCTGCTATCTCCGGTTTTGATTGATCCCATGGTTGATACGATCTCGCAATATCGGATCCTTGATTGATTTCCTCCTTGCTCAGACGCCGAGTTCGCAGGGATCCTGTAGTAAATACGCGATTTTTTAAAGGGAAGTGACAGGACGAGTGGGCGAGTGGGTGACAGGTATAAATGAGCGGTTCTAGCTGTTTCAACTTCCCATGTCGCCTCAACTCCCCACTTGCCAAGGTAATGATGTCTTCTCTCTCTTCCTTTTTTTTTAAAATATTATTTCCATTCCTTGTTGCTTTTAGTTAAGCTTTCTTCTTCCTATTTTCACTTTTAACCGAGATATCTCTGTGAAAAGTGCTTCTTCCATTGCAATCGACTAATTTTCCTCTTTCGCCCTCGATTTCTTTACTAGTCTGCGATGGCCTCTTCCTCTCAGCTGGGTGCTTCTCTCTCCCTCGTTGATCGTTTCGAATCTCACTCAAGAAGTACGATTTCGTCCGCCGAGCTCGAAAATATTTCCGCTTTATGCAGAATTGATATATGCGATCTCCTTGTCCCGTCGTCCGATAGTTCTCCAGAAAGTCCTCCGGAGGGTTACGCGTGTGGTTATGCCGCCCCACCTTTCCCATCCCGGCGGCTATTTCCGATATTATCGGTGACCTCGGGCTCGCCCTTCCTCAGCTTATGCCGAGGTTTTCTGCTTGCTCTTTAATGTCAAGGCAAACTCGCACCTTCGCGTAACTTACTATTTCTCGGTGAAGGTTAATCGATCTATTTTTAAATTCAATGTGAGGGATGAGAAATGATGGGAGCAGTGGTTCTTTTTCAGAATTTTCAGGCAATCCATTAAGGGCTATTCAATACTCCGGCATTCCTGGGCTCAGATTACTGGTCAGCATGAACCCTAGGGAGCCGGCTCGAATATTCATCATTTTCTGCTCTTTAATCGTTTTTACTTTGTTCTGATTTAGCTTTCCTTTTTGCAGAGTCCATTGATTCTTCAAAAACGGTGACAGCTGAGGTCCAACAGATCATCGATCTTATCAAGGAGGAGAGCTCTGACTGGAAGCGTTTCTCCCTCAATATGATTCAACAGGCTCGCAAACGCCGAACTCCCGGGCTATCCGTTGCTACTGCTCTCCGGCTCATAGGTTTGTATGCATGTATATTTACATTTCAATTTTTGGATACTGAGTTTATCCTCATTTAGATCGTCCTTGTTTAACTTCGCAGATTCTCGATCTCCGTCTCCCCCGCCTCATGTTCAAGTTTCAGCCCCGGATCTATCTATTATCCCGAGACTCGAGGCTATTACTAAAGATTTAGCTCGCGTTGAGGTTGATCCTCCGGCTGGTTCCCAGGTGCCGAATACTGCCCTTGCTACATCCCAGATTGACCTGACTCGCAGCGACAGCTCCACCGAGTCCAACAAGATGGTTCCCCCTAAGAAAGCACAACGCCTATCATACAGGGAGAGGATGTGACTGCCCCAGATCAATTTTCGGCCCCGGATCTATCTATTATCCCGAGACTTAAGGCTGTTGCTAAAGATTTAGCTCGCGTTGAGGTTGATCCTCCGGCTGGTTCCCAGGTGCCGAATACTGCCCTCGTTACATCCCAGATTGACCTGACTCGCAGCGACAGCTCCACCGAGTCCAACAAGATAGTTCCCCCTAAGAAAGCACAACGCCTATCATACAGGGAGAAGATGCGACTGCGCCCTGCCCCGACACCAGCTGGAGCTCTTGACAAGAAGGTCAAGGAGGCTCTCGATAAATCTGTCCGCGTTAAGACCTCGCAGCGTGAGGAACCTGAGAGGGGTGACCCCCGTGAATCCAAAGCTGATCATGGTGATGGCGGCGGCTTGCCAACGGGTGGTGAGATTGAAATTGCCCAGCCTGATGTGCGAGCTAGGGGCTCCCAAAGGTCTACTTCTTGGGTGTCTTCTAAAGGACCCAGTCATTCTGCTGAGCATCAGTCTTGCGCTAAGCGGTCTCGCGAAGATGGATTTGAGGGTGAGAAAACATCAAGAAGGCATGTGGCACCTCGCTCACAAGGTGGTGGAGGAAGTTCTCCCAATGCTTTTAGGTTCGACTTTGATGGACCTAAGGCAATCGTAGAGAACAACTCCCAGCTCGCAAATATTTTCAGGCATGTTAGGCCTTCTTCCTGCTTTCTGCCGTCCCCGAGAAATATGAAGAAGTCTGAAGGCTATACCAAGTTCGCGGGTGCGATTGGTTAGGTAGCTCCGATTTCCTTTTCTCTTCTTTTTATTTTTTATTTCCTTGCTAAAGAAATTTTAACATTTCTTTTTAGGCGATTTCCGCTGCGAATTAGTTAGTTCATTCATTTGAGCAAGATCTCCGCTCTGCTACTCAGCCTGAGGAGGTTGAGAGGGCGGCTAAAACCATTGCTGATCTGGCTGCCGAGCGGGATGAGCTGATAGGGAGGATTACGCGAAACGAGGGGAAGATGGCTGAGGTCGCCCTTCTAGAGGGTCAGGTTAAAGATCAAGTCGTTTTGGCCAAAAGATGGGAAGACTCTGCTCGGGAGGCTCAAGCTCGTGCTGACACTCTTCAAACTCGGATCTCTACGCTGGAGAAATCTTGTGAAGATTTGAGGGTGAATCTCCGAGTTGCCGAAGGTCGTGCTCGAACTGCTGAGGATGGTCTGCGCTGTGCTAGTGAGAACATTGTAGGCCTCAGGGTCCAGGTTGAGAAGGTCAAAGAAGATTCAAAGAAGCTTGCCAAGAAGCAGAAGGACATGGTGAAGAAGGCGGAGAAGGCTGCGAGGAAGGAAATGTCCAAGCAATACCATGCCATCCTGCTGAGGTTAAATGAGAAGTTTAAGAATAAGAAAGTTGAGGTTGATACCGAGACCCAGATCATGGAGTGTAAGTCCAAGATCCTTCTCCTCGATGATATCGTAAATCAGACAATCGTTGACTTTGCGGCTGAGAAGAGTGATATTGGGCTGAGAAACTGAGACTGGATGCGGAGCTCGCCATTGTCCAGGTATTTGATCTTTCTTTGGATAAACTCGACCTCCCGCAAATATCCGAGGATTTGGTTACCTTACCTGCTGGATCGAGCATGCAGATGTTAAGTGACCAACTGGATCTTGGTTCTCAGGATCTTAGGAAGGAGTTCCCGATGCCCCTGGACTAGACTGCCTCAGCAAGCAAGCCATTTGACCCGGCTACTTAGTGGCTTTCTTTTTATCTTTCTGTTTTTTTTTTAATTATTATGTTTTGAACTTGATGAATGGGGAGGCTTTTAAACCTATTTCCGTTTGTTTTTTGAACTTGTTATGCCCTAGTGGGATTTTTAGTTTGAAATTATGCTCCTTTTGGGGAGGCTTTGATTCTTCTTTAAAGATCTTCTGTTTTTATTTAAACTTATTTATCATTTTCGCCATTTAGAGGCTGATACTTTTCGTTGGGTCAAAGACAGTTTTTCAGCCAAAGATCCAGGCCGTTCAGAGACCTTGCCCCAGGTCGTTTAGAGACCTCGGGAGCTGACCAGACGATTTTAAGACGCAAGGCCGAAGCCTTTTAGTGGCATGCATGCAACCTAAACAGGTTAGACGTAGAGGTTGTTGTCATTTAGAATCTAGAAAGGTTGTGACCTTGCGATTTAGACGCAAAGTCAAGCCTTGCTAGGTGGTAGCATGCTCTAGCTCGTACGGCTGCTCATTTAAGGTAGTAAAGCTTTTAGCTTGTAAATAGAAGTTGAGAGACCTCCAGCTGCGCTTACCAGGCTCAAGGAGAGATTTTTTTTTTTTTTAATAGTTGCACCCTTATGAGGTTGCCTACGTACCCTAAGGAGGGATCAAGCCTTTTCGTAGTTCGATTTTTACAAGTGCCTTTTTAGTGATAGTATATCTTCAAGTTCATGGCATTCCATGAGTTCCTTTCGGGTGTGTTTTTGTGCACCCTGACAAGCTTGTATACGCCGTTCTTTACTACCTCAAAAATTCGGTATTGACATTCCCAGTTGGTACCCAATTTTCCAATGTTCTCTTCTCTTGTGTTTTCATAAACTTTTCGTAGGACGAGATCACCAATTTGAAACCTTTGATGTTTGACCTTTGAATTGTAGTAGCGTGCTGCTGCGTGTTGGTAGTTTTGAAGGTTAACGAGTGCTCGATCTCGACGCTCATCGATGACATGGAGTTGTTCGAGGAGCATTTCGTTATTCATATCTTCGTTTTTCGGACAAATATCTACCCTCAGGCTGGGGACTGCGACCTCAGTAGGGACCACAGCCTCAATCCCATAAGCCAAGGAGAATGGTGTTTCTAAGGTGGCCTTGCGAGGTGAGGTCCGACAAGCCCATAGTACTCCAGGGAGTTCGTCAGACCATTTTTGCTTTTTAGCATCTAGGCGTTTTTTGAGATTGCTCAATATTAGTTTATTTGCTGCCTCAGCCTGCCCGTTGCCTTGAGGGTAACGTGGAGTTGAGGTTGTCAGCCTGATTCCGTGATCTTCACAAAACTCGAGGAACTGATTTGAGATGAACTGTGAACCGTTATCAGTTACAATCTCGTATGGGACTCCGTGCCGGCAGACTACATTTTGCCATACGAATTCTTGTACGTGGTTTGCTTTAACCTGCTGGAAAGCTCCTGCCTCTATCGATTTGGTGAAGTAGTCGGTGAGGACGAGCAGGAAACGACACCTACTTTTTCCCGAGGTTACCATAGGTCCCACTATGTCCATAGACCACCTCATAAAGGGGTATGGAGATGAGATGGAAGAAAAAATTTCAGTAGGCTGATGCAATGTGGGAGCATGCCGTTGGCATTTGTTGCATGCTTTAGAGCGTTCTTCGCAGTCAGCGACCAAGGTGGGCCAAAAATATCCTTGCCTTTTGATCCTGATGGCTAACGCCCTTCCTCCTGAATGGCTGCCACACAAGCCTCCGTGTACTTCCAAAAATATCGTAAACGTTTCGAGCCCGTGGACACATACCAGGTAGGGGCCATTCATACTTCGCTTGTAAAGGTGGGGGCTGATTATACAATATCTTGAAGTTATGTTTTTGAGCTTGCGAGCTTCCCACTAGATGGGGGAGCCTCTCCCCTCTCAATGCATTGTATAATTGCTACTCGCCAGTCAGCTCTTGCAATAATTTTTTCGCGGAGAGTAACATGCCTGGCGTCGAGCGGAGCTTGTTCCGGGTCCTCAGCTTCTCCTATTTCAGGAGGGAGGTCGTCCTCTATTGAGGCTAGTACTATGTTCAACTATATGTTGTCATCGTCTATTTCCATTAAATCGTCGACATCTTTATCGATTTTAATGCTTGGTTTATCAATTCCTTCCACTGGAATCACTCTTCTTACAAGTGGATTCGAGGTTGACGCCAGAGATGCCAGTGCATCTGCGATCGTGTTTTCGCCTCGCGGTATTCGCGTCAGGATGAAGACTTCGAATCGCTTAACTAGCTCATGGAGTATTGCTAGATAGGATTCCATCCTGCTATCTCTGGCTTCGTATTCTCCATGAAACTGACTTGTGATGAGCTAGGAGTCGCTGAATGCATTCAGGTTGCGTATTCCTATCCCAGCTGCGATTCGATGACCTGCTATTAAAGCCTCTTACTCGGCTTCGTTGTTCGACGCTGAGAATCCGAGTCTAAAAGACTGTTCCACGACCTCATTAGTTGGGGACATGAGGTGGATTCCAACACATGCCCCCTGTTTCGAGGAGGCTCCATCAACATAGAGCTGCCAGGTTCCGGAGCTTGTTTCGGTCATCTCACTATTACTTGTAAGCTCGATGATTAAATCAGCTAGTACTTGTGCTTTGGCGCTAATCCGAGGTCGATATTCAATATCGTACTCGCTCAGCTCGATAGCCCATTTGGCTAGCCTGCCAGACTGGCTGGGGCTGTGCAATACTGTGCGTAATGGCTGTTTCGTCATTACTATGATAGGGTGCGACTGAAAATACGGCATGAGCTTGCGAGCTGAGATCACTACTGCCAAAGCCAACTTCTCCATTCGTGGATACCTGGTTTCAACGTCTACTAGGGACCTGCTCACGTAGTAGATTGGTTTCTGCTCAACTCGCTCCTCTCTTATGAGGACGCCACTTATTGCGGCCTCGGAGGTTGCTATGTACAGGTAGAGCATGTTGGGCCCGGATTTAGCACCCTAAATCCAGCCCGAATAAGCAGGCTCGACAAGGAAGGCTCGGCCCATGACGAGGTCTCATGAGACTGTTAACAAGCTGAAGTAAGCGAGGTCGCGAGATATAACAAGTCAACAAGCTGGAAGAACCGAGCACGAGGAAAGGAAGCGAGCTCGCTGGAAGACAGGAGTATGCATTTGACCACGTCCAAACATGGTCAAATGCATTTATTTCATATTAAAGACAAAAGATCACGAGTTTAATTCTGTATTTAATGTGTATATTGGCTAGACAGTTACATTTTTCAGATGATATAAGTTTGAAACACCAGCCTCATTGTAAAGGACCGAATTCTTGGCATAATAATAATATACAACTTTTTCTCTCAAAACCTTCTAAGCTATTTTCAAAGAACATTCAACCTGCAAGCTGAGAATTGAGGTTGTGAGATTCTGCTCTCACAATTTGGCGCCGTCTGTAGGGAGGAGCAAAATAATTGCCTCCTTGTAACCTGCTAAACTGATCATTCAAACAAGGATAATGTCGGGCACAACAAGCGCAACAATCGCTGCTTCATCCGGAGCTATAAAAACCTCCATCCCACCATCCCTGCTTGACACCACTGCTCCGGTGAGCTCGAATGGAACAACAGACGTTCTGTTCTCCACCTCGTAAGCGAATGTCACGACTAGGACCAACGAAACTGTTGATCCTTTGGGACCTACAGTCTTAAATCAGCCGGCTCCAGATCAAATAGCTGAGATCCGGAACTTGATATCGGTTCCCATAGAACAGAATCGCCGAATGCCAACTCGAGTTTGTAAAAATCGAACTACGGAAGGCTGATAAGCTCAAATTAATACACTAAAAGTACTAAAGCTTTGTCGATTGTAATACTTAGGGATCGAATCCATAGAGACTCAAGGAAACACAAAATAGATTGTATAGATGAAAATTAAGCTAAGTGATCAATGGAATTGAAAGCAAATACGTAAATTAAACTGTTGTAAATTCGATGGGAGAAAGATAGGTTCAGGGTAGTTCTAAGGAAATCAATGAATGCAATTAAACTAACAAATCAGGGTTCAGGTTAAGCACGGTTCTTGAACTCAAATCACTGAATTATAATTAACCAACTCTCGTTGCGAGAATTATCTAAGTCTAAATCCTAGAATTCCAAATCTCTTTGTGAATCCTAAAGTCTACACCAGCTTCAAGTTTGATTTGTTCACAAAACAACTAAACCAAATCTCTTTGCGAATAGTTATTTTGCTCACCTTAAATTCCATCAGGTTTCTCAATTGCACTCTCGTGCCTAATCGATTAACCTAAGATCTAAGTTCCAGGTGATCAATCTAGAATTAGCTTTGAGAACAACCTAAGGCAATAACTAATTCAGATTATGAACCCTAATCAACAATTCAACCTAGCATTCAAAAAAATCTCTTATGAAAACCCTAAACCTAACAGGAGATATACTCATACATGGAGATTGCAACAATAAACATGACTGAATAAATACTTGAATAAATAATAAAGAAGAGAGTAAAACAAGTGTTCAAAATCTTCTCTCGGACGAACAGAGTTTCAGACTTGTCTCCCTTCCAAAGCTCTCTCACAAAACCAAAGTAAAATAAAGCATAGCCATCAAAGTGGCTGTAAATCCTAATAAATAACCTAAGTCACGTTTTAGGGCTTCTTGTAAATAATAAAGTCTTATGGGGCAATTTGCAGTTCCTTAAATCTTCAAATAAGTCGCGATTTTTCTGTTTCTTCGACGGGTATCGATCGATACCATAAGTGTATCGATCGATACTCATGCATCAAATCGGTGTCTTGGCTACAGGATCTCTGCTTGGCTCCAAAATGCTCCAAAATGCTCCAAAATGTTTCAGTATTTCCAATAATGCTCCAAACGTACCTAAAACCTAAAAAGACTCTAAAAGACTCCAAAATACTAGAAATACTGTAATAAAAGGACTTATATCATGGCTTAAAATAGGTAAAAACCATGATATATCAACTCCCCCAGAGTTAGCATTTGCTTGCTTCAAGCAAAACAGAAAACTAAACCAGAGAAAGAGGTTTGAAAACACGGAGACTCACCTGTTCTTGAAACATTGCAATGACCTTTTTCCTTAGTGCTCCACATATCACATAACCAGTTTCAAATCTAACCACCATGTACTTCTCCGTAGACATTCGCAGCTTCCCAGACTACACACATTATTTCACAGCATTACCCAATAAAGCCTTCATCGCCAGTTTCATCATTGCGATTAATACCAAGAACCTTCTAGATTCTTTCCCATACAATATCATGACAAAGAACCATCCAGTCTCACACTTTCTGGTATTATTTGCTCTCCCCCAGACTTATTTCTTATCATGTTATCTCGCATATGCTTATTAAGGTTCGAGACGCGAGTATTGATGGTGTTTGCCACCGAATCCCCGGTTCTTCCCTTAAAAGTAATCAAAAGTGTAGGCGAATAATGGTATCACATGAAATTTTCCTAACCACGCTTTCACCTTTTTGTGATCATTCCTTCTAAAATAGAATAATGGGATCGCTAGAAATTTTCCTAACCCTCTACTCAGAAGAAAATCATTTCATCTTTTAATGCATCTTATTTATTAACTTGTAACAGGGGAGAGAAATACCATTACTTTAAACACATGGGTTCCTTTGTCAGATATGAATGAGGAATCAAGCTCTATGGACATCAGTCACATCGATGAAGTGCAAAAATTTTGGCTCAGGCTTTAAAGAACTTTGCTAGAAACATTGGTGTCTTCTAGTTAACTGGTCAGCCTTTGGATTTTTCATTAGTCGATCTAATACTGATTCTGTAACGATGGTCATTTAAAATCAAAGTCAGAACAATAGAGTCAAGAAAAATATCACAGTCTCCAACAGGTTTTGACTCAATAAAACAAACAAATTTTGACTCAAAAACGACTGACTCTAAGAAAAACAAACACAATGTCAGCAACTACCTCCCCCAGACTTGAATAACACTGTCCCTAGTGTTATCTAGCCTAAGGTTGGTGAAAGAAACAAAAGAACAGAGTATGATTGTGATGGAAAAGAAGGAGTTACCGATCTGGGACAGGTGTATCGATCGACACACGGTCTGGTATCGATAGATACCAGGCTTAAGTCGACACGATGAACTCTTCTCAACGTTCAATTGGAGTATGAGGTATCAATCGATACACGGGGAGTATCAATTGATACCAGGGCGATTTAGTCGATGGCAAGTCATGTTTCTCATTGTTTATCCTGACACAAAACACAAAACGAAAAATAAAATACTTATATACAAACTCACCAGTGGGTTACCTCCCACCGAGCGCTCGTTTAATGTCATTAGCTTGACTTGATGGACGATCATTCAGGATAAGAATGAGAACTTGCTCCTAAACAAGCTCCACAACTTGACATTACCTGCTTCAGAGTTCTGCTCAACATGCTCTCCACGACCTCATGTCCTTTCTCTTTCAGCTCCGGAGTAAGAATAACTCGAGCCTTACAGAATGGTTTTGAGGTTCCTTTGCACTTCACCTTATATTTAATCGAATCTCCATCACACTTCTGAGGGATTAAGGTCACATAGGTAGCACTCTCGATTCTTTTGTTCTTCACTTCCTTCTCTTCCTTAGCCTTTTTGATGTCTTCCTTGGTGATGATAGAGGGGCCATCTAAAACTTCTATGACAGTTGGCTCATCATAAGGCTCGTCCAAAATATCAACCATCAACGTCTCTCCTGTGACAACAGTGATGCAAGAGATATGTTTGGGAGCTCGTCTAGAAGAAATGGCGTTGTAGGAGATCTGTTCGTCAATATATGAGAACGAAATCCTTTTACTGGGCGTGTCTATAACTGCACCAAGCGTAGCCATGAACGGTCGTCCAAGAATCAATGGCGTACTAGATCTTGCACTCATCTCCACAACCTGAAAATCAGCAGGAACCAGACAATCCCCTACTTTAACCAGAAAATCAGGGATTGTACCATATGGAGCTGAGGTGGAAGAGTTCCCGAATGCGAGAGTCATCTGAGTAGATCTAATATCACCAATTTTCAACCTCTCTGCAAGTGCCTTTGATATGACATTGACGCTCGACCCAGAATCAACGAGAGATTCCTTGAATTCAACTCCGGAGATAGAGCATGGAACTGAAAATTTTCCTAGGTCTTCCCTCTTAGTTAACTGCTTCATCGGTGGTGGTTTCTTCTTGCCTTGATGAAGATTGCCTTGATCTCTTCCTCAGTTTATCTGCAATCTCGGAAGTAACATTCCAAAGGTCGATTTTCAAAAGCTTCTTCAGAAGATATAGTATGGGGAATTCTCCTCATCATCTTCTCAAAAGCGAGCAACTTCTCTGCAGTGATGGGATTCATTAGATGTCTAGGTGGTCTAGGATATGGCACCTTAGGCTTGTAGACACGTTCCTCTGTTATCTCCGATTTTTTCACAATTTATGGCTTAGTCTGCAAGGGGTTTTGATCGACACAAGTAGTGGTATCGACCTCAGAGAGGGTATCGATCGACATATGAAGGGTATTGATCGATACTCGGGCGATTTCAGAATCCTCATCGTCATCTACTACAGGGTTTTCAAAATTTCCTGCATTTCTTAAGGTGTTTGCATTGACGTATTCATTATGTGAATGAACCATCTTTCCCTTGAAAGTTGTTGCAGTTTGAGCTACTTGAGTTTTCAGCATCTTCTGATGAGTACTGAGAGCCTCGATCCTTCCACTCAGATCCTTGTACATATCATCCATCTTTCCATTGAAATCCACTGTTATCTGCTGCTGTCCTTGAGTAAGTTGTTCGAACATAGACTCGATCTTGCTCTCAGGGGTTTTAGCAGGTATAGGCTGATAAGATGAATTTCCATAGTTCCTGGTATAACCACTGTTCTGGAAATATTTCTGGCCAAACTGATTCGACCCTCCTTGCTGAGAATTGTTGTTGAAGTTTCGGTTGTTGTTGTATTGATTCCTCTGACCTTGAAAACTAGAACCACTAATATAGTTAGCATCCTCTACTTCATCCTCATTGAACACCTCAACATCTTCAGCAAAGTGAACGACCTTCGTTTTCTTTCCCATCAGAAGATTGTGCATAGAATCTAACTTGGCTTGAACTTCAGCAATATGTGAACCTTCCATGCTACCATCTTGCTTCTTGCGCTCAAAGTCTGCATTCTTGGTACTATTGCTAGATGCCAAGTTCTCAATCAGCATATAAGCATCCTCAGGATACATGGTGTTGAAGTTTCCATTGCTCGAAGCATCCAAAGCCATCTGATACCTCCATTCAATTCCTCTGAAGAAGAACCCCATCAGCTGAACATCATAGTACCCGTTATGTGGACAATCTCTCTGATATGATCTGACTCTCGTCCAAGCAGCCTTGCACGCCTCAGTAGGGCCTTGAGAAAACTGGGAGATCTTATTCCTAAGATCTTCGGATCGTGCATCATCATAGAAGTTATTCATGAAAGCAGTCTTAGTCTCTTCCCAGGTAGTCAGTGATCCAGGAGGTAACTGCTTCAGCCAGTAAGTCGCATCTCCACCTAAAGAATAAGGGAAGAGCTTCCAGAAGAGGTAATCCTAGGACACTCCATTGCTCTTGATGCTAGTGACCAAATCCTCGAACCTCTCAATATGATCCATGGGATGTTCATTGGAAAGACCATGAAAAGGGTGCTGACCCACAAGAGTGTAGTATGCATGTTTCAGCTCAAAGTCATTCCTCTGAAAAGCAGGAGGGCGAATCGCTGATCGATTGGCATAAAACTGATCAAGCCTGTTGTACTCACCAATTGTTCTACCACGATTAGCCACAACATTCCCTGCATTCGCGTTCCCAGCGACATTCCCAGCGATAATCTCCTCGACAACAGGAGCAGGTAGGATGATGTTCCCCTCTCCATCCAATCGTTGCCCTCTCTCATTGCACAATTGACCCTCTTGGTCTCTGTAAGCACCAGCTCCATCTTGAACGAAAACCAATGGATTTTTGTTCATCTCTGCTGGCTTCTTTGCTCTTCTGTTTAAGCGTTCCAAAAGTGCTAGATGCTCGTTTAACAGATCAACTAGTTGAGTGCTCTTGTTCCTTCTGGTTTCCCAAATAGGCATACACCTGAAAACAAAAGTCAAGAACGTAAGTAACACAGAAAGTCACGACAGGTATTGATATGCTCAAATTAATACCCTAAAAAGTACTAAAGCAGTTGATGCAGTATAGTAGGGGTCGAACACAAGGACTCACAGAAACACACAATAGATTATGTAGATGAAAATCAAGCTAAGCAATTCAGTTGAAACAAAAAGCACTAAACAGTAAAGAGTTGTAAATTCGATGGGAGAAATATAGATTCAGGGTATTTCTCAGGGAATCAATGAATGCAAATAAACTAACTAACAGGATTCAGATTTAGCGCGGTTCTTGAACTCAAATCACTAAAATATAATTAACCAACTGTCGTTGCGAAAAATATCTAAATCTAAATCCTAGAATTCTAAATCTCTTTGCGAATCCTAAAGTCTAAATCAGCTTTTAGATCAGGTTTGATTTGTTCACAAAACAACTAAACCAAATCTCTTTGCGAATAGTTATTTTGCTCTCCTTATGTTCTATCAGGTAATTAATCGTACTGTCGTGCCTAATCAATTATCCTAAGATCTAAGTTCTATGTAGCTAATCTAGAACAAGCTTTGAACACAACCTAAAGCGAAGAACTAATTCAGATAGGGATACCTAATTAACTAATCAACCTAGCATTCAGAGAAAACCCTTATGAGAACCCTGAACCTAAAGTGGATCTACTCAGACATGGAGAATAAAAACAACATGATTGAATAGATCATCAAAGAAATCAATAAAACACAGGAGTTCAAAATTGTCTCTCCAAAAACCAAAGTAGAATCAAGAATAATGAAAGCATCGCCAACAAAGTGGCTGTAAAACCTAATTAAATAGTCTAAACACGAATTGGGGTCTTCTTGTAAATATTATAGTCTTCTGGGCAAGTTCTGCAATTCTTCAAACTTCATTAAAAGTCGCGACTTGTAACCTCCTCGATGGGTGTCGATCGATACCAAGGGGTATCGATCGATGCTTGACGCTTTGATCGGGAACTTAGTCACCAGACTTCAGTTTTGCTCCATAATGCTCTATAAAACTCCAATATCTCCAATAATGCTCCAAAAGTGCTAAAACCTGTAAAAGACTCTAAAATACTATGAAATAGTATAAAGACTCTATAAAACGGACTTATATCATGGCTTAAACGGGGTAAAAACCATGATATATCAGGTATCAACCGATACCACTAGAGTTGTAACGCCCGCGTTCCGGAAAATAAATTAATTAAATTAATTAATTTAATTGTTCCAGAATTTTTCCTTCGGTTTTGAGCCTTAGGCAAATCTGGGGAAATTAATTATTGGGGGAAATAATTAATTCGGGTTGTTCCGGGGGTGTCATAAATCGATTTGGAAGTTGTGGGGTTTTTCTCAAAGATTGAATCTTTTTTTGTCTTCTTCCTCTTCTCTTCTTGCGCTGTAAACCATTTTCTTTTGGAAAAAAAAAAAAAAAAAAAAAAAGACTGGTCGCGAGAGAGAGAGAGAGAGAGAGAGAGAGCGAGAGAAGGAGAGAAGCTTGGTGAAGCTTGGGTCTTGCGAGATCGAGAGAGATTCGGGCTTGGGAGAAGCTTGAAGAAGAGATCGGGAGAGTTTGGTCTTGGTGAGCTAGAGTGAAGCGAGGTTAAAGAGAAGCGAGAGAGGTCTTCTAGAGCTCGATCCATCCGATTTTAAGGTGAGTTGTGACCAAAGGCTTGCCTTTAAGCTTGTGTGGAGCTTGTCTTCTTGTTGATTGGATTCGCGAATTCAAGTTGTCCTCTTGGTTGTCGTTTGCGATTTCTTGCTTGTTCTTCTTGCGAGGGATTCGCGACCGAGCTTGTTCTTCTTGTGAGTGAATCACGATTTCTTGCTTGTTTTCCTTGTTGTTGATCGCGATTCCGCTTGTTCTTCTTGTGGTTGATTCGCGATTCCGCTTGTTCTTCTTGTGGTTGATTTGCGATTCCGCTTGTTCTCCTTGTTGTTGATTGCGATCCGAGCTTGCTCCCTTTGTTGTTGTTTGCGATCCGTGGAAGCTTAACGGGAGCGGGATTGCTAAGCTTGTGTTGGGTTATTCTTTTAGTTGTGATTAATCGCTAATTGTGCTGGGATTTCTTTTAATTGTGATTAATTGTGATTAATCGCTAATTGTGCTGGGATTTCTTTTAATTGGTGTCAATTAATTCTTCGTATGGTTAATTGTTGATTGATGTGCTTATTGGTAGCCTGTTGTTGGGGTGATCAATCTCACTCAGCGTTTGGTTAGCCAAATGTTGATGCATCACTTTTGTCGATGCAGGTAAAGATAAGGCGTGATCGTGGAATCAAGGCGGTGAAGAGGGGATGATTTAGACCCGGGGTTTCTTTTTGTTGTTGTTATTATTGTGGTTGCTTTGCTAATTATAGAACTGCTAGTTGGTGTAAACGGTAGACTTGTTCTGGTATTGTTTAATTATTGCGGTGGAATTATTTCCAAAAAAAAAAATAATAATAATAATATCGGTCGTTTCATTTTGGTATCAGAGCCCTTACGGTTCTAGGAGCCTAGGTGGTTCTAGAATAAATTGGGTATTGTGTGGGGGTCTTAGAATCATCCTCTTCGAGCCTTGTGAGATTCCACGGTGAGTATCTTTATTGTGATGATTGTTTTTAGTTTTCTTAGCTTGTGCTTCTGCACGTGTGCAGATGGCTAGAGGGCGTGGTAGGGGTCGTGGCCGTGGTAGAGGTCGTGGCCGTGTGCCGGCGGAGCAGGTCGAGGATTCGCGTGCGAGTCAGGTTGGGTCTGAGGGTGCGGCCGGAGTGAGTGCCGTTGGGGCTGGCGTGAGCGTAAGTGAGGCTGGTGTTCCAGCGGGTGCTGCGGGTGTAGCAGCGGGTGATGCTCGTGCTCGAGATGATCGCATCGCGGATCTGTTGACGAGGTTGTTGGAGCGGTTACCAGAGAGGGTACCGGCTCAGGCTCCTGTGGCTCCGGTAGTGGTGGAGGCTCAGCCTCAGGCGGCAGCTGCGGTTGCTGAGGAGCCCCCATCCTATCTGAGGATGATGGAGCAGATGCTGAGGATTGGCACGGGGTTCTTTTCTGGAGGTGCTAATCCTGAGGACGCTTATGAGTGGTTGAGGAGGATAGAGAGGAATTTCCTCTCGAGTAGGTGTCCCGCGGGATACCAGGTGGACATTGCGGTCCATTTTCTGGAGGGTGATGCGCATCTCTGGTGGAGGGGTGTGGCAGCACGGAGAGTGCAGGCCGCGATGGCTTGGGCGGATTTTGTGGAGGAGTTTAACTCCAAGTACTTTCCTCAGGAGGCGTTCAACCGGTTAGGGTCGAGGCTTGCGAGTTTGACTCAGGGGAATCGGTCGGTACGCGAGTATGAGGTGGAGTTCGTCCGGCTCGGGTCTTATGTTAGACGAGCGGGTGAGAGTGAGTCGGCCCGTGTGCAGAGATTCTTGATGGGTCTTCGGGTTGACTTGAGGAACCGTTGCATGGTGAGGCCTTTTTGCACGGTTGATGAGTTGGTTGAGACTGCAGCTTTGCTTGAGGAGGGTCTGAAGGACGAGGTGGTAGTGGCTACACCGCGTTTTCAGGCGAGATCTGTACAGCAGCAGTCCGGTTCGAGCAGAGGCAGTAGTAAGCCGGTGCAAGGACAGAAGCGGAAGCGGGAGAGCGCTTCGAGTGGTAGTCGGGGTGGTCCGGGTTGCTTTGGTTGTGGGAGCATGGATCACCGAGTGGCGAGCTGTCCTCAGAAGGGCGGAGCGCGAGTGGATTCTCGAGTATGCTATCACTGCAAGGAGGCGGGGCACATCAGGCCTCAGTGTCCCCAGTTGCGGCAGCGTGAGACCGCGGTAGTGCAGCCTCTCAGGCAGGTGGCATCAGCGCCTCGAGTGTACTCCATCACCGAGACCGGCGAGCCGAGTTCCAGGCCGATCACAGGTATTTTCTTAGACTCACCTAAGTTTAATTTTGTGTTGGGGAATGTCGTGCTCGTCGGGGTGTTAAGGTTCTCGGCACATGTATATGTGCAGGGACCTTGTGTGTTGGAGGTGTAGAGTGTCATGTGTTGTTTGACTCAGGAGCATCGCATTGCTTCGTTTCCCCGGAGTTGGCCGAGAAGGCTAATCTCCGGAGCGAGCCCGGTGTGAGTTTGGGTTTCGTGGAGGTTGCCGGAGGGAAGCTCCTGAGGATTCACGGTCGGGTGCGAGACGTGGATGTTCAGGTAGCAGGAGAGTCCATGGCTGCCGATTTGATTATCTGCTCAGTGGAGCTGTACGATGTCATCTTGGGCATGGATTGGCTCGGGAAGTTCAGGGCGCATCTGGACTGTCACCGAGGGCGAGTCGAGTTCGACCAGGGGAAAAGGAAGTTGGTGTATCAGGGTGTGAGACCGACTTCCGGGAGTCTCGTGATCTCGGTTGGGCACGCGGAGCGTCTGATCGAGGGAGGTTGCGAGGCGTATTTGGCTACCATTTCCTTGCCGGAGGCCGTCGGAGAGGCTAGGGTTCAGGATATTCGCGTGGTTCGTGAGTTCCCGGATGTGTTCCAGTCATTGCAGGGGTTGCCACCATCTAGGTCGGATCCTTTCACGATCGAGTTGGAACCGGGGACGGCACCGATATCCAGGGCTCCTTATAGGATGGCTCCCGCAGAGATGGCAGAGCTGAAGAAGCAGCTGGAGGAGTTGTTGAGTAAGGGATTTATTCGTCCGAGTTCTTCACCGTGGGGAGCGCCAGTGTTGTTCGTGAAGAAGAAGGACGGGAGTTTTCGGTTGTGTATTGATTATCGGGGACTTAACCGAGTCACAGTGAAGAACAGGTATCCTCTTCCGCGGATTGATGAGTTGTTGGATCAGTTGAGAGGGGCTACTTGGTTCTCCAAGATTGACTTGGCGTCGGGATATCATCAGATTCCCATCGATGAGGTAGATATCCGGAAGACGGCTTTCAGATCTCGTTATGGTCACTACGAGTTTGTGGTGATGCCATTTGGGTTGACTAATGCACCGGCTGCATTTATGAGATTGATGAACAGCGTTTTCCAGGAGTATCTAGATGAGTTCGTGATCATCTTTATCGATGACATCTTGGTGTATTCGAGGAGCCGGGAGGAGCATGAGGTGCATCTGCGTGTGGTTCTTTCGAGGCTGCGGGAACAGAAGTTGTTTGCTAAGTTGAGCAAGTGTAGCTTCTGGCAGCGGGAGATCGGTTTTCTGGGTCACATTGTCTCTGCGGAGGGAGTGTCGGTAGATCCGGAGAAGATCCAGGCCATTAGTACTTGGCCGAGGCCGAGGAATGCCACTGAGATTCGGAGTTTTCTTGGGTTGGCAGGGTATTATCGGCGGTTCGTCAAGGGTTTCGCAAGTTTGGCTAAGTCTATGACGAAGCTGACAGGGAAGGATGTTCCTTTCGTGTGGTCCTCAGAGTGTGAGGAGAGTTTCGCAGGGCTGAAGGCCATGTTGTCTAGTACTCCAGTATTGGCGTTGCCTGAGTCGGGTGAGCCTTACGTGGTGTACACCGATGCGTCGGGAGTGGGTCTTGGTTGTGTGTTGATGCAGCGGGGGAAGGTTATTGCCTATGCGTCGCGGCAGCTGCGGAAGCATGAGGGCAACTACCCTACCCATGACTTGGAGATGGCTGCAGTGGTTTTTGCATTAAAGATTTGGAGATCTTATCTTTATGGCGGAAAGGTGCAGGTGTTCACAGATCATAAGAGCTTGAAGTACATTTTCACTCAACCTGAGTTGAATTTGAGGCAGAGGCGCTGGATGGAGCTAGTGGCCGATTATGATCTGGAGATAGCTTACCATCCTGGTAAGGCTAATCTGGTTGCGGATGCGTTGAGTCGGAAGCGGGTGGCTTTGGCTCAGGAGCTCGAGGTAGAGTCCTTGGTGAGCGAGATTAGCACATTGCGCTTATGTGTTGTATCTCAGGAACCTTTGGGCTTAGAGGCGGCTAACCAGGCGGATCTTTTGAGCAGGGTTCGGTTGGCTCAGGGAAAAGATGAGGGTTTGGTTAAGGCTTCGAGAGCAGAGGGTTCTGAGTATCAGGTATCTGCGAACGGCACTATCCTTGTTAGTGGGAGGGTATGCGTACCTTTGGATGAGGATTTGCGGCGAGAGATCCTGAGTGAGGCTCATTCGAGTATGTTTGCGATTCATCCCGGAGCGACTAAGATGTACCGCGATCTCAAGCGCTATTATCATTGGGTCGGGATGAAGAAGGATGTGGCTAACTGGGTTGCTTCGTGCAACGTGTGCCAGTTAGTGAAGGCGGAGCACCAGGTCCCGAGTGGTTTGTTGCGGAGTTTACCCATTCCAGAGTGGAAGTGGGATATGATCACGATGGATTTCGTGGTGGGTTTACCAGTTTCTCGGACCAAGGATGCTGTTTGGGTCATCGTCGATCGATTGACCAAGTGTGCGCGTTTTCTGGCCATTAAAAAGACCGATGGGGCGGCAGTTTTGGCTAGGAAGTACGTGCAGGAGATTGTGAGACTGTATGGAGTGCCGGTGAGTATTGTTTCGGACCGGGATCCTAAGTTCACATCGGAGTTCTAGAATGCGTTTCAGGCGGAGTTGGGCACGAAGGTGCACTTGAGCACGGCGTATCATCCTCAGACAGATGGGCAGTCCGAGCGAACCATCCAGACTTTGGAGGATTTGTTGAGGATGTGCGTGCTGGATTGGGGTGGTCATTGGGTGGATCACTTGAGCTTGGTTGAGTTTGCGTATAACAATAGTTACCAGGCGAGTATTGGGATGGCTCCATATGAGGCTCTGTATGGGAGGCCCTGTCGTACCCCCTTGTGTTGGACCCAAGTGGGGGAGAGGAGCACTTTGGGTGCGAGTTTTGTTCAGGAAACTACAGAGAAGATCCGGGTTTTGAAGCTGAACATGAAAGAGGCCCAGGATCGGCAAAAGAGTTATGCTGATAAGAGGCGGAAAGAGCTTGTGTTTGAGGTGGGAGATAGTGTGTATCTCAAGATGGCTTTGCTGAGAGGTCCGAACAGGTCCATTGTTGCGACTAAGTTGAGTCCGAGGTATTTGGGACCGTTCCGGATTGTAGAGCGTGTTGGACCGGTAGCGTATCGGTTGGAGTTACCCGCGGTTATGCAAGCTTTTCATAAGGTATTCCATGTGTCGATGCTGAAGAAGTGTTTGCATAGGGGTGACGAGGTATTGGCTGAGATGCCGTCAGATCTCCAGCCCAATATGACCGTTGAGGCGAGACCTTTGAGAGTTCTCGAGCGGAGGGTCAAGGAGCTTCGTCGGAAGAAGATTCCGATGATGCGAGTTCTGTGGGACTGTGACGGTGTTCAGGAGGAAACTTGGGAGCCAGAGGCTAGGATGGAAGCGAGGTTCCAAAAGTGGTTCCAGAAGCAAGCTGCGGCTTGAGTTCCATCGAGAGGTTCCAGTTTCGGTAATAGCTGTGTGCTATGTGTATTCTTTTTGTATTGCCGTTGTGTAGAACGATGTTACATTATGATGTGTAATAAGATAGATGTTCTTGTTGCTGTGGTGAGCATTGCGTGTTTTCGTTAAGCTTGTTCGGGAAAATGAGTCGAGTGACGAGACCGGGTTATTTCACTTAGCGGTTCTATGTGGTGGGTTGGATTGCAGGCGTATGGTACTTGTTTGTTTTATTACGTTTGTATTGATGACTTACTGCAGAGAGTTGTTGGGTGTTAAAGATAGCCTAGTCGTAGTTGTCTTGACAAGTTTTTCTAAAGCAAGCCGACGCTGGAAGGTGCGCAAGGGAGGTGCGATGGCCGGGTTATTGGTCATGCACGGCAGATATTCCGGGTATGGAGTATAGTTCAGTCGAGATGCTTAGAGATATGTGATTTATTGCTCGTTGGGAGGACTGGTTCCTCCGGTGCCGATAGCTCGCAGGACTGTGTGTCTTGGGAGTGTGAGTGGCGATGTACCCAGTCTCGGGAGATTTATAGCCTAGAGTGATACGTGATACCGTGGATTCGTAAGGAGTATGTCCCAGACGTGGGATATATTGCCTAGAATTGAGTGGTATGGGGTATTGAGACTCTTGTAGGTTATATTACTGAGTGGAGTGGTACGGCATATACCTAGAACTCGGAGACGCTGCGGTGTCTTGGGTGATGTGGTATGGTGGATATCCTGCGGGATATGGCCGATGCTCGGAACTCAGAGATGCTGCGGTGTCTTGAGTAATGGGGTTGGCCGGTATTTGAGCAATAAGTACATATGATGTCGCGGTGTTATAAGCATAGGGTCTGAATGGGAAACCTCGGAGGTTGGTATTGGACCTCGTGTGAGTATTGAGATGGTCGGGTTTGGCCAAAGGTTGTGTAATCGTTGCGACGATAAGGTTCATTGGAGATGAACGGTTCATGGGAGATGAACGGTATCGAAGATTCGAGGGCGAATCTATGTTAGTGGGGGAGAATTGTAACGCCCGCGTTCCGGAAAATAAATTAATTAAATTAATTAATTTAATTGTTCCGGAATTTTTCCTTCGGTTTTGAGCCTTAGGCAAATCTGGGGAAATTAATTATTGGGGGAAATAATTAATTCGGGTTGTTCCGGGGGTGTCATAAATCGATTTGGAAGTTGTGGGGTTTTTCTCAAAGATTGAATCTTTTTTTGTCTTCTTCCTCTTCTCTTCTTGCGCTGTAAACCATTTTCTTTTGGAAAAAAAAAAAAAAAAAAAAAAAAGACTGGTCGCGAGAGAGAGAGAGAGAGAGAGAGAGAGCGAGAGAAGGAGAGAAGCTTGGTGAAGCTTGGGTCTTGCGAGATCGAGAGAGATTCGGGCTTGGGAGAAGCTTGAAGAAGAGATCGGGAGAGTTTGGTCTTGGTGAGCTAGAGTGAAGCGAGGTTAAAGAGAAGCGAGAGAGGTCTTCTAGAGCTAGATCCATCCGATTTTAAGGTGAGTTGCGACCAAAGGCTTGCCTTTAAGCTTGTGTGGAGCTTGTCTTCTTGTTGATTGGATTCGCGAATTCAAGTTGTCCTCTTGGTTGTCGTTTGCGATTTCTTGCTTGTTCTTCTTGCGAGGGATTCGCGACCGAGCTTGTTCTTCTTGTGAGTGAATCGCGATTTCTTGCTTGTTTTCCTTGTTGTTGATCGCGATTCCGCTTGTTCTTCTTGTGGTTGATTCGCGATTCCGCTTGTTCTTCTTGTGGTTGATTTGCGATTCCGCTTGTTCTCCTTGTTGTTGATTGCGATCCGAGCTTGCTCCCTTTGTTGTTGTTTGCGATCCGTGAAAGCTTAACGGGAGCGGGATTGCTAAGCTTGTGTTGGGTTATTCTTTTAGTTGTGATTAATCGCTAATTGTGCTGGGATTTCTTTTAATTGTGATTAATTGTGATTAATCGCTAATTGTGCTGGGATTTCTTTTAATTGGTGTCAATTAATTCTTCGTATGGTTAATTGTTGATTGATGTGCTTATTGGTAGCCTGTTGTTGGGGTGATCAATCTCACTCAGCGTTTGGTTAGCCAAATGTTGATGCATCACTTTTGTCAATGCAGGTAAAGATAAGGCGTGATCGTGGAATCAAGGCGGTGAAGAGGGGATGATTTAGACCCGGGGTTTCTTTTTGTTGTTGTTATTATTGTGGTTGCTTTGCTAATTATAGAACTGCTAGTTGGTGTAAACGGTAGACTTGTTCTGGTATTGTTTAATTATTGCGGTGGAATTATTTCCAAAAAAAAAAAATAATAATAATAATATCGGTCGTTTCAAGAGTATCGATCGATACTGCAGCGAACTTAGTCAAAATTCTCAAACTTAAATCTAATGTCGAATTGAGTCCCCGGCAACGGCGCCAAATTTGATAAACTCAAATTAATACCCTAAAAGTACTAAAACTTAGTCGATTATAATACTTAGGGATCGAATCCACAGAGACTCAAGGAAACACACAATAGATTGTATATATGAAAATTAAGCTAAGTGATCAATGGAATTAAAAGAAAATACGTAAATTAAACTGTTGTAAATTCGATGGGAGAAAGATAGGTTTAGGGTATTTTTTAGGAAATCAATGAATGCAATTAAACTAACAATTCAGGGTTCAGGTTAAGCACGGTTCTTGAACTCAAATCACTGAAGTATAATTAACCAACTCTCGTTGCGAGAATGATCTAAGTCTAAATCCGATAATTCCAAATCTTTTTGCGAATCCTAAAGTCTAAACCAGCTTTTAGTTCAAGTTTGATTAGTTAACAAAACAACTAAACCAAATCTCTTTGCGAATAGTTATTTTGCTTACCGTAAATTCTATCAGGTTTCTCAATTGCACTCTCGTGCCTAATCGATTAACCTAAGATCTAAGTTCCAGGTGATCAATCTAGAATTAGCTTTGAGAACAACCTAAGGCAAATAACTAATTCAGATTATGAACCCTAATCAACAATTCAACCTAGCATTCAAAGAAATCCCTTATGAGAACCCTAAACCTAACAGGAGATCTACTCAGACATGGAGATTGCAACAATAAACATGACTGAATAAATACTTGAATAAATAATAAAGAAGAGAGTAAAACAAGGGTTCGAAATCTTCTCTCGGACAAACAGAGTTTCAGACTTGTCTCCCTTCCAAATCTCTCTCACAAAACCAAAGTAAAATAAAGCATAGCCATCAAAGTGGCTGTAAATCCTAATAAATAACCTAAGTCACGTTTTGGGGCTTCTTGTAAATAATAAAGTCTTCTGGGGCAATTTGCAGTTCCTTAAATCTTCAAATAAGTCGCGATTCTTTTGTTTCTTCGACGGGTATCAATTGATACCATAAGTGTATTGATCGATACTCATGCATCAAATCGGTGTCTCAGCTACAAGATCTCTGTTTGGCTCCAAAATGCTCCAAAATGCTTCAGTATTTTCAATAATGCTCCAAACGTACCTAAAACCTGAAAATACTCTAAAAGACTCCAAAATACTAGAAATACTCTAATAAAAAGACTTATATCAAGGCTTAAAACAGGTAAAACCATGATATATCAAAGGTTTGATCCCTCCTTAGGGTACGTAGGCAACCTCACAAGGGTACATCTATTAAAAAAAAAAAATCTCCCCTTAAGCCTGTTAAATGCAGCTTGAGGTCTCTCAACTTCTATTTACAAGCTAAAAGCTTTACTCCATAAATGAATAGCCTTACGAAATAGAGCATGCCACCAGCTAGCATGACTCGACTTTGCGTCTAAATTGCAAGGTCACAACCTTTCTAGTCTCTAAATGACAACAACCTTTATGTCTAAACTGTTTAGGTTGCATGCCTGCCTCTAAACGGTTTCGACCTTGCGTCTTAAAATCGTCTGGTCAGCTCCCTTGGTCTCTAAATGACCTGGAAGCAGGGTCTCTAAACGGCCCGGGTCCTAGGCTGAAAACATGCCTTTGACCCATTGAAAAGTGTCAGCCTCTAAACGGCGAAAGACTTGATCCCTCTTCAGGGTACGTAAGCAACCTCACAAGGGTGAAGTTGCCAAGTAAAAAAAAATCAGAAATTGAGCCTGCTAAAAGCAGCCTAAATTTCTTCAACTTCCATCTCCAAGCTACAAGCTTAATTACTTAAATGAACAGCCTTACGAGCTAGAGCATGTTACCAGCTAGTATGACTCGACTTTGCATCTAAATTTCAAGGTCACAACCTTTCTAGTCTCTAAATGACAACAACCTCTACATCTAAACAGTTTAGGTTGCATGCCCGCCTCTAAACGGCTTTGACATTGCGTCTTCAAATCGCATGGTCAGCTGCCGAGGTCTCTAAACGACCTGGGAGCAAGGTCTCTAAACAGCCCGAATCTTTGGCTGAAAGACTGCCTTTGATTCATTGGAAAGTGTCAGCCTCTAAATGGCAAAAATGATAAATAAATCTAGAGCAAACCGAAAGATTGCAGGACCGCATCCTCAGTGAGACGTCACCAAGGATGCTGGGTGGGTACTGTTGGGCCCGGATTTAGCACCCTAAATCCAGCCCGAATAAGCAAGCTTGACAAGGAAGGCTTGGCCCACGACGAGGTCTCATGAGACTGTTCACAAGCTGAAGTAAGCGAGGTCGCGAGATAGAGCAAGTCAACAAGCTGGAAGAACCGAGCACGAGTAAAGGATGCAAACTCGCTGGAAGGCAGGAGTATGCATTTGACCAAGTCCAAACCTGGTCAAATGCATTTATTTCATATTAAAGACAAAAGATCACGAGTTTAATTATGTATTTAATGTGTATATTGACTAGACATTTACATTTTTCAGCTGTTTTTATAAGTTTGAAATACCAGCCTCATTGTAAATGACCGAATTCTTGGCATAATAATAATATACAATTTTTCTCTTAAAACCTACTTTCAAAGAACATTCAACCAGCAAGCTGAGAATTGAGGTTGTGAGATTCTTCTCTCACAGAGCGGCTCTCCCTCAATTGGTTTTGACAGAATGGGTGGCTCGGAGAGGTACACCTTTAGTTGGTTAAAGGCTTCCCCGCACTTGTCATCCCAAATGAACTTTTTGTTTGCTTTTAGCAGTTGGTAAAAAGGGAGACATTTATCAGTCGACCTGGAAATGAATCGATTCAGGGCAGCGATACGGCATGTCAGCCTTTGTACCTCCTTTACCGAGTTCGGAGGTTGCATTTCCAAGAACTCGCTAATTTGTTTGGGGTTTGCTTCTATTCCTCTTTGAGTCACTATGTAACCTAGGAATTCACTTGAAACCCCCCCCCCCCCCCCCCCCCCCGAACGTACACTTTGAGGGATTCAGTTTCATCCCATACTTATTTAGTAAGGTGAAACATTCCCCTAGCTGACTAATATGGTCTTCCTCTTTCAAAGATTTAACAAATATGTCGTCGATGTAGACCTCCATTGACTTGCCCAGGAGGCTGACAAACATCATGTTCATAAGTCTTTGGTAGGTTGCTCCCGCGTTTTTAAGGCCGAATGGCATCACTTTATAACAGTACGTTCCTCGTTCTGTTAATGAAGGATGTCTTATCCTGGTCCTCAGGGTTCATTTGTATTTGGTTATATCCTGAGAATGCATCCATAAAGTTGAGGAGCTGATGTCATGCGGTAGCTTCCACCAGCTGGTCGATATGAGGTAGTGGGAAGCTATCTTTAGGACATGCTTTGTTTAGGTCTGTAAAATCCACACACACTCGCCATGTGCCATTTTTATTTTTCACCACGACCGGATTTGCTAGCCAGTCGGGATATTTCACTTCCTTGATGAATCCAACGTTTAGCAACCTGGTGACCTCGCTGTTAACAGCCTCGGTCTTGTCAGGTCCAAATTTCCGACGCTTTTGACGTACTGGTTTACGATTTGGATCCACATTAAGCTCGTGCGAGATGATGCTTAGATCGATCCCAGGCATATCAGCTGTTGTCCATGCAAATGAGCTGGTATTTTCGTTGAGGAATTTTATTAGTTGATCCATTTGAGCCTTGGAAAGCTCGGATCCAATTCCTACCTTCTGGTTAGGATGAGACTCGTTGACCACAACTTTCTCGATAGAGTCTTTGCGAGGTCCGATGGAGCCTGGACCACTCTTCTTTTTGGCCAGGCGGTATGCGAGCTCATCCTTACGTTGTAGTTAATATATGGCACTTTTCTTTGCTATCTGGAAACCTGCCATATATCATACTCTGGAAGCCTTCTGACTTCCCTTTATTGTTGCGATCCCATGCTGAGTAGGGAATTTTACACACTGATGGTAGGTTGAGGATACAACCCTCATAGAGTGTATCCACGTCCTACCAAGGATGGCATTGAATGGGGCTGGTCTATCTATGACAGTGAATTCAACCATCCTCCTTACTCCAGCTGCTATTACGGGGAGTCTTATTGTTCCCAGGGATAGCATGGTTTCCCCAGAGAAGCCGTTTAACACCATCTTATCCCCTTCGATTTCATGACCTGGTATACCCTTTTCCATAAGAACAGTTAGGAGGATGAGTTCTACTGAACTGCCGGTATCTACGAGCATCTTAGCGAGCTCGCATCCGCCCACTTCCAGCATGATTAGGAGGGCATCATCGTGCGGTGAGTCTAGCTCGAAAGCTTCGCTTTCCCAGAATGAGATTTGCGTGTCAGGTCCCTTGAACGGGATTCTGTCACGTAACTCAGTATTCACCCTCCGATGGTGCTTCTAGATTGAATTCACAGAGTTGCGACAGAACGGAGATCCTCCGTGGATGAAATTAATCCTCTTCTTCACACAGGGAGGGGGTAGCTCTACTTCCCTGGCGTTGGGGCGTTCTCGTCTCATTGTGTCCTCAGAGGAGCGTTCTCGCTTACGATCATCTTCAGATGGGCGATCTCGCCTTTCGTCATCTCGGGTTGGGTAATAGTTCCTCCTTGAAGGGGGTTTCTCCAGCTCGACGTTGCCCAGGTTTCCTGCTGCAAATTTTGCGGCGAGCTGCTTTTTCACTTCGTAGCATTCCTCAGTAGAATGACCTTTGATGCGGTATGAATCGCACCACTTGCTGCGGTCATATGCCGTGAGCCTGTTATGAGGTGGGATTCCTACTGAGTATGAATGCAACCATTGGCGTTGTTTTTGGTCTTGGGATTCTTTCTTCCCAAGCCTTTTAGGCCCTTGGGAATTTATCGTTTGAGCTTGCTTACTCGAGGTCGTGGATGCATGCTGCTTTGTTTGAGCTGCACCTGCCTCCTCGAGGATAATCCCGCGCGAAGCACGGTGCAGCGCGTCATCTAGCGACACCGGCTCCCGGACTGTGAGCTCCTAATAAAACTTCGAAGACTTTAGAAGTCCATTTTGAAGAGCTTTCAGGGCTGTCGGGTTATGTAAATTGGCGATTTTTGCTTTTACGGCTTTAAAGCTGTCAGTGTAATTCCGCAACGAGTCACCTGGATTTGGAGTGAGTATCCATAGATCGGCCTCCGAGGTCTCGATCTGGATAAACATCGAATATTGTTTCAAGAATGCTGCTTGGAGTTGGGTGAAGTTATCAATCGTATTCGGCTCTAGGGAAGTTAACCATTCCAGGGCCGAATCCGTTAAATTTTCAACAAAGAAGCGGCAGCGTGCTGCCTCGAGATCGCTCTCGGGTATCCGCACTCTCGAGAAGGCGAACTTGAAACTTCTCATGAATGCCTTGGGGTCGGTTTCTCTGTTATATCGGGGAAACCGGATGTTCCCGACATCTCCAAGATGGGGGCTCGCGATTCGCGATGTGAAGGGGGACTGGTTGACTTTGTCAATCACCCGATCTATTTCAGGTGCTGAGCTTAAAGCAGTGTGGACCTGCGATCTCATCCGCTGAAGTTCGACACTGCTTTCTTCGTAATATTTCTTGATCGATTCTAATCTATGTGAGGTGTCGGGTCCCAGATTGTTTTTATTATTGCCTGGGAACCGGAGTAGGGATTCTCCAGTGGACTGGACATGGTTACTGACCCCATTTTTAGGTCGCGTTTCGACCTCGGGGTTACCCCAAGTTTCGACTTCGTTGGCGTTCCCAGAGCGATCTTGACCGATTAATCGGTTTGAGGTAAGATCTACTCCTGGGAGAGTCGCAATTGGCATGGTTCCTCCTTCCGCGATCTGGATCATGGAAGGAGTGAATATGGGGTCCGATATCATCAACCTGAACCGTGAGATGGTGGCTGAGCCGACCATTCTGCTGATCGAGGCATTTATATCGGAAACGTTTAGCCTCGTCACCGGTGGAGACGGAAATAATAATCCTCCCTGTCCAGGGCAGAAAGGGAGTTGTGTCCCAGGTGGAAGGGCGAACCGCCCGTTGGCGCCTGCCCGAGCCATCATTTCGAGATAATCTTGGCGGGCTACAATTAGGTGATTCTGTTCTATGAGAAACGATAGGTTCCCGATCTCAGCTATTTGATCCGGAGTTAGCTGGTTTAAGGCTGCAGTTCCCGAAGGATCAGCAGTGCCGTTAGTCCCAGTCGTGGCACTCGCTCCCGATGTGGTGATGAGAACGTTTGTCGTTCCGTCAAGGTTTGTCGATGATGTCAGGCTGGGTTGATGGGATAGAGGTGTCTATAACTCTGGATGAAGTAGTCACCGCTGCACTTGTTGTGTCTTACATCTTCTTTGTTCAGAAGGCTGATTTCGTAGATTCTTAGAAGGAAAAAAGGTTTGCTCCTCCCCACATACGGCGCCAAATTGTGAGAGCAGAATCTCACAACCTCAATTCTCAGCTTGCGGGTTGAGTATTCTTTAGAAATTACTTAAAAGATTGAGAGAAAAAGTTATGTATTATTATTTTTAGCCAAGAATTCAGTGCTTTACAATATGGCTCTCCTTTCAAACTTATACTCGCTCAAAAGTAACTGCCTAAGCTCAATTATTTACATTAAATTTAGAATTAAATCTGTAATATGTGTCTTCAATGCTGAGCCTGATTCTGGGATCTCGAATCAGAGTGTTTGACTTTTTAGACGCAAGCTCATCCCCTTAGCGACCTCGCCTCTTCCTGCGTGCTCGGCTCCTTTCAGCTCGCCGGCTCGCTTGATGAGGTCTCATCGCGTACTGGGTTCTTTGTTAGGCCTATTCAATCCGGTTGGGCCTTGAGTGTGGGATTTGGGTCCAACAAACGGCTTCGACAAGTGCGTCTTGAAATCGCCTGGTTAGCTCGCGAGGCCTCTAAACGACATGGGAGCAAGGTTTCTGAACGGCCCGGATCTTTGGCTAAAATACTACCTTTGATTCATTGAAAAATATCAGCCTCTAAATGGCGAAAATAGTAAGCAATTCTAAAAGTAAAAGATTCTTAAAAAGTGAAATTAAAGCCTCCGTAAAAGGAGCATAAGTTCGACACGAAAATAAAAGGAACCCCCTCGGGCATTAAAAGTTCAACAACAAACGGGTTTAAAGGCCTCCTCAGGCACCAAGTTCGAAAGACAAAAAATGATAAAGAGAAGAGAAAGGTCTCTAGCTGGCAGGCTCAGCTGGTTTACTCACCGAGGCAGGCTGATCCAAAGGCAATGGGAAGTCCTTCCTAAGCTCCTGAGAACCAAGGTCCAGTTGATCACTTAGTGGTTGCGCACTTGACCCAGCAGTTAACGTAACCGAATCATCGGATACCTGCAGAAGATCAAGTTTACCCAAGGAAAGATCGGATACCTGGACGATGGCGAGCTCCGCATCCAATCTCAGCTTCTCAGCCTCAATATCCTTCTTCTTAGCCTCAAAGTCATTGATGGTCTGATTAATAATTTCGTCAAGAAGAATGATGTTGGACTTACACTCCATAATATGAGTCTCGGTGTCAACCTCGATCTTCTTCTTCTCAAACTTATCCTTTATCCTCATAAGAATGGCGTGATATTGCTTGGACATCTCCCTC
Source organism: Eutrema japonicum (assembly GCA_030161315.1). NCBI lineage: Eukaryota > Viridiplantae > Streptophyta > Magnoliopsida > Brassicales > Brassicaceae > Eutrema > Eutrema japonicum. Next base: position 32,044,647 of record BSQW01000013.1, read on the forward strand.
CTCGCAGCCTTCTCTGCCCTCTTCACCATCTCCTTTTGCTTCTTGGCAAGCTTCTTCGAGTCCTCCTTGACTTTCTCAACCTGGACCCTTAAGCCGACTATACTCTCGCTGGCAGGGCGTAGGCCATCCTCAGCAGTCCCAGCTCGACCCTCGGCAACTCGGAGGTCTACCCTCAAATCTTCACTGGATTTCTCCAGCCCAAAGATCGGATCTTGAAGGATGTCGGCGTGAGCCTGAGCTTCCCGAGTAGAGTCTTCCCATTTCTTGGCCAAAACAGTTTGATATTTAACTTGGCTCTCTAGGAGGGCGGTGTTAGCCATCTCCTCCTCACTCCGCGTAAGCCTTGCCACCAGCTCGTCCCGTTCGGCGACCAGGTCGGTAATGGTCTTAGCTGCCATCTCGACTTCCTTAGGTTGAGTAATAGAGCGGAGATCCTGCTCAAATGAGCTAACCAGCTCATTCGCAGCAGAAATTGTCTGAGAAGAAATTTAAAAAATTCAGCAAGGAAGTCAATAATAAAACAAAAGAAATAAGAGGAAACTAAAGCTACATGGTCATCACACTTGCAAAATTGGTGTAGCCTTCAGGTTTCTTCATATTTCTAAGAGATGGCAAGAAGCACGTAGAAGGTCTAACACGCCTGAGAAGATTTGCAAGCTGAGAACTGTTCTCGACAATGGCCTCAGGACCGTCAAAGTCAAACCTAAAAGCATTCGAAGAATTGCTTCCACCACTTTGCGAGCGAGATGCCACCTGCCTCTTCGCTACCTTCTCACCCTCGAATCCGTCGCCACGAGATCGCTTAAGGCGAGATTGATGCTCGGCAGAGTGACTAGGCTCATTAGCAGATACCCTGGAGATTGACCTCTGGGAATTCCCAGCTCGTGTATCAAGCTGAGAAACTTTAATCTCACCCTCCACAGGAAGATCACCATCATCACCACGGTCAGCATCGGACTCTCGGTGATCCTTTTTCTTGGAGTCCTCGCGACGTGAGGTGTCAGCATGAGCAGATTTGCCAAGAGCCTCTTTGACCTTCTTGTCAAGACCACCAGCCGACGTCGGAACAGGGCGCAGCCGCATCCTTTCCCTGTACGAGAGACGGTCCGTCTTCCTAGGGCGGACAATCTTATTGGATTCGGTGGAGCTGTCGTCAGGAACCAAATGAACGGTATCCTGCACCTGGGATTTAACCGGAGAGCCAACCATAACGAGAGCAAAATCCTTAGCAACGACTTCAAGTTTCAGAATAAGAGAAGGAGCTGGAATCGAAGTTTGAGCGTGCGTGGGGACCTGGGTTTGAGCCGAGGGAGATGGAGAGCCGACGAAGCCAGATGATGTTAAAAAAAAAAAATCTACGATCTCTTTCTTAAAAAAAAAAGAAAGGGAAAGAAAAATGAACATGCAAGCTGAAGAGCAGCAGTAACGGATAGCCTGGGAGCTGGACGATCGCGAGCCTGCAGAATCCTAGCAAGAGTAAACTGCTTCCAATCAGAGTTCTCCTCCCTGAGAAGATCGATGAGCTGCTGAACCTCAGCCATCACGGTCTTCGAGGAATCAATAGATTCTGCAAAAGGAACGTCAAATCAGAACAAGAGAGAAAGCAATTAAGGAATTCCTAAGAAGGGCGCATAAGCCGGCCTCCTAGGGTTCATGCTAACCGGTGATTTGAGTCCAGGAGCGCCGAACTATCGACTCGCCCTCGATAGATCTCCTAGAGATCCTGAAATAAAACCACTGCTCCCACCACTTATCCTACCGTGCATTGAACCTAAAGACACACCGGTTAACCTTTGCTATAAGATAATAAGTTCCGCGAAGATTCGAATTCGCCTTGACATTGAAGTGCTGGCGGAATTCTTCGGTGTTAAATATAACTTTGGTTTCTTTAGACCTCACCTAGAGTGCGACCAAGTTTCTCATCGCGCTGGGCATGAGTTGGGGAAGGGCGAGTCCGAGATCGCCGATAATATCAGAGATGGCCGCCTGGATAAGAAAAGTGAGGCGGCACTTCATGAAAAATACGTCATAGCAACATGCGTAACCCTCCGGGGGATTCTCTGGAGAATCGCCATCCGAAGGAACAAAGAAATCGCAGTAGTCGAGTCCGCATAAAGAAAAAATATTCTTGAGCTCTTCAGATGAGACCGTGCTCCTCGAGTGAGGTCCGAACTGATCGGCGAAAACAAGCGGAGCACTCGGTTGCGAGGGGGAGGCCATAGCAGAAAAACAAAAAAAAATCAAAGATGAAGAAGCAAGCTTGCCGGGATTAACGAGGGAAGAACTTTTTACAGGAGAAGATAAGTGGTGAAGGATAAATCGAGAAAAACAATTTAAATAAAGACCATTCAATTAAAAATAAAAGTAAGAAGGTCATCATTACCTTGGGAAGTGGAAAGTTGAGGCAACGTGGGAAGCTGAAGAAGCTTGAACCGTTCATTTATATCAACCGCCCACTCGCCCACTCGCCCACTCGCCCACTCGCCCACTCGCTCTGTCATTTCCCTAAAAAATTGCACGCTTAAGGCAAGATCCCTACAATTTCGGCATTCAGCAGGCGAAAGACCAATCAGCTGCTGAGACTGCATTAACTAGAAGAACAATCAGGACACGAGATTGTAGCATCGCATCCTCAGCGATAAATCATTAAGGATGCTGAAGGGCAATTGTTGGGCCCAAATTCCGCGCTCAAGGCTAAACAAAGAAGGCTCGGCCCACGGAAAGGTCTCACAGGAACTTTTAAGAGCTGAAGTAAGCGAGGTCGCGAGGTAGAGCAAATCAACAAGTTGGAAGAACCAAACACGAGGAAAAAAAGCGAGCTCGCAGAAAGATGGAAGCACGCACTCGGCCAATTCAAAACATGGTCAAACAAAATTATTCCGTATTAAAGACGAAAGATTACGAATTTAATTATATAGTTAATGTGTAGGCAGTTACGTTTTTGGTGGGTATAAGTTTGAAACACCAGCCTTATTGTAAAGGACCTAATTCCTGGCAAAGATAATAATATACAACTTTTTCTCTTAATCTTCGAGTTATATTCTCAAGAACATACAACCTGAAAACCGAGAATTGAGGTTGTGAGATTGCTCTCACATCAGCCGTCATCTCCTTCTCCATGGTCGCGTAATGATCCAGCGTCTCCGACGGAATGAGCGTTCCCCTGCTCACGAGCCGATCCAATCATTTTTTCGTGCCTGTCACTTAACTGAAAATGAGCTGTCGTTTGTTTGCCGCTTCGAGCTCATCAATGTAGTTTTTGATCCTTTGGAGGCGGGCGTTCACCTTATCCTCCATCTCCTTCCGGAGGCCCCTCTCAGAGGCAACCCAAGCATCCCAAGCATCCCAAGATGCCCTTAGCCTCTTCCTCTTAGCCTTACCATCTATTTCGACCTTCCGTTTCTCGACGGTCATATGGCTAAGAGCGTCATTGGCACTAAGCACTCGGCTTTCATCTCCTCATTCTCAACACGAAGGGCTTCGAGCTCGTTATCCTTCGAAGCAGCTCCCTCCTCAAATTAGGAAACTTTGGAATTAACAACAGCCAACTCCCCTCTTAGCTTCTCGGCCTCCTCTGCATCCCGAACTGCAGACTTATACTTACGGTCCAGCGACCGGATAATATCGTTCGTTTGAGCTTCGACCTAGAAAGAAAATATATCAGATAACACAAGAAAAATATGTGCATAAAACGAAGATGACATCCTTGAACAACGGCTTACACGGGCCTTCGACCGAGCAAGCTCAGAATACTTCTCCCTCTCTGGGAGATCGTCCAGCGATGGGAGACTGTGGCTCCCAAGTTTGAACTGACAAAACACAAGCATATCCCTTCGAAGCATCCCAAGGCCGCTCATGACTGTCCGGAAGCGTAACAGATACTTCACCAGGAAAAGTGAGGGATCCGATAACTTCATCGATCCCTTCAAACGAGAGGCAAGTTGGTCCGGCAGACATTGGCCGCATTGCCAAAGGAATTAAAGGAGCTCGGGGATTTCCTTCTAAATTACCCGCCAAAAGATTTGTTGGTATGGAATTTCGACCTGACGCCTCAGCTTTTCTCGACGCATGGATCCTCTCCTACTCAACAAGCTGGGATGCGATAACCGCATCACGTCGGATCTGCTCGTCTTCAATCTCCTTTTGTTCATTGGCCAATTTTCTCGCCAGTTCGGCGATAATTTCCGCATCATGCTGGATTTGGGCTTCGATATGAGGAGGACGGACCCGACGACGGGGATTACTTGATTCAGCCGTGTCATCGCTGACCTGTCTGGACAGGAAAAGTCTTTCTATCTCAGCAAGTCAAGATTCGTCAGCTGTGGGAAGATCGTTGCCGGTCTCACCCCCTCTATCAGCGTACACCGGCCTACTAACACTCGCTGGCATGCTCGTTTCCCTGTCGGAACTCCCTCGAGCTCCAGTTCTGATAGTATCCCGATTACGTAAACCCAAAACCGGCACCGGAGACAGAATGGCAGAACGGACTTCTGCGCGGCGCGAGTTGTGACGTATTAAGTGAGGAACTTCCGTTTGATCGTTCATGATTGAAATCGACGGTTAGAGTTTTAACGAGAACTATGAAGGATAAACGAAGAGTCGCGAAGAAGAAAGAAGAAATCGCGAACGAAAATAATGCAGGGAATCACAAGAAGCAAGTAAGATTGACCCGAAATCCAAAGATCTTCGAGTAAATCAAAGGGTTTCGTCGGAGAAATCGTGGAAATCCGATTACAACAAATCAATAAATAAGCAAAATCCTAGGAGGAGGAAAGCCAAAAACCATAGAGAGAGAAAAGAAAAAATGTGTTACCTTTATGAGCAGGAAAATGAAGAAAGCCGAAGAGTCAAAGAAATATATAGGAAGATAAGCAATCATGACCAAATCCCTCGATTCCCGCAAAAGTCGAAAAACCTGAAACGACATGTCTTCTTTGAGAAGATTCACCGAAATCAGCGCTGAAATCATTTACATCACCAAAGTCAACTAAGATAAGACACCGACCTTAATTTCAACCGGGCTAAAGAATTCTCCATGAACTTTGCCGAACTCGGAACACACTCCTTCGCTGAACTGAGGGGGAGACTTATTGTTAGGGGCGAGTTTAGCACTCCCCGGTTTAACCCGATTTGGATCATCAGCGAGACCTAAGAGACAGAGAGCTGAGACTTTAGCTTTTAATCTTTTAATTCGCAAGTCATCTTCTTACGTTCAAACAATATTGTAACTCCCTCGAGTTTAATCAATAAACGAGATTCGATCCATTGTGATATGATCCTGGATGAGCAACTCGAACCCGAGCTTGGAGCTATGCATGAACCTGTTGGAATTCTAAGGAAATCACGTGATCAAGTTAGTTCAAGGATCGGAGCAAAAGCAAAACGATTCAAGAAAGTCAAACGATTCAAGAAAGTCGGATTTAATAAGGGCACTTGGGCTCGGACAAAGAAGTTGTTTACCAACCTCACTGGATATGGAAACAAGGCCTAAGTAGATCAACATTTGGCTAAGTGATTTACTTGTGCTCTTTTCCTTCTCTTCGGTTTTGTCCCAATGGGTTTTCCGGAGAAAGGTTTTTAACGAGGCAAGTAGGTCACTTCCAATAAAACCCAATTGTTGATCTAAGCCCATGAAGCCCACGAAAATCACAAGTCAAATATTCAACAAAAATATCAAGAATCCTAAGGGGCATTTCGCATGGAAGGACAAGGGGCATTCAAATTTGTGTTTTAATTTTTATTCAAACTTTGTCTTTATTTTTCTCTCATTTTCGAGGTGGTTTATTGCTGTGCATGCAACCCCTCTTATTTTCCTATATAATTCCCTTGTAACTCATTATCGAAATTGATCTAGCATTTGAATCAAAAATCTCTTTTCTCTTCTAGATCAAAATTCTCGTTAGTGTGTCATATCTAACGAAAACCTTTGTCGAATTTGGTGAGTCATATCCAAACGAGATAAAGTGGAATATCAAGGGCCTTCCGCAACCCTTGTGAGACCATTCGATCCACACACTTTGAAGCAATCACGTTTCTTGCAAAGCCTATCCCGTTCTTATCCAAACCGTAGAGTGTGCGATCTAGGGGATTCGTAACAAGTGGTATCAGAGCACCACTCCACAATATGGGTAATACTGTTCCATATCTCATCTATTTTAATTTCGTTCCTTATTTATTTTTGTGTTTTGCGATTTTTGTTTTTGAGTCTTTTCATATTCTAAATTTTTTTGTGTTGGATTTGTTCTTAATTTTGCTTATAATTTTTGCATCTAGATCCTTGTTTAGGTGTTCAATTTTCGTTTGCATCATAAATAAATAAAAACAAAAATTAGGGTTCATATAGTGTTCATCATTTCACCTGCATTAAAATTCTGTTTAGATCAAGTTTAAGTTGTGGTTTGCGCATCTAGTTAATTGTGTCAGTTTGTTTTTGCATCATGTGTGTCTCTTCATATTCATTTAGATCGTATTAGGTTGCAAGGTGTGTCATTTGTTAATTTTTTCGATCATTTCATATTTCTTTGCATCCATCGTTATTGAGTCTTTGTTTTAAAATAATTGTTTTTTAAATCTTATCGTATCCAAACGATATAAAGTGGAATATCAAGGACCTGGTCGAGGCGGAATTCATGTAGCACATACCGATCTTCATCCGCCTTTGCAAAACCATCTCAACGGTCAAAATAATTGTTTTTTTGGTCTTATTGTTGTTAAAATAAATTTCAACAACAGCCAAGAATCGAACCCAAGTCTGAACCATTGCAGACTAATATTTTACCACTGGACCACAGGTGATTCGTTGTATGTTCAAACACACATATATATATATATTTACGAAATCAAAATTCCTCAAATAAATTTCTTCTTCCTGGATTCAATTTCTTCTGCTTCTTCCTCGAATCAAATCGATTCGATTCAATTCATTTGTTTGATTTCCTCTTTCTTGACTTGTCTACCATCTCTCGAGCGGACGAGCCTCGATCTCGCTACTTGGTATCGCTAGGAATCTGAAGAAAATGATTGGTAAGCTCAATTAAACTGGACTTCTGGGACTTGATTTTGCATTTATTGCACTCTACATTAAAGTAGTCTCTCCTTCTCGCACTTGCTTCATTCAACTTCTTTCCATTTGATTTGTTGATTTACGGCCTCCGATTTCACAGGTTAATTGAAATCTGAGAATCCGTCGACTATCGCAGCCGTATCGAGATGGAAGAGTATGTTTCTTTCTTATTTTGATGTCGGCTATTGCACAATCTTCTTTTTTTTTGATCGATGTGATGTTTTCTTCTGTATAGAGAAAATGCTGTTGAGATTCTTCAGAGGTAGCGCCGGGATAGGCGGAAACTCTTGGATTTTATGTTGGCCGGTAGCCTAATCAAGAAAGTTATAATGCCTCCTGGGGCAGTCACTCTCGACGATGTGGATTTGGATCAAGTTAGTGTTGATTATGTCATTAACTGTGCTAAGAAAGGTAACTATACTTCACTTCTTCTTCTTCTGCAGTTCGTTTTGTTTTTAGAGTTATACTTTGCTTTAATGCAGGTGGAATGCTCGAACTTTCTGAAGCAATTTGGGATTATCATGATCACAGTGGATTGCCTTATATGGTATGATTCTCATTTGTCACCTTGCAATATTTTGAAGGATGATGCAAGTGAAAACAGAGCTGCATTTCTGGAAAATCCTTCCTTTTTGCTAATGATCTGCTCACTCACAAATCAAAATCAAAATTGATTTGAGGAAGGAAATTTGATTTCGTATATATATACATATATAGTTATGTGTTTGAACGTACAATACAACAAATCACCTCAGTTCTAGTGGTAAAATATTATTTTGCCATGGTTCAGACATGGGTTTCGATTCTCGGCTGGTGTTGATATTTATTTTAACAACAATAAGACCAAAACGACGTCGTTTTGGTCTGTGCAATTGAAAAAAAAAATTGGTTTAATCGTAAACCAGACCAAACCAGTAAGCCACCTGTCAGCCACGTCAGATTTCGTTAACGGAAAATAAACTCCGTTTACGGTTTTGTTGAAATTGAACGATTTTCATAATTTTATGTAGTAAATTCAAAATTATATGTAGTTCATGATTGTTTTGGCATTGCTCGATACCTCGTGCATGAATAATCAGGAGACTGATAGTTCATGGGGGAATAGGCTAAAATCCCAAAGACAATTTGTAGTCGTATACATACCAAAGAAGTTCGGTTATGCTGAACACATTGTAGTTGTGGAGTGGTGTGAGTTTATTGAGCTTGGTGATGCAAGGCCGCCGAATGTATCGTTTGTAGACAAAAATGTGGTATTGAAACTTGCAAGCAATGTTGACAAGGACAACGAGTTGACTCTTTCGTGGATTGCTTACAATGGGCACAATGAAGATGGGATGAGAAATTATCACCTTGAGGACAAGGTGAGTCTTTTAGGGGGTGGTATTGTTATGACCCGAATACTAGAGACCTTGGGACTTTATTGGGCCTGCGGATGGAAGAAGAATATAGAGGCCCAAGTCCTTCCTTATCTAAGCCTAATTATAAATTGTGCCAATGTCTTCTATGCTTCTATATTTAGTTTCATTGAGTCTTTGTACACGTTTATCGAATAGGATCATTATCAAAAGGGGAAAATCGCATTTTAAATTTTTAGGGATGAAAAAAATAGCATTTTAAACCTTTAGAGATTTGCACTAATACTTTAAACCATCAAGGTAACGAAACTAACACATTAAATTTTCAATGTGGCTACTTTGTTTGCGGCGCCATCAAACGTAACGGAATAGTTAACTCCGTTAACGGAACAGTTAACTCCGTCAATTCAATAAAAACATGGTGATTTTTTTATTATATTTGTAATTGAAAAAAAATAGAATTAAGTAAAATAATAGAAACCTTACCCCGACAAAGAAAAAATCCCCAAAATCGATTTGTTCTTGAGAGATCGCAAACACCCAGAAAATAGAAAAATAACAAATTGGGCAAATTCGAGAAGAGGCAACTGGGTTAGGAGGTCTAGGAGGCGCAGTACAATGAATCGATTCGAGGTATGGGTGTTTTGATTTTTGATTTCGAAATTCTGGGTATTTTCTCCTTTTCTTCCTTTTCTGTCTACGAATTTGTTTACACACACACATACACAGTATTCTTCCACAGCTTGTCATCGTTGACAGAAAGAGTAGTAGATGGTTACTCACAGATAGGTGTGAGAAGAAGATCTTCAAGGCTATAGGGAGAGAGCTATGAAGGTGATACATGAACATCATCTAGAGATGAAGAGAAGAATCAGTCTTCCGATGAACAAGAGTCTGAAACTCGAAGACGTCGGGTTAGAAGAAGAGCTTTCATTGATGATGATGAAGAAGAACCGTGATGGCTCTCAATCTACAATTTGGAAATTTGGTGTTTGGATTTTATGGAAAAGAAAATGGGGGAAACTTTGTAGTAATAACCCCACTTGTGATACTCTATTCTGTAAAATTTCTTTGAAGATTGAAAAAAGTTTTTATTGAGGAACAAAATATTCAATAATTTATATCATTTTACAAAATCTTTCTGATAATGACACTCTTAAACAACAAAATGTAAATCTCTTTACCATACAAAAAAAAGACACAAGGAATTGTTGTAATTAACGCTTCTCATCAACAATTATCTCTGCAACATTACAACATTGAAGAGTTCGAAAATAAAGAAGCCTAAACAGAAGCTGCAGCAGCAGCTCTCTTCTTGGCAAAGTATTCATCTGCTCGTGCGATGTTCTTTGCAACCGATGGCTTAACCCATTTATTTCTTCCAGGTAACACAGTAAGGGTACAATCTGAAACTTCAAGCTTCTCCTTCGCTGATGTTGAGAAGGCTCGAGATTTGAAGGTGAGCTTCACGCTTAGTTCTCCGGTATCCAGAATCTAAAACCCAAGACCAATAAAACCGTTTTACATAGAAAAAAGATTATCGAAAGAAGAAGGATCGATTAAGAAGCAAGGCAGTTTTCTTTTCAAGGTTACTAACCTTTAGAGGGAGCTTCCTTTCCCTTACTAAAGGATTGATCAAACCCTTTTGCTTCAATGTCTCCAATGAACAGAGCCTCTGGGTGAGACATTTCATCGAACACTTAGCCTACACAAAACTTTGATACTCGAGAAAGCACACAAAACAAAACCCAAGAAGTTTACCTCCGGCGATTCCTCTAAGTTTCGGAAGACGGCGATAGAGAGCCGTTTGCCCTCCTTCAAAACCTTCTCGAAATTCTTCTCATAGTTTGGGGATTTCTATCTTATGTTTTTTTTTTGTCGGGGAACACCAAACCCATTTACATAATTTGTTTTTTTTTGTAATTTCAAATATAATAAAATAATCAACACATTTTTATTAAATTGAAGGGAGTTAACTATTCTGTTACGTTTGATGGCGGCGCGAACAAAGTAGTCACATTAGAAGTTTAATGTATTAGTTTCGTTATCTTGATGGTTTAAACTGCTAGCGCAAATTTCTGAAAGTTTAAAATGCTAACTTTTCAATTAAAATGCGATTTTCCCTTATCAAAAGGATTAATTTCCAGAACCTTCTTCCTCTCTATCTTCTCTTCTCATCTAAAATCTTCGTCTATTTCTCCCTCCTTTTTGTTATTGTTGATTCGATCCTTCCAAAATCTTATCAAATGGTATCAGAGCCACGGTTACTCTCGACTATGGAAAAATGCCTTTCACCGATGAGCAATATCGAATTCTCCAACAGCTCTACGATCGATTGATGGGGTTAGACTCGGCGCTCCTGCAAAACTAGAAGGAGAGACTTGTTGAGCCTAAACAAACTAAGAAACCCTAAAATTCTCTCGGGAATTTCGTCGAGCATGTGGTGGGCGCTCCACCTGGGGAAGCTTCTCACGAACCTTGGTCGTCTGATGGGCCAACGACAATTCAAGAACGCAATAGCATAAGGATTCCTTCCAAGCGAAGTTACCACAAGGCTCGAAAAAGAAGAATGAAGCGTGACCATCGTTTTCAATCTCTTCAGCTAAGTTTTTGAACTCACTCGCCACAGAACCGACTGTATCTTGGAGATGATAGATTCAACTCGATGGCAGTAAATCTAGTAAATTAGAGTCAACACGCAGGAACTCGGAAAGCTTGATTCAAGCAGCGTTTAAACCAGTTTCAGAAATGAAGATCTAGGGAGAAACACCGAGATGCGATATCCAAGCTCATATCTAGTCACGACATAAGGCCGATGGCGAAAGAAACTCAGGAAATCATCTCTCCTGTATTTTTGTCTCCTTCTAGAAATCCCTTGTCGGCAAGGGTCGATGGTGTGCTTCCTCACATCGATACATCATTCACTAGTGGTAAACAATCTAATGAGACTCATTTTCAAGAGAAGAGAGAACGTGATAATGGTGTGACTCTGGAACCTGTTGGAGAGATACATGGAGAAGCTAGTCACGGTGGAGGTAAGATGGAAAAAACTTGGCGTGTCTCACTTGATAGCGTCTTCATGACGAGAAGAGTCTCTGATTTTTCTCTCATTGAGCAAGTTTGGGAGCCTGGTGGAATTTCAGCTGTAAATGTTCATTGGGACTAGTTTGTTGAGTTTAATTGGTAGCGATATATCTCTTAAGCTAATGCAAAGGGTTCACAAAACCAGATTTCAAGAAGTTTCCAGACATTACTCGGAGAAGATAAATTACCTTGTTGTTGATGGAAGAACAAGCATAGAGTGTTTTGTTCGATCGAAAAGGGATATATATGCAAATGCTTATTTGCAAGGAATGGACAAGCTCTTATGGTGTGGAAATAACATCTGTGAAGGTATAGTTGAGATAAATAAGTCTTTGGAACTATGTACTGAGGGTTTGAATGCAGAGCTCGTTAAGAACGGCCAAGCTCCATCGGAGAGAGTTTTGGTTAAACGACCCCGTGATCCAGGCTGGTTCAGCAACCATACCCAATGTGGAGTACAATCTGAGCAAAAGGAGGTAAAACAACTGGGACAACTTATTCTGCACTTAAAGCATGGTATTATTGTTGAGATTATTATGAAGAAGTCGAGAAACAAGGGAAGTGTGCAAGTGTGGTCTGGCTTACACAAAAATTGTGTAGGATCGAAGATGGGTACTGAGAGTGGTGGATTATTGGTTAAAGATTTTTAGTGGGACATTGTCGAGGAGGATTACAAACGTGATAGATTGATGAATCTATTGAACAAGCTTCAAAAGATGTGTTTACCTTTTGTCACTAAAAGATAATTGTTGGAGTTGTGTTATGGTTATGAAAAAGGTAATAGGGTGGGGAAGCTACCTTTTAGCTTAAGCGCTTACTGGAAAATGTTGCTAGAGTGGTTAGATCTTCAATTCGGTGAGAGAAAGATCCAAAATACGAGTGGGACAGAAGTGGTAATGCAAAGTGCCTATACCATTTGTGAATTGGGTTTTGCTCGGTATCCTATCAAGAAATTTGGATTGTTAACTCTCCAATGGAAGTTAGTAGAGTTGTTCTGGAAGTTTTTCACGCCCACCAGAGCAGCTATCCACCTTGAAGACAAGGTGGGGTTTTCAGGGGCGAGTATAGGGAAGGACAAAAGATTGGTTAGCCACGCAGTAAAGAAGAAACTAAGGAATGTCGAAGATGATGTTAAGAAGGTTCGGAACAGTTGCTCAGGAAATGCCAGGGTCTCATTAGCCTTGTCTAGGGAAGTATATAGGGTTGGTGAAGTTTATGGGCATATTCATGACTTTGAGTTGAGTTACGATAGCTTCAGGGGCGAAGATGAGCATGTATGTTTTGTTGAAGTTACTGAATTGCTACAAGCACGAGAGTTTCTGGTTTTCAATTCTGAAACACTTTTGAAACCACGACATCTTCATGCTAAGGAAAACTCAATCTTGTCGGGCCTTAGAGTTGCTCCAAACTTGCAGGTTGTTTTGAAGGGGAGTAAATTCTTGCGATACCTTCTCAAGACACAATACAAGCAAACTGGAATAAGAGTGAACATAAACAAATACAACTTCACTGAAATAGTTGTAGAAATTTTCATGTTTGCAGTGATTTATGAGAACAAGTACACGAACACCACTTTTGTTACATTAGGAAGGGGTTTAATTGGAAGTACACTCGAAAGTCCTTATCTAGCTGAGGATCATGGAGGTATAAGAGTGAATACAAGGCCCAAGCTACTATTAGAGTATGATGTTGTTTTTGTTGTTGATGGAAACAACGAGATTATAAGAACAACGAAAATGAATCAATATTTGGGACTTCCTCGAGATGGTTTGGAAATGGAATTTATAGAGAAGATTGAAGGTCCGCATTTGAGAATGATTAGTGATCAATTACGAGAATGGTATGAGGGTTTTGCTATACTGCAAACGATGGAAGAATGGATACACTATGAGTGTAAGAACCAGAAGATACTATTCAGAGTTCATGTCAGAAAGTTCATTTGCGAACAGACTGCAAAGAGGGTTGTAGTTCAAGGTTATAGTGGTACCTCATTGATATATCATGGTTTTTATCCGTTTTTAACCATAATATACGTCTTATTTATAGAGTCTTTCTAGTATTTTTGGAGTCTTTTCGAGTCTTTACAGATTTAAGTACGTTTGCAACTAAATTGGAGATATTTGAGCATTTTGGAGCCAAGAAAGATCATGCAGCTGAAGGATCAAGTTGAAGTCCTGGTGTCGAGCGACATCAGCCTGAAGAGTCGACACAAAAGATGTGTATCGATCGATACCACATATGGTATCGGTCGATACTGATCGCATGAAGAGAAGGATCGCGACTTTTTACAAGTCTGAAGATTTTACACTTTAGTCCAGAAGACTTTAATAATTACAAGAAATCCCAAAACGTGTTTTAACATTATAATTAGGTTTTTCAGCCACTTTGGTTGGCTAAGCTTTATTCTATCTTGGATTTTGTTGAGAGAGCTTTGAGGGAGACAAGTCTGAAACTATGTTCGTTCGAGAGAAGATTTCGAACCCTTGTTTTCTTTCTCTTTTATTATTAATTTCAGAGATTTATTCAATTATGTTGTTTGTTTCAATCTCCATGTCTGAGTAGATCTCATGTTAGGTTTATGGTTCTCAATAAATGATCTCTTTGAATGTTAGGTTAATTAGTTGGTTAAGGTTCATAATCTGAATTAGTTATTCACCATAGGTTGTTCTTAAACCTAATTCTGGATTGATCACCTGGAACTTAGATCTTAGGTTAATCAATTAGGCACGACAGTGCAATTGATGATCTTATAGAACCTAGGGTGAGAAAAATAACTATCTGCAAAGAAATTTGGTTTAGTTGTTTTGTGAACATATCGAACCTGGACTTAAAACTAGTTTAGTCTTCAGGATTTGCAAAGAAATTTAGAATTCTGAGATTTAGACTTAGATAATTCTCGCAACGACAGTTGGTTAATTATAGCTTAGTGATTTGAGTTCAAGAACCGGGCTTAACCTGAATCCCAACTAATTAGTTTATCTGCATTCTCTGATTTCCTGAGAAATACTTTGAACCTATCTCTTTTCCATTGAATTTACAACCCTTTAATTTACGTTACTACTTTCTTATTTCATTGATTTACTTAGCTTAATTCGAACCTATATAATCTATTGTGTGATTCTTGAGTCTCTGTTGATTCGACCCCTAAATACTACAATCGACAAAGCTGTTAGTACTTTAGGGTATTACATTTGAGCTTATCAAATTTGGCGCCGATGCCGGGGACCCTTAATTCGCCATTAGATTCTAGTCAAGAATTTCGACTAAGTCTGATAGTGTCGAGCGACACCAGCCAGTGTCGGTCGATACTCATCGTTTTATTTTCCCTTTTTTATTTAGTTACTTACGTTCCTTGGCTTTTGTGTTTCAGGTGTATGTATACTCGCAAAACTAGGAGGAACAAGAGCACTCAGCTAGTTAATCTTTCCAACAAGGAGCTAGCTAATTTGGAACGCACAAACAGGACAGCAAGGAGGCCAGCAGAGATGAACAATCCAGTGGTATTGATTCGTGATGATGCTGGAGCTCTGAGAGACCACGAAGGTCAATTGTGCAATGAGAGAGGGCAACGACTTGATGGAGATGGAAACGTCATTGTCCCTCCAGTTGTTGTTGATGAGATTGATGCGCCAGCTGTGTGCGGGTGCGAGGGAATGCTGTGGTTAATCGTGGCAGTACAATTGGTGAGTACAACAGACCTGATCAGTTCTATGCCAATCGATCAGTGATTCGCCCTCCTGCTTTTCAGAGGAATGACTTTGAGCTGAAACCTGCATACTGCACTCTTGTGGGCCAGCACCCTTTTCAAGGTCTTTCTCATGAACACCCCAATGATCACATCGAGAGGTTTGAGGACTTGGTTACTAGCATCAAATACAATGGAGTGTCCAATGATTTCCTCTTCTGTAAGCTTTTCCCATACTCTCTTAGTGGGGAAGCAACTTATTGGCTTAAGCAGTTGCCGCCTAGATCACTGACTACCTGGGAGGAGACTAAGAATGCGTTCTTAAACAATTTCTATGATGATACAAGATCTGAGGAGCTTAGGAATAAGATCTCCCAATTTTCTCAGGGAGCGACTGAGGCGTTTAAAGCTGCTTGGGTTAGATTCAGATCATATCAGAGGGATTGTCCACATCACGGGTTCACTGATGTTCAGTTGCTGGGTATCTTCTTCAGAGGGATTGATTGGAGGTACCATATGGCCTTAGATGCTGCGAGTAATGGGAACTTCAACACCAGGTATCCTGACGATGCTTATGTGCTTATTGAGAACTTGACATCTAGCAATAGTACCAAGAATGCAGACTTTGAGCGAAGAAAGCAAACTATGAGCATGGATGGATAGCAGATTGCTGAGGTTCAGGCTAAGTTAGATTCGGTGCACAATCTCTTGATGGAAAATACGATGAAGGATGTTCATTTTGCTGATGAGGTTGAGAACTTCAATGAGGATGAAGTGGAAGGTGTTAACTACATTGGTGGTTCTGGTTTTCAAGGTCAGAGAAATAAATATCACCAGAACAACAACCAAAACTTTACCAACAATGCTCAGCAAGGAGGGTACAAGTCGGAAGGCAATCCAACTGGTTTTGGAACTAATCAATTTGTCCAGAAACCATTCCAGAGCAGTGGCTACACCCGCACCTATGGGAATTCTTCTTATCAACAGAGACCTGCTAAAACCCCAGAGAGCAAGGTTGAGTCTATGTTTGAACATATTCTTCAAGGACAGCAGAAGATGATAGTGGATTTCAATAGGAAGATGGATGCTATGTACACAAACCTGAATGGAAAAATAGAGGCTCTCAGTATTCATCAGAAGAAGCTGGAAACTCAGGTTGCCCAAACTGCAGGTGCTGTGAAGAGGCAAGATGGTTTTCTTCAGGGAAAACAGAAGATCCAAGGGCACACATTAATGCAATCACCTTGAAGAATGGAAAAGAGGTCAATCCAGGAGTGAAAAAGAGCCTAACTGTTGGAAATTTCGTTGATCTTATGGGAGATGACGATGAGGATTCAGAAAATCCCAGGGTATCGACCGACACCACCGCGTGTCGATCGACACATGTCCAAATACTTTCTCGAGACGTGTCAAAGCCCCGAGTGTAGACCGATACCAATCCTGTGTCGATTGACACCCATCCTGAGGTCGAGAAGACAACTGAGTTGATTGAAGAAAGGGTTTACAAACCTAAGATACCTTACCCTAAGCCTATTGGGAAGACCAAGAAGGAGGTGGAAGACTCTAGATGCAAAGCGATAATGGATAAGTTGATTGTTGAGCTTTGATAAGCTCAAATATAATACCCTAAAGTACTAACAGCTTTGTCGATTGTAGTATTTAGGGGTCGAATCCATAGAGACTCAAGAATCACACAATAGATATTATAGGTTCGAATTAAGCTAAGTAATCAATAAAAAACAGAAAGCAATAAAGTAATTAAGAGTTGTAAATTCAATGGATGAAGATAGGTTCACGGTATTTCTCAGGAAATCAGGGAATGCAGGTAAATCAATTAGTCAGGATTCATATTAAGCACGGTTCTTGAACTCAAATTACTAAGCTATAATTAACCAAATGTCGTGGCGAGAATTATCTAAATCTAAATCTCAGAATTCCAAATCTCTTTGCAAATTCTAAAGTCTAAACCAGCATTAAGGTCAAGTTTGATTTGTTCACAAAACAACTAAACAAAATCTCTTTGCAGATAGTTGTTTTGTTCACCCTAAGTTCTGTCAGATTATCAATTGCACTGTCGTGCCTAATCGATTAATCTAAGATCTAAGTTCCAGGTAATCAATCTAGAATTAGCTTTAAGAACAACATATGGTGAAGAAATAATTCAGATTATGAACCCCTAACCAACTAATTAACCTAACATTCAAAGAGATCCTTTAGTGAGAACCCTAAACCTAACAGGAGATCTACTCATACATGGGGATTGAAACAAACAACATGATTGAATAAATCTCTGAAATAAATAATAAAGGTAGAAAGAAAACAAGGGTTCGAAATATTCTCTCGGACAAACAGAGTTTCAGACTTGTCTCCCTCAAAGCTCTCTCAATCAAAAACCAAAGTAGAATAAAGCGTAGCCAAAACAAGTGGCTGAAAAACCTAATTATAGTGCTAAGACACGTTTTGGGGCTTCTTGTAATTATTAAAGTCTTCTGGACCAAAGCGTGGAATCTTCAGACTTGTTGAAAGTCGCGATCCTTCTCTTCATACGATAAGTATCGACCGATACCATAAGTGGTGTCGATCGATACTCAGCTTCTTTGTCGACTCTTCAGACTGGTGTCGGTCGACACCAAGACTTCAAATCGACCCTTAGCTCCAAAATGCTCCAGAATGCTTCAAAATCTCCAATTAAGCTCCAAACGTACCTAAACCTGTAAAGACTCTAAAAGACTCCAAAAATACTAGAAAAGACTATAAATAAGACACATATCATGGTTAAAAATGGGAAAAACCCATGATATATCAACTCCCCCAGGCTTAGCCTTTGCTTGCCCTCAAGCAAACATTACAAGAAAACAAACAAACATTACAAGAAAACAGTTTTTTTACTACTGCAAAAACAGTCTGAAATCAGTAGCAAAAGACCCTGTTACGACTGATTACCGACTGATATATGTTGTAGGTAAAGACCTGGTCGCAAATACAACCATCGCAAAATTGCTACTGATTTACGACTCATTTACGACTGATCTATGTGGTCACTATTCAGTCGCTAATCAATAGCAAACATTTACGACTGATTAGTGACTGAATTTTGCTATTACATCCGTAGTCAGTATTCAGTCGTAAACTGTTGCTACTGAATTGCGACGGATTTACGACTGATTTTAGCTACTACATAGAGTCAAGTCGGTATTCAGTAGGAGAATATAGCTACTATTTTGCGACTGATATATTATTTAAATTTAAAAAAAAAACTTCAATTTATTTATAAAAATGTAGAATAATTACATATAAAACATTCAAGTTTACAAGGTTCAAGTCATAATCAAACTTCCAAATCCAATATTCCTATAACTATATGCTACAAAATGAAGCCAATTTGTGGTTGTTAGGAGCATGAATTTTCCATCATTGCTGAATTTTATATCGTTAACCTCGGCAGTATCCCCACCCACCAGAAATGTGTCAAAGGGTCCCTATGGAAGAGATCAGATGGGTTTACAAGTTAGAACTACTTGAGCATTCATGTGTAAGACTGTGTGAATCACAGTGAGTAGCTAACCTTGTCATAACACCAGGAATCAAATAATTTAACAACAACCAGTCCTTCCATTGCAATTGCAAACACCAGTCCTTGTTGGTCATACGCTACTGCAGGTCTACCACGTTGATGTAGAATTCCCTATAGACTAAAAAAGGTAAGCATAAATCATGAAACCTAGGCATTCATAGAGAGGCTATTAAGGAAGAGAGCCTAAATCGTGAAAACTTTGGTTCTAAATGTTTCATGGTTCCAGTATCTTCATTAAGTTAACTTTCAAGTTGAAATTACAAGGGTTTGAATAAAAGGAAAAAAAGAGAACTTTCCCGATTAAAACTCTAGCATATATTCAGACATATTCCATATGGATGAAACTGGAAACCAACCTGGCATGCATTGACACGGATATCCCAGAGTCTGACGCTTCGGTCAAGAGAACCAGACATGAAGCTATCATTTATAGGCAACATACAAAGCGAAACAACCCTGAAGCAGAAGAATATTTTCCATCAACATACAAATATACTAGTGTTAGCAAGTCAGAAATATACCCAATTTCAAAGGTGTTATTATCATACCTGTCTTTTGTGCCCTTTGAAGTAGCGAAGGATCCGGTTATCATACATTGAGAGATATCTCAAGGATTCTGGTACAAGAAAAAGTATTCAAGTAAGTGTTTTATCCACCATTATTGATTATCCAAATCTCAAGCAGGAGAAAAGGACGACTCACCTCCGGTGGACTCCAAATTGTATAGAGAAGAGCAAATAAGAGAGCTGGGATGATGGCTAAAGCATACATGATCAGTGCCATGTTTCTTATGGTATGTAATCTTGAGCTGTCTACGTCAAAACAAACATCGGAACAAACTTTCAGATGAAACTGATTTGTCACAGCCTTCTGCATACAAATTATTGCTCCAAGGAAATTCAACTAATCTATGAAATCATATCCGTATCGGATTTATCCGAAACTTCCTTCTCGATTTCCTAAGTAAATTAGTTTCTCTATGGGCTATGTAGAAAAACCTAAAAAGGGAGGAAGAAACGGACTTGGCGTTGGCGATATCGAATAGGCGAAGTGAATCATCCTCGCTGGATGTAACCAGTAGATCATCAGTCCTATGAAAACCGACCGAACGTATCTTTCCTCCCTGGAAATCCAACAACGAAATTCGAAGGATTAATCTCAAAAACTGGATTTTGGCAAAGTTAATCAGAGTAATAAGAAATCTTAGGAGAACGAAAAGAGAAAACTAGTTCGTACGAAATCAGAGCAGTCTAGCTCCGTCAACGACATCGTCCAGATGAACAAACAGTGAAGCACGAGAAATTGTTTCAGTTACGGCTGTAGATCTGAAGATGCATTTGTAATCTGAGTGAGAAAAGATCATATGGTGGAGAAATTGATGAGAAAATCGAAGGTGGAGAAGAAATCGATCGAAGAACAGAAACCGGGTCTCAAGAACCCTAGACACGAGAGAGAGGGGAATGGATTGACGAGAAGATCGACGCTGAGAAAATGGTTTGTGTATTGGAGGATTTACGTCCGTTGGATTTAATATGATCTAACGGTGTTCATTAAATAAAAGAGTAATCCTTGTGACTTAGGTTTAACCAATTAGAAGCTTTCATTTGGTATAATATAGTTTTTTAGTTAATTTTGATATTTAAATCTAAAATCTAAGATTAATAGGTCATGATTTTTGATTTGGGAATTGGGGTTTTAAGATTTAACAATTGAATATATCTGATTTAAAAATTTATATTTTGTTGTAATTCACAAAGAGAAAAATATGTTTCAAACGTGAATCGTAAACACTATAATGTGAGAGCAGAATCTCACAACCTCAATTCTCGACTTTTCAGGTTGTATGTTCTTGAAGAAGTAACAAAGAATTTGAGAGAAAAATAGTTTATATTGTTATATTAACCAAGAATTCTGTCTTTTTACAATGATGTCGATATTTTAAACTTATACTAGTTGAGAAAAGTGTAACTGCCTGATTATTACATTTAATCGCTAAATTAAACTCGTGATCTCCGACTTTAATGCGAGATCAATGTGTTTGACAAAGCCTGAGCGTGTACACCTGTCTTTGGCGAGCTTGCTCCTTCTCTGCATGCTCGGTGCTTCAAGCACGCTTGCTGCTTCCAACATGCTCGTTGCTTGGGATTTTGAGCGAGCTTGTTTATTCTTGTGGGTTGGGTTCTTCTTGTTGAGCCTGTATTTGCGTACTGAGCCTTGAGTGCGTGAGTTGGGCCCAACATATAATCCAAAACTCTAAATTCTAAACCCTATAATTAAAACTGAAAGAATTAGTCTGTTTAGACACTAAATCAAACCTTAAACTCTATACACTAAACCAAACCCTAAACCATATTCACTAAGTGTAGTGTTATATACATGAAGCTCAAGAAAAAAATATATTTCAAACCCTAAATCAAATCAAACCTTAAAGCCTATACACTAAATCAAACCTTAAAGCCCATACACTAAATCAAACCATAAACCTTATACACTAAGTCTGTTGTGGTATAAATTCAAAATCAAGAAAAAACTATATATATTTCAAACCCTAAATCCTATATTTCTAACCCTTTGAACAAAAAAAAAATTATGTGTTTGTTACCCTAAACCTTAAACCTTAACCCCCAAATATGTTTTCATACTATGAAACAATAATTTTATTGTATTTTCTTTTGTTAATTGACAAATAGGAAAAATATGTTTCAAGTGTGAATCATAAACCCTAAACCCTAAACCCTAAACCCTAAACCCTAAACCATAAACTCTAAACCCTAAACCCTAAACCCTAAACCCTAAACCCTAAACCCTAAACCCTAAACCCTAAACCCTAAACCCTAAACCCAAACCCCGAACCCCATTTGTAAAATATGTCAAAAATTCAAATCTAATCATTTTTAAGCCTTTAATATTAAACAAACAAAAATAATATATCAAATATTCTACATTTATACTTTTAATATTTGTTTAAAAACCAATATTTATAGATCATTATAAGAAAACAGCATTTTGGCAACTGCAGAAGTAGTCGCCAATTAGTCGATAAAAGGTGTGTTACGACTACCATGCGACTAAACCATGTAGTCGTTAATATTTAGTCGCTAAAGTATGTAGTCGTAAAATTAGTCGCCAAATGGCGACTACATTACGACTATACCACATGAACAGTGTGTAGCCGTTCAATAGTCGTAAAGTAGTCGCAAACCTTTACGACTAATCGGCGACTACGTTTGCGACTATGTAACGACTATAGAAAGGGTCTAGATGCAGTCGGATAGTTTTAGTCACTAAATAGTCGTACATTTTAGTTACTATTTACCGACTATTCTATGACTAATGGAACGACTATTTGGCGACTAATAGGAACATCAAGTTTCGAAGATGTAAATATTGTGCGACTAATTAGCTACTCTTCTGCGACTATTTGTCGACTAATAGGGGGACTACCTTTGTGACTATTTAACGACTATGGAATGGGTATAGATGCAGTCGGATAGTTTTAGTCACGAAGTAGTCGTAAATGTTAGTTACTATTTAGCGACCATTCTATGACTAAATGAACGACTAATTGGCGACTAATTGGAACATCAAGTTTTGAAGATGTAAATATTTTGCGACAAATCAGCTGTTCTTCTGCGACTATTTGGCGACTAACAGGCTACTGTTTAGTGACTAAAATTTTAATCACCTTAAGAATATGGTGTGTCAGATTGGTGTTCGTTTTGTTTCTCAAATGGTAATCTGTGTTACAAAATTAAAGAAATTTGATTCAAACTAACATTTGATTAAAAATATTAACTAAAGTATTCAACCTCCATAACAAATGCCAAAACATAAACAAAAATAACAAATCCATGAGTTCACAAGTAACAAGGTTCAGAAAAAGTAAGCACAAAACCTAAGAAGCAGAACCAGATGGGGTTGTACTTGGATCTGGTCGACGAAGATTGGTTGATGGAAGCAAAGCAGTTGTTGCTGGAGCTGAGTGAGAAGCCAAGAAGTCTAGAAACCCCGGATCAGTTTGTCGCAGGTACTTTTCCACCAAGGAGAAGTGCTCTAGCTTGTCCTTTTGCTCAGCCGCAACTCGGGAGTGCTCTGCTTCACGGACATCAATCTCAGCATCACGCCATTCATTATAAGCTGCCTGCTCTTCGATTTTCTGTTGAGCTTCCTTCAGTTGCTCTTGCAGTGCAACAAACGATGAAGAGTCTCCTGGTTGCTTGTGCTTGCCATTGAGAAGAGTCTCCTTGTGGCTTCCAACTCCATAAGGAGTTCCTCGTGAATCCAACTCAGTGGACTGTGAAAAGTAAGAGAAAAACCTTAATGACAAAATTCAAGACTCTATAAATGTGAACTGTTAAAAATGTTACTTTACCTGAAGAAAGATGCTTGTATATTCATCTGTTGTTAGCGCACGAGGTTGCAAAGCACCGTCCGAGACTTCTGAAGGCTCTGTCACGAGCTCAGACAACTTCTCTTGCACCTTCTGCTCATATGTTTGAACGATTTTTTCCGCCTTCCTATCGACATACGTACCATCTGGCCTTGTATGTGTCCTAATGAAAACATCACCAAGACTAACCGGTCTTCCCAATTCCTCTTCCTGCAATGTTACAAAATAAGCAAGGATAGCAAGTAAACCAGAAACATGAAACCATTCAAACATGAAACCAGAAACATAATTTAAAGTTGCTAAGGAGTAAGAAAAAGTTAAAGTAACTAACCATTTCTTGTTGGATTTGTTGATACGAATTTGGCCATGATAAGTGGATGTGAGGACCGAGACCTTTACGGTCAGACATACGAGCATTGGAATAGGTTAGATTCTTTTGCTTTGCTTCTTCATTGTCCCAGTAGTCGGTCATCGTTTTCCAGAGAGTGTCACCCATCCAATCAGGTCGCTCTCGACTAGTCCTCGCGGTGCTAACCATGTCTTTCATCCGGCGTTGACAGATCTCCTCGAAATACCCTTGAACTGTCCCTGTTATCAAGGGATCCCAGGTGTGGGTTTTCTACAATACAAAGAGAATAGAATGATGTTAGTGAAAACATCACAAGCATACCTATATGTGAAGGCCATAGGACATAAAACTGTACCGCGAACTCGAGGAAGTATCTTTCTTGTCTGTCCCGAGGCACACATGTCCAGCTATAGTAGGGAGCATCGAATTTGTTTGTAAACCTGTTTATGTTGAAAGTCGCGATCCTTCTCTTTCGACTTTAAAGTATTCAACATCCATAACAATTGCCCGAACCAGTTTTGATCTCTTGTCGCGAGTAAACCTGCAAACACACATGAAATAAAGAAGGACATAATACAAATCAGAAGCATGTAATGCAGAAACATTAAACCAATCAAACATGAAACCAGAAAACATGAAACCAGAAATATGAAACATAATTCTCGTTTAGTCACGTATGTAGATTTTCCAAACTATACTTTAACATAAAAAACAAATAAATGAACTATGAACTACAAAAGAGAACATGTCAACACATATAAATACTTGATGTTTTTCCATTAAAGATAAACACAAAGTTTACACATAAAAAACATGAACAAGAAAATGATAAGAACATTAAAAACAGATTGTAAGCAATCATAGATCCAAAATTCAATCCACAATAGAATTCTTTCAAACATAAATTCCTTCACATTTATCTCAGGCATTTCTAGCTTCATCAACCAAGTCATCAGCATCCATGTCCACTACTGCTGGTAATGGCTAATAATCTACAGTTCCATCTTCAGCATCTTCTTCACCGTATCTTCTTGTAGGACATCTCATAGCTATATACCAACTCGATGACTCATCTACCCTGAAATAAAACACTTGCTTTGCTTGAGAGGCTAATATTATATATCCACTCCCGGAAATTACCATAATTGTAATTTTCCGACATTCTAAGTTGAGAAACCTTATTCTCTCTTTGATTTGTGTTTATAAACTCTTTCTTTGATTTGTATTTCTACAATTGTGACAAGAAAATTCGAGTATGGCAAATATATTGCGAATCCTAAAGTCTAAACCAGCTTTTAGTTCAAGTTTGATTTGTACACAAAACAACTAAACCAAATCTCTTTGCGAATAGTTATTTTGCTCACCTTAAATTCTATCAGGTTTCTCAATTGCACTCTCGTGCCTAATCGATTAACCTAAGATCTAAGTTCTAGGTGATCAATCCAGAATTAGCTTTGAGAACAACCTAAGGCAAATAACTAATTCAGATTATGAACCCTAATCAACAATTCAACCTAGCATTCAAAGAAATCCCTTATGAGAACCCTAAACCTTACATGAGATCTACTCAGACATGGAGATTGCAACAATAAACATGACTGAATAAATACTTGAATAGATAATAAGAAAGAGTAACAAGAGGGTCCGAAATCTTCTCTCGGACGAACAGAGTTTCAGACTTGTCTCCATTTCAAAGCTCTCTCACAAAACCAAAGTAATATCAAGCATAGCCATCAAAGTGGCTGTAAATCCTAATAAATAACCTAAATCATGTTTGGGGCTTCTTGTAAATAATAAAGTCTTCTGGGGCAATTTGCAGTTTCTTAAATCTTCAAATAAGTCGCGATCCATCTGTCTCTTCGACGGGTATCGATCGATACTATAAGTGTATCGATCGACACTCGTGCATCAATTCAACGTCTCAGCTACATGATCTCTGCTTGACTCCAAAATGCTCCAAAATGTTTCAGTATCTCCAATAGTGCTTCAAACGTACCTAAAACCTGAAAGGACTCTAAAAGACTCCAAAATACTAAAAAGACTCTATAAAAAGGACTTATATCATGGCTTAAAATGGGTAAAAATCATGATATATCAACTCTCCCAGACTTAGCCTTTGCTTGTTCTCAAGCAAACCAGAAAACTAAACTAGAGAAAGAGGTTTGAAAACATAGAGACTCACCCGTTCTTGAAACATTGCAATGACCATTTTCCTTAGTGCTCCACATATCACACAACCAGTTTCAAATCCAACCACCATGTACTTCTCCGTAGACATTCGCAGCTTCCCAAAATACACACATTATTTCACAGCATTACCCAATAACGTCCTCATCGCCAGTTTCATCGCTGTGATTAATATCAAGAACCTTCTAGATTCCTTCCCATACAATATCATGACAAAAGAACCACCCAATTTCACACTTTCTGGTATTATTTTCTCTCCCCCATACTTATTTCTTATTTTGTTATTTCTTTCTTTTTAAATTAGCACATACACATTAAGGTCTGAAACGCGAGTATTGATGGTGTTTGCCACCGAATCCCCGGTTCTTCCCTTTCTATGTATCAAAGGTATAGGCGAATAATGGTATCACAGGAAATTTTCCTAACCTCGCTTCCACCTTTGTGTGATCATTCCCTCTGAAGTAGAATAATGGGATCGCTGGAAATTTTCCTAACCCTCTACTCAGAAGAAAATCATTTCATCTTTTAATGCATCTTATTAATTAACTTGTAACAGGGAGAGAAATACCATTACTTTAAACACGTGGGTTCCTTTGTCAGATACGAATGAGGAATCAAGCTCTATGGACATCAATGAAGTGAAAATATTTGGCTCAGGCTTTAAAGAACTTTGCTGGAAAGATGAGTGTCTTCTAGTTAACTGGTCAGACTTTGGATTTTTCATTAGTCGATCTAATACTGATTCTGTAACAATGGTTACTTAGAAGCAAGATCAATAGAGTCAAGAAAAAGATAACAGTCTCCAACATGTTTTGACTCAATTAAACAAAATTTGACTCAAAAACTACTGACTCTAAGAAAATCCAAAATAATGTCAGCGACTACCTTCCCCAGACTTAAACAACACTGTCCCCAATGTTATCTAGCCTAAGGTTGGCGAAAGAAATCAAAAGAACAGAGTGGAATCATGGAAAACAAGAATATTACCGGGATGGACCGTCGGTATCGACCGACTCACGGCCTGGTCTCGATCGATACCAGGCATAGGTCGACACATATTCTCAAATCATCGACAAGTGGTCAAATGTTACGCCTGATTTTGTGTCAAACGATCCAAGTGTTATGGTTAGCACTGTTAAATCACTCAAACACAAGTCAGATGCAACAAAAGATCATAAATGCATAGATCCACAAGGTTCAAAAAGAAAAGAAAATGCTGACAGAAAATGCAGAAGTTCAAAAGAAAATAAAAAGAAAAGAAAAAGAAAAATGAACCAGATAAAATAGAGGACTAATCCTCATCAGAATCATTATCTCCAGAAGTATGAGACGGTCCTTCGCCTGAAGGTGAGCGTGGGCTAGGGGGACGAATGTAGCCACAACGTGAAATATGGTTCCAGATACTCTGGAGACTCTCCACCACAAACCTCTGAAAGGCAGCTTGCTCCATGGGAATCGCAGGTGATGGAGGAAAAGTACTCGCAGAGGTTGGATATGGCGTGCACGTCGAGATCGACCTCCAGTAAGGTCAGGTACTGGCTCATCCTCAGCAGCAGCAGGTACACTGGTAGAAGAGCCTCGGCCCCAGCGAGTGCGAGGTGCAACAATCAATAGGCTTAGGTCTGGCACAAAACGCAGCTGATCGGGGTCGTCACCAATGTATGTCAGCGCTCTGTTGGGGAGCTGAATCAGAAAATCTCCACCTATGTTGGAGAAACACCAACGTCGCTAAGGCTTCAACCACTTGAGGTTCTGCAGATGTCGCTCATCCATAACAGTCCGTGTGGTGACTATCGAATAGCTAGAAGTGCGAATACCGAAGTGCTGGAAGATAGGGGTAAGAAGACTACCCACTGTCTCGGTCTTCCGAGCTGTACCCACAAATGGTTTGGTCTTCAGAGAGACCAAGTGATGTGAAAAGATTGCCCCTAGGTTGACCGCGAGGTCGATCTCAGGCCACTCTTAGTTCTCGTCATCAATGATATCTCCACTAGCTATGGAGAACAGAATAAGCTCAGACAGCCGCATCTTGTTAGGCTCCATCTTGCACAAGATAGTGTTGCTCAGAATCCTAACCAGGCAGCGTAGAACAGGATGGCGCACATCCATCTGAGTGGAAGTCTTGGAGTAATAGGCTCTGTTCCCGAAATGCTCCCAGAAAACCTGCACATCGAGAAACTGAGTAGGCAGAGCAACTTTCCTGAAGTCCCTGCGGAAGCCATATATATATCGCAGAGATCTGGGAGTGGCAGTCTGTATCTCACTCCGTGAATCATGAAGGTCATGGTGCCTTCTTGTGCGTTCTTAAGGACCTCATCCTGATAATAAATGCGAACTGTTGCAAGGAACTGTCGCACCAAGTTAGGGAACATATCATAATGCATCAGAGGCATAGTACCTAGGCCAATCTTTTCAATCAGACGCCCGAGTTCCCTGTCGATACCTAGACGACGCATGGTCTGAGGGTCAACAACCCGATTGGTCAACGTCCTGCCATGCATTGTAGAACAACGTGTCGTAGTCATCCCAGGTCTCAGATATGGGCCTGTAGACGCAGTCGTCACTCTCAGCAATCTCCCTATATGTTCCCTCCCAATCTCTGTTGCAAGGAATCTTGGCCTTCTCGTTCCTTTTAGGCCAAGGAGCTCAACATGTGGCAGCAGGAGCAGTAGGTGGCGATGGTTTTGAGCTGGATGCATCATCCGTTTGTGTTCTCTTTTGAGCTGACATCTGTAATCAAAGACAAAGAACACAACAAACACAGAATAAGCAATGAATCCAACAGTACAGCAACAATCATAAACAATTTACTCGGAAATCCCATCACAATCTGCAGGCTATCGATCGACACCAGCAGGGTATCGATCGATACTCTGCTATTTCTAACCAGAATCTCACACAGTAAAAACGGCTAAGGAATATACTGAGTATCGACCGATACCAGGTGGTATCGATCGACACTCAAGAAATCGCGAACCGCACATATAGATCCACAATCCAAAAATTCCAAAAGTCGAAACTAATGGCAATTAAGCATAAGGCGGGTTCCGACTAGTCCTAAAATAACACAATCAAGCAGTATTAATCCAACAAAATGAGTTCTTTGAGCTTAAAAATCAAAAACCTAACCGTTGGTCACAGATTGAAAAAGAAGAGATTCGTGTTTCATACCTTGTAGATCGAGTGAAAGGATGAGAGAATGAGAATGAGAACGAAAATCCAACAAGAATAGACTCTTGAATCACTCAATTCCGTGAAGAAACAGAGATTTGGTGATTTTGTGTTCAAGTATCGTTCGATGGAGGAGAATGAGGAAGAAAGGAAAAACGCGTAGGGTTTATAAAGAAACTTACCTGATTTATGGTATCGACCGATACCATAAGTGGTGTTGATTGATACACGGCAGTCGATTTATGATATTTGCGTTTAACACCGGTATCGATCGATACTGAGCCTCCGAATATGATTCACGTGACACACATAACACAAAAAGACTCATATTTACAGACTTACCAGTGGGTTGCCTCCCACTCAGCGCTCATTTAACGTCATTAGCTTGACTGTACCGCCGTTCAGGCAGTGGGTGCATCATCCAGAGGCATTATGTGTCCTTTTGGAATTTCGGTACTCCGAAAATAGTGCTTCACCCTTTGTCCATTGACAGTGAACTCTTCTCCTGAAGGATTTGTCAGGACAATGGCACCATGTGGTCTGACTTCCTTGACTGTGAAAGGACCTGACCAACGAAAACGCAATTTACCATGAAACAAATGCAAAAGAGAGTTATAAAGAAGTACCTGGTCATTGGGTTCAAAGTGTCTGGTGAGAATCTTTTTGTTGCGATACGCCTTGGTCCTCTCCTTGAACAGCTTCGAGTTTTCATAGGCATTGTGCCTAATCTCATCCAGCTCATTCAGCTGAATCAATCGCTTCTCAGTAGCAGTCTTGATGTCGAAATTCATCATCTTTGTAGCCTAGGCTGCCTTATGCTCGATTTCAACCGGAAGATGACACAATTTCCCATATAGCAAGTAAAACGGTGTAGTCCCAAGTGGTGTCTTGAAAGCGGTCCTGTAAGCCAACAGTGCATCATCCAGCCTTGCAGACCAATCCTTCCTAGTAGTTCCCACAGTCTTTTCCAGAATTTCCTTTATTTGCCTGTTGGAAACCTCAACTTGTCCACTAGTCTGAGGATGATAAGGAGTAGCTACACGATGATTCACACCATGCTTTTTCAGCATCTTCTCGAAAACCTTGTTAATAAAGTGAGAACCACCGTCACTTATAACAATTCGAGGTACTCCAAATCGAGGGAAAATGATACTCTTGAAGAGCTTAAGGACCATAGAAGAATCGTTTGTGGGACTAGCAATTGCTTCCACCCACTTAGATACATAGTCCACAGCTACCAAGATGTACCTGTTTTTGTATGACGAAGGAAAAGGACCCATAAAATCGATGCCCTAACAATCAAAAATCTCAACTTCAAGGATGAAATTCTGTGGCATCTCGTGTTTCTTACTGATCTTCCCTCTCCTCTGACACGCATCGTATTGCGAAACGAAGATATGAGCATCCTTAAACATAGTAGGCCACCAGAAGCCTGCTTGAAGAAATTTGGACACTGTCTTAAAAGTAGCAAAGTGTCCATCATACTCAGATTCATGACAATGAAACAAAACACTAGGTACCTCTGACTCATCAATGCATCTCCTGTAGATACCATCAGAATAGTTCTTGTACATGTAAGGTTCATCCCAAAAGAATCGCCTTATGTCTCACATAAACTTCTTCTTGTCATATTTTTTGAGATGCTTTGGCTTTGCATCTGCAGCAAGGTAGTTAGCAATATCAGCGAACCATGGTTGATCAGAATCAATTGTAGCAACTAGGTACTCTTCAGAAGCACCAAGTTGTTCGATGGTCAAAACAAGTTCGGAAATCGCCGGGTATCGACCGACACTAGGGGAGTGTCGATCGATACCGAGACCTGAAATTCGTGGGAATTGCAAAGTTTTGGTAAAACCCATTTGAAACTCAGTTTCAATGAAGTAAATGGACTCTTCTGGTAGTTGATCATTAATGGGCATGTTTGCATCGATCCGAATCCTCGAAAGATGGCCAGCTACTCCTTTCTCTATTCCTTAATTGTCCTTAACCTTGATATGGAAACCTTGGAGAAAAAGGACCCAACGACAAAGGCGAGGCTTGAGATCCTTATCTGCATCAGATATTTGAGAGCAGCATGATCAGTATGGACAATCACTTTGCTTCCAATCAGGTAGGATAGAAATTTCTCAAAGGAGAAAACAACTGCAAGTAGTTCTTTCTCTGTGGTGCTGTAATTCCTCTGAGCATCATCCAATGTCCTGCTGGCATAGTAGATAATATGTAGCTTCTTATCCTTCCTCTGACCCAAAACCGATCCAACATCAAAGTTGCTAGCGTCGCACATGATCTCAAAAGGCAGAGTCCAATCAGGAGGTTGCACAATAGGAGCACTCACCAAAGCCTTTTTAATCTCCTAAAAAGCTGCAAGACACTCACGTGTGAAATCGAATGTGATCTCCTTGCATAATAGGGTTGTGAGTGGG
This sequence comes from Eutrema japonicum, assembly GCA_030161315.1. Taxonomy (NCBI): domain Eukaryota; kingdom Viridiplantae; phylum Streptophyta; class Magnoliopsida; order Brassicales; family Brassicaceae; genus Eutrema; species Eutrema japonicum. The sequence goes on from BSQW01000013.1 coordinate 32,075,928, forward strand.
CGTGCTAGCTTGGAGAAATCCTTGATGAACCTTCTGTAAAACACAGCATGACCAAGGAAAATTTGAATATCCTTCATAGAAGTCGGTGGTTGGAGGGTTGTCATGACCTGAATCTTGGCTTTGTCAACTTCGATCTCAGCTTCAGAAACCTTGTGCCCAAGTACGATGTCATCCTGAACCATAAAGTGACAATTTTCCCAATTAAGGACCAAGTGTTTATCTTCACACCTCTATAGCACCTTGCACAAATTAGCCAGACAGTCCTTAAATGATGATCCGTACACCGAAAAATCATCCATGAATACCTCCATAAAATCCTCAATCATGTCTGTGAATATAGACATCATGCATCTCTGGAAAGTGGCTGGGGCATTACATAATCCAAATGGCATTCTCATGTATGAGAATGTGCCATAGGGACATGTAAAAGTCGTCTTTCCTTGGTCATCTGGATGTATAGTAATATGGAAGAAACCTGAATATACATCGAGAAAACAATAATAGGGATGACTAGCCAACCTCTCCAACATCTGGTCAATGAATGGCAATGGGAAGTGATCTTTCCTCGTAGCTGCATTCAACTTCCTGTAGTCAATGCACATTCGATGCCCAGTGATAGTCCTAGTAGGAATTATCTCATCCTTCTCATTTTTCACCACATTTATTCCTCCTTTCTTAGGAACAACATGCACTGGACTGACCCAAGATGTCCGAGATGGCATAGATAACTCCTGCATCCAAAAGTTTCATGACCTCCTTCTTAACCACCTCTTTCAGGTTTGGATTCAGCCTTCTCTGATGCTCAACTGAAGCCTTTGACTCGTCCTCAAGATGAATCCTATGCATGCACATGTCCGGTGCTATACCTGAAATATCGTCAAGAGAATACTCAAGAGCTTTGCGATACTTGCAGCTTGCTCAGCAGTAAGGTAATCTCTGCGTTGTTCAAAGAAGCATTAATAATCACTGGGTATGTGGAATTAGGACCAAGAAAACCATACCTTAGATTCGCAGGAAGTGTCTTGAGTTCCACCTTAGGAGCTTTCTCCTCACTCCAATCTCCAAGCCCAGCAGCTTGCTTAGAACTATCGGCCAACTCCCATTCTGGTCGTAGGGTATCGACCGATACCAGAGGGGTATCGATCGATACTGGTGGCGTTGTATGGAGCATCTTTGAGTATCTAGCAGCAACATCATTCATGTGAAACTCTTACTCAACTGAACAGACCAATGCTCGTTCTAGTGGATCCTCAGGATGCATCTCCTGGAAGTACTTTTCAGCAATGTCACTAAAGGTATCTACAAAGAACGTCTGACCATCGATGGTTGGTTTCTTCATCATCTTCTCCAGGTGGAAAGTCATAACCAAATCACCGATGTTAAGAGCGATCTTTCCATTCCTGCAATCAATCAAAGAACCAGCTGTTGCTAGGAATGGCCTTCCCAAGATAAGGGGGTCTCTGGGTTCTGCATCATAGTCGAAATTAAATAATTTCTAATCTTAATCGGGACGTCTTCAAGTACTTCTTCTGGAAGTCAAACGGAGCGATCAACAAGTATTAGGGAGATCTGTGGGGCTGTGAAGTATGTCATCCCCATCCTTTTAGCAACCGAGTATGGCATGAGATTCACACTCGAACCAATGTCGCAAAGAGAACGTTCGAACATTTCTGTGAAGATTGTACAATCCAACACAAAACTCCCGGGGTCTGATAGCTTCTTTGGGATCCTGTTTGTCAAGATCGCGCTGCACTCATGAGAGATCATCAGAACACCATCCTCATGGTTCACATTGCTTGATATCATCCTCTTAACATATCTCCTGAAAGCTGGAGAAGTCTTGATAGCATCGATAAAAGGAAGTTCAACAATCAACTTATCCATGATCGCCTTACATCTAGAGGCTTCTACCTCCTTAGTCTTCCCAGTAGCCCTGAGATAAGGTATCCTCGGTGTGTAAACTCCCTCTGCAACTACATTAGGCACTTCCTTCGAAACCTTAGGTGTTGACTTGACAGCAAGATCAGTGTCGATCGATACAGGAGTGGCATCGATCGATACACGGGGTTTTGATGTGTCCCGTGAAAGAATCTTGACAGGTGTCGATCAATGCTGACTAGTGTCGATCGATACTGGAGCAATTTCAGAATCCTCATCGTCAAGATCGACGAAAATATCAGCAGTTTGGCCAATGTTTACTCCTGGATTGACCTCTTTTCCACTCCTTAAGGTGATTGCATTGATGTGAGCCCTTGGGTTCTCTCCTTTCCTTGGAAGAAAATCTTCTTGCCTTTTTACAGCCTCTGAAGTCTGAGCAACCTGAGTTTCCAGCTTCTTCTTCTGAATATTAATAGCGTCAATTCTTCCACTTAGATCATTGTACAGGACATCAATCTTCCCATTGAAATCCATAGCCAGTTTCTGCTGTCCTTGAACAAGCTGTTCAAACATAGACTCAATCTTGCTATCTGGCATCTTAGCAGGTACAGGTTGATAAAATGAATTCTCATAATTCCTGGTATACCCACTGTTATGAGATGGTTTCTGGACAAATTGATTCGACCCTCCTTGCTGAGCATTATTGTTGAATTTTCTGTTGTTATTCTGAAATTGATTTTTCTGACTTTGAAAACCAGATCCACCAATGTAGTTAACATTTTCCACTTTATCCTCATTGAATACCTCAACATCATCTGCAAAGTGAACAGCCTTCATCGTCTTGCCCATCAACAAATTGTGCATAGAATCTAACCTGGCCTGAACCTCAGCAATATGCAAACCTTCCATGCCACCAGCTAGCTTCTTGCGCTCCATGTCTGCATTCTTGGTACTATTGCTAGATGCCAAATTCTCAATCAGCACATAAACGTCCTCAGGGTACCTGGTATTGAAATTTCCATTGCTTGCAGCATCCAGAGCCATCTGGTACCTCCAATCAACCCCTCTGAAGAAAAGACCCAGCAACTGAACATTAGTGAACCCATGATGCGGACAATCCCTCTGATATGACCGAAATCTGAGCCAAGCAGCCTTAAATGTCTCAGCCGGTCCTTGAGAAAACAGAGAAATCTTATTCCTGAGCTCCTTGGATCGTGCATCATCATAGAAATTGTTCAGGAATGCATTCTTAGTCTCTTACCAAGTAGTCAGTGACCCAGTTGGCAATTGGTTCAGCCAATAAGATGCATCCCCACCAAGAGAGTATGGAAAAATCTTACAGAAAAGGTAATCATAGGATACTCTATCGCATTTGATGCTTGTAACCAAACCCTCAAACCTCTCAATGTGATCCATAGGGTGTTCATTGGAAAGACCATGGAAAGGGTGCTGACCCACAAGAGTGTAGTAAGCAGGTTTCAGCTCAAAGTTGTTTCTCTAAAAAGCAGGAGGGCGAATCGCAGAACGATTGGCGTAGAACTGATCAGGCCTGTTGTACTCACCAATTGTTCTACCACGATTAATCACAGCATTTCCTGCGACAATCTCTTCGACAACAGCAGGAGGTGGAATGATGTTCCCCTCTCCATCCAATCGTTGCCCTCGCGCATTGCACAATTGACCCTCTTGGTCTCTGTAAGCACCAGCTTCATCTTGAACCAAAACCACTGGGTTGTTGTTCATCTCTGCTGGCTTCTTTGCTTTTCTGTTTGCGCGTTCCAAAAGTACTAGCTGATCGTTTGATAGATAAACTAGCGGAGTGTTCTTGTTCCTCCTGATTTCACGAATAGGCATGCACCTGAAACACAAAATTCAAGAACGTAAGTAACGAAATTCACGACAGGTATCGACCGATACCACTAGGGTGTCGATCGATACTGGTCGAACATAGTCGAAATTTTCAAACTAAAATCTAATGGCCAATTGAATCCCCGGCAACGGCGCCAAATTTGATAATCTCAAATTAATACCCTAAAAGTACTAAATTTTGTCGGTTGTAATACTTAGGGATCAAATCCACAGAGACTCTAGGAAACACACAATAGATTGAATAGATGAGAATTAAGCTAAGTGATCAATGGAATTGAAAACAAATACGTAAATTAAACAAGTTGTGATTCGATTGGGAGAAAGATAGGTTCAGGGTATTTCTCAGGAAATAAATGAATGCAGATAAACAAATAAATCAGGGTTCAGGTTACGCATGGTTCTTGAACTCAAATCACTAAAGTATAATTAACCAACTCTCGTTGCGAAAATTATGTAAGTCTAAATCATAGAATTCCAAATCTCTTTGCGAATCCTAAAGTCTAAACCAGCTTTTAGTTCAAGTTTGATTTGTTCACAAAACAACTAAAACAAATCTCTTTGCGAATAGTTATTTTGCTCACCTTAAATTCTATCAGGTTTCTCAATTGCACTTTTGTGCCTAATCGATTAACCTAAGATCTAAGTTATAGGTGATCAATCCAGAATTAGCTTTGAGAACAACCTAAGGCAAAGAACTAATTCAGATTATGAACCCTAATCAACAATTCAACCTAGCATTCAAAGAAATCCTTTATGAGAACCATAAACCTAACAGGAGATCTACTCAGACATGGAGATTCCAACAATAAACATGACTGAATAAATACTTGAATAGATAATAAGAAAGAGTAACAAGAGGTTTAGAAATCTTCTCTCGGACGAACAGAGTTTCAGACTTGTCTCCCTTCCAAAGCTCTCTCACAAAACCAAAGTAATATCAAGCATAGCCATCAAAGTGGCTGTAAATCCTAATAAATAACATAAATCACTTTTTGGGGCTTCTTGTAAATAATAAAGTTTTCTGGGATAATTTGCAGTTTATTAAACCTTCAAATAAGTCGCGATCCTTCTGTCTCTTCGACAGGTATCGATCGATACTATAAGTGTATCGATCGACACTCGTGCTTCAATTCGGCGTCTCAGCTACAGGATCTCTGCTTGACTCCAAAATGCTTCAAAATGCTTCACTATCTCCAATAGTGCTCCAAACGTACCTAAAACCTGAAAGGACTCTAAAAGACTCCAAAATACTAGAAAGACTCTGTAAAAAGGACTTATATCATGGCTGAAAATGGAGAAAAACCATGATATATCAAGTAGGCGGTGCAATGGCCAACAGATGCGGATCAGGGGTGAAATACAGCTGATCGGGATCGTCACCAATGTCGGTCAACTCGGTGTTAGGGAGATGAACCAGAAAGTCCCCATCGGTGTTAGAGAAACACCAGCGTCGCTCAGGTTTCAACCACCTGAGGTTCTGCAGATGTCTCTCATCCATGAGAGCGCGTGTGGTGACTATCGAGCAGCTCATTGTGCTATTCCTGAAGTGCTGAAAGATAGGGGTGAGAAGACTACCCACTGTCTCTGTCTTCCGAGCTGTACAGCGACTGGCACCCTGGAAAGGCTTGGTCTTCAAAGAGACTAGATGATGTGCGAAGACAGCTCCCAGGTTGACCTCTAGTTCAAGCTCAGGTCACTGGTAGTTCTCGACATCGATGATATCTCCAACAGCCATGGAGAACACAATCAGATCATATAGCCTCATCTTGTTAGGCTCCATCTTGCACAAGATGGTGTTGCTCAGAATCCTCACCAGGCATCGCAGGACCGGGTGGCGCACATCCATCTGAGTGCTAGTCTTGGAATGATAGGCCCCATTCCCTAAGTACTCCCAGAAAGCCTGCACATCGAGGAACTGTGTAAGCAAAGCAACCCTCCTGAAGTCTCTCCGAAAACCATAGATGTCGCAGAGATCTGGGAGTGGCAATCTATACCTCACTCCTTGAATCAAAAAGGTCAGGGTACCCTCCTATGCGTCCCTGAGAACCTCATCCCTATAATAAACACGAACCATCGCGAGAAACTGACGTACCAAGTTGGGGAAGAGATCATACTGTTGTACGGGCATAGTACCCAAACCGATCTTCCCAATCAAGCGCCCGAGTTCCCTGTGAATACCCAAACGGTGCATGGTATGAGTGTCAACAAACCGAGTGGGCTGCACATCAACGTTCTGCCATGCATTGTAGAACATCGTGTCATAGTCATCCCAGGTCTCAGAGATAGGCATGTAGACGCAATACTCACTCTTTCCAACCTCTCTGGGAGTTGCATCCCAGAATCTCGCTGGAGGAATCATGGCCTTCTCATTCCTCCTAGGCCAAGGAGGCCTAAATGTCACGTCCGGAGTCGCAGGAGATGCAGGAGTGGAAGGAGGTGGTGAGGATGATGGCACGTGTGATGCAGAGATGTTGCACAGGGAAGAGTGGGGAATGATAAGAACTGCCTGCGTTGCAGTAATCTCCACTTTGTAACGGTTGTTGGTGAAGCAAGCCTGTACTATCCCTCTATGCCAAACCACACCATCAAACACATCGACGTGAGCCATCAAGCTGTACTCTATCGGAACACGATCAGCTGGTTGGTGTGAACTTGAGGCGTCATCTGTTCGTGCTTTCTTGGGTGAAGACATCTGTAATCAAAGCTAAAGAAACACAACAAACACATAATAAATCCCGATATTCCAACAAACACAGCAAACGCGACAGAAGGCACCGGGTATCGACCGACACCAAGTGGGTATCGATCGATACCCGGCGATTCCAAAAAATCCCGATCCAAAACTTGCAATCAAAGCATATACAAGCATAAGGGGTGTCGAAATTCCTCTAGAACAACTTAGATAAGGCAGATTCATCTATCAAATCAAGTTCTAAGAGGAAAAAATTTGAAAACCCAAACCTTGTGTCATGGATTGAAAAAGAGGAATTTGTATGTCAAACCTTGCAGATCGGAGGAATGGATGATAGAAATAGGGAGAGCACGAAAATCTAACAAGGTTAGGCCCTTGAATCACTCAAATCCGTGAAGAATTGAAGAATTTGCGATTTGAGAGTGAAAAGTTTCGGGATCGATCGATGGGGGCTTAGGAAAGAAAAAGAAAAACCATGAGGGTTTTAAAAGGGAACTTACCTGTGCGTTGGGTATCGACCGATACCATTACTGGTATCGATCGATACAAGGACCATTGGTCGATGCAACGTCCGTTTCTCCTGGTGTCGATCGATACCAGAATGGTATCGGTCGACACAACCCCTTTTCATCTAATTCACTCAAAAACACAAGACACAAAACCGAAAACAAAAATTAAAAAGACTTATATACAGACTTACCAGTGGGTTGCCTCCCACCAAGAGCTTGTTTAACGCCACGAGCTTGATTTTACCGACGATCAGGCAGTGGGTGCATCATCCAGAGGTACCATGTGTCCTCTTGGAATCTCGGCTTTCGCCAAATAGTGTTTCACCCTTTTTCCATTGACAGTGAACTCTTCGCTTGATGTATTTAGCAGGACAACTGCACCATGTGGTCTGACTTACTTGACTGTGAAAGGACCTGACCAACGAGAACGCAATTTGCCAGGAAACAATTGTAAACATGAGTTATACAGAAGTACCTGGTCATTGGGTTCAAAGTGTCTAGAGAGGATCTTCTTGTCGTGATATGCCTTAGTCCTCTCCTTGTACAGCTTCGAGTTCTCATAGGCGTGGTGCCTAATCTCATCCAGCTCATTCAGCTGAATCAATCGCCTCTCAGCAGCAGGCTTGGTGTCAAAGTTCATTATCTCTGTAGCCCATGCTGCCTTATGCTCGATTTCCACTAGAAGTTGACAAGCTTTCCCATAAAGCAAGTGAAACGGTGTAGTCCTAAGTGGTGTCTTGAAGGCAGTCCTGTAAGCCTACAGTGCGTCATCCAGCTATGCAGACCAATCCTTCCTAGTAGTACACACTGTCTTCTCCATAATCTCCTTGATCTGCATGTTGGAGACCTCGACCTGCCCACTGTTCTGAGAGTGATAGGGAGTAGCCACACGATGATTCACACCATGCTTCTTTAACAGTTTTTCGAAAACCTTGTTAATGAAGTGAGTGCCACCATCACTTATAACAATTCGAGGTACTCCAAATCGAGAGAAAATGATACTCTTGAACAACTTAAGGACCACTGAAGAATCATTGGTTGGACTAGCAATTGCTTCCACCCACTTAGACACATAGTCGACAACAACCAAGATGACTTATTCCCATATGATGAAGGGAAAGGACCCATGAAATCGATGCCCCAACAATCAAAGACTTCAACCTCAAGGATGAAGTTCTGTGGCATCTCATGTCTCTTACTGATCTTCCCTATCCTCTGACAAATATCACATTGCGAGATGAAATCATGAGCATCCTTAAACATGGTAGGCCACCAGAAGCCTGCTTGAAGAACCTTGGACACTGTCTTGAAAGTAGCAAAGTGTCTAGCATACTCAGACCCATGGCAATGAAAGAGCACCACATGTACCTCAGTTTCTGCAATATACCTCATGTACATCCCATCAGAGCAATGTTTGTACAAGTAAGGTTCATCCCAAAAGAATCTCCTTATGTCACGCAAAAATTTCTTCCTATCATATTTCTTGAGGTGCTTTGGCTCGTCCTCTGCAGCAAGATAGTTGGCGATATCAGCCTACCATGGTCGATCGGGAACAGTCACAGCAACTAGATGCTCTTCAGAAACGCCATCGTGATCTGCAGACAAAACTGGTCCGAATTTCGATGGGTATCGACCGACACCAGGGGGTATCGATCGATACCGACGTGTCAAAAGTGCAGGTGCTCGGCAAAATCACCTTGAAACCCAGTTTCAATGAAGTAGATTTTCTCTTCTAGTAGGAAATCATCAGTAGAAACGTCTTCAACGATCCTTATCCGCGAAAGATGGTCAGCAACCCCATTCTCTATGCCCTTATTGTCCTTAACTTCAATGTCAAAGCTTTGGAGAAAAAGGACCCAGCGACAAAGACAAGGTTTCAGATCCTTGTTCTGCAGCAGATATTTGAGAGCAGCATGGTCGGTATGAACAATCACTTTGCTCCCAATCAGGTAGGACCAAAATTTCTCAGAGGAGAAAACAAGTGCAAGTAGTTCTTTCTCTGTAGTGCTGTAGTTACGCGGAGCATCATCCAGTGTTCTGCTGGCATAGTAGGTAACATGGAGTTTCTTATCATTCCTCTGACCCAGAACATATCTAACAGCAAAATAACTAGTGTTGCACATAATCTCAAAAGGTAGAGTCCAATATGGAGGTTGTACAATAGGAGCACTCACCAATGACTTCTTAATCTCCTCAAAGGCTGCAAGACAGTCAGGTGTGAAGTCTAATTTGACCTCCTTGCATAATAGGGCGGTGAGTGGGCGAGCTAGTTTTGAGAAATCCTTGATGAATCTTCTGTAAAACCCAGCATGACCAAGGAAGCTTCGAATGTCCTTTACAGAATTCGGTGGTTGGAGGCTTGTCATGGCCTGAATCTTGGCTTTGTCAACTTCCATCCCAACTTCTGAAACTTTGTGCCCAAGAACAATGCCATCCTGAACCATAAAGTGACACTTTTTCCAATTAAGAACCAAGTGCTTCTCTTCACATCTCTGTAGCACATTGCACAAGTTATCAAGACAGCTCTTGAATGATGATCAATACACTGAAAAATCATCGATGAACACCTCCATAAACTCCTCAATCATGTCTGTGAAGATAGACATCATGCACCTCTGAAAAGTGGCTGAAGCATTACATAATCCAAAGGGCATTCTTCTGTAAGCGAATGTGCCATAAGGATATGTACATGTTGTCTTCCCTTGGTCCTCTAGATGTATCAGAATCTGAAACAAACTTGAGTATCCATCGAGAAAACAATAGTATGGATGACTTGAAAAACTTTCCAACATCTGATCAATGAATGGTAATGGGAAGTGATCTTTCCGTATGGCTGTATTCAACTTCCTGTAGTCAATACACATTCGATGCCCAGTGATCGTCCTGGTAGGGATCAGCTCGTCCTTCTCATTCTTCACCACAGTTATCCCTCCTTTCTCAGGCACAACATGAACTGGACTGGCCCAAGAGCTGTCTGAGATGGCATAGATAATCCCTGCTTCCAGGAGTTTCATCACCTCCTTCTTAACCACTTCTTTCAAGTTCGGATTCAGCTTCCTCTGATGCTCAATTGAAGACTTTGACTCGTCCTCAAGATGAATCCTATGCATGCACAGATCTGTAGAGATACCTGAAATATCATCAAGAGAATAGCCAAGATGATGCAATATCAAAAAGAGTGAATCAAGGTCTTCAATATAGGTTTATTATGAGAATCGCATCCCCATAACTTCACAAAAAAACAAAGAATTCATATTCAAAGTCAAAGGCTAAATTGGTGGCAAGAAAACTATTATTTGATTTACCAAATTTTCCTCATTTTGTTTAAATGTAAATAATTTATTTTAATATAATTTATTGTAAAGATCACCTTGTAAGAGTTATAAAAAGCTCAATTGTTCTATTGTAAAAACATATAGAAATTTTTGGAATACAAAAGAGAGTTTTTCCTCTTAAAGCTTTTATGCTTTGTTTGCGTGTCTATTTTAGTTTGTGGATTTCATCCTAATTAAAATACAAGTGTTTTGATCATTAGAGTATTGTGTGTGATTCCTTTACTCTCTTGTTCGTGTGGAATAATAACTTGTGAGATTCAATTTGTTATTTCATGTGTTGATTTGTGTGATTCAATCAAAAAACCCCCCATCTCCATCTCCATCTCTACCATCGATCCATCCTCCATTTCAAGCCGTAAACTCTTGATCACATGTGTTCATAAGATTGTGAGATTCAATCTTATATCATTTTGGTATCAGAGCCAAAAGCTCCTATCCTCTAGTGTTTTTTTTTGTTTCATCTTTTTTATCGGTAAAAAAAATTCAAAACAAAAAGGTTTTATGTTTTCGTTATTTGATTTTATAAAAAATCATTTTCCCGTGGTTTCAATCGGCTGAGTATCTCGCCGTTTGCATCCTTGTGTTTGCATTTAATTCTTGTTCTTCATTTTTTTTGCTATTTGATTTTTCATGAACTCAAAAACCAAATAAAATATTTGTTTCAGTTTAGTTAACTTTTCGTTTCATAAAAAGAAAACCAAAAGAAAATTTTGTTTCAATTTGTTTTTGTCCCTTTTTCTATAAATCCATAAAATCCATAAAAAACAAAAATTGTTGAATTTAATCGTATTCATCTAAGTTAAAAAAAAGTTTCTCATTTGTTTCAAAATTTCCTTTTAAAGAAATACAAACAAAAAAAATACAAAAAGTTTTTCCGTCTTCTGTTTTGCGTTAAAAAAAAACTATGGAGGTGAAACGGTTTTGAGGACAAAACCATTTGAAGAAGGAGAGAATGATGCAATATCAAAAAGAGTGAATCAAGGTCTTCAATATAGGTTTATTATGGGAATCTCATCCCCATAACTTCACAAAAAACAAAGAATTCATATTCAAAGTCAAAGGCTAAATTGGTGGCAAGAAGACTATTATTTGATTTAGCAAATTTTTCTTGTTTTGTTTAAATGTAAATAATTTATTTTAATATAATTTATTGTAAATATCACCTTGTAAGAGTTATAAAAAGCTCAATTGTTCTATTGTAAAAACATATAGTAATGTTTGGAATACAAAAGAGAGTTTTTCCTCTTAAAGCTTTTATGCTTTGTTTGCTTGTCTAATTTAGTTTGTGGATTTCATCCTAATTAAAATACAAGTGTTTTGATCATTAGAGTATTGTGTGTGATTCCTTTACTCTCTTGTTCGTGTGGAATAATAACTTGTGAGATTCAATTTGTTATTTCATGTGTTGATTTGTGTGATTCAATCAATAAAACACCCCATATCCATCTCTACCATCGATCCATCCTCCATTTCAAGCCGTAAACTCTTGATTACATGTGTTCATAAGATTGTGAGATTCAATCTTATATCACAAGAGCTTTGCGATACTTGCACAGCTTGCTCAGCAGTAAGGTGATCTCTGCATTGTTTAAAGAAGCATTAATGATCACTGGGTATTTGGAATTAGGACCAAGAAAAACATACCTTAAATTGACTGGGAGTGGTTTGAGTTCGATCTTAGGAGCCTTCTCCTCACTCCAATTCACCAAACCCAGCAGCTTTGGTAGAAGTCTCGGCCAACTCTTCGCAATCTCGCAGGTGGAGTCGACCGGTATCGACCGATACTAGGTGAGTATCGATCGATACTGATCGTGTTGTATCAAGCATCTTAGCATATCCAGCAGCAACATCGCTCAAATACGCCTCTGAATTAGCAGAACGGACCAATGCTCTCTCTAATGGATACTCAAGGTGCATCTCCAGAAAATACTCTTCAACGATATCGCTGAAGGTATCGACAAGGTACGTCTGCCCATCGATGTTTGGTTTCTTTATCATATTCTCCATGTTGAAAGTCATAACCAAATCACCAATGTTGAGAGCTATCTTCCCATTCCTGCAGTCTATCAAAGCTCCAGCTGTTGCTAAGAATGGCCTTCCCAGAATAAGAGGATCTCTGGGCTCTGAATCATACTACAAAACAATGAAATCAGTCATGATAAAGCAATTCCCAATATTAATTGGAACATCTTCGAGCAGTCATTCGGGAAGTCGAACTGAGCGATCAGTAAGTATCAGTGAGATCCTAGTAGGCTTGAAGTCTGTCATCCCCATCCGCTGATCAACTGAGTATGGCATGAGGTTCACACTTGAGGCAAGATCACAAAGAGAACGCTCAAATCTTTCCGTGAAGATCGTACAATCCAACACAAAACTCCTTGGGTCAGGTAATTTCTTTGGGATCTTGTTGAGCAGAATTGCGCTGCACTCATGAGTAATCATCATAAATCCTTCTTCAAGGTTCACATTGCTTGATACCATCCTCTTAACATACCTCCTAAAGATTGGAGAAGTCTTGATGGCATCGACAAAATGAAGCTCAACAATCAACTTATCCATTATCGCCTTGCATCTGGAGTCTTCCACTTCCTTCTTGGTCTTCCCAACAGGCCTAGGGTAAGGTATCTTAGGTTTGTAAACCATTTCCTTAATCAACTCAGGTGTCTTCTCGACCTCAGGGTGGGGGTCGATCGATACTGGGTGAGTATCGGTCGACACTCGGGGTTTTGACACGTCTCGAGAAAGTATTCGAATAGGTGTCGATCGATGCTCAGTGGTGTCGATCGATACCCTGGGATTTTCCGAATCCTTATCGTCATCTCCAGCAAAATCGACGAAATTCTCTGCAGTTAGGGTCTTTGTCACTCCTGGATTGATCTCTTTTCCATTTCTCAAGGTGATCGCATTGATGTGTGCCCTTAGATCTTCTGTTTTCCCTGGAAGAAAACCATCTTGCCTCTTCACAGCACCTGCAGTTTGGGCAACCTGAGTTTCCAGCTTCTTCTGATGAATAATGAGAGCCTCAATTTTTCCATTCAGATCTGTGTACATAGCATCCATATTCCCATTGAAATCCACTGTCATCTTCTACTGTCCCTGAAGAAGTTTTTCAAGCATAGATTCAACCTTGCTCTATGGGGTTTTAGCAGGAAGAGGTTGATAAGAAGAGTTTCCATAGGTGTGAATGTAGCCACTGTTCTGGAATGGTTTCTGGACATATTGATTACTCCCAAAACCAGTTTGATTGCCTTCAGACTTGTACCCTACTTGCTGAGCATTGCTGGTGAAGTTTCGGTTGTTGTTCTGGTGGTATTGATTTCTCTGACCTTGAAAACCAGAACCACCAATGTATATAACATCCTCTACTTCATCCTCATTGAATGTCTCAACCTCATCAGCAAAGTGAACAGCCTTCATCGTCTTTCCCATCAAGAGATTGTGCACTGAATCCAACTTAGCTTGAACCTCAGCAATCTGCGATCCATCCATGTTCCCATTCTGCTTCCTTCGCTCAAAGTCTGCATTCTTGGTACTATTACTAGATGCCAAGTTCTCAATAAGCACATAAGCCTCGTCAGGATACCTAGTGTTGAATTTCCTATTGCTCGGAGCATCCAAAGCCATCTGGTACCTCCAATCGATACCTCTAAAGAAGATACCCAGCAGCTGAACCTTAGTGAACCCGTGATGTGGGCAATCTCTCTGATACGATCTGAACCTGGTCCAAGCAGCCTTGAATGCCTCAGTTGCTCCCTGAGAAAATTGGGAGATTTTATCCCTAAGCTCCTTAGATCTTGCATCATCATAGAAATTGTTCAAGAAGGCATTCTTAGTCTCCTCCCAGGTCGTCAGTGATCCAGGCGGTAACTACTTAAGCCAATAAGGTGCATCTCTACCAAGAGAGTATGGGAAGAGCTTACAGAAGAGGAAATCATTGGACACTCCATTGTATTTGATGCTAGTAACCAAGTCCTCAAACCTCTCAATGTGATCCATTGGGTGTTCATGAGAAAGACCATGAAAAGGGTGCTGACCCAAAAGAGTAAAGTATGCAGGTTTCAGCTCAAAGTCATTCCTCTGAAAAGCAGGAGGGCGAATCGCTGAATGATTGGCATAGAACTAATCAAGCCTGTTGTACTCACCAATCGTTCTACCACGATCAACCACATCATTCCCAACATTCACAGCAGCTGCAGGGACAATGATGTTTCCATCCCCATCAAGTCGTGGCCCTATCTCATTGCACAATTGACCCTATTGGTCTCTCAAAGCTCCAACATTGTCACGAGTCAATACCACTGGATTGTTCATCTCTGCTGGCTTCTTTGTTTTCCTGTTTGTGCGTTCCAAGTTAGCTAGCTCCTTGTTGGAAAGATTGACTAGCTAAGTGCTCTTGTTTCTCCTGGTTTCGAGAGTAGACATACACCTGAAACACAAAGGCAAGGCACGTAAGTAATAAAAATAACGACGGGTATCGACCGATACCTTACTAGTATCGATCGATACCGACGGACTTAGTCGAAATTCTTGACTAAAATCTAATGGCAAATTAAGAATCTCCGGCAATGGCGCCAAATTTGATAAGCTCAAATGTAATACCCTAAAGTACTAACAGCTTTGTCGATTGTAGTATTTAGGGGTCGAATCCACAGAGACTCAAGAATCACACAATAGATATTATAGGTTCTAATTAAGCTAAGTAATCAATAAAAACAGAAAACAATAAAGTAATTAAGAGTTGTAAATTCAATGGATGAAGATAGGTTCAAGGTATTTCTCAGGAAATCAGGGAATGCAGGTAAATCAATTAGTCAGGGTTCAGATTAAGCGCGGTTCTTGAACTCAAATCACTAAGCTATAATTAACCAAATGTCGTTGCGAGAATTATCTAAATCTAAATCTCAGAATTCCAAATCTCTTTGCAAATTCTAAAGTCTAAACCATCATTAAGTTCAAGTTTGATTTGTTCACAAAACAACTAAACCAAATCTCTTTGCAGATAGTTGTTTTGCTCACCCTAGGTTTTGTTAGATTATCAATTGTACTGTCGTGCCTAATCGATTAACCTAAGATCTAAGTTCCATGTGATCAATATAGAATTAGCTTTAAGAACAACCTATGGTGAAGAACTAATTCAGATTATGAACCCTAACCAACTAATTAACCTAACATTCAAAGAGATCTTTTAGTGAGAACTGATATGCTCAAATTAATACCCTAAAAGTACTAAGCAGTAGTTGCAGTAAAGTAGGGGTCGAACACAAGGACTCACAGAGACACACAATAGATTATATAGACGAGAACTAAGCAAAGCAATTCAGATGTAATTGAAAGCAGTGCGCAAATTAAAAGTGTTGTAATTCACTTGGGAGAAAGATAGGCTCAGAATATTTCTCAGGAGATCAATAAATGCAGATAAACTAACTAGTCAGGATTCATATTTAGCACGGTTCTTGAACTCAAATCACTAAAGTATAATTAACCAACTGTCGTTGCGAGAATTATCTAAATCTAAATCCTAGGAATTCCAAATCTCTTTGCGAATCCTAAAGTCTAAATCAGCTTTTAGATCAAGTTTGATTTGTTCACAAAACAACTAAACCAAATCTCTTTGCGAATAGTTATTTTGCTCACCTAAGGTTCTATCAGGTAATTAATCGCACTGTCGTGCCTAATCAATTATCCTAAGATCTAAGTTCCAGATTCGTCAACCTAGAATTAGCTTTGAACAAAACATATGGTGATAACTAATTCATATGGTGAATCCTAATCAACTAATCAATCTAGTATTCAGAGAAAACCCTTATGAGAACCCTGAACCTAAAGTGGATCTACTCAGACATGGAAATTGAAGCAATAAACATGTTTGAATAAATCATCAAATAAAACAGAAAGAGTAACAAGAGGGTTAGAAATCTTCTCTCGGACGAAGGGAATTTCAGACTTGTCTTCTTCACAAAGCTCTCTCTCAAAAACAAAGTAAAATAAAGCATAGAACAAAGCATAGCCACCAAAGTGGCTGAAAAACCTAATTATAAAGCTAAAACACGTTTTGGGGCTTCTGGTAATTATTAAAGTCTTCTGGACCAAGTTGCAGAGTCTTTAAACTTGTAAAATCACGTTTTTTCTGTCTGCAGTTGGTGTCGGTCGACACCAGTACACCGTGCTTGCCAGACTGGACTGTCTTCACGAAAACTGGCATAACTTTCGATCGCACTGTTGGAATGGCCTCAAACCACTTTCAAATGAAAGCTAATCCATTGATCTGTCTTGTGTCCAAATTTGAGCACAATCCATCAGTATGAAGTTCTTCAACGAATACCAAACTTTTGACGTCTCTGCATGACTCTGCATCTCCATATGCTCCAAAATACTTCAATATCTCCAATTAAGCTCCAAACGTACTTAAACCTGTAAAAGACTCTAAAAGACTCCAAAATACTATAAAGACTCCATAAATAGGACTTATATCATGGATTAAATGGGGTAAAAACCATGATATATCAAGAACCCTTAACCTAACAGGAGATCTACTCAGACATGGAGATTGAAACAAACAACATGATTGAATAAATCTCTGAAATAAATAATAAAGGTAGAAAGAAAACAAGGGTTCGAAATCTTCTCTCGGACGAACAGAGTTTCAGACTTGTCTCCCTCAAAGCTCTCCCAATCAAAAACCAAAGTAGAATAAAACATAGCCAAAACAAGTGGCTGAAAAACCTAATTATAATGCTAAGACACGTTTTGGGGCTTCTTGTAATTATTAAAGTCTTCTGGACCAAAGCATGGAATCTTCAGACTTGTTGAAAGTCGCGATCCTTCTCTTCATACGATCAGTATCGACCGATACCATAAGTGGTGTCGATTGATACCCAGCTTCTGTGTCGACTCTTCAGACTTGTGTCGGTCGACACCAAGACTTTAAATCGACCCTTAGCTCCAAAATGCTCCAGAATGCTTCAATATCTCCAATTAAGCTCCAAACGTACCTAAACCTGTAAAGACTCGTAAAGACTCCAAAAATACTAGAAATGACTCTATAAATAAAACACATATCATGGTTAAAAATGGGTAAAAACCATGATATATCAAGCTTCCTGTTGTCGATGCCATCAAGACTTCCGCAGCCTTTAGGAGATATATTAAGAGGATGGTATCAAGCAATGTGAACCTTGAATAAGGAGTTTTGATGATTACTCATGAGTGCATCGCGATTCTGCTCAACAATATCCCAAAGAAACTTCCTGACGTAGGGAGTTTTGTGTTAGATTGTACGATCTTCACAGAAAGATTTGAGCATTCTCTTAGTGACTTTGGCTCAAGTGTGAACCTCATGCCATACTCAGTTGCTCAGCGGATGGGGATGACAGACTTCAAGTCCACTCGGATCTCACTGATACTTGCTGATCGCTCAGTTTAACTTCCCGAAGGATTGCTCGAAGATGTTCCAATTAAGATTGGGAATTGCTTGATCCCGACTGATTTCATTGTCTTGGAGTATGATTCAGAACCCAAAGATCCTTTTATGCTGGGAAGGCCATTATTAGCAACAGCTGGAGCTTTGATAGACTGCAAGAATGGGAAGATAGCTCTCAACATTGGTGATTTGGTTATAACTTTCAACATGGAGAAGATGATGAAGAGACCAACCATCGATGGGCAGACGTACTTCGTTGATATTTTCAGCGATATAGCTGAAGAGTATTTTCTGGACATGCATCCTAAGGATCTATTAGAGAGAGCATTGGTCTGCTCAGCTGATTCAGAGGTGTATTTGAGTGATGTTGCTGCTGGATATGCTAAGATGAGGGTTCGAAATCTTCTCTCGGACGAAGGGAGTTTCAGACTAATCTTTCTCACAAAGCTCTCTCTCAAAACCAAAGTAAAATAAAGCGTAGAACAAAGCATAGCCACCAAAGTGGCTGAAAAACCTAATTATAAAGCTAAAACACGTTTTGGGGCTTCTGGTAATTATTAAAGTCTTCTGGACCAAGTTTCAGAGTCTTTAAACTTGTAAAATCACGTTTTTTCCATCTGCAGTTGGTGTCGGTCGATACTGGACTGGTGTCGGGCGACACCAGTACACCGTGCCTGCGAGACTGGACTGTCTTTACGAAAACTGGCATAACTTTCGATCGCACCGTTGGAATGGCCTCAAACCACTTTCAAATGAAAGCTAATCCATTGATATATCGTTTATCCAAATTTGAGCTCAATCCATCGGTATGAAGTTCTTCAACGAATGCCAAACTTGTGACGTCTCTGCATGACTCTGCATTTCCATATGCTCCAAAATGCTTCAATATCTCCAATTAAGCTCCAAACGTACCTAAACCTGTAAAAGACTCTAAAAGACTCCAAAATACTATAAAGACTCCATAAATAGGACTTATATCATGGCTTAAATGGGATAAGAACCATGATATATCAACTCCCCCGGACTTAGCATTTGCTTGCCCTCAAGCAAATAGAAGACTAAATCAGAGAAAGAGGTTTGAAAACATAGAGACTCACATGTTCTTGAAACGTTGCAATGACCCTTTTCCCAAGCACCCAAATGTCACCTAACCAGCTTTTGATCTAATCACCATGTACTTCTACGTAGACATTCGCAGCTTCCCAGATTACACACATTATCTCACAGCATCGTTCAATCAAGCCATCCTCGCCAGTTTCATCTCTGTGATTAATACCAAGAACCTTCTAGATTCTTTCCCATACAATATCATGACAAGGAACCATCCAATTTCACACTTTTGGTATTATTTCTCTCCCCCAGACTTATATCTTATTATGTTCTCTCTTTTGTTTTTAGCTTTGCATATACACATCAAGGTATGAGACGCGAGTATTGATGGTGTTAGCCACTGAATCCCCGGTTCTTCCCTCTCAAAGTATCAAAGGCGTAGGCGAATAATGGCATCATAGGAAAATCCTAACCTCGCTTCCAATCCTTTGTGTGATCATTTCCTCTGAAGTAGAATAATGGGATCGTTGGAAATTTTCCTAACCCACTACTTAGAAGAAAATCATTTCATCTTTTAATGCATCTTATTTATTAACTTGTAACAGGGAGAGAAATACCATTATCTTAAACACGTGGGTTTCTTTGTCAGATATGAATGAGGAATCAAGCTCTATGGATACTAACCATATTGATGAAGTGCAAAAATTTGGCTCAGGCTTTAAAGAACTTTGCTGGAAACATGAGTGTATTCTAGTTAACTGGCCAGCCTTTGGATTTTTCATTAGTCGATCTAGAACTGATTCTGTAACAATGGTCACTTAGAAGCAAAGTCAGAATAATAGAATCAAGAACACGATCATAGTTTCCAACAAAGTTTTGACTCAATAAAACAACTAATGACTCAAAAACGACTGACTCTTAAAAAAAACAAAAACAATGTCAGCGACTACCTCCCCCAGACTTGAAAAACACTGTCCCCAGTGTTATCTAGCCTAGAGTTGGTGAAAGAAAATAAAAGAACCAAGTGGATTGTGGAAAATCAAGAAGTTACCGTGCTGGAACATCGAGTATCGACCGACACACGGCCTGGTATCGAGCGATACTAGGCTTAAGTCGACACGATGAACTTTTCTCACTCGCGTAGGGTGTCGACCGATACCAACAGGGTATCGATCGATACTCAGGCGATTTCGTGTTTGCTCCTTGTTCATCCTGACACAAAACACAAAACAAAAAATAAAAACAAAAATAAAAAACGTATGTACAGACTCGCCAGTGGGTTGCCTCCCACAAAGCGCTCGTTTAAAGTCAGTAGCTTGACTTTACGGACGATCAGTCAGGAGAAGGATGAGAGCCTGCGCCGAAACATGCTCCACAATTAGACATCGCCAGCTTCAGAGTTCTGCTCATCATGCTATCCACAAACTCCTGTCCTTTCTCTTTCAGCTCGGAAGTGAGAATAACCCTAGCCTTAGAGAATGGTTTCGAAGTTCCTTTGCACTTCACCTTATATTCAATTGAATCTCCATCGCACTTCTGAGGGGTTAAAGTCACATGGGGAACACTTTGTACTCCTTTGCTCGTCACCTTCTTCTTTGTCTTAGCTGTTTTGACGTCTTTCTTGGTGATGACAGAAGGACCATCTAGAAGGTCTATGACAGTTGGCTCGTCAGGAGGCTCTTCCAAAAGATCAACTACCAACGTCTCTCCTGTAACAATAGTGATGCAAGAGATAAGTGTGGGAGGTCCTCTAGTAGGAATGGCTTTGTATTACACCTCCTTGTCAATGTATGAGAACGAGATTCTCCTGCTGGGTGTGTCCATAATGGCACCAACCGTAGCCATGAACGATCTTCCAAGAATCAACTGCGTACGAGATTGTGCACTAATCTCCACGACCTAAAATCAGTAGGAACCAGGCAATCAGTAGGGATTGTACCATATGGAAGTGAGGTGGAACTGTTCGCGAATGTGATGGTTGACTTGGGAGGTCGAATATCAGCTCCCAATCTCTCTGCAATTGCCCTTGACATGACATTGACGCTAGCCCCTGAGTCAACGAGAAACTCTTTGAATTCAACTCCAGAGATGGAGCATGGAACGGAGAATATTACTAGGTCTTCCCTCTTGGTCAACTGCCTCAGCGGTAGTGACTTGCTTCTTGCCTTGATAAAGAGTACTGCGATCTCTTCCAGAGTTTCTCTGCAATATTTGAAGTGACTTAGCAAAGGCCAGCCCTCTAGAGCTTCTTCAAAAGTGAACGAGTGGGGTATCCTTCGTACCATCTTCTCAAAGCCACGCATCTGCTTTGGAGTGATGGGGGCTCGGAGGTGTTGAGGAATAGGATTCAGCTTCTTGGGCTTGAGAAGTTTGTCAACACTCATACGCGGCTCCTTCGCTGTATCTGGGTGGGTATTGATCGATACAGGGAGGGTGTCAATCGATGTTTTCTCCTTCGAGACGTCCTCGACAGATTCTTGGACGAGTGTCGAACGATACAAGGGAGTATCGGTCGACACAGGGGTGGCGTCCGAAATCTCATCGTCATCCTTGGCAAGATTGACGGAAATCTCTGCTTTTTGAGTTTCCAGCATCTTCTGATGAATACTGAGAGACTCAATTTTCCCATTCAGATCTGTGTACATGGCATCCAACCTCTCGTTGAAATTCACTGACATCTTCTGCTGTCCCTGAAGGATATGTTCAAGCATGGATTCCATCTTACTCTCAGAAGTTCTGGGTGGTGTGTGTGGGCATTGATACCTTTGATCTTGAGATCCAATTCCATCAATGTGGTTAACAAATTCCACTCCATCCTTTTCAGCAAAACGAACAGCATTCTGCTGCTTGCCCATCAACATATTGTGCATTGAATCTAACTTAGCATTCACCTCAGCAATCTAACGACAGTCCAAGTTACCAGCTTGCTTCTTGCGCTCCATGTCTGCATTCTTGGTACTATTGCTAGAAACCAAGTTCTCAATAAGCACATAGGCATCGTCAGGATACCTCGTGTAGAAATTTCGATTGCTTGCAGCATCTAGAGCCATCTGATACCTCCAATCAATCCCTCCGAAGAAAGTACCCTGCAACTGAACCTGAGTGAACCCATGGTGCGGACAATCTCTCTGATATGACTTGAAGCGAATCCAAGCAGCCTTGAGTGCTTTTGTTGGTCCTTGAGAAAACTAAGAGATCTTGTTCCTGAATTCCTCGGATCTCGCATCATCGAAAAAGTTGTTCAGGAAGGCTTTCTTCGTCTCTTCCCAGGTATTCTGATATTCCCATATTTTACCTTCTTTTTAGCATGCATTCTTGCTATTGTTTTGTGTCTCATGCATATGTCTTGCATAGTTTTTATAGCATTTTGGTATTTATTAGAGTATTAGGTGTTTGCATTAGGTCCTAGTGAGTCTTTGCATGCATTTGGAGTGTTTTTAGGTGATTTGGAGACAATTGATGATATTTGGAGAAATGGGCCGAAGTAGAATGCAAAGCCCATCCGAGACGCCGGAAAGCTGTGACTGAACGGAGGCCCTATAATCTGAATCAGCTTGCACAACCTTCATAGAGGTTGTAGAGAAGTGAGCTAGCTGTCCAGGATAGTTTGAATCAGGTCATTTGAACATTTGGTTGAGGAGTTATAGAGGATTTACTGAAGACGTCTCTGCCTGGCCGAGGAGCTTTCTCTTGTCTTCCTAAAAACTCCTTAGCATCGACCCAGCTCTCCCCACAGGTCGATGTTGATGCTAGATGCAACATCAGGGCCTTATCATCAACCCAGCTCCCCTTCACATCGACCAACAAATCGATGTTCAGCTTCAGGGTGTTTGCATCGACCTAGTTCCTTCCCACCGGGAGATGCAGCCGAAGTAAATCAAAGATCAGGCAAAATGAAGACCTTCCCTTGCCCAGTTTAATCTGAAGTCCTCTTGAATGTTGTAGCCAAGTGCGTTAGCTGACTAAAAGAGGTGGTTTTGGGTCATTCGGAGACGTGGTTCGTTAGATATGGCCACTTTACTGAGAGTATGTCCGTCTGAACGAAGCTGCCCGACATGCCTGAAATACCTGGCTGGACGAATGGTCAACAATCGGATTTAGCCTCGGTGGCCTTCACAAAAGTTGTAGCCATGTGTATTATCTGTCCACAGGAGTGGTTTGGGGCCATTCGGACATGTATCCCTGGAGATATCACGGTTTTAGCGAATATTCTATACAAGACCAGATTTGATCTATTTCGACCGGGTCGGTACCCGGTTTGTCCCGGGTCGACCCGGTCCGCTCCCTTTCTCTATAAAACCCCTAAAAACCTAATTTTCATGTTAAGTTTCCTTTTCTCTAGAGTTGGGTTTTCTCCCAAACTCTTTTTATGATGATTTTAGATGGATCTTCATCATTCATGCCACTCTAGTGAAGGATTCTTCAACCTATCTTTATATTATGTTTATTTAATCCTTGTTCTTTATCTTTATGTCTCTTTTTCTCTTGTGTTCTTCATGTTTAGGCTTTAGACCCATTTTTGTTGTATTTTGGATTTTGCTTGATTTTGATGGGTTGATGGTTGATTGTTGATGCTTAGGACTAGATAAACATTTGGTCTCATGTTAGGAAAGATCTTAATGCTAGGATTGAATTGAAAACTCATTTCTAGAACTTAGACATTTCATGCACACAAGGTGTTCGATGAAATGTCTAGAAAACTTCTAAGCATTCTTTTCATTCTAAGTGATCGGTGGATGCTGACTTTAGGATGCATTGTTGACTTAAATGGACTTGTGGTAAATTATGGATTATCTAAGTGATCGGTGGATGCTGACTTTAGATGATTCGTACAATGATTAGTGTCATGGAAGTGAACTAATCTACTTGAAAGTGTTCCATGTCATAAGAATAAATGTGCATTGAATGTTTAGGCTTCATTTGTTAATTGTCTTGATGATTAGATGATGATGATTTAGGTTGCATCTTGTTAGATCCTTCACTTAGATTAATCTTAAAGCTAGTTTTGGATTGAGAGATCAAAGCTAGAGCTTAAGCATTTCACGCCCGATAGGTGTTCGATGAAATGCTTGAACCAAACCTTTTGTGAGCTTTTCATGCCTAGCCAATGAGAGTTGATGTCTAGGGTGATTAGTGAACTAAGTGGGATTGGACATTAATGCTTGTTAATCATCTTATCACAAACGATGGTTTGTTCTTGATTTGGTGATTAACAAAGTGATTAGTGCCACGAGAGTGGATTAGTCATAATTGTAAATTCCATGTTCTGGGATAGTGATTAATGCTTCCAAATGATTCATTGTTTGATTGTTAATCATTCATTTATTCCATGATCCAACACCTCTATCTTTGTTTTCTTTCTTGCATTTGTTTCTTTTCCCATAAACATAAAACCTAAAAACATTTGCTCTACCTTAGGAAGATTCATGTATTCCTAGTGCTTCAATCTTAACCTCCGTGGTTCGATATCTCAAATACTACAATGACATGTGTGGGATTTGAGTAATTAACTAGTAAAAATCCTACTATCAATTAGGCGCCGTTGCCGAGGAGGTTTAGCATTGATCATTAGGATTTTGATTCTTCTTGAGACTAGAGCTTTTTATTTTCTTTTGTTGCTAATCTTTTCACTTTTCTTGTGATTTTCATGAAGGGAGTGACAATGAGAAAGCAACCGTCAAGCTAGTGATGTTAAACGCGCCCTTGGGGACCTCCCCAAGCCTATCCATTGTCGAGCTTGAGACACAAAATAAGCAATCAATAAGGGTCTTTTGGGTCCAAGGTCGTGGCAAGGCTCATTAGTGGTTATGTCGAAAGCTCTTCCTTCATCTCCATTCATCTAGCCTCACTCCTCATTTGTAAGTACTTCTTTCCTTTTGAGTCTCTTTGCATTTTTATCTTTCGTTTTTGGTCTCTCTCTTGAACTTCTTTCACACCGAGACGTTGTGATTTAAGTTTGGGGGAGGGACCGGTGTCTAATTATGTGTTTTGTGATCTTATTTTGCCTTTTGCATCTTGAGTCTCATGCATTTTCAATAATTTTGAAATTTTTTGAAATTGTTTGCATTTAATATCTAGGATTGAGTCTAGATGCATATCATATTAGGTAGCTTTGCATGAGCATTAGGAGCAATGATAGATTATCCTTGTAAAGTATCATTTTTAGAGCTTGATTCAATGCCCTCGTTGCTTGTTGTTTTATGCTTTTGATCTCGTGTTGAAATCAATGATGAACCATATCTCGATCTTGCGTTTCATTACTAGGGTCTTAGCTAAAGCAAGTTTTGATTTGATTCTAATCATACCTAAGTGAAAACCATAATTTTGCCATTGAAATTATCATGCTTGTGAATTGCATAGTGAATTCATGGTTACCATATACATACTTGGGCTCTCTTATCCTTTCCACCACTCTTTTGCTAGTCCAAGTAGCCGATTCCCATCATTGGAACGGTTTACCATACCTTTAACCTACCCTCCATTCAAGCCAAAATCTTTAGTGTGCGTATGTGAGGCCTAATTTTTCGAGTAAGCTTGGCAAAAAGTGTTGAATTTAGGGCGACAATGATAGGTTTGCATGTAGATCTAGCCGAACATCAAAGGCTAGACTAGGTTAGGCTCGTGGGAAAGGGAAGTTTTGGGTTTGGTGTGAACGAAATGGTGTGACTAATGGGATTGTGGATAAGAAGGAAGCGAGTTCAAAAGAAGGAAGTGAAGGTGAAAAGGGAATGCAATATTGTGATGTGGTTAGTGCAAGTTATCAAGAATAACTCTTAGTGATAGTTATAGCCTCATGGAAACAAAGGAAAAAGCCAAAAATTGGCTAAGGCATCAATTGGTAAATGATGAGGCAAGGCAAAGAAAAAGAAAGAAAGAAGAGCTAAAGAAAAAACAAAAAGAAGCACGAGACCACAAGATTCAATGGAGAAGAAGAAATTCCCCAAGTGAGAAAGGATGAAGTGGAAGAAGGAGTTCAAGTATGGGATATGACGGCAATAATTCCAAGTGAGAAAAGGGTAGCTTAGGATGAAGACTTCATGGGTAGATATGCTAGGGTTAGAGATGATTTAGGCATTGGGTAGATGTGAGTCTATCCTTGTATGCATAGATTGCCTTTTACTCTTAGCATTTTGCTAAAGCTTTCTCATTCATTGAGAGATCCCTTGCATTAGAGTAATCCCATACATTTGAGATCATTTTTATCTCAAGTCCTTCACCCTAGCCAAATGGATTCACTTGCCTTGCATAAGCATGATTCACTTGAAACGATTAATGAATGTTAAAGGATTGGATGACACGAATACTTGTGTAGGTTGAGGCTTGAATTTGATTCGTATAAGGAAGGATATGGCTACCTCTTTTTGAGTAGACTTGTTTGATCGCATCTTAGAGCTATTAACTTAGACATTGAGTTGAATTCTTTTTATGGCACTTTTGGATTTGAGTTCCCATTTTTAGTCTTCTCCCTTTCTTTATTCTTGTTTGCTTGAGGACAAACAAATGTTTAAGTTTGGGAGAATTGATATTCCCATATTTTACCTTCTTTTTAGCATGCATTCTTGTTATTGTTTTGTGTCTCATGCATGTGTCTTGCATAGTTTTTATAGCATTTTGGTATTTAATAGAGTATTAGGTGTTTGCATTACGTCCTAGTGAGTCTTTGCATGCATTTGGAGTGTTTTTAGGTGATTTGGAGACAATTGATGATATTTGGAGAAATGGGCCGAAGTAGAATGCAAAGACCATCCGAGACGCCGGAAAGCTGTGCCTGAACGGAGGCCCTATGATCTGAATCAGCTTGCACAACCTTCATGGAAATTGTAGAGGAGTGAGTAGCTGTCCAGGAGAGTTTGAATCAGGTCATTTGGACATTTGGTTGAGGAGTTATCGCGGATTTACTGAAGACGTCTCTGCCTGGCCGAGGAGCTTTCTCTTGTCTTCCTAAAAACTCCTTAGCATCGACTCAGCTCTCTCCACAGGTCGATGTTGATGCTGGATGCAACATCAGGGCCTTAGCATCGACCCAGCTCCCCTTCACATCGACCAACAAATCGATGCTCAGCTTCAGGGTGTTTGCATCGACCCAGTTCCTTCCCACCGAGCGATGCAGCCAAAGTAATTCAAATATCAGGCCAAATTAAGACCTTTCCGTACCCAGTTTAATCTGAAGTCTTCATAAATGTTGTAGCCAAGTGCGTTAGCTGACTAAAGGAGGTGTTTTTGGGTCATTCAGATATGTGGTTCGTTAGATATGGCCACTTTACTGAGAGTATATCCGTCTGAACGAAGCCACCCGACATGCCTGAAATACCTGGCTGGACGAATGGTCTCCACTCGGATTTTGCCTCGGTGGCCTTCACAAAAGTTGTAGCCATGTGTATTAGCTATCCACAGGAGGTGGGTTGAGGCCATTCGGACATGTATCCCAGGAGATATCACGGTTTTAGCGAATGTTCTACACAAGACCATATTTGATCCATTTCGACTGGGTCGGTACCCGGTTTGTCCCGGGTCGACCCGGTCCGCCCCCTTTCTATATAAAACCCCTAAAAACCTAATTTTCATGTTAAGTTTCCTTTTCTCTAGAGTTGGGTTTCTCCCAAACTCTTCTTATGATGAATTTGGATGGATCTTCATCATTCATGCCACTCTAGTGAAGGATTCTTCAACCTATCTTTATATTATGTTTATTTCATCCTTGTTTTTATCTTTATGTCTCTTTTTCTCTTGTGTTCTTCCTTATTCTTCATGTTTAGGTTTTAGACCCCTTTTTGTTGGATTTTTGATTTTGATTGATTTTTATGGTTTGATGGTTTATTGGTGATGCTTAGGACTAGATAAACATTTGGTCTCATGTTAGGAAAGATCTTAATGCTAGGATTGAATTGAAAACTCATTTCTAGAACTTAGACATTTCATGCACACAAGGTGTTCGATGAAATGTCTAGAAAAATTCTAAACATGCTTTTCATTCTAAGTGATCGGTGGATGCTGACTTTAGGATGAATTGTTGACTTAAAGGACTTGTGGTAAATTATGGATTATCTAAGTGATCGGTGGATGCTGACTTTAGATGATTCGTACAATGATTAGTGTCATGGAAGTGAACTAATCTACTTGAAAGTGTTCCATGTCATAAGAATAAATGTGCATTTAATGTTTAGGCTTCATTTGTTAATTGTCTTGATGATTAGATGATGATGACTTAGGTTGCTTCTTGTTAGATCCTTCACATAGGTTAATCTTAAAGCTAGTTTTGGATTGAGAGATCAAAGCTAGAGCTTAAGCATTTCATGCCCGATATGTGTTCGATGAAATGCTTGAACCAAACCTTTTGTGAGCTTTTCATGCCTAGCCAATGAGAGTTGATGTCTAGGGTGATTAGTGAACTAAGTGGGATTGGACATTAATGCTTGTTCATCATCTTATCACAAACGATGGTTTGTTCTTGATTTGGTGGTTAACAAAGTGATTAGTGCCACGAGAGTGGATTAGTCATAATTGTGAATTCCATGTTCTGTGATAGTGATTAATGCTTCCAAATGATTCATTGTTTGATTGTTAATCATTCATTTGATAGTTCATTCCATGATCCAACACCTCTATCTTTGTTTTCTTTCTTGCATTTGTTTCTTTTCCCATAAACATAAAACCCAAAAACATTTGCTCTAACTTAGGAAGATTCATGTATTCCTAGTGCTTGAATCTTAACCTCCGTGGTTCGATATCTCAAATACTACAATGACATGAGTGGGATTTGAGTAATTGACTAGTAAAAATCCTACTATCATATTCAGCGACCCAGTAGGTAATTGTTTCAGCCAGTAAGTTGCATCTCCACCAAAAGAGTTTGGGAAGAACTTGCAGAAGAGGTAATCATAGGATACTTCATGGCACTTGATTCTTGTAACCAAATCCTCAAACCTCTCAATATGGTCCATGGGATATTCATTTGAAAGACCATGAAAAGAATGCTGACCCACAAGAGTGAAGTATGCATGTTTCAGCTCAAAGTCATTCCTCTGAAAAGCAGGAGGGCGAATCGCTGATCGATTGGCGTAAAACTGATCAG